>CM060256.1:26193547-27393547 GCA_030684275.1 Acipenser oxyrinchus oxyrinchus | reverse complement strand
TATAAGTTTTACTAATTCAGTTGCTTTAATATGCTTTTATATTACGTTTCTATACAGTATTGTTTAAGTTTCGAGTTCTTTCATTTCCCATTGGCAAAACCAGCTACGTGCAGTTTTGCATAGCCTAACACGACTGAAAGTCACAGATAAGTGTCTGAGCCAAACGCCAAAAGGCAGGATATTAGCAGAGATAGTGAGATGGGGGGAGGGGAACTGAAAGACAAGATAGATGCGCCCTGCTATGTACCACGTGGTATGCAACCCCCCTTTTCCCATGCAGCCGGAATGTGCAATGATAGAGTGGAAACCCCTATCATTGGACAGAAGTAAGACAAATGGAAATGGAGTCAACAAGTGTTTTCAAAGGTATAAATGCCAAACATTGTAAAGTTTTGTCAGTCTTTTCATCTCTTTCGAATTGACTCCATGGATATCCGTGCTTTCTAATACAAACATATGCACTGAGCTGTACTGACGCCTTGTCCAAAGTCAGTTTAAATCTCGTGCTTATATGATTGTATTGGAGGTATACCTTTCTTGTACATAAAGTGTTTTTGAATCAAAAACCATTTGTCAGCTTAATTTCTTCACTACAGATTGGTGCCGAAACCCGGGATTCCTGAAAAGCAACCCTTAACGACGTTTCACGGTGTGCGGTTTCAGATTCGTCAGCGGTATTATATCATACAGTGAGTCCGTTTTTGAATAAATCACACATAGTGAAGGGAAAGAGAAAGGCAAAGAGTCGAGGTAGAATCTCTCAGTGGAGAGATCCCATGGAGAGAGAATCAAATAGTGATTTTCAAAGTGTAAGGGACTCACAGGAATTCACAGACAAAATAAAAATAAGTGAAGAAAAATAGCGGCAAATTGTAAATCCTGGTGAAGAGCCAGGTGACGTCAAAATCTCGACCGTAAGACCAGCTGAGGCAAACTGAGTTACGTAATTAAAAATCTTGCTGAAGAGCCAGAGTGCCGTCAAAATCTCGACTGTAAGTCCCGCTGAGGCAGCAGAGTCACGTGAATTAAAATCCTTGGTGAAGAGCCAAGGTAACATTAAAAATCTCTTATCATAAGTGCCGCTGTGGCAAACAAGAGTTACATAAATTTAAAATCCTGGTGGGTGAGACCTACGGGCAGGTAGGCCTTGCAATCACCTCCCCAGACTATATTTCCCAGATTGATATATAAGATTCGGTTGCTGAGAGGCCCTATTGTGGCACTTCCGAGTATTATATACAAGGGAAAATAATCAAATTAAAATGGCCAAGGATATATCATATGTAGAACAAGCGTTAATCAAAGTGAATCAAACACTAGAAGAAAAAAAGATTGTATCCATTCAAGTGTAAAAAGGAATCTGGCAGTAAAAAGAATGATGACAAAACATAAACTAGATAAGAGCTATAATATGTAGTTTCCATATTAGAGTAATGGTAATTAAGAAGTTGTTTATTAATGATTGTTTGGGTTAGACTGGTTTTGCGTAAGCAATGAAATAAAGCAACATTTTAGGAAAAAAGGGGAATTTTGAGAATTTGTTTATTAATGATTGTTTATTTCATGCCTGAGCTGAGCAGGGAGATAACATTTTCTTTGAAATCAGAAACAAATAATAAAAAAATAATAATGAAACAGAAACTCAGTACTATAAAGTACCGAGTTATGTTATTCGCATCGAACTGCCTTTATGTTGAAGTACGTCGTTTTGTTTGTTTGTCTTTGTGTGTTTAACTGTGTGTGAATCTTGAGTAGGCCTATGTGTGTACGTGAATGCATAAACTGTGTTTACAAATTAGCAGAGTGTTTGGCAGCAATTAGACTGTATAGAGACAGACTCTGTTTACAGTTTGAGAATGGAAGCCAGTTTCTGTTTAAGAATAAAAAAAAAAATTGAACAATACTCAGCTTATCAGCCAATTTATTATTGACGCCGCAAAGATGGCACTCAAATATATTGCAGATAACAAGAGTTAAATTTAAGTACTGTCTGGTTTCACAAACGGTAATTTAAAAGGCTGTGAAAAACATGTTTAATATATGTTATAAGCTTCCGCAAAATACAAAGAAAAAAAACAGCTATTGTCTGTGTACGTGCCATTCTTAGCTGAATACTGTTTTACAGACAGAGGTGGGTGGTGCCAGCAGCAAGCGCTGGCTGCATGAAAAATAAAAAGTGAGTGAGAGCGTGTGGTTTTAAAACTGCTTGTGGATAACTTAGAGGGGGAAAACAATTCTTGGAGATTGTTAAATCTGTCACAAACTAAGTTACCGGGAGTATTTTTATTTTAAAAATTCTTGTGATTACACGTAGTTGTTAAACAAGTATTATTGTGCTGTGGCAATATTGTAAACCAGACGTGGTTTAATGTATTGCAAATAGCATAAATAAGACTTTATATTCAAATGTTATTGTGTTGTTGCTATGGTGCAAACCAGACGTGGTTTGGGTTATGGCAAGTAACATTAATAAGGCTTTGGAGTACTGTTCATGAATTTAATTAAAGCTATTATTTTATGATTTTGATTATTTTGACAGTTAAATTCCATTGTGGTTAAAGTAAAATTTAAATTTAAACCCAAAACTATCTTTTATTTGTATGAAATAAACAGAGCAGTATAGTTTTAGAAACGTTCTATTTTTCACTAATTAACAAATTAATTTGTTAACTTTTCAAAATGCAGTAGTATTTAATTATACTAACATAATTAAAGGTAATTACTGTAACAATGACTATGTACTTAAATTAACCACTATCCTGTGAAACAAAACTAAATTGTGAGTGGTCTGTTTTGCAGACTGCCTCTGGGTTAATGTAGATTCATTATGCAAGGTTCTCGCCAGTATGCTCAAGGAAAGTGAAGGGTGTGTGTTGATGATGCTGGATGTTGTTGTTTTTTTCTGATTTAGAACTGAGCAAGAATATTATGGGGATTGATTTGATGCAGGTTGGAGATACCTGTAAATATAGAAATTGATAAAAGCTTGTCATTTTTATAAGAATAATATCAGAAATTAACTATTGTAAATCCAACATCAACTTCATCATTTTCAGAGCTTAGGAGTGACAGAACAAGCTACATGAACTTTTAAGATTGCATTAAAAAGAGGTAGAATGTTTCAAAAAGAAGGACACAGTTGGCCTTAAACCATTTCAGTAATTTTGGCCAAAATAGGGGCCACACCCTCCAGATCAACAGGGACCAGCCTGCATGAAATGATGGCAGGGAGAATAATGAGGCTACCAAAATATCCTAATCCAATGGTAAGCGCTCGAATAAAAAAATCTAATTGAAAACTTGATACAGGTGCAGAACAGGTTAGCACAGTTCAAAATTGAAGCTGGCATTGAACAAAAAAAATGATGCAAGCTGAAAAATACAGTACTGTGCAAAAGTTTTAGGCAGGTGTGAAAAAATGCTGTAAAGTAAGAATGCTTTCAAAAATAGACATGTTAATAGATTATATTTATCAATTAACTAAATGCAAAGTGAGTGAACAGAAGAAAAATCTAAATCAAATCCATATTTGGTGTGACAACCCTTTGCCTTCAAAACAGCATCAATTCTTCTAGGTACACTTGCACAAAGTCAGGGATTTTGTAGGCATATAGTCAGGTGTATGATTAAACAATTATACCAAACAGGTGCTAATGATCATCAATTCAATATGTAGGTTGAAACACAATCATTAACTGAAACAGAAACAGCTGTGTAGGAGGAATAGAACTGGGTGAGGAACAGCCAAACTCAGCTAACAAGGTGAGGTTGCTGAAGACAGTTTACTGTCAAAAGTCATACACCATGGCAAGACTGAGCACAGCAACAAGACACAAGGTAGTTATACTGCATCAGCAAGGTCTCTCCCAGGCAGAAATTTCAAGGCAGACAGGGGTTTCCAGATGTGCTGTCCAAGCTCTTTGAAGAAGCACAAAGAAGCGAACGTTGAGGACCGTGAGCGCAGTGGTCGGCCAAGGAAACTTACTGCAGCAGATGAAAGACACATCATGCTTACTTCCCTTCGCAATCGGAAGATGTCCAGCAGTGCTATCAGCTCAGAACTGGCAGAAAACAGTGGGACCCTGGTACACCCATCTACTGTCCGGAGAAGTCTGGTCAGAAGTGGCCTTCATGGAAGACTTGCGGCCAAAAGCCATACCTCCGGCGTGGAAACAAGGCCAAGCGACTCAACTATGCGAAAACACAGGAACTGGGGTGCAGAAAAATGGCAGCAGGTGCTCTGGACTGATGAGTCAAAATTTGGAATATTTGGCTGTAGCAGAAGGCAGTTTGTTCGCCAAAGGGCTGGAAAGCGTGCACGAATGAGTGTCTGCAGGCAACAGTGAAGCATGGTGGAGGTTCCTTGCAAGTTTGGGGCTGCATTTCTGCAAATGGAGTTGGGGATTTGGTCAGAATTAATGGTCTCCTCAATGGTGAGAAGTACAGGCAGATACTTATCCATCATGCAATACCATCAGGGAGGCATCTGATTGGCCCCAAATTTATTTTGCAGCATGACAACGACCCCAAACATACAGCGAAAGTCATTAAGAACTATCTTCAGCGTAAAGAAGAACAAGGAGTCCTGGAAGTGATGGTATGGCCCCACAGAGCCCTGATCTCAACATCATCGAGTCTGTCTGGGATTACATGAAGAGAGAGAAGCAACTGAGGCTGCCTAAATCCACAGAAGAACTGTGGTTAGTTCTCCAAGATGTTTGGGCCAACCTACCTGCCGAGTTCCTTCAAAAACTGTGTGCAAGTGTACCTAGAAGAATTGATGCTTGATGCTGTTTTGAAGGCAAAGGGTGGTCACACCAAATATGGATTTGATTTAGATTTTTCTTCTGTTCACTCACTTTGCATTTAGTTAATTGATAAATATAATCTATTAACATGTCTATTTTTGAAAGCATTCTTACTTTACAGCATTTTTTCACACCTGCCTAAAACTTTTGCACAGTACTGTATGTTAATTTGAAATTAATGTAGGAAATAGCATACTGACCAGGGTATTTATACCAAAGAGACCCCTCACCCCAAAATGACACAGTCCATACATGGTAACCGACAAGGTCAATGTGTATGTGGGAGTCATTATAAAAATAAATAAATAAAATGGTATCACATTTCACAAGTGAAAGTTATAAAACTGCATAACAGTATATACTGCACTCGATCATTCCCTCTCTCCACAGAATAACGGAAGCCAGATGAGACCCTCCATGGTGAAGAAGACACAGTGCATTAAACAAGGACAATGTGTACGATTGCAGTTCAAACATGCACTGGGACCACAGGCACGGCCAAAAGGCTTTGAACTTACATCTTGCGGCTGGAGTCGTGGAGACCCATATGAAAACTTGAGCACATCTTTCAATGGAGAAAAGGAGGAGAACAATAGCATCTTATACTAAACGAATCAAGCATGAACTCTGATCACAGACGTGCCTCCACAATTGTAAACAATAACCCTAAGCAGCATATTCAGCAATGTTTGGAGTTAGAGGTAGGGCTATGGTCCAATAATGATGCTCTAAATAGTCCAGTATGGTCAGTATGAAGGAACATATGAGGAGGGATAATGCCAGCTACCAAAACAATGGCTGGATAACACTTATTTCTTGATGAATAACTATAACATGAGCAGTCAATATTGTATTTGGAAATCAATTCGAAATATAACACTGACCTCTTGCAAAAATGACCAACCAAGGGAGTGCCCAACAAAAAAAGGCACCCCCTAATGTAGGAAGACATCATTATTGGTCCAGAGTGTAAAACTGTTTTGAATAATGTAAATATGGTATTGACACATGTTATGTTTAATCTCAGACAGTGGTTACAAACAAAGGATAGTGATATGGTGCACAAAGCATGCTGTTATGAAACTAATACACATGTGGTATGGCAACGTCCTGCAGTCACCCCAATTAACACAAGCATAACCACTTACCTAGTATGTGAAATGTTTGCAGTTAATTAATAACGGTCTATCATTTGATTGACTTAATCCATTGCTGTAGTGATCTAATAGTGCTGTGGTCACGACAGTAAAGAGCGTCACTTAAGCTATGATTGGCAGACAAAATAGAAATATTGCGCATGATTTTGAAAATCCTGTTTCAACAGACTATAGATGGAAAGCATCACACCCTAATACGAGGAGGTGGGGGAAGGAATCCCCCCCCCCCCAAGCTAAGAACAAGCGACGAGATCCAGAGAGGCTCACTGTCAATAAAAAAAGCATGTAGTGAAGCACAACCAAATGAAGCAGTAGCCCACTTTCAAGGAAAGGATTAATGGAGCTCAGATTGCATAGCAAGTGAGAATTCTGATCCTGATTTTCAAGGGTGACCAATGGTGAGAGGCTGCAACAGGGGAACAAAATCCTGCAAGCAATATGTTATTAAGAATGCCACAGCGACCCCATTAATGCTACAACAGTTTCTGACTCATTACAAAGCATAATTTTGCTCAATAGCTTTATTTAGCTAAGGAATAACTAAAATGATACATAATACTTTGATTGTACTTGATTGTAGTTGTACAATTCAGTACAAAAAGGGTGGACTGTAGTGATGGCTTTCTGCATGAGGTATTAATTATGTTATTAATTATAAGTTTTACTAATTCAGTTGCTTTAATATGCTTTTATATTCAGTTTCTATACAGTATTTTGTAAGTTTCGAGTTCTTTCATTTCCCATTGGCAAAACCAGCTACATGCAGTTTTGCATAGCCTAACACGACTGAAAGTCACAGATAAGTGTCTGAGCTAAACGCCAAAAGGCAGGATATTAGCAGAGATGGTGTGAGATGGGGGAGGGGAACTGAAAGACAAGATGGATGCGCCCTGCTAGGTACAACGTGGTATGCAACCCCCCTTTTCCCCCGCAGCCGGAATGTGCAATGATAGAGTGGATATAGTATATAATGTCAGGTAGGAAGATTCCTTTTCATTTTTAAATAAATCTGCTAAACGGAAGTACAGCTATGGCCACAAGTTTGCATCACTTAGAATTTTTGGATTGAGAAACTAAATTAACATAATTTAGATATTTTATTTAACATCATGTAATCAAAGAAGCTACAATATGATATAGCAAAAGACTGCCGGAAGCCATAATAGTAGTACAGTATTTCATGTTAGATTTCGAAATGTCACGTTTTTCAATTTTTGTTATGTAATTCAATATGTTAACGTAACATTATTCAGCAGGTTTCATTTGACTTTATGAAGCAAAATTAGTTAATTCTAAGATAATAGCTACAGATACTATAATACAGAAAATAATGAGAATTACCATGGCTCTGAATGTGATTTAACCTCAAGGGAGATTTCCACTGAGTCACAGAAACAGGTTTATCTTGCAGGAACATGCTGACTCAGGAGGTATGTAACGTGATGGATATTTACACTCATATATAATATAGCTGTCAACATCTTGAAAGTGCTACCATTAATTCTGGAATTTGGTGTCATTCCTTTCTAACTTTGAAACACAACAACTTCAATACAGGCCCATTCTCTACTCTGTAGCTATAATGTACATTTGTTTTATTTTTTAACATATGATCCTAGCTCAGATTATCCAAATCAAATCAATTCAAATCAAAGTTTATTTATATACAGTGCCTATAGAAAGTCTACACCCTCTTGAACTTTTTTCACATTTTGTTGTGTCAGTGCCTCAGAGTTTCATGCATTTAAATGAGGATTTTTTTCCACTTATCTACACACCATACTCCACACTGTTAAGGGGAAAAAAGTTTTTATTGAGAAAAAAATGATATATTAAAAATACAAAACTGAAAGATCATAATTGGATAAGTCTCCACCCCCCTGAGTTAATACTTGGTGGAAGCACCTTTGGCAGCAATTACAACTGTGAGTCTGTTTGGATAGGTCTCTACCATCTTTGCACACCTAGATTTGTCAATATTTGACCATTCTTCTTTACAAAACTGTTCATGCTCTGTCAAGTTCCGTGGGGAGCATTGATGGACAGCAATCTTCAAGTCATGCCACAAATTTTCGATTGGATTTAGGTTGGGGCTCTGACTGGGCCACTCAAGGACATTTTCCTTTTTGTTCCTTAGCCACGCCAGTGTAGCTTTGGCTGTGTGTTTTGGGTCGTTGTCATGCTGAAAGGTGAACTTCCGTCCCAGTTTCAGCTTTCTTGCAGAGGGCAGCAAGTTTTCCTCAAGGACTTCTCTGTACTTTGCTCCATTCATTTTCCCTTCTATCCTGACAAGTGCCCCAGCCCCTGCCGAAGAGAAACATCCCCATAACATGATGCTGCCACCACCATGCTTCACAGTAGGGATGGTGTTCTTTGGGTGATGCGCTGTGTTGGGTTTGCACCAAACATAACACTTTGCATTTAGGCCAAAAAGTTCCATTTTAGTTTCGTCAGAGCACAAAACTTTTTGCCACATGGCTACAGAATCTCCTGAGTGTTTTTTGCATACTTCAAAAGGGATTCAAGGTGGGCTTTCTTGAATAATGGCTTCCTTCTTGCCACCCTACCATACAGGCCAGATGTGAATTCTAAAATTGTGGATGCGTGGGTCATACAGAAATAGGCAACAGCTAATAACAGATTTCAGGCTTAAAGAGCAATATATAAAATAAAAGCAAAACAATAAACATTAACTATTGTCCATTCAAGGCAAAACCACATGAAACCAAAAATGTACACTGTTTACATTGTAGGGCTTCTACCCTATCATAGTTTTAAAGAACGCTATAATTGATATTGTCAGAAAGTGCATTCATTTGGAATGAATAACTGCAGTTACATGCAAGTTGCAATTGTCAGTGGCAGTCTGTATTTCAATATATGCTGTGTAAGGTGTTCTGAGCTGATTTCAAAGTCAAATGTAACTGCCTTAATCTTTCATTGATCCTAATTGTTCTTGGCAGAGCAGTCAGACCCTGTACCAACTGGAATTAAGTAAAGGCTAAATAAATTATTATGTGTAGCCTAGTGTTAGTTTTGAGCAAGATTTGTTTTAGCTTTCAATTCCTTTAAGTATTTTGTTTGTGAAAAAAAATATTATTTTATGGTTATCTTTTGTTTTTTCAGCTTGTCAGTCCTGTCATTTCTTTCCCTTTTAAACAAATTGTTGATTCTGGGAATGTATGTCATCATCCTAATACAGAGTTAAAAACTTAAGGATCGAACCTCTCTAGGTTCAGAGATAAATGTGCAAAGCCGGTGTCAGGGGGGTGCAAGGGGCCTTAACTGCCCCGGGCCCAGCCTTTGACTAGATGTAAAAAATATATAGATGCCGACTACTCTACTGGGATTAGAAAAATAAACCGTAGCAAGGTAGTATTGTCGGACTGTCAATCAAAACACAAATTCACAAATCACCGCTGAGGCGGGACACAGAGCGAGCATTCTGGCAATAGGTCCGTGTTAAGGTCATGTGATTGCTCTGCTGGGAGATGTGATACTAAAGGCGTAATTTCATGACTGAACAGAACTGGAGCGTGTTCTGCTTGTTCGGTTGAACAGCCCAATCTGCTCGAGGAGCAGTTCCACAAGGTGAAACATTTGGAGCCCCGCAAGTACAGCTATGGACAAAAGTTTTGCATCACCTACATTTTTTTTTTGGCTTGAGACATAAGAAAAAAAAAAAATGAACATGATTTAGATGTTTTATTTAACATCATGTAATCAAAGAAACTACAGAACAATATCACAAAAGTCTACCAGAAGCCATAATAGTTGTACAGTAATATTTAATGTTGGATTTTGAAATGTCACATTTTTTAATTGTTCTCAGTTTTTCGTTAAGTATATAGAAAACTACAAAGCTGTATGTAATTCAAAATGTTAATGTAACATTATTCAGCAGGCTTCATTTGACTCTATGGAGCAAAATTATTTAATTCTATGCAGAGATGCAAAACTGCTAATTCACTGTATTCTAATAAAATAAATTACAACTGTATATGCAATACTGGCAAAATACAATAAACATAGCCTCAATTTACGATGATCTGTATTGTATGGCGAGATTTTTATATATATTTGACCCATAATATTAATGTTATAGTTTATTACATATGATATAACAACTGCTTGGAACTTTCTGTCTGAATAAAAATCATCACAACTGTATATCTGCTGTGCCAAACGAGTTGTATCAGGTTAGGGCCAGTTGGCATCACGGAGCTGTATTTCTTAAAATCGATTTAAAGATACAGGAGATCAGTCTTCATACTAGTTTTCAATTTGTCTTGGTTTTGCTCCTCTCCCAGTGGTTGTTGTTAAATTCTGAAATGTCCAAACTTTCCAAAAAATTATAAAATTCCAGTAACTAAACCTGTTGAATAAATGTGCTAGGTGCATATAATTCGGCTCAGGTCATAAGTAAAAGAAGTTTGGTGGTTTCAACTTAGCCTTCAGGAGAAATGTGTTTACGTCACAAAAGAGAGGACTGAGTGGCAGAGTCAGGGTCCAGACTGAGGTGAATGAACAGAGCTATGGCATCCACTGGTATTGTGTCTTATTGTAGCCACGTCTAATGTAACTCACACATAAAAGGTCAATAATATTCCAACATAGTGTTTGTTTGCCTAACAGCACTACTCTATTTTCATTTCAAATAAGTTAATTTCTTAGTGCCATTTGTATAAAATGGCATTGTACCTACAGATTAGCTTATAGGTAAAAGTCTGGGGTAGACTATTAGCAACATGACAGTTTGTTTATTAGTGGGATGTAAGATTAACTAGTATAAACTAATCTCATCGAAACTTATTGGTAACATGGTCCACATACTTTGTACTTTTTTATGCAGAAAAATACAAATACCCAATATTTACACAATGAAAATATATTGGTGTATTTCTTGAGAAAAGGCAATTTTGCAACTGTTTATTTGATCAGACTTCAGTTTTGCGTTTGTTTAAGAGGATGAAAGCATTTAAAGGTGGTGTCAGGAAACAGCGGCACTTCCTTTCAGAGTAAATAAGGTCTGTGATGTATCCGGTCATTCACTGGTATGGCAAATTGAGTTTTCTTAGAACATTTCAGCTTGGAATAATACATTGGGTTCCAAGTAGCTGATTGCCCTCACATCCTTGTCTAGCTTGCTTTGTTATTATTATTTATTTCTTAGCAGACGCCCTTATCCGGGGCGACTTACAATTGTTACAAGATATCACATTATTTTTTACACATTATTTTTACATGCAATTACCCATTTATACAGTTGGGTTTTTACTGGAGCAATCTAGGTAAAGTACCTTGCGCAAGGTACTTTACAGCAGCAGTGTCCCCTACCTGGGATTGAACCCACGACCCTCCAGGCAAGAGTCCAGAGCCCTAACCACTACTCCACACCGCTGCTCAATTGTTGGTAGCTAAAGTCAAATCCATTTGGTTTCCAACCTACTATACTTGAAAGTAAATCAATAATTAGCAACTGGTTCATGTGGACAGTAATCACATATGTCAGTATGTGGACAGTAATTAATTCCACTATGGAAATTCAACATTAGAGCCTTAAAAATACATCTTGCATTTTACAAAACTACTATTTAAACCAAAACAAATCAGTAACATTTCATTTTATTTTTTAAAGTAAGAGGAATGTACTTTTTATTTTTTATCATATAAGATCACACTTCGTGACTATGTTCAACCTGAGACAAAAGCTAATATATTTAGGATTCTCTAAACAGTGACAGCAGTGTAAACAACCCTCCTGGGTGTGGACCGCATTTACAACTCCTTTTGTAAATACCTGCTTATCAGAGTGTACACAGATTAAATAAATGGAATCATTCAACACAAATCTTTTGAATGAGGAATAATGCTGCAGGATAGCCGTTAATGAGTTCCACAGAAAAGCTACTTCCATTTCCTTCGTAAATGGAAGTTTTATAAAAAATGTTTTCTCAGCTGATTCAGTTACCCTTAAAACAGCTTATCACAGTAAAAGCAGAGCCGAGTGTAATAAAGCATAGTGAAAGCGTAGGTAGGCATTGTAAAGAATAGCAAGGTATGGTAAAGCATAATAATTAACATGGCAAACCAGGGTAAATTATGGTAAATGCATAGTACTTGTATAACCATGGGAAATAATAGTAAACCTGCAAAAAAAATGTGCACAAACACTTTAGTTAACCTTTATAAGGGTAGAGTGTTTCAGAAAAAGGGTCATCACATATATTTTCTAAATATGACTAGCATGTATAAAACTGTCAGCTGATAAGTGAATAAAGGAGGAAAAAAAACAAATACTGTTTATGTTAATAGTTTGATTGAGCGAGCCATATGAATGTATGACGTTTGTAAATACCTCAATTACAGAGCGCATCATGGGCAAAACAAATAACATATTATCATTATTAACATTGTATTTACTTTCAAGTAGGTAGGAAACCAAATTGATTTGACTATAGCTCCCAATAAAGCAAGCTCGACAAGGATTTGAGATCAATCAGCTACTAGGAACAGGACAAGCTGGCATCCACTTTATGTTCTTAAATTTAAATGTTCATGTTATAGCCAAATTGCTAATTTTAAACAGACAAAAACACAGACAATTAAAAGATACACTGCTGTTTTGTTGTATTTTAAATGTGACTGTTGATGAATCATTTCTTGTTGTAGTTTTGTTACCGCTTCTGTCTTTCATTTCAGGAACTGCAAAGGTGTTATTTTTTAATTTCCTTAATTTTTTCATTTTCAGTATTAACAAAGGCCTGGTTTACATGCTGTTTATAACCCCCTAATTCTCTCTCCGTTGTTGTGAGAATGAGACATAGCACACACATATCACGCACATTCTATGCGCTATAGGAAGTACGTGGCCAAAACATGGTATGACTTAAGAGTGGATAAATCGCCTTCTCATGCTACAAAATGTTGGGGTTTTTTTGCAAGGAAACAAGTCCGAAAGCAGTATCATATGTTCACAGGCCTTCAGCAGTTAAGATCCAGTTTGTGCTGTAACCTCGTGCAACTTTCTACGATAACTAAAGGCCGTACCAAGCAAGTCTCTATTAACAACTGAGATTTGCTGAAAGCAACCCTGGCAAGCTTCTTTGACCAAATAGAAACTTTTTTTTTTTTTTTACGTGACACCATTTATATTCAATGTTTCAAATTATTGCTATTTGCAGGTGACTGCTTTATTACTTTAGTTGTTTTATACACAAGATTATAAAAAAATAGTGAAGCTACTAGAAACAAACAAAAAAAATGAAGCCCTTTGCAATAAATAAATAAATAAATAAATAAATAAGCCCTTTGCAAAGCATAGACTGATATTTTTGTCATCCTTTACACTTTTGTGATTTTTATGTGTGGTGATCAGATAGCTGATTGCTTTCAGCTTAGACTTTTCTGTCCCCTAGCAATAAAATGCAATTCATTGTACACTATCTTTAAGTAGCATCTACCATGGGTGCCTACCAAGGACATAAAAGAAATCTTTGGACCCCAAAATATATTAAATTAGCATAGCTGGGAAATATTGGCAGTGGTCTTCTATATTTTATTGCTGTGGGCTAGTGACAGCATTAGGCTTGACCAACCATGTAAAATATGTACAATAGCTGGAACCTAATTCACAGAGCAAGATTTGTTTCAGAAGAACAAAAACATAAAAAAGAAAAAGAAACAAAAATCTGTTGGTTCTATGAATTTGTTCAAAAAATGTAGCAACATTCTACTCGTGAAAGCACTGTCCCTTTGGAATTCAGATTCAAGTATTTATTATTATTATTATTATTATTATTATTATTATTATTACTATAAGAACATTATGTTGTGGGAGATGTGGGCGAGTAGGTTAGCCTAGTTCAGATTTACTACCAGTAAATCCAGAATAAAATGTACTGTACGGACAGGATAATTTTAATATCATTAACCTATTATTATTGTTATTGTGGAAATGTGATATACAGCCACAATTTATTTTTTAACTACGTTTTTAGTTCTGTATCACCACATTGTCTTCCCATTCTTGACTTTTCCTCAAGCAGATTGTGCATCCTTTTCCTGCACACAACCTTTTTTTCTGAATCTTAGTTTTAGGAATTTGTTTCAGCCATATGCTTCACTCATAGAACATTTCCTCTCCAGACGCTTTTATGAGTCAAATAACACGTTTCAATATTTTACTGCACCCCAACTAATTTCCTTATTGGAAACCATTGCGTTAACTTTTTCCTGCCTTAAAATTGCAGGGGAAAGCTTTAAGAAGGAGATTCCACAAAGCAAACAGTTTACACAGCTTAAAACTGCTAAAACATGCAACTTGTATACATTTGTAAATCATCCAACCTTATATGTTTTGATGCTCAACTCTGATAACCATAGGTTACTTGGTAGGCTGACCAAGCATCTGAAGACATTACTACACTTACACAAAACTCAAATCTGTCAGGATCCATGATTTTAAACTACATTACAGGCTTAGTTAGAACACCTGCCCCCCCCTCCCTCTCTCTCTCTCTCTCTCTAGAAAGAAAATAAATATTCAGTCTTAAAAAATCTGTCATGCAAGGATAGCAACCTTGTTTATGGTATATTTTGCATACAATGTAATAAAATATGTAGGAGAAACAGGCACATCATTTTATAAAAGAATACAGAACCACTTATCAAATATAAGAAATAAAAAAGTAAATGAACCAATAGTTCAGCACTTTACAAGGAACAGACACACCACGGATGTAAAGTTTGTGGTTATAGAAAAAAAAAAAATTAGATAATGTACAGTATAAAAGAAGAAAATAAAATAAATGGATAAATAAACTAGATTACATGATGTCTGAAGGTTTAAATAGAAAGGAACAGTAGATCATTACATAATTAGCTACTGTATATAGTGAATGACATCAACCATGGCATCAAAAGCCTATAAATACATCCAATGTTTGTTTTCAACCACACTTTCCCTTGACAAAGGTATTGTAGCGTGCATGGGGGAAGGCAACAGTAGGGCTGGTAGGTGACGTAATCACACAGAGACATAAGCCCGATATACGCTCCTTGCAAAGGAGTCGGCTCTTTTGTACAGTGGTATCGGCGCTGTGCTTTAGTGCGAGAGGTCCCGGGTTCGCGCCCGTCCTCCACCTTTGTGTGGATTGCCTCGCCCTGTGTGATGCACCTGCCTGCGGGAAACAAGATCGCTACATTGGTGTCAGAAGTGGACACAGGTACCCCGTTATGCACTCGTCGGACTGTAGCCTGGTGAGCATGTCCGGGGCGGACTTGAGGCTGGCAGCGGAGATTGTAGCGTGCACGGGGGAAGGCAGCAGTACGGCTGGTAGGTGACATAATCACACACAGAGACATAAGCCCGATATACGCTCCTTGCAAAGTGTACAGTGGTATCGGCGCTGTGTTTTAGTGCAAGAGGTCCCGGGTTCGTGCCCGCCCTCCGCCTGTGTGTGGATTGCCTCGCCATGTGTGATGCGCCTGCCTGTAGGAACCAAGATTGTTACAGTGCAACATACCAAGATGTTGGGAAGTTATATATATATATATATATATATATATATATATATATATATATATATATATATATGTGTTTTTGTTTTTTTAAGTCTAATCTAGTATGTAACAGTTACTAAAGTTAGTGAAAACATGGTTACCAATTGTGAGCCTGATAAATCATAAAGTAGCTTGGTAAAATTAGGTTACGTGCACCACATTATTGTTGCAAAGATGTCTGGTTTCACAGATCCCAATTATCACTAATCTAATGTTATTTTAGGTAAAGAAGTCCAAGACTAGTGCTAATCGGGGTCCATGAAACCAGCCGTAAAGGCTATTGTAAATCATTGGTCTCTCTAATCATGTCTACTGCTAAAATGCTGCAGAGGGATAAATTTACAATAGGAATAATTAAGCCTTACATCCTCAAGCCCAGAAAGCAGAAAGACAAGTATCCTGTTGCAGTTCAGCAATATGAAGGAAGGAGCTTCTGAGATACACAAGGTTACTATTGTAAAACAAGTCATTTGAATTGGCAGCACATGCAATATAGCAGATTATTGATTTACCTGGCACTAAATTCTCCAGGAACTTCCACGCTTTGAAGAGCATCAATTGTATAAAGAAATAATTTCAGTTGAGCATATTGGGGGACTGAATTGCAATTTTACAATCCAATAGTGATGTTGAGGTTAAGATAAGTTATAGGTTTGGGGTCAAATTGTGATTTAAGGATTGGATTATGTGTATATACTCCTGGATGTGGATATCCTTGGTGTATTTGGCATTTTGTACTTCTACAAATCACTTTTTAAAAGCCCCTTCTCAACATATAATTCTTTAATAGCGTGTTTACAAATATGCATTACCTTGTTCAGATTTCAAATTGAATACAAATATAAAGCTTTATTTATTTCAAGAACACTTTCAGACAAGTAAATACATTTAGAAACAGTTAGATGTGTTATCTTCAGGTAATAAAATATACCTATTAGAAATAAAATGCAATTTTTACATTCATCCAAATAATTAGTAGTATTTAATAGTTAATGAATGCCTATCTCTATTTTTTTAACAGTATATGCAGAAAGTTTCTGCACTTATCTATTATTTTAGGGTTTGATATAAATGAGGTTTAAACACCATAGTGAAATGAGACAGGAAGTTACACCCTCAGTACTTGCAGATCATAAAACAATAGTAGTAAGCATTTGCTAACAGGGCTGATGTAAATCAATGCACAGTCAAGTCCAATGTTTACTGGATGGGTGGAGCCACAACCTTTCTTAATATTTGACTTCCACATCTCACATTGTCAGTGGACGTGGCATTTAGGTAAAAGTCTCTCAGTTCAATAACTAGCATACTACTTGAGAGGAAAAACAGCACTTGAAAAGAGCAAACTACCACATTATACAAGGGAACAACAGAGGACGTGCAATCTTGGTAGAAGTATGTATGCATAATACTCAGGTTAATGCACTTTGCATTGCAATGTGAGAGGTGAAAGATTAAGAGTGAATGGAGGTAATGATCAACCATCATACTGATGATACTGGTATAACCAGGCACCAAAGCAAAATGACTAGTTTCTATAACGTGGGCAGAAGTGAGGCTCCATGTCCAGGGAAACACTAAAAAGGCAACTCCAAGAATGTTTTTAATTTTTTTTTTTTTTTTTTTTTTTAAAGTGCATATACAACATTAGTGATGCGGAATATGCCAGCTGGCAGCTTTTGTTGATTTTAAACATACATTTGAAACCGTTATCGAACACTCAAAGGTACTTCACCCACTCTTTACCAGTACAAAAATCAATATTTACACATCCTCTGATAAAACTCTAAAACCTTCACCAATTATAATTTAAAAGTCTTTGTTTTCACAATGGTCCTTTTTGCAATGTCTCCTCTTGAACCAATGTGTAGATATGTTTTGCTTGAATCATAGCTTAAAGGATTTGAAACTTGTAGTTTGCTTGCATGTAGATAATCGTTTCAGCAAGTTTCCTGGTAATTGTGGCAAACTTCCATTTTGCTCTGAATGTATCATTCACAGAATCTCAGGGGTACTACAGTATCTTGTTTCTGAAAGCAGTTCAACAGATCAAGAATCCAACTTCTGTCCTTCACTCCAGATAAGAGGAATACGTGGATTTATATAAAAAACAGCTTCTTCAGGAAGCAAAATGTACAATGTCACCTGAACAGTGAAAGGAAAAAAAAAGTTACTATACTGGTATTTAACCACAGCGCTTGCTTGACAACCCTAACCACATTCCACATGCACTAAGCTACAGTAAGTACACAGCACTCTAATGGGGGAAATATTAACCTGGTAATTAGACAGCATTTAACTTAAACAATTGTAAACCAAACAGTGTCAAAGTACATAATTGACTTACCCAAGTATTATTAGCAACATTACACCATGTAGAACTACAGCTCTACAACAGCTTGTAATGTGACCCTGTATGCAAAGAGATGACAAATAAAGATTATCTGGAAGACAAAACTAATGTTTACATGCTGCATTAATATAAAGCAAATCATATCACAATATACTACGCTTAAATGAAACTGCTTGATTTAGTCACATACAAAAAATTAACCCACACTTACACATGATGCATTAAAGAATGGGCAGAATGGGATCTGAGATGCCTTTAAAAACTTTATACCTGAAGTTCTATTTTTAAATTTCAATGTAATTATGGTATTAAAAAAAAAAAACACACACACATTTGTTTTCCTTCTGTAGCAACCAGAACTATATTATTTTTACAATTTCGGTTCACTTTCAGAAAACCAGTAACAGTTTGAGGAGTAAAGGTCCTTTTCCATGTATTTTCACGGCATGTTAATCTTCATAATTGAGGCCTGAATTGCTTTGCTACAATGCTCTCACACTCATTGTTTTGTAGAGTTGTCCGATGCTTCAAATGATTGTAGGCTGTGGGAAATACTGTATCCTTACTTAAGGGGCTTAAAAAAACCTTAAGGCAGGAGCCCCCGAGGCAGGGTGGAGACAGTCACTGTGCCTCAGATAAAATGCAGCTGCAACGGAGATGTGGAAGTTGGAGAAGCAAGAAAACAGACAAGAATGACGACCACCCGGGGTTATGACAAAATATACACCCGTCAGACCAGTACATCCTTTTACATTTGTTTTACTATCATTGCATGACCAATAACCCCAGGATGAAACTGTCACAAAACTTTAAGGTACTAATAGGAGTTTAAAGATTTACATTTCTTCTGCAGGATCTTCTTGATTTGCATTGTCTTGAACATTCAATGTTTCAGTTTCATGTATTGCTTGTGTATTCATTCTCCTCTTTTTTGTATGCTGTTGGAGAAAAAAGTAGACCACTTAAAAATCCCAATTGTAGGTTTTGTTTGCATGTTTTAATCCTTACTGTAAAATGTACTTTGCATATTTAATGTCTATACATTCTAAAGGGTGTCCTATTCAAAAGCCATGTACCTTGTAAGAAATATTAATATACAGCTTCCAGCATATGGACTGCTTAGCCTGAAGAAACATGTGTGTAGTACTTTTTTTTAATTGAATTTTCAGCATTTAACTTATTTTTACCATGTGTCCTATAATACCACCAATCTGTCATAGGAATAGCTTTACCTTGTATAATGATGTACACCTTTCATGTAGTGTAATGAGTAGAAGTTTTATTACCAAAAAAAACTTCTTATCTTAATATGTATTCATTTAGTGTTTCTGCACCAGAATAAGCCTTGTAACTTATTTTTAAATGTACCTTAAATCTCCATTTAATGAGGCATGTTATTAAGGTTTGGAATACCACATACCTATGCTGCAAAAGTAAGGTTCTGATTTTTTTTTAATCTTGTTTGAGTTCATACTGCTCTTCAGGCAATAATGATAACCTGATTTTCATTGACAGTAAGCTTGCTTACCTTCCATGTCAAAACCAGCAAAATGCCAAAAGCTGGTATTAGAAGTGACAAGTAGAGTGGTATGTGCAGTTGTTCTGCTCCTTGTGTGTTGGTTTTAGCCTCACGGTTTTTACCATGTCTTGTTTCCTCTGTGTAAGAAAAGAAGAAACAAACTGTAAATGAAATGTTCTACTACAGAGATGCCACATGATTTCATGCTTATCCTTAGCTGAACCTTTATGAAATACATGCTTCTAGTGAGACTTCTCTTCTAGAATTGCATTTCCATTCTTAACAATCTTTACTGTAAAATACACAGTAAAACAACATGCAACTCTTTCTCTGATTTGTGGTGGCTCAATCAGTCTCCTCAACAAAACAGCATTCATTCGGTTTTAGGAAACAGTTTAAATCAAACAGAAAAGGGCAGAGCATGAGGACACAACAGGTTTATTAAGATTAACCTCATCTAACATTTAAGCAAAACTTTAGTGTAGGAAGGAATTCTTTCAATTCCTCTACTACATGCAGATTAAGAGTTCTGACCACCTTAAGTGTAGTATGGAAAAATGTACTAGAAAAAAAAAATCCAAGATAAGATTGTCCCAAGAATAAAAGAAACATCATAAATGCGTGCATACTGTAATTACCACAAGATTGTATTCACCTGAGATAATGTAGTGCTTGGCGGCAAAAAATGATGTAAAAGCAAATAAACTTTGTACTGTTCTTCTAAATAACAAGCTCCGTCTCAATGTACTTACGTGTACTGCAGTCACTTGCGGATACGCAAGCTGTTGTAGTCATTATCAACAGCTCAGTGGAGTTGGTAATGGATCCTGTATAGAAAATGGTGGGGTATTAGTGTATTGTGCTAAACATAGTAATTCTGTTAGATACAAAACAAACGTTGATCTTAAGCTTCTTTTTCTTTCCTTTTCACAAAGGACAGATTTGTGGTCTGCTGAAAATATTTGTACTTCAGGGAGATCTGAATGCTGCAGCTGTAAGCTACATATTAAAAAGAAAGCTGTGTATTTTATTTCCTTTCACAAATCAACAGAGGATCTTTCGTTTTTATTTCCAAGAATGCTAACTTTAACTGAACCATTTTCTTTCTTTCATTATCTCTTCTTTACATTGGGTGAGGATAAAAATCACAAAAGAAGTTCTCCCTTGCAAAGTTTTTGGAATACTACAGAGAGCCATCTGACCTAAAGTGGTGTACTGTAATGAAGACATTCAACATTCTGGAGATAAGCAGATGACAAATTTAAGGACTGCAATATTAAATGACCCCCAATTGGTAATACTTTATTTATAAATTATATTTATAGACTATACATACATTAGACAATTCTTTTCTGGATTCAGATGTAAGTGACACGTTACAGTTATCAAGTACAGTACGATTGAACGGACAAAGCCTTTGTATTGCCAAAAGACTGCTCGCTTGCTTTAAAGCATTCTCGTCTTGACAACAAACACTGTTGTAAGTAGGATTGGGGTGGAGTGATTTTCACACCAAACATTTGACTATGTTGTACTGAGCCATGAGAAAAAAGCAAAGATTGTGTGATAATAATCTCAACATCTCCAAGAAGCAGTGTTTCTTCTGTACATCTCTAACTAGCCAAAATCGGTACAAAGACATCCTTCCAAGATGTCTGCAAAGTCATGCAGCAGCCAGTAGTAATGCTGATATTCCAAACCTGGATTGCTGGTCACAACACTACAAAATGATCTTACACACCCGATGCGACACTGATGAAAGCTCAAAATGTAACTAGGCTATTTTTGATAAACATTTTTTTTTAATTTATTATTTTTTTTTTATGTATAGCCATTGACATATCCCCTCTGTATTAAAATTGTTGTATATGCTGTGTAGATTATAACAATGCATTTTTATGGAACATAATTTACGTCTATTTTAAATATTCAAGCACTAAGGTAAAGAAACAAAGATATAGAAAAAAGGCAAAAATCAACTGGATTTGTAAACAGGCTTCCATGTGTAGGAAAGTGGATTTGTTAAAAGTTAAGTGTTAATATTATTGCACATGTGTTATCTGTTCTCACGATAAGCTTGAGCAAGCAATGCCTAGTAAACAATTCCATAATGAATTTACAATAGCTAGAAGGGGGTATAAAACAATTGCACAATTTCATAGAAACTATCAACAGTCCTGAGGATTACGGTTGACGATCATAAAGTGGGCTGTGGAAATAACCTGTTAATGAGTTGTAAAGTAAGCAAACAAGTTTTGTTTTTGAGTTCTCGTAAGTTCACATAAGTAATTAAGTTCACATAAGAAGGGAGTTAGGAATATGTTAGTAATGGTTGAAGAGGTGCAGCAGTAGAAGACCCTCTGTTTTTTGGGGTTTTTTGTGAATCACTCAAGTGTCTCCAGTCGTGTCACCTGGGGAGTGAAAGGTACGGCAAACTGAACTACCTAGACATATTTTAAAATACAAGTCTAGCACCTTAAGCTTAACCTAACTTTGGAAAAGAAAGTCTAAACAAAAAAAGTATGATATTTATACCTGCCACTAATGTTGTCGTTTCACTTGTTGGACAAGGCGGAGACACACAGTCAGGAGAGATGAACTGCCTCACATGTAATTCATATGTTTCAATAATTTTTTTAAAATAGTCAAAATAGACACTGGTATTAAAGTTTCCGTCTTGATAATGGCAGTGGTAATCACCAATGACGTCCTCTTCCTACAATGAGAAACAAAGAAGGAGGCATACAAATTAAGATGTCACAAATATCAAATTGTAGTTTTGTAATCTTAACAGAACCTAAATATAGGTCAAGAGTTTTGGCAAAACTGCCTTAATCAATGTTCCTCAAAACACATGTTTATATAAATAGTCTGTTAGTGTTACTGCATTGTATTATTCCAAAACAATTTTCTGAAAAATGAAAAACGATGTGGTAGAAAAACTCCATAACCCTCATAAATGTATTTTCCCCCAGATATTTCTATTTGGTTGGTAATATAAAGCATACTTAATCAATTTGGTTGGAAATAAGATTGGAAAAATTAAACACACCTCAACTATGCAATTTGATTCAAGGAGAGTCCTAATCAATGATATTCAGTCAATTTTCCTTTTCTAATCTATCTTTCATACTCGCCATAAACAGCACCAATTGGGATGAGAAGCTGATTCCTTACCTCATATTCAAAGGGCCTCCGCATTTTCGTTACCATGTCTATAAGAATTGTAATATTTTCTTTGTTGGAAGAGGTTTCAGCAAACTTAACAGCAAGACTGTTTAAACTTAACTGAAGTTCATAGATGTTGAGCATCAACCAACATATGTCATTCTGTAAGAAAATTAAAATAAAGTTTGAGAAAAGGGTTTTTCACTGGAACGGTTGCACCCAACAATTTTGCTATGAAATGCATATTTAGCTGCTTGACTCAATCAAGCTTCTGAGTGACACATTTAGTAAATGTATAGTATTTGTTTTTCACTTTACCAGACAGAGGACCCACTGGATTGTGCCCCCTCTTACAAGACAGTTCTGGCCAAGAAAGCAAGAAACTACTAATTAATTCTATTTTAATTACAGACTTTTTTGCAAACTTACCAATTCTTCTGACTGAGGAACATAGCGCACTTTAATAATGTAGTCATTTGGTATATTCCCTTTCTGCAACACAGAAACAATAATAATAATGACATCCACAATAATTACCCCTCTATAAAATACTCATGAAGTATATACATCCTGACACAATATTATTTTAAAGCTGAATCACTAACACCTTTCTACATTATCTGTTGATATGCTACGTAATTAAATGTATATACATGAAAAAATTGTATAAACTTCAATGAAGCTTCTTTCTTAATAATATCTTCCGTCCCCTCCCTTTCCTATGCAATTGTAATAATGGACCCGCTGCTGTGGAGTTAAGCCAGGTTAGAATGTGGCAAAGAAACTTCAGACATGGATTTTGAGTACAAGGGCAGAGCACATTTATTTTGGTCATCCAATACTTCAAATTATACTGTACATAGCCTAGTTCAACCGTTCCATCCTACGAAATACATGTCGCTGCTTAAAGAGGGAATAATTATGATTGCACCCTCTAGTTAAACCTTGGTACTAGCGATATGCAGAAACTTGTTTCTCGTACTCGAAATTGTCTTTAAGTAGTATTTATCTGCAGTATTTTTCTTATTTAAAAACAAGAAAAAGCTGTCATGTTTACAATTGTTAATTGCCAGTACTAATAAAGGGCAATTAACTTCCGCATTGAGTGTTTTAAAAGCTAGTTGACTCAGTTTATGCCCTCGGTTCACCAGTACAGCAGTAAAAATGTCAGTGCACCGGATGAGATGAAAATATTCTTCCAATCAGCTTTTAAAAAACTCAATGCGGAAGTTAATTGCCATTGACCGATACTCAATTGTAAACATGAGGGAGGGCAGATTTTCTTGTTTTTAAATCAACACGTTATTTAATGGATTTATTGAATACTTGCCGTTAAATACTTCTTAAAGACAATTCCAAGTACAAGTAACGAGTTTCTGCACACCAATATTTGTTACATTATATCCCTAATAAGTCTGGATGTTATGGATGAACTGTAGTTTACACATAAAACCACAGCCCCAAGCCATTCTAAAGAATGCATAATAATCTAATAGTCAATAATGTAAAGGTGAGTGCTGTTATGGAAAAACCTACTTTCAAATTCACCACATGTTGCATAGTACTATTCCAAAAATGATTTTGTTATTTAAAAAGGTACTACTTCCTTTAATTAAAAAAATAACTAAAGGTAATTTAAGACCAACATTTCCTCTACAGTTAATTACTGGAGTGTTGAAGTCTTGTCAATGTACAATTTTATTCAGCTTACCAGAATGGGAATTTTGTTGACATCATCGGTTATAACATTTCCCAATCCACATGAATGTTCCACAAACGTGAAGCAAAAGAATAAACAAGGGTAGATAAAAGCAGTTATCCAAATCTGGGGAAATAAACAGACATTAAAGTCATTTAAATATTACAAGAAACCTAATAAGTGTTAATAATTAAAACAGCTATAGCCAGCAGAGGAAATACTTCAGGGCAGTATCTAATATTTTCTGTTTAGCTATTATGGGGAGATTCAATAACAAAATACACCACTGAAAGTTTGTTACATTGGATAAGTCATCAGTATCAGACTATTGGCAAGCCTAAGACTTTTGGTGAACTTCTTTGTAGACCCATCAACACACAAATGTGTACTTGCAATTAGTCTGTTCCTCACGTACCAAAAGTACCAATTTCATGGAATGGTCCATTCATCTTATTTCATTCCATGGCAACTTTCAATCAATACAATGCTAAAGTTTATGGAATTTTTTTCTCAATGCCTTAGGAGGGACTGGGGGTGCCCTTCTGCACCTGTATAATCTGAGTTCAGGAGTGGGTAGTGAATGTGGCGCAGCAGTGTTGCAATTTGATAATTATACCAGATGACTGGGATCAATACATTTACAAATAGATACTGTGGGAGCTGTCCTGCATGTTACTTATTTCACACCATATTAAGTACTAAGTTAGCTAGTTCCACAAATCTCTTTATAACCACTGCACTTAATGACCAAGAAACAGATTACAATATTGCGCATCCTACTACCAATCAGTGCTGAAGACACCAGCCAGAAAATTGCTCTGCTTGATCTACAAAGCACCTAAAAAATAATGTATAATTTTACAATTAGTTTCTCGTCTAGGTTGGAAATGCCTTGAGGTTTTTAATACTGTTGTGCAATCTGCACAAACCAACTGTCTGACTGTGAGCACATTCTCTTGGTCACTGCAAGTTTAAAGTGGCAAAACCTCTGTGGCTAGACAAGAATCCTTCACTTTTATAACATCTGGATTTTTGGTTACTATCCAAGGACACTTTTGGTAGTTATTGTATGTTGTGGGTTTTAGTTGATGCTGTACTATGAGCTTGTGTAGCATACTGTACTAAACCCATGAAAGACAAACAAAGTTTAAATCCCAGAAACAAAAACATATAACAATGTATTTAAGAACATTGTGAATATTACATTTAATTACATTAAAATGCCTTTTTTACAGTAAGGTTTTACAGTAAATGAATTCAATTTGAGTATTTGCTTAAACCTACACAAAACTAAGTACATGAGCAGTACCTGAAATACTGTACACATTATACCATCTCTCACGCACAGTTTCTGCTGGTCTGCGCATACTGCAAAAAAAATAAATAAAATAAAGTATGCATTAGTCATGGATTTACATAAAACAGGATTTTTATATAACTCAATGAATTGTTGTATTATGTGGTTAAAAGATGCTGTTTCAGACCAAACCTTTACATTAGAATGTTTTGAGTTGGAAATCTGGTTGTTTTTCTGATAGGAGACTCCACCTACATCATTATTCTACTTCCTACAAATAGCATTCTATGCCTCAGTTTCATGTCTTTTTAAATCTTTGTTTCCTCCTCCTGGGAAGCCATCTTGAGGCAGGGAATGCAATTTAGAAGTTTTAAAAGAAGTGGTAAAAATTAACACAATACACACACACACCTTACGTAAACAGTTGCAGCAACACATGGGAACATGTAATACAATAAAATAAATAAAGGTCCTTATGTGCCCTTTAAAGCCTGCTATTAAAATAAATTAATGCATGGTAAATTTAAGGAGAAAGGGTCATGTATTTATATCACAATATTCTCTCCCAGACGGGAGATTTTTTTTTTTTCTTTGAATCGCCAATTATTGTTCTTATTGTTCTTATTTTCTTACCAAGTTGAAATGTCCAATTTTTTTTTTTATTTCAACCCGGCTCACCGCTGCTACGCCCGCGCTGACTCGGGAGGGACAAAGACAGACATACGTGTCCTCCAAAACGTAGGTGTCAGCCGTCACTCTGCAGGCCTGCCATGCAACCATCTCGGAGCTACGGCGTCAGAGGACCACGCAGCTCTGGATAGATTACAGGCAGGCCTGCAGGCGCCAGGCCAGTCTACAAGGGTCGCTGGTGCGCAATGAGCCGAGAACAACCTGGCCGACCTCGGCCCTCCCCACCCGGGCGACACTCGGCCAATTGTGCGCCGCCCCATGGGAACTCCTGTCCATGGTCGGCAGTGGGATAGCCTTGACCCGAACCAGCGACCTCCAGGCTATAGGGCACATCCTGCACCCCACCGGAGCACCTTTACCGGATGCACCACTCGGGAGCCCAGTTGCGTCATTTCTTAACCCACAACCTAAAGGAACACAACATAACTGACACTATAATAATCTGTTCTCAAGATGTATAAAGGAGTTTTTAAAAATTATATTTGTGTTACAAGACTTTCTGCTTAAAATTTCAGCAGTTAACATGCCTTATCCTTCTCTCTCTCATCAGCTACAATATAAGATATGCCCCTTTCCTCACCAATGTGTAGCAGGATGTTGCAAAAGAACAAAAAAAAATTAACAAACATAGGTGTATAACAAATGCATTAAAATTTCACAAAAACTACAAACATCTTCAGAACAATCTGACAGGTCTATGCAACTACATTTTGTGGTGATATCTAAAATGAAAACATGTATTTTTGTTAAACAACAACCATTTGTCATTTCATGTTGAACTTAGATTAAAATACAAGATCATCAATAAACATAGAACTATTTAGGTGGTAAGAATTATATTCAAGTATACTCAGTGTTTCATCATCCAGGTACTGTAACCGCCACAGCCAAAATAAGGCTACACCTACACATTCATATCTGCAAACTACTTTGTTTTCCAAAACTGTATAATTAGCAGTAACTATGTAAAGTATCCAGTCTATTATTTGTAAGCTTCAAAAATTTAAGGAAATCTTGCCTAAAGTTTGTCTAAAATGTTTTTTATAAATGCAGGGCTTGAATTTCAGTGCAGGAATCAGGCATTTTTCAAGTTGCTCCCCGCTTATCTGCAACTTTCAATGCGGGAAAATCCCGCAGAGATATTTTATGACACCAAGCTACTGTATTTTTCACCCAATTTGGAATGCCTGAAACGTTACAACAATCTATAAGGAAGTGGGTGTCAGCGACGAAAGCACTATGAGCCGCATTCTGAGTAGTTCTGGTTAAAATAAATAAATAAAAGTAGTGCTGGATATTTTAAGTGCCGACTTTCTCTCGTACGTGATTCTTGGCCGCTATCTTTAAGAATTATAGAAACTCAGTACACTGCAGTAAGTAAACAGTTTTGAAAAAAAAAAAAAAAAGACTATATTAGCCCTTTGCGGTCCTATGTCGGACTTGGTCCAACATCACGAAAATCCCTTTCCGGTCCATTGTCAGACTCTGTCCGACATTGCCGAAAACCCTACTCTAACACAGCGTATGTTGCGTTTAAGCCGGAAAAAGCCAAGACAAGTTGTTCCTAATCGTCTCTGATCGGAAAGAAGGCGGAAACAACTGAATAGACCATTCACAAGCCGAGCAAAGCCAAATTGAACACAGACAGAGACCGGGCGCACCAAGACGCACAGAGAAAAAAATGGCACAGAGCAGCAGGCAGAGAAAATCAAGGAAGCCTGAAGAACTTGCACAGATGATGGATGAGGCAGAAAGAACGGACAAATCAGTATGGAAGATGATTTTGATCAGTCGTGACAAGGAAGTACGTTTTTCATATTCTGAGGACTCGGTGACAGAATCTGAGGAAAGTGACCACGAAGCAGGTGCGCAGCTGGAGGAGGGATGGATACGCACATCAGTAAGTGCAGATGCTTTCACAAAACTCCCATTTACAGTGATAAATAAAGGATTTCAAGGGAGTACTACTTTGAGAACACTGACGCTTTGTTTAGACATGCAAGGGTGAAACTTACCGGACAGCTGCGTCATAATTCTATTTGGATCTCTTGGAAACCTGTTACATTACCAGAGATGAAGGCATTTCTTGGTGTTCTGATGAATATGGGACTGCATGTAAAAATGGACATAAAATAATATTTCTCAGAGGAATGGGCCAACAGAATGCCGTTTTTCAAAGATGTATTCAA
Source organism: Acipenser oxyrinchus oxyrinchus (assembly GCA_030684275.1). Taxonomy (NCBI): domain Eukaryota; kingdom Metazoa; phylum Chordata; class Actinopteri; order Acipenseriformes; family Acipenseridae; genus Acipenser; species Acipenser oxyrinchus. The sequence goes on along the minus strand of CM060256.1, from coordinate 27,365,103 downwards.
GCGATGATGTTTCTTGCAGATCTTTTGGATGCTGCACCTTTGCCCTCCCCCCAACCAGGTGTCTCAGGCTGCTTTTGTTAGCAGAGGAGAAAAGGTCAGGAATGTGGTCAGCTACATAGACACAAAATGCTGTGAGCTGTTCATCCCAGGTAGAGATATTTGCATAGATGAGAGCACCGTTGGCTTCAATGGAAGGATTATCTTCAAGTGCTACAATCTTCAGAAGCCTACCAATTGGGGGATGTGTGTCTTTGTTTTAGCTGACTGTGAAACTGGTTATGTCTCTGCTATTGTTCCTTACTTTGGCAGCCCAACAACAGACTTCCTGCTGAGACCCGACATGCCGTTTTCATCAAGAATTGTTCTTCACCTGTGTGAAACATTGCTGCAGACAACAAATGGACATGGCTTTCATTTGTTTACAGACAGATTTTACACAGGTTACAACCTGGCCATGGAACTGCTAAAAATAAAAACCCACCTTACTGGAACAGTAATGGCCAACAGAAGAGGATTGCCAGTACCAGTGAAGCAAGGCCTCAAACTGAAAAAAATGAGACAGTCTCATTCAGCAAGGACAACAAGGTCATGGTGCTAGGATGGAAGCACAAAAGGCTAGTGCTCATGTTGAGCACCTTCCATGGCAGTGACTGTGAGAAGGAATAGCGCACCATCAAGAGAGGAGCAATTGAAGAGCTGGACAAGCCTTCAGTGATCTGTGATTACACCAGCAAGAGAGGAGCAATTGAAGAGCTGGACAAGCCTTCAGTGATCTGTGATTACACCAGCAAGATGGGTACAGTGGACCGGGCGGATCACTACTGTGCCAGCTATGCTTTCACAAGAAAGTCTCTAAAGTGGTGGAGGAAGATGTTCTTTTGGCTGCTGTAGCAATTGTGAACAGTGCTATCCTGTTCAATTTGATGAAGGTGGAATAAGCACAGCTACCTTTTAGCAGTAAAACCTTCAGGAAAACCTTACAGATACAACTGGTGGGAAATGTGTGCAACTCTGGTTCAAGAAAACATGGCCGTCCATCATCCACAGTCAGAGAAGAAAGGCTGAATGGAAAGCCACATTTCAAATCGCCAAAAATGAATCGAAGAGCACCAAAGACTGTGCAGTGTGCAGTGACAGAAAGACAAAAGGGGGGAGGAGAGAGACTGTATGGTTCCGCAAAACCTGCTCAAGGCAGCCAGGGTTACACCCAGGTGACTGTTTTGAAAAGTACGATCACATGGACACATACAGATAATTTCTGTCAGTGTGTAAACAAATAAGAGGCTGTGTGGTCCAGTGGTTAAAGAAAAGGGCTTGTAACCAAGAGATCCCCGGTTCAAATCCCACCTCAGCCATTGACTCATTGTGTGACCCCGAGCAAGTCACTTAACCTCCTAGTGCGGCGTCTTTTGGGTGAGACGTAGTTGTAAGTGACTCTACAGCTGATGCATAGTTCACACACCCTAGTCTCTGTAAGTTGCCTTGGATAAAGGCGTCTGCTAAATAAACAAATAATAATAAATGTTTGAAAACCTCGCCTGATATAAATGTGTAATTGATTTGTAAAAAGGTTTGTACCTGTCTGATTGTTCTAAAGTTAATATATTCAAGCAAAAACAAAACAAGTGACATTGTTACTTTTTTTTTCAAAATCTGCCTGATATAAAAAATAAATAAAGTAAATATGTTTTTTGTTCAAAATTTTGGTACTGTTGTCTTTGTATAGTGTGCCCTTTGGACTTACACTTCTTTTGTACCTGTTTAAGCAAATAAAGTCACTTTATTTCAATTTGAACAGCACATTGGACCTGACCAGCCTGACAGGAGCAGAACAAATGGACTGCAAAGGGTTAAGTCTATCTAGGTGTTTTGCAAGCGTTGACTTTCACGTTAACTCTTAAAACTCATTTTGGGGTCCCAGCACAACGAAAGTTACGCACATATTACTCAGGCACTGTAAAAGCTACCTACCTGTTTATGGCTTGTTTAAAAGTACTGCCTCTCGGCTTAACAAAGCTGTATTCAGTGTGTGTATGTGGTACTCCTAGCCGGAACTACGATTGCCTGAAGTTAAGCCTCTCATCATGAAACAGAGTTCATAGCTTAGGTTTCATTTTGAGTCTATTGCTCAGTCATTGTAGCAGCTATACTGAAAGGGGCAGTATCATTGATTTCATGTTCATTTTATATTGAGGTTCAATGGGGCAGTGTTTTTTTCTTTGAGCCATCTATGATTACTATATATATATACATATATATCTACCACATATAGTATACCTGATCCTGTTGCAACTTACATAATATGAAAGGAAATTTTGTGGCCTTTCATTTGATAAGTTACATGCATCCAGCACAAACTATCCAGTAGTTAAACATAAATGAAAACCGTGAAAACAGGCAGCAGACATAGGGCTGAGTGTAAGAGTAGTGCCTAGAAGTACAAGCCCAATGTTTTGGATACTTTATACCCTGCCCCACACACTGCAGCGGCACCATGTACAGTTGCTACGTAACGATTTGGTAGCAGATTTTAATAACTTTTGTTTACATAATATGCATTATACAAATCAAATTTTGCATCCGAGTGACATTTAATGTGTGAATTATAGTATTTCACACATTGTCAAACAGTTTCTGTTAACAGAAAAAAAAAAACAGTGCGCGAACCCATCTGACGAACCTTCGAAAGTTTAAAACAATCTGCGAATCCCTGGCTTGCCAACGAATCTTCGAACCTTCGGACACAGCCCTATTAGGTCTCCTGAAAGCAGCTTATTTTAAAGCAACACCAGTGTGAATGATGATGCAGTAAAATATATATAGTTTTTTATATGCAAAAGTGCCTTTTCTTTTGCCATTCCCCCCTAAAATTTTGGAATCCCCCTCCCCATTGGCTGCAGCATAGGAGGAAATCCCCCAGCACACAAAAATGAAATTCAAGCCCTGAAATGTTTTTAAAGTTCTGTGCAAAACACCAAAAATGCAGACAGTAAACCAATAACATAAATGCCTATATCTGAAGTGTATTGTACAGTAAACAGTACCAGTTGCTTGTAACAGTGATTTTGCTGCGTGAAAATACAAAAATGATTTGCTGATCTGTCTTTCTGAATGTGGCTGTGTGTTATTAAAAAAACAGCATAAAAGAAATGCAAACAAACTAACTGCCAACAGTCACTCAAAACACTTATCCCAGAAACTGGTGCAATTCACCCAGCTCTGTTAAAGAAAATGAAAGAAATAAACAATACCAAGGCAGTATACCGTGCCAAAGGGGTGTAACTACATGTTCTATTTGGCATACAATGTTAGCTACTTCTTTATATACCTGTATGTCTTTATTCTATTCACCATAGGTGTATTTTGCCATGCTGTACCAGTATCCTATGTTGGCATCTTGTTGGCATACAGTCCGGTTGTATTACAGGTATGTGCTAGGCTGTAGTTCAGTGTGAGATGTGGTGTGATAGAAATTACCTGCATATCCTGCATTGTAGACAAAGTTTTTGATCAGTTAGTCCCTACATTCAACTACTGTCTTGCTTAAGTAACTATGCTTTCACAACATAAGATTTTAATCTTTTTAAATGGTATTCTTGTTCTCACGTTACCCTGAAAGATGTTTTGGATATATATATATATATATATATATATATATATATATATATATATATATATATATATATATATATATATATATCACACACACACACACATACATACACATACATACACTACCGTTCAAAAGTTTGGGGTCACTTAGAAATTTCCTTGTTTTCCATGAAAACATACATGAAATGAGTTTGAATAGGAAATATAGCAAAATGAATAGGAAATATAGTCATTGACAAGGTTAGAAATAATGATTTTTAATTGAAATAATAATTGTGTCCTTCAAACTTTGCTTTAGATCAAAGAATCCTCCATTTGCAGCAATTACAGCCTTGCAGACCTTTGGCATTCTAGTTGTCAATTTGTTGAGGTAATCTGAAAAGATTTCACCCCATGCTTCCTGAAGCACCTCCCACAAGTTGGATTGGCTTGATGGGCACTTCTTACGTACCATACGGTCAAGCTGCTCCCACAACAGCTCAATAGGGTTGAGATCCGTGACTGTGCTGGCCACTCCATTATAGACAGAATACCAGCTGACTGCTTCTTCCCTAAATAGTTCTTGCATAGTTTGGAGCAGTGCTTTGGGTCATTGTCCTGTTGTAGGAGGAAATTGGCTCCAATCAAGTGCCGTCCACAGGGTATGGCATGGCGTTGCAAAATGGAGTGATAGCCTTCCTTCTTCAAGATCCCTTTTACCATGTACAAATCTCCCACTTTACCACCACCAAAGCACCCCCAGACCATCACATTACCTCCACCATGCTTGACAGATGGCGTCAAGTACTCCTCCAGCATCTTTTCATTTGGTCTGCGTCTCACGAATGTTCTTCTTTGTGATCCGAACACCTCAAACTTAGATTCGTCTGTCCATAACACTTTTTTCCAATCTTCCTCTGTCCAGTGTCTGTGTTCTTTTGCCCATCTTAATCTTTTCTTTTTATTGGCCAGTCTGAGATATGGCTTTTTCTTTGCAACTCTGCCTAGAAGGCCAGCATCCCGGAGTCGCCTCTTCACTGTTGACGTTGAGACTGGTGTTTTCGGGTACTATTTAATGAAGCTGCCAGTTGAGGACCTGTGAGGCATCTGTTTCTCAAACTAGACACTAATGTATTTGTCCTCTTGCTCAGTTGTGCACCGGGGCCTCCCACTCCTCTTTCTATTCTGGTTAGAGCCAGTTTGCGCTGTTCTGTGAAGGGAGTAGTACACAGCGTTGTACGAGATCTTCAGTTTCTTGGCAGTTTCTCGCATGGAATAGCCTTCATTTCTCAGAACAAAAATAGACTGACGAGTTTCAGAAGAAAGTTCTTTGTTTCTGGCCATTTTGAGCCTGTAATCGAACCCACAATTGCTGATGCTCCAGATACTCAACTAGTCTAAAGAAAGCCAGTTGTATTGCTTCTCTAATCAGCACAACAGTTTTCAGCTGTGCTAACATAATTGCAAAAGGGTTTTCTAATGATCAATTAGCCTTTTAAAATGATAAACTTGGATTAACAAACACAACGTGCCATTGGAACACAGGACTGATGGTTGCTGATAATGGGCCTCTGTACGCCTATGTAGATAATCCATTACAAATCAGCCGTTTCCAGCTACAATAGTCATTTACAACATTAACAATGTCTACACTGTATTTCTGATCAATTTGATGTTATTTTAATGGACAAAAAATTTGCTTTTCTTTCGAAAACAAGGAAATTTCTAAGTGACCCCAAACTTTTGAATGGTAGTGTGTATATATATATATATATATATATATATATATATATATATATATATATATATATATATATATATATTTAGAAGGAAAAAGGAAATTTGGGAAAAGCCCTTGTTTGTTGCTCAGTTCAAGCAAACAATGCAAACCACCAACACCAAAATATCTAAGGTGTATGCAAATGTATTATCATAAACTGTTTATAGCCGTCTTGAGTGTGAAAGGAATGTTTCTTTTAACACTTTCAGCACTGAAAACCTGTGTGTGGTCTAGGAAAAAGAAAAAAAAGGAAAGATATCACCACTCAAAATTCCAATCCATATGAATATCTTTGTCAATTTGTATGAACTACTTATTATCAGACACTGAAACTGTTAAATTGGTTATCCTATAGTTGTTTTCCTGTAAAGTTGTTTAGTGCTGAGAGAAAAAACAAAAACATACCAACTTGTTGCTTAATTACTCAAAATGTATTTTTTTTTCAAGTTGGTCAGCATGAAAGAGCTTCAGTAGATACACAAAAAGAAAAGAACACAAGAGGCTAGTTTTCATGCAAGCCTTAAGTAATACAGTACTGAGCTACATGTATGTTGATGTACTGTGATTTCATTACTTCCAAACAAGTTCATTCATCTTTCTTAACTAATGTTGTTTATTATGCGAATGTTAAGACAAAGGTTGTTATTTGCAGCCATTCTCAATCCACCATTCCCTTTATATGGAAGCCCTTTTCCGCCACCAAAATAAAAAGAAATACATTTTAAATTTCCATTATAAGGTTGACATACTGTCTTGTTATTTCGACTTACTATCTCGTTATTTTGACTTAGGATTTCGTTATTTCGACTAAGTATCTTGTTATTTCGACTTATTATAGTAAGTCGAACTAACGAGATAGCAAGTCAAAATAACGAGATCCTAAGTCGAAATAACGAGATAGTAAGTCAACCTTATATGGAAATTTAAAATGCATTTTGTTTTAGTTTTTTTGGTGTCGGAAATGGGCTTCCATACCTTTAAGTAAACAACATGGCTGTCAAACATAAAAGTATCATGTTTCCTCAAGAGTTGTGTTTACACTGGCACAAATATTCCAGATCGACAGGATAAGAGGATGGATTCCGGTCACTTTTTGCTAGTGTAAACGCTACTGACCACGTTCTGGAATCCGTCCTCTTATCCTCTCAAATGTTAAATTCGTATTACAGACTGAGAGGACAAGAGGATGGATTCCGGTCACTTTTATTCAGTGTAAATGTGCTGATGACGTATTCTGGAAAGATTACAGAAAATACCCAGCGGGCACTGCACGCTAACCAGCAACGCCTTCACAGTGCTGCCTTTTCATTTAAGCATTGGAATTGAAACCGCAAACACATGCAAATTTAAACAACTCCTCGTAGCACCTAAAAAAGTAAGTGTAACGTATTTCGATATTCTTTTTATAGTAAGTATTGATAATGTGTGGTCCAGTGGTTAAAGAAAAGGGCTTGTAACCAGGAGGTCCCTGGTTCAAATCCCAGCTCAGCCACCGACTCATTGTGTGACCTTGAGCAAGTCACTTGTGCTCCATCTTTCAGGTGAGACGTTGCTGTAAGTGACTGTGCAGCTGATGCGTAGTTCACACACCCTAGTCTCTGTAATTCGCCTTGGTTAAAGGCACCTGCTACATAAACTAATAATAATAATATCCACTGCTTACACTGGAGATATTTTCTGATGGCGCTCGTTTAAGTCGTCACTATAGCAGGTCGCCAGTTTTTTTTTTTTTTCTTCCCTCAAAGTACGCATGCTTAGTCTGCTGCTGTGAGAAGCCCCCTCCTCCCCTCCCTCCCCCCTCCTCCTCCTCCTGTTTCAAGCAAGTATAAACGCACCGTTCCGGTGCAGTCTGTCCCAAAATCCTATCAGAAAGACTCCGGAACTCTAGTGTAAACGCACCTATTGTTTCATCCAGTGGTTTAATAAATTAGCTCGCTGCACCTGCTCTTGTGTTTCTCTGATTTCTGACAGAACTGTATGACTTGTAATGACAACTGTAAGATCACCAAAGGCTAATATTAAAATGTGCACTTTGTAAAAAGATTGTACAAAGCAAATTATATAAATCGCTAGAGTTAAGATATGTAACCAGGAAAAGCTGTAGTAGGCTAATGTGCACTATAATATGCGGTTTCTGCGTGCGTTTAATGTGTGCAATTAAAATGTGTTTAAAATCTGTAACGAATGATTTATGGTTACTTAAGCATGTGGTTTTACTATGTGTGGTGATTTTAAAAGTGTCTATCAATATTGCATTTTAATATTAACGATCTAACAGCAGTAGTGTTTTGCTACTATAGGCTACTTTTTTTTAGAAAAGTTCAATGCTATAAAAATAGAGAATACAGATACATCTTTTTTTTTTCAAATTGTGTTCATGCATTAACTATAAACTATACAGTAATAGCTTACCAGTACCATATATAAAAAATGCGAATACAATAGAAATACAATGTACCATTTACATGTTAGTATTTTGATAATATGTTCACCAAGTACACCACTGCTGTTGTCCACATTGAAACTAGTTGAACGAGCGCAATTTAGTATTCTATTTGCAAAATAAATGTGCTGACATTTCTACAAGGGGAAGTCACGATGAAAGCAGATGAACCCTTTGAACAGGACATCTGATTTGATGGGAAATATTTGTTTCGCAGATTAAGATCTGTGTAACACATCAGTTTCCATTGTCTAAATAATAATGGCTATATACATAAATAACATGACAAACCATCACACCCTTGCTTGTGTGAAAAGCCATCGTTGCATTTTTGACCGGTAAATTTGCAGTTTACCCATGGTTATGCAACGATTTGCCATGTGTTATGCTTTACCATACCTCTCTGGGCTGTACAGTGCTTGCATATACTTTACCATGTTTTACTATGCTTCATCACACTTTGCTATTTTTATACTATATTGTAACCTTTTATAAGGGTAACACAAGAAAAGGTTGTTTTAAAAGTAATGTTTTGCTTATAAACGAGAAATATCTTTATTGCGTGCCCACGCGTGCATTGCAATCTACACCAACTGACCTAATATTGTAATGTTTTTATTTTATTTATTTATTTTTTAAAGTATCTTGTTCTGTTTAGGAACAACGCACTCTCGTTCAAATACATACATATTAATAAATAAAAACAACCCCATGTGTTTTGTCCCGTCCCCCTCATACATGTCCAATATGTATCGTACTTACTTTTGTCTTCTTCATAAGGAAATAGGGCAGTAAGTCCCAATGTTAAGAAGTACAACCGTGTTACTGGACTTGAGATAGAAGAAAAATGGTTTTCATATTGTCCTTACACATATCCAATGTTTCTCAAAAGTAGCGTGGAAGCCGGAAAGATTCACTTTGTACACAACCAACCCGGCACAAGTTGCACATATCCACGGTTTATCGAGATAGGCAGGATACCAACAGCTGTAACAAGACAAGCAGCAGCAGAGCGAAAGCCACTATTTAAACGCAACGCCCTTGCTTTATAGAAATATTTTAGAAACGCCCTCTACAAAGGTCCGGCCCCCCCTTTTTTTTTCTTCTGACTTTGTGTCAAACAGTGGCTGGAACTTACTTGTGTGGGCAAATTCACGACCAGAGTATATACAAACTTTTAGTGTACACATATATTTACAAAACCATAACGACATGACAACCACATAATTATAATTATAAATCCCACAGGTCTAGTTGTTGCGATTTCTGCAGCTTTTATACAATTTATATTAAACAAAAGTTGTAACTTTAGTTGTTATTAACCAATTTGCACAAGAGTAACAATATATATATATATATATATATATATATATATATATATATATATATATATATATATATATATATATATATATATCCATCATCATCAGCATCAACATTCTTAAAGCACTGTATTTTTTGTAAAATCAGATTTAATAAAAAAACTAGCCTTCTGATTTACATTTCTTAATCAATGAAAATATTATTATTCTTCTTCTTCTTCTTCTTCTTCTTCTTCTTCTTCTTCTTCTTCTTCTTCTTATTATTATTATTATTATTATTATTACCAGTATTATTAAGGTAGTTTCCCAATTCAGTTTACAAAATGTAATAGTACAGAACCCTGTTACATAAATACAGTTTATATTGTAGAAAATATAATTTTGTCTCATTTGAACAACAATTAGAAATAAACTAAATCAAGCAGACAACATTTGATCCCTTAATTTATAAATGAGTTTCTGAAGATACTAATAGTATTCATAAACAATACTACTACAAGATCATTGAATGATACAGTGGGAAGCAATTCGAGGTCTTGGAGAATACAAACAAGCTGGACCGTGAACAGTGTGCTTGCTGATGAAGGTATGCCTTTTGCTTTTGCTTTGTTTTTTAAAGCATTGCAGCCAGGTATCACTACTTCAGCATCTTCTTCATCTGTAACATTGCATTTGGTTTTTACCCCTTGAAACATGTAGAGAAATGGTTTCACTATTTTGACCAGATTTTGTGAAAATAGTGAACAAACGAACCTCTTGTACAGTACATCTCAATATACAACTGCAGCTGTAATCAGCAACCCTGTCCTTATGGGCAGTAACATAATAGCTATTCATAATCATGAAGTCTGGACAGAGGATGTGGGTTTTGCAATTAAGCATGAATGAAATAAAGATCAAAGGCTTACTATTCTAGTTCCAAAAGCCATTACCACGGGTATATAGCATATGCCTTGCACTGGAGAATGCAGAATTAATTGGCGTTTTACACAGAATAAGCCCTCTTGAGAAGTCTGTATGTAGGGGGTTAAGAGGATATCTGATAATGAGGAAATGTCACTTTACATTTTTTAGCACCACATCACATTGAATCACACAGGGAGCGTCTTAAATGAACTGCTTTCAGGAAATGTGTAATTAATGAGTCTTTTAAAGTGTCTTCATTAAATGTTTGTAGACTGATGTTCTTGTTGGAATGCTTCTAACATTGTATAGGTGTTTTCACCCGTCTTTACAACTATTTTGATTATTAAAAACTTATGGGGAAACATATTTTGTACATTTTGTTCAACATGTATCAACATGTAAAAACTGGAGTAAGATAAGCCAGACAATGTAGCCTAAATCTGGGAGGATCATATTACAATGCACTACTATATCATTGTCTATGGTAGGGGTGCCCAATCCTGGTCCGGGAGGGCTGATGTCCCTCCTGGCTTTTGTTGCAACTGTGCCCTAAATTACTTAATTGGACCAATCAAGCCCTTATTAGAAGCTTAATTGGTCCAATTAATCAATTTAGTGTAAAGTCTGAACAAAAACCAGGAGGGCATTGGCCCTCCAGGACCAGGATTGGGCACCCCTGGTCTATGGTGCCTTTCAGGTATCTGAAGGTGCTTTACAGACAGGATTACTGCAGGATAAATGGATAAAAACTCCACAGTCCGAGCACAGCAGGTGACCCTGTCCAGTTTGTCAGTAAAGGCCATAATATGCTGACTGTTGTGGTAAAAAAAGGCTATTTTAGCTGCCCAGCTTTCCATCTAATAATGTCTTCCTGTGCAATTGATAAATCACTAAATCAAATTGTCTGTATCTTGTATAGTTTTGCTTTTGAATTTCATATTTGCCATATGTCCAACCGTGAGATGGTAATGCAGTGACTATTCATCAACTTTAATATCCAAAGCATGATGTGGGAAATGAATTTGGAATTCTTTAACCAGGGACACCAGCCCTGATCATTATAGTTTCATTATACTGTAGTTACCTTGATTTTACAGGTTACAAGATGATTCCCTTTTAGTGAATAACTGTGAACATATAGGCCTTTATAAATATGGAAAATAGATAATTCAGCTACAGTACATACTCAGTAATATATTAAAAGAAACTTAGCAACATTCTTTGATGAATGTTTCAATAAGAAATATTTATTGTTGTCTTTGAAGCTTATTTTAGAAATGTTCAGTACTGCAGTGTGTGCTCTGGAGTCTATCAAGGATACTGTTATAGCAAGGTATGAATGTAAATCTGGAAAGCGGTGATCCACATACTTCAATATACAGGTTGAAGCAGATCTTTAAGGAGGCTGCATGTGTAACAACATAAGAGCAAAGCAAAAAGGTGCATCAAATAAAAAAAAAACTTGAAGGAGATGGTCTGGAACAATGAGGTTCATGGGATTGTGGACAATAATGTATCTCACTCAAACAAGTTATTATTTCCACTTATTTCACAATTTAACCTACCGTTGTATCACATCTCACAGATTAAACCACAAAGAATCTTGTCAAACAGGTTTAGCAGTGACTGAATTGAGAGAAGGGTTTTCTGGTTATTGAGGATAATGTATGCAAGGCTAAAGCTTTGAGGAAGCCTAGCATTTCAAAAGAATTTCTATGCTACTGTCGAGGTAGGAAATTATTTCAGAGAAAAAATAACTGCCTTTAAAAATGAATACATGTTGAGCAAAATGTACAGCACATGTCACAATGTTCGTTGTGTTCATGAGGTTCCCAGTCTTCTGGAGACAGGACAATGATGTTTAACTTCCCATGTAAATCCTACCTTTCATTTCCTCCGTTAGGGAATTATGCTTTCAATTCTGAACAAGAGCTTCTGGGTGGAGGAATGGATAGGATTCAGAAGAGAGGTTTGACATTACATTCCTGACTTGGACACATGGAAATGAAAGAAATAATGTACAAATAGGTAAAATGACACCACAATACTCACAACTGTATACGTACAACAAACCTAAGGTATTTGATAAAAATCCTTAATAAAAAAAGTTAAATTTAATAGCGAAATAATCAATTCAGGATGTGAACAGGATTGCATCTGGATTACAACCAACATTGTTAATAGCTTTATATTAGGATTGCATGTTTCAATACAAACAACTTCGACTGCTACAATATAAAAGAAAAAAGGAACTAGATCAGTTTCTCAGTCAAGGATATCCCTTACACAATGTTTAGTACCTGATTAACTGAAGTTTTGTTCAAAGCTGGAACATCTCTCTTCATCTCAGTAAAGGACAATAGCTACCTACAAAACTCAGTTCTCTTTGAGGTTACTTTCCAAGCTGCCTCATACAACTTATAAAGCACTGTCAAACAAAAAACAAAAAAACAAACAAACTGATATCTAAAAAACTTGAAATGTCACAAACGTAGGCAGGCCTTAACAATGCGCTACAATAGTAAGTTGACAGAAGAGGAAAAATAAAGTTAAATAAGCAATAAAAATAAGAGTGGCTTGATTTTTTTTTTTTTGGAGGAGCTATTCCATGTTACATTACAGTGGTTAAATAACAAATATTTTTATTATGGTAGGTAGTTTTGTAATTAGCTGGTCACCACACATTTAAGAAAATAGAAGGCAAGACTGAAATGGACATTAGTCTAGAAACAATTGTAAAACCAGTTTATCAAGCCTTCTGATAAGCCTTTCATCTTTCTTCAGGATGTATTTCACTGATATCAACAGCGTCTTAGCAGCATCTCCTCCCTTTCATAAAATGCTTCTTTCTTCTTTATACAAATCACTACCGTCCAACAAGTACTGTTACCAAATAAATACAGAACAACTCAGACTGAGATTTGATGATAGCTTTAGCCCCCTCCGACCCTTTCCTCACTAAATATTCTGTTATGCCAGAGATGATCATCTGCAGCGAACATTATCTTAATACTAATGTCATGAGTAGGATGTCAGCGGTAACCAAACAGTTAATTATAACAAAACACTTGCAATTGTAGTGCCGGTTACGCCACCTTGTGTTTTAATCCTTAGCGGTCCATTTATTCAGCGCGTCTCAGGCACGTCAGTTCCAATTTATTTTCACACGCAGTTTATTTTAGACACACTGTTTAAAAGTATTTTTTTCACAGTAAAACAGGTTTAAAAGGCACTGCATATCAACAGGACACTCAGTACTGCATCTCCTGCCCCACCCCACCCCTTGTTCGCTGTATTTTTCACATACCTCTTCATAGTAGTGCATACCGATAAATCATCTCCTGATCGCAAAGGTTTAAAAGGGCAAGGACCTTTGTGGCCAAACACAACTATTAATAGTCCTGCACAGGTAATCCTTGATCCCCAGGGGTCCTAAACATACATAATGGATGGTTTAAAATTAATAAAACAAACATCTGCTGCCCCAGCAGTGCCTTGAAACAATGCACACGGAACAACTCAATGGAGGGTAAGTGTTTGTAAATTTCTCTCCTGTAGCTAACTAACCAGAAACAAACTTTCAAAAGAATGAAAAGAAACTCTACTCCCCTTCGTGATCTTCCCAGGTTCTGGCCAGCACTCCCAAACTGGTCTCCTCCGGGGCCCAAGCAGCCTCTGCTTAAGGAATGGATTTACTGCGCGCCCAGGCAAGTAACTCGGAAACCTTCCAACAATAGCTGTATCACTGCCTCACTTCCTCTCCTTCCGGGTAGTATCCTCTTCAGGCCAACCCACCTGACAAGTGCAAAGTGAAGGAAAAAAATGCCACAGCAAAACTAGAAAAAGTACACAGGCTCACCCCGGTACAAGTCGTAATGTAAGCCAACGGAGAGCACAGTTTAATAAAAAATACTCCACGTTAAAACCAAAATACTGTAGTCATGAGTCTGTTCTCCCATCTTATTGATAGATATACACAGTACAGAGCCAACATGAGGTGTAGTTAAAAAATAGTGACGTAGAGTGACGTACCATAGCCAATATAAGTGAATAAAGAAAAAAATAACACAGTCCCGATACAGAAAAAAAAAAAAAATCCAAATTGGCTACAGTACCTGAGCTCCAGTAAAGTCCCGATGTCCAATGCAATCCGTGGTCAAAAGCTTAGTATTCCTTCAACCCCTTCTGAATCCTTCTTCTTTCCAAAAGTAATTCCAACACAATACCGTTCCACAACAACTCACAATGCCCTGTCTCGCACTTCCAGTAAAGAAAGACCCGCTCCTTCCTGGTTCCCTAGCCTCTCCTTTTATACTCCCCTTCCTAATCGCTCACCCAATCGCCAGTCTTGCTCTGTGCTCAGGGCAGGACTTCCTCGTCTCAGCCTTGGTGAATGTGCAGTGGCAGAAGCTAATATTGCAACAAAGAGAAAACAAGTGAGTGTTTCAGTGCAGCAGATTCACTTGTGCAGGAAACACACAGTGAAGCAATTTACAAAAAAAAAAAACACACAATGAAACAAAATAAACAAGGTTTGTTACCTGTGAAATTTCACCCCTTACTTTGTCAATTGTCATCCCGAAATAATAGTAAGGACTGGTGGCTAATCTCTATAGCGAATAGGAGCTACTCCTCTATTGGCTGGGACCTCCTCAACTGCTCTACGGGTTGGATCTCAGACTCTGGTTCCGCCTGTCTCTTCCAGTTATCCCAGTATCTCAGGTGCTTGAGGGGGCACAAGCGCAGGCAGACGTACAGGCATAAAAAATGGTCTCATACATAAATTTCCCCCAGGTCCCAGTTGTTCTGGTTGGGGTCTCAGGGTTTCTTTGGGGGGTTCTGGCGGAGTCGTGGTCCAGGAGCATGTCCTGAGATTATTTCAGTGGATGGTCTTCTCAGGGCCATCCTAGTGCTCCGGCCGTATCTGATATACTGGGCTTCCTGGGCCTAGGTGCACAATAATCGCAAAGTAGTTAAGGTCCCACCGGGGTGCCAACTTACCCTTTCTCCGTCACCGAAAGTTCCTCACCAGGAACCGCTCGTCTGGCAACAATGGAGTGTCCTGAGTCCGGCGATCATACCGTTCCCCATTCTATGCTTTTTTCTCGCACCACTGCAAGTGGACCTACCCCGGTCTGCTGGTTTCCCGACGGGACTGTCCCAGTGGCCAAGTCTACTGGGAGGTGGGTGTGTTGCCCATACATTACATAAAAGGGAGTCAGTCCGGTACTTTCATGTACGGCATTATTGTAAGCATGGAGGAGCTCTGGCAGCCTCTCCGCCCAGAATTCTTGTTCATCCTCACTAAGAGAAGCCAATAAGGACAGCAATGTCTGATTCAGCCTCTCACACGCCCCATTCCCTTGTGGATGTTAGGGCGTTGTCAGAAATTTTCACACATACTCTTTTTATTTATATATATGTGCTCTGAGTACACTCTTAAACTCAGGGGAGATGTAAAATGCATCAATATAAAAGAGATATTAAATTCAAATATATATATGCTTACCTTCCAATATATGGAAGAAATAGGATACATCTTTAAGTTAATGATACATTCTAGAAGGATCTGGCCAACTCTTGCCAAAAAATATTGGAACATGATTTTATCGCTCTCTTTTTCCAACTCCTCTTTTTTCTATAAAGTCAGGTGGACCAAAGTTCATAGAATCCTTGCTATAATACAAGTATGTGTATATATGGTAGATGTTTTTTTTGTAATTAAGTTTTTATTGAAAAATTATATACAAAGTGAACAGAAAGATATTGTCTTTTACGAGTGGGCAAATAAGTTCTGTGGCATATTTTAAAGTGAATAAATTGGTGATTTGGATTCTTAGACGCTCCAAAAACACTGCCCCACACCGCTTTCCAATCTATAGTCCCTCCTCACTGTGCTATATCCTTCTCCCATAGCTTTAAACAAGAGAGAGGAGCAGAGGAGTGTGCAGTGAGATGTTTATATATACAGTATATGGGAGACTAAGCCCTTAGGTGCTGCCCCCAGCACCCGATTCACTACTGGGTGACAGATTAAGTTGGAACCCCAGGGAACCCCATATGTTTTTAAAGCAGATCTCAGTCTAAAATAAAAAAAACAAAGAGGTGCTAGGGATACTAAAGTGAGAAACTAGGTCCTGGAACTCTAGGATAGACTCCTGACCGGCTACATCGTTCAACACGTTTATACCCCTCCAGGCCCACGAGTCCAAGGAAAGGGGTTTACCACCAGTTAAAATATTAACATTGTTCCAAATGGCCGAATGTCTGTGCCACTTAATTTTGAGACCCAAAGTTCTTTCCACTGCCCGAAAAGTTTGTACAGTGTATGCAATTATGGGGCCATAGTGCAGGGAACACCTTTTGTAAGTAAGACCAGAGAACAATATATCTTGTATTCTAATTGGCGATAATATTTCCTGTTCTAGCTCCTTCCAAGATGAGTGTACAGTTGGGTTCATCCAGTGGTTTAGTGTACGTAGTAAGAAAGACCAGTGGTAACATTTAAAATTTGGACAGGCCCAACCGCCTTGTGCTTTATTGCGTTGTAATAAAGACCATTAAATACGAGGGTGTGTACCATTCCAGACAAATTTTCTCAACAAGGAATTGAGTTTTGACCAGTAGTCCACTGGTGGAGGCAATGGGAGCATTGAACTAATAAAATGAATACAGGGGAGAATATTCATTTTAATCGAGGCAATACGGGCAGGAACTGAAGCTGGTAGTAGCGTCCATCTGTTCAAATCCCACTCGATTTTTTTTTAGCACTTTTGTGTAATTATTTTTAGCAATTGTTGATATGGAGGGACGTATCTCAATACCCAAATAAGTTACATGATGTGAAACTGGAATGATGGGGGGGGGATATTAACTCTGCCTGCCTCTGCGTTGAGTAGCATTAACACTGATTTTGACCAGTTAATTTTATAACCAGCCATTAAACCAGAGCTGACTCTCTCAATTGTTAAATTTATGCTTCGTTTCATCAGTATTAACACACCTTTCGTTCGAGAGCTGTCTCCAGAAGCAACCATTAGTTTATATCTACTATTCTGAAATCGAAGTATATCCTTTGGCTTTAAATGTGACTCCTGTAGAAGAGCTACATCAACATTTTTCCTTCGTAAGAGATTCAGGACCCATGTAAATGGTAAGTTTAACCCTCTAACATTGAGGGATAAAACTGTGATATTAGCCATTATCAAAGTATTCCAAGCAACATGAGAGAATCTGAAACATTCGAGACTGGGCACAGCATGAGTATGAAAGATCACAGCATGAGTATGAAAGATTTATGGTAAAGAAACAGATAAAGTGGAAAACCCATGTAACCCATGTAGGCTCGTAATATTGTAGTAAGAACACAAACTGAGTTTAGTAAAAATTAATAAATAATAATAATTAAAAAAAAAAAAACATAATCGACATTGCATAAGTTATTCAAATGTATTATGTAGTATAAGTGTCTCGTAATATTGCATAATAAAAAGATAAAAAATAGAAAAAAAGCGTTTTAGATTGCCACCTTTTAACTATGTAAAACACAATCAGTGTTGCATCAATTATCTAATAATATTTAAGTTTGTCTCGTAATATTGTAGTAAAAACACAACCAGAGTGCCTCACCTCCTTGAAAAAAAAACAAGAGAAAAACTTGTGTTCAGGACAAAAATAGAGGTGCTAAAAACAGGTATTATAGATAAAAAAGGTAAACACAAAATACAGTGCTGTACAGTACCGGTCCACTTTGGAGTTCAGCATAGAACAATTCTTATCCTGTTCTTCCCTACTTACGAGCCTTGCATAGGGACCTCCTCAGGAATATCAGGTTGGAAATGCAAGGATTTTTGAACGATTAAAACCACTGAAGCTGAGGAATCCAAGCCAGCCAAAAAATCCTCCACTTCTTCTGGTGAATCAAAAGATAGATTATCGCCCCTGTGGGCAACCTTCAAGACTGCCGGGTAGATTAAAAAGGAATCCACGCCATTCGGCCGAAGTTTAGCTCTAACTCCGGTAAAGGCTTTTCTGCTCTGGGCTGTAGTCGGGCTGTAGTCAGCATAGAAGCCCAAACAGCGGCCTCCTGCAAGGGACTGTTGCGCTTTGCGAGCACCCTGTAGTATAGCCTGGCGATCGGCATAACGTAGAACTCGGAACAACAGCGTACAAGGCTTGTCTGAGTTGCTTGAGTAAACACGGTGAGCTCTGTCGATCTCAATAAGCCCAGGAGCAGCCGAAGCGAGGTCCGGGATCCAGCAAGGCAGCATCTTCTGCAGATAACGAATGGGGTCATCACCTTCAAGGCCCAATGGTAAATTTACCAACCTAATATTGTTTCGCCGTGATCTGTCTTCCAAATCGTTAATTTTCATTTGGAATTTGTCAATCTGGGAGAGGCAATGGTTAGTGTCCTTTTTCATTTGACGAAAATTGAATAAGCATACAGTGGCCAGCTCAGTTATTTTCATTTAAATTTTAAACTGTAATAAACATGGTAGTATAATAGCTTTATTTAATTGTTCCATTCTCGGACTATGCCTGACCTCTCTCTGTTTCAAAAAGTTGCCTGCTCAAGCAGGATTCAGACACCCTGTTTTCTTGCCAAGACTATTGTTTTGATTAATATGAAACACCATTGTAAGCACTTCTCCAAATTCACAGCATGAAGTCAGTTTTCTCCCAAAGGAAGTCGCTACTCTTTTCATAAGAACTGATACTGGACACTAATTCGTAGAATGCACGGTACAACTGCCAGGTTTTCTTATCATAGAAAGATCTTGGATTCAAAACTGCGGACTACAAGTAAATCTCACTTTGACTGCCAAAAATAACCTTCCCTGCAAGCAGATAAGGGCAAGGTTATTTTTCTGTAGATGTATTGTGTACTAAAATTATTGAATAGAGTTTACACTTTATTTGTCTAATATTCCAACCTAACAGTTCCTGTTTTTTATTGCAGTAAAACCTTTATATAAAACTAAATATTTATATTCTTTAATTTAATGGATATTGTAATGTCTAAAAGATTTTTTGTTTAGTTGGAGAAAGAAACTTTACTAATTCTTAAATTGATTAAATTAAATGCTCGCTCCTGCTTTTACAGTCTATTTGTATTTGCCTTAAACAAGCAAAAACACTTGTTTGTTTAAATATTATGTTTCTTATTAGATCAAATACTTAAAACATATTATTTCTCTTCAGAGAGTTTTGTCACTCTATTATTAGATCAGAATACTTTATTTAAAACCTATATGCTTAGTAACAACACAATCAAATGAAACCAAATAGGTCTTTTTAGTTTCAAATATCATTCTGTCTAAAAGGGTTACCCTTTTGTTTTTGCGAATTTGCAATACCTAGGCTTTGTGTTTAGTTTAGTTTAGTTAGTTAGTTAGTTTAGTGTTTAGGTTACTGGCGTCTAAGAATGTATGTGCACTAATAACAAAGGCACATTAACACTTGTTCAGTTTTCTTAGTTCAAATCATTGTAACCTGTTCGTAATTTGTTGCAATATTATTTATGCTGGTTTTATATTCTTTAAAACACAGTACAATTATTACAATATTCTGAACTTCTTTCGTTTTTTAACTATAATATGTTCAACAATAATAATGTTATTTGTCTAACAGTTTGACTTTAAATGATTTTATAACATGTATTTCTAATTCAGTTACTTCAGTATAACAGTTGCTCCTAGAAATGGTAATATTATTTTACTGAATTAAGTCGGACCCCTTTCTCTGTTCATACAAAATCCAGCTGAAGCAGGTTTTAAGATATCCTAGCCTTTTGACAATTTTTTAGTGTTGATTAATATGAGACATGAAGTAATGAAAGTAACAAAAGAAGCTACTTTTTTCTCAAAAAGCCTTATGATAAGAGCCTGCCAAGTTTGACTCCTTCCAGCAGGTGCTTTCATAGACTGCACACAACATCTATCCATTGTTTTCTACTGTGTATACAGATCTTTTTGAAAGGAACATACAGTATTATTATAATTGTTGGCAAAGAGTATATCACATTATTTCAATCAATACAGGTTAGTTTAAATCATCCAATTCATGTATAAGAACTCAGCACGTTCCCAACAGGATTCAAACTCTGCGCCAGGCTCAGCTCGGACTGGTTCTGTGAATACCACGACAGGCCTGTGCATCCAGCTTTTTAAATCAGAGGTGTGGGCGACCAGGGCATTTAATTGATACCTGCAAAAACTTAAATCTTGTTAGCTGGGCTCCCATCTCTACATTCCCAATCCCATCATTAGTGGGAAGTCTTCAAATAAATTAAACAGTTTCTATCAGAGTCAGACATCTCGGCCGCATATACCTTTCCCACGGGAAGACGGGAAATTTTAGGGCCACTCTGTGACAGCATGGTACAGCTCTTCCTGCACCTCCCCAGTTCCTGCTTCCATCTCCTTCCGCACCAGTATGTCTGCCTCGATGCGCAACTTACTCCACTCACGCAGGAGTCTTCAGGCCTTGGGTAGCGCATCACTCCAGACAAAGGTTTCAGGTGGAATCCTCTGCATCCACCGTCCAAACCATGTGAATGGCCTGGTCCTGCCGCTGCCAATCTCTCGAGGGGAAGTCTGGAGTCTCCTCTTCCAACTCACCTCCATATACGATCATCTCCCTCTCTTCTGGGGGCTCCATCTGCACTGGGGAAACCTGAGCTTCCTGCTCTCCGGATAGCCTAGAAAGAACATCCGCATTCTGATTATTTATACCTGGTCTATACTTCAAATCAAACTTAAAGTTAGCCAGTTGTGCCGCCCACCGCTGTTCGGTCACACCCAACCTAGCTGTATCCAGGTGCACTAGGGGATTGTTGTCTGTGAACACAGTAAAATCCTCCCCCCAAAGGCAATCTTTGAACTCGGATACGGCCCATATTAGCGCTAACAGTTCTAACTTAAAAGAACTATAATTACTGTCGCTCCGCTTGGGTGGGTGAAGACTCCGGGTGGCGTAGGCGATTACTCGCTGCCGTCCTTCCTGGACTTGGGACAATACTGCCCCCAAGCCGTCTATGCTGGCATCTGTATAAAGCCAGAAAGGCAGCGTAAAGTCAGCATAAGCTGAGATTGGGGCACTCACCAAGGCAGTCTTCAATTTCTCAAAGGCAGCTTGGCACTGCGGGGTTCAATCCACAGCCACTGTTTTCCCATTCAGTAGGGCATGTAACGGGGCAGCAATCTTTGAAAATGCGGGTATAAACCTCAGATAACCCACAAACCCCCAGAAATGAACATACCTGGCAGACTGAGTAAAATTCCAATTGAATAAAAAGCAAAACAACTAAACCCCTACAAGAAGATATCTTCTGCCAGCTTTCAGATAGCGCTTAGAGTGACCGGCGAAGCTCTAAGTTCCTCTGTTTAAGTTTTCACCATTAAAGCTGATGACAAGGTAAACAGACAGCCCTTGTTTTATCCCCTGCTGTTTTGGGACGTGAAGGACTGCTGTGCTGTAAGTAGTTCATCTTGGGTTGTCTGTCGGGACTGTACTATAAAATCTTTTCGGGGGTGTCATGTACATAGGCAGAGTTGTGTGTTTCTTTCTTTATTTTTTGAGCAGGGGTAGAAAAAAATACCTTTACGTTTCTTTATTGAGAGCGGCAGTTATTCGAGGGTGGCGTCTATTAAAAAGCTGATATCTGAGTGAGGCGTTAAACCGAAGGCGGCATTAATTCAAAGTAATACGGTATTTAAGTGTTGCTGGCATGCAACCCAGCCAAATAAAGAGCTGTTTTACCGTGAACTGTCTTGTGTGTGTTTATCCTGAGCACTGCATCACCTCTGCACCTGTGCACTAAACACCACTTTGCCACAGATGGGCATTTCAGTTTTAAAGGTCAGAGGAAGTTTCAGCAGCACGCAGAAAGAAAAACATCAGGAGGAACTTGTTTAGAGATAAGAAACGGAAAAACACTGTAAATGTGATGTATATTTGAGTTATATTAGAACATTTATTCTGTCTCGTGTATATATATATATGTTTTTACAACATTTATAAATATCAAGAAACGAGTGGCTATAAGCAGATACTGTTTCATGAACTAAATTTATATTTATATCTTTTCATTATTACTGATAATATTTTTTTTTTATAAATATGTATTTTGAGAACACAATTGAGGGTCCATTATTGCTTATAAAGATCCTGAGAATAAACTTTTATTATGGCATTGCAATTGTACTGTTTGCTTATATTAGTTAGCGTTTTGTAGTTAGCACTGTGTATTCTATTATTCTTGCTGTTTGAAAAATACTGGTTTGATAATAAGATATTCGGTGTATATACCAGATTGTGCCGAGTCAACACTCAGGGGACATAAAGTTGTGGTTAAGACAAAAGTGTGTGTGAGGGGGGTTACAATTAGGCATGCTTCAAATTCAAAGGTAGACAATACACAGTCACACTAAAGAATCAAGAAGTGCAGTTAACATATTTATTGACTGGTGAAATACAATTCAAAGTTGCTGCAGTGTGTCCACTGTTTTGTCATTTTAAATATTTTTAGAAAACAAACATTAACCTTTAAAGCTACAGTGTGCGTGCAAAAGCATATCATGAAAAAAACACATTTGTAGGCAACACAACACAACACAAAATAATAAATTACTGTAATATCCAAAGTAGCAAAAGAAAAAAAAGCCTGAGTTACAATCTCTTGCGTGTCTAATATACATAAATTCACTACTGTCCCAAACTTTCTCCATTTGGACAATATGGCTCTGACTGTGGTTCGGTGGAGACCCAGAGCCTTAGAAATGGCTTTGTAACCCTTTCCAGACTAATAGGCATCAACAACTTTTTCCCGGAGGTCTTCAGAAATTTCTTTTGTTCGTGGCATGATGTGCCTCTAGAACCTGTGTGCTGACAACTTCACTCTGATGGTAAGGGCCAAAGTTAGTCAGATTTATATTGGGCAGGGCTGGCCCAAATCAGACCTGGTTGTTAACCAAAGTACTCGAACAGCTGACCCTAATTATCCATTTAATTGGGTTGAATTAAATAGGGGGCAATAACTTTTCACACCTGAAGATTGCATGTTTGATTACCTTGCACACCAAACAAATGAAAGAAGCACCAAACTTTGGTGTCATTTTTTTCTCTCAGACTCCCTCTATATACTACTACAACCCACAAAAAAATCTGACCAAATATAATGCAAAAATGCAGAAAATTAGACAGGGGGCAAATACTTTTTCACGGCACTGTATATATATATATATATATATATATATATATATATATATATATATATATATATATATATATAGTATATATATATATATATATATATATATATATATATATATATATATATATATATATATATAAATGAAAGGCAGTTTAATCCCATCCAAATCTATAGTGGGGCTCCCACTTTCACCCAATAATAAAAAATGTGTTTCTATCAGAAATCTTTTCATAAAAATTATAACCTAACTGCTAAGATATAACCAATTCACCATAAACAAAGAAGCTGAAAATACTAAAAGCTTTCTACCCTCTGCATCTTTCACTTAGTCATGTACTGTAATATAACACTTAAGTTAAACTATATTAGAAAATATTACACTATGCAGTAACTGTTGTAGAGAGGGAGTTGTGTTTTGAGATAGCTGAAAAAAGGGATAATGTAATTTTAAAAAATGGTATAAAAAACAACTGTGATATGAAAAAATGATACAAAAATGTCTAAGTTAAACAAAGCACAAGATGGGCTAAAATACCCCTCTAATTTTAATGTAACAAGCACAAAAAAGTGATGTACTTGACTTGGTCATTTTCCTCTCCATAGTATTCTTTGAAATCATCCCCATACTTACCAGACTCTAGGTACTCCCCTACAACAGGACGTGGCCATGCTACATTAATAGCCTTGGATTAGAACATACACTATAACTAAGTTGTTTTATTTTATTTTATTTACTTTTTTCTTCTAATAATAAACTGGAGACAAAAAGCTGGTGCTTTGCTAGATTATTGTATTATTATTGTTCAGACAACAGGTCAATCTTAATAGGTTAATCAATCATAAATTCATAGAAATTAATACAATGCTAAGCTAAAGTACAATACTAACATATTTAAGTTACATAAAACAAAAACCGCTTTCACTTTCCTGTTCAATCACTTTCTGTTCCAATTCCCAGAAAAATCTAACAAAAGTGTAACAATTTACAATATAGGAGGCTGTGTGGTCCAGTGGTTAAAGAAAAGGGCTTGTAACCAGGAGGTCCCCGGTTCAAATCCCACTGGATACTGGATTTCATGGAAGAGGAACTAATCCATCTCTCTCTCTCTCTCTCTCTCTCTCTGCTCAACTTGACAGCATAGAAATTCAAACATTTTCCAATATGAAAGCAAGCCACATTATTACACTGAACAAAAATATAAACGCAACAATTTCAAAGATTTTACTGAGTTACAGTTCATATAAGGAAATCAGTCAATTGAAATAAATTCATTAGGCCCTAATCTATGGATTTCACATCACTGGGAATACAGATATACATCTGTTGGTCACAGATACCTTAAAAAAAGGTAGGGGCGTGGATCAGAAAACCAGTCAGTATCTGGTGTGACCACCATTTGCCTCATGCAGCGCGACACATCTCCTCCACATAGAGTTGATCAGGCTGTTGATTGTGGCCTGTGGAATGTTGTCCCACTCCTCTTCAATGGCTGTGCGAAGTTGCTGGATATTGGCGGGAACTGGAACACGCTGTCGGCCACGTCGATCCAGAGCATCCCAAACATGCTCAATGGGTGACATGTCTGGTGAGTATGCAGGCCATGGAAGAACTGGGACATTTTCAGCTTTCAGGAATTGTGTACAGATCCTTGCGACATGGGGCCGTGCATTATCGTGCTGAAACATGAGGTGATGGCGGAGGATGAATGGCACAACAATGGGCCTCAGGATCTCGTCATGGTATCTGTGTGCATTCAAATTGCCATCGATAAAATGCAATTGTGCTCATTGTCCGTAGCTTATGCCTGCCCATACCATAACCCCACCACCACCATGGGGCACTCTGTTCACAACGTTGACATCAGCAAACCGCTCGCCCACACGACGCCATACATGCTGCCCGATACAGATGAAACTGGGATTCATCCGTGAAGAGCACACTTCTCCAGTGTGCCAGTGGCCATTGAAGGTGAGCATTTGCCCACTGAAGTCAGTTACGATGCCGAACTGCAATCAGGTCAAGACCCTGGTGAGGACGACGAGCATGCAGATGAGCTTCCCTGAGACGGTTTCTGACAGTTTGAGCAGAAATTCTTCGGTTGTGCAAACCCACAGTTTCATCACCTGTCCGAGTGGCTGGTCTCAGACGATCCCACAGGTGAAGAAGCCGGATGTGGAGGTCCCGGGCTGGCGTGGTTACACGTGGTCTGCGATTGTGAGGCCGGTTTGCCGTACTGCCAAATTCTCTAAAACGACATTGTAGGCGGCTTATGCTAGAGAAATGAACATTCAATTCTCTGGCAACAGCTCTGGTGGACATTCCTGCAGTCAGCATGCCAATTGCATGCTCCCTCAATACTTGAGACATCTGTGGCATTGTGTTGTGTGACAAAACTGCACATTTTTTAGTGACCTTTTATTGTCCCCAGCACAAGGTGCACCTGTGTAATGATCATGCTGTTTAATCAGCTTCTTGATATGCCACACCTGTCAGGTGGATGGATTATCTTGGCAAAGGAGAAATGCTCACTAACAGGGATGTAAACAAATTTGTGCACAAAATTTGAGAGAAATAAGCTTTTTGTGCGTATGGAAAATTTCTGGGATCTTTTATTTCAGCTCATGAAACACGGGACCAACACTTTACATGTTGCGTTTATATTTTTGTTCTTTGTATAAATTCATCTATTAGAGGCAGGATTGGCCATCTCATGTATCAGAATACACATAGCGGCAATTTCTAAAAATATCTATTTGTGAAGACGTTAAACCACTTGAGAGCAGCAAGGAAGTGAACTGCACCCCAGTGGAGGCTTAGTTTAGTAATAAAGAAACTGAAGGAGGTCCCGTCTGAACCAATTGAGTCCTGTGAGATAAACGTCTTGACCCTGAATGCAGTATTTTGGTGGCCATTATGTATAGCTCTAGGCCAGGGGTGCCCAATCCTGGTCCTGGAGGGCCGATGCCCTCCTGGTTTTTGTTCAAACTGTACACTAAATTGATTAATTGGACCAATTAAGCTTCTAATAAGGGCTTGATTGGTCCAATTAAGTAATTTAGGGCACAGTTGCAACAAAAGCCAGGAGGGCATCGGCCCTCCAGGACCAGGATTGGGCACCCCTGCTCTAGGCACTGGCAGTGGAGGCTCTGTAATTTCAGAAATTCAATAGCAGAATAGTTTGGAGTGCTAACTAAACGTTTCAGTTCTACACTATACCTGACAGCTAAGCTGTTTACCGGTCACAAAAACCCATATACTTTTACAAATGGATCAAAACACTGTACATATTCTTTGTTCCAGCTCCCTGGTAGTCTCTCAGTCTAATGGAGCTTTGAGTTCTCTTTGCATAGGATGTGGCTGTTTCCAATTAGCACCAATTATTCCATTTGAGAACAGCCACATTCTCACGGCAGGGACAGGAATTAACCCCATCCCTGCCAACCACCACCAAAACACATACAAACACCCACACTATATACAGGCAGGGCTCTTGCTCTGCCACAGTGATCCAACAGGAAATATGAAAGAATTTGCATAGGTTTCAAGCGTTTAAACCTGTGTGGTGCTTAAAAACATTTCCGGAAAAGTATCAAATAAGATACATAATATGACTATTCTAACAACTAGGTTTGAAGGTGGATAAGTGTTCTTTATTTAAATACATCAGTTGTTTCAGGAATGTACAAAACAAAGCTAAATAATTAACTAGATGTGAATTTAAAGGAGAAATGTGGCAATTAACCAGGTTAAGCTGTGGAACTCTTATCTTTAATGGCTAGACGCCAATTGGTTTGTGGGGGATGGGCGATTCCTTGGCAAAGGTTTCCTAAAGAGCTAGTGTTGTATTAACCCATACACTCTCCCTGCTTCCAGCAATGTTTCTCTATGACCCAAATATTTCATTACTGTAGCTTGTTGAGAAAAAAATATATAGTCAATGACAGAGGATTTTCATTAAAATTTCATATCAATCTCTACATACTTGTAGATTGATATGAAACACGGAATGTAACTTTATAGCACTTGTAAAAAGGGGCTCATAGTAACTGAAGTCAAGGCAGTGACAGCATTTCATGTGTAATAAAAC
The DNA here is from genome assembly GCA_030684275.1 of Acipenser oxyrinchus oxyrinchus. Taxonomy (NCBI): domain Eukaryota; kingdom Metazoa; phylum Chordata; class Actinopteri; order Acipenseriformes; family Acipenseridae; genus Acipenser; species Acipenser oxyrinchus. Next base: position 27,337,757 of record CM060256.1, on the reverse strand, counting down.
AGCCAAGATATAATACGTGTCTAGTAAAGAAGTGTCTCCATAGCCTACTCATTTAACAGATGTCTGTGAATGGCTGGACAAGCTTTTCTGATGGCAAACAGTTATCACAAGAAAGATAGATCCAATCGCTAATCACCAATTGCCGAGAGCAATTAGGAACTTATTTTAACACATCACACTTTTATCAAAACTTCTAGTGGCACTTGTGTCAGTGCTTGAACAACTTTCTATACAAGCCACTCCTACACCCTATCACCCTGTCCCACCTTTGTTTATATGTTGGAGCACTCTTCCATTAATCAGTATATTGCAATTTTCTTTTCAAAAATAACTTAAAAGTAGCTATGCTTAACCATAGCTAAGCACAGTAAATGCATACAATAAACACAGAAAAAGCATGGAAAAAGCAGGGAAAACTGTTGAAAAACTTTTATAAGCAATGTATGGTTAGGATTTATTGGTAAGAGCCGCCTGTTATTGTTTTTTAGTTCTGTATGTTGGTGTGCTGTAGATAACCCAGTTGTCACTATATCCCTGTAAGTTATTTTCATCCAGGCCAGTATGATTATAATTGGTTTTCCTTAAATTGCAGTAATTACTTGTTTGTGGTTTCTTTAAAATGCATTTTTTGTATAATAAGTGTTATAAAAGACATAACATATATAAATATTTTTTTTATCGATTACTTTTGTAAAAAAAAAAAAACAAACAGCAGAGGATACAGTGGATGTTGTTCAACATTAGATACAAATGTAAAGTTTTGTGACCATAAGCTCAGAGGCACTTCACACTGTCAAAATCTGCACATGCCAATGATTTGGGGGGGGGAGGGCATACTGTTTCAAATGACCCTTTGCATGGTGGGGTGCCCCGCCCGTGTGCGTATTTTATGTTTTATGTGGTGTGTTCTTGTTGGTGTGTATGTATTGGTGCACAGGGTGGGCTGTGTAGCATGAGTGATTTAAAATGCATATTTGTATTTAGGCACAATCACTTCCTGTGCACACAAAATGTGTGGTAGTATGTGGGCATGGGGAGTGCACAAATTAGTTCACATGCCGGGGTTCAAGTGAATGATTAATTAGCAATTGAATCCTGGCACAGCTGTATATATAGAGGCACAAATCACTCACTCTGGGTTGGGTGTTCGCAGTGGAGAATGGGAGATAGAAGGAGGTAGAAATTTAAAAACTAAATCAATTGCTATTTGTGTTAGATTTCAGCCAGCACGATACTTGTTTGTTTGTTCACAGTTCTGAGCTTAGTGTCTGTTTTGGCCAACGTGCCGTTTTTTGTTCTGTGTTTTGTTTTGTGTTTAAATCTTTTATTTATAATAAACCAGCGTAACAGCGCATTTACTCACAGTACTGTTGTCATTTCCTTCCTGGACTGACGTCACCACAAAAGCCATCATGTCACAATGACCCATAAATGGGTGTGTCCATTTTTATTACAGCCTTGTTGATGTGTTGGGGGTAACAAACAGCTACAGAGGTCCTTGCACATTTGGGACTGCTTCAATCAAGTTGGAGTTAGGGATTTGGTGAAAATGATGGTCCTTTTACAGCTGCCAGTTAATACCAAATATTTATCTACCACCTGTAACACATCTTGTATGGCAAGTGTTCTTCTGCAGATGAACGATCCTAAACCAACTGATCAATTTAAAACTACTTAATTACTTTATTTAAGACGGATTGCCCTTTGCATGGCGTGCTCATAAAAATATCCACTTCTGTACCTATAAAGCACAAAATAAACATTTGATTCTACCTCTCAAATTAGTAGTAATAAACACATCTGAAAGCTTTGTTCTTGTTTTGTAAACGTGTGTATTGCTTTGATAAATAGTAGCAACTGTACCCATCAAAGTCAAGACTTATTCCAGACCTATCTGACTATTCAGAATTTCTTTAGCTTTTTGCATTTCACTGGAGTAAAGACCTGCTTCACTTACATATAATACAGTTTACATATTTCTGCATATTACTCTGTCACAAAGACATTTCTGGGTCTCATTAGCTAAAAACCTTGACAAAACTGGACTGGACTTGTCTGTTATGTTCCAGCCTGCCTAACAGTCATTACAGTTTAACAACCAACACAAGCCTGGGGCACCCAGCTTTTAACATTATCTTGTCTGTGCCGGGGGGGGGGGATCTGTTACATGCATCTAAAGCAAAATTATAACTCAAGATTGTGCTTTCTATGATTGAAAAGATTATAAATCAAGATTAAAATCTATAAAAAAGCAAATTTATTATTCTTTTAAAATCTTTGAAGGAGACAGAAATGTTAACCTTGGTAGAATGTGAATCTGAAGACTGTGACTCATCACATGCTAAAGAATAAAGTTTGTTCCTGAAAAAAATCCACTTGACCCTGTCCTGTTTATATCTTGACATGGGTATACAACTTCTAAATGCCGGTTCAGAGGGTGCTATTTTATAGTAATTAGGTATCAAAAAAGCCGTACTACATAATAGCATTCCATGGATATAAACATTATTTTTAACTATATAATGATGTTTTTCATGAGTTTATAGGGCGGTCGACATGCTAAGTGTCGTCCTAAAACCCATCTGGAGGCTCCCGGAGATGCACGGGGAAGCTCGGAGACTTTTGTGCTTTCGTAGCAGCAAAGTCTGCAATTATAGCTGAATAATCCAGTTTTCAGCAAATGTGGTGCACGCTCAATATCTGCCCTAGTCCAGTCAAATGTCCCTGTGACATTGTATAAAGTACTTTTTTTTCTTTTATTCATTTCACGTTTAGGCAAGAAAAGCTTCTCTCCCCTGATGCTACTGTGACAGGCACAGTCAAAGCAAATTTCTCTTGTAGATATAGTCGAGCTGTGCAAGAAGCAAGGAGGATACATTGAGCATTTATTTTAATTTATTTCCAGGTTCATTCAAACACGCAGCCCTACGCATGTGAGACACTACTATACACATATTCCCCTCAAGTTTGTTTGCAATGTGTTGAAATTAGTTAACTTTTAAATGTCTTATCATTTTAAGCTTAAATCATGGGTGACATGATTACGCGGCACATATGGACATGAAATTGCACGCGGCTTTAAACCACAACAAGTTGTGTTTGTTCTGTTTATGGCTTGTACGTAAAAAGAACGGTAAAATGGCTAATAAGTAATTCTCATACCTGTCAACATTGAGTTTTCAAAATAAGGGAGCTTTTGTAAACTGAAGGCTGCATTCACACTGGGTCTGTTTCAAATGGACTCGGACTGGTTCATTTAGTTTGACACAATGTATCAATGTGCTTCCTGTTCACAGTTATCTGCAAGCAAAGGGACAGAGTTTGTTTGCATGCGAGCTAAAGTTATTTTTTGTTGGTCCCTTTACGTTTTTTTCAGGACCGAGTTCGTTTGTGTTCACAATGCAGTTTTTCAAATGCACTCGGCTCGTTTATATAGTGTGTGAACGTTAGGTTACTTACCATAACCCTGGTTCCTGAAAGAGAAGATGACCACCAACCAATACTTTTGGGGCTATGCCTGCCATAGGTGGGTATTCACTGAGCATTTTATGGGGTTTAGCCAAAAGGCATTGAGCCACACTTGGATGGGCAGCAGTGTGGAGTAGTGGTTAGGGCTCTGGACTCTTGACCGGAGGGTTGTGGGTTCAATCCCAGGAGGGGGACACTGCTGTTGTACCCTTGAGCAAGGTACTTTACCTAGATTGCTCCAGTAAAAACCTAACTGTATAAATGGGTTATTGTATGTAAAAATACTGTGGAAAAAATAATGTAATTGTATGTAAAAATAATGTGATATCTTGTAACAATTGTAAGTCGCCCTGGATAAGGGCGTCTGCTGAGAAAATAATAATGACTGATGAAGCTGCGGCCATCAGACCCAATAGTTTTTATCACACCAGTTGTACTGTGGACCCCTATTGAAACAGGGCCAGACATTTTTGAATAGCTTCTACTCTGTTGTCCGACAGGTAGGCTTGCATGGTGAGGGAATCCAGCTGGAGACCCAAGAAGACCGGTATTAATGGCCTCATTGAAAGTGAGATCTAGTCTTGGTAGATGGTTGTCACTGTCACCGTGTGGGCCATTGCTCCTTACTGTGACTGGGAACAGATCAACCAGTCTTCCAGGTGGTTCAGCACCCTGATCCCTTGCAGCCACAAGGGAGCTAGGATTGCATCCACGCACTTCGAAAAGGTGTAGGTGTTGTTGTTTTTTTTCTTTAATTTACTGACACAGTAGCAACTCTGAAACCAAAAATAACAGCATATAAAATTGCACAATAATAGTTGTAGATGATAACAACTCATTATTTTCTTTATATTGTCATCTAGTCAAAACATGTTAAATGTACAAAAAGCCAGATTTAAAAAATAGATCAGCTATTACCATTTAAACATTTTAACTTGCTAAGAATGCTGATACAGTTCCCTTTCAAGTCAAAGACGACTACCAAAATATTACTTATGGGATATGCCTGCCTATTGTATTTGCCTGCCTATTGTATTTAACCTGCCCTGCCAACCCCTGGGTGTGTCATGCCTCCCCTGTTGTTTTTCAACTCGCCCACCGCAGCTTAGCCTGTGTGTCTCCCTGATGTTTGAATACACACAGTTAGTGTAGGCACCGCTGTATTAGCTGCCCTCCGGTGCTTCGGTACCTTGGTGCACGCTCAGCCCTTGGTACTTCATTGCCTCGGTGCGCACTGTACTTGGTGCACACGGTACTCGGTGTGCACGGTATCTAGTACCTTGTTGCGCATAGCGCTCTCGGTGCTCGGTACACTAGGTGCACGCGGTGCCTTGATGCACTCTGCCTATAGGCGGTGCTCCACTCTGCTGTAGGCTACGCGCTGCCCTGGTTGTGTGACTGCACGTAGTCCAGGCTAGACACCCTTGTCCAGTTTGCTGGGATCGAGCCTGTGTGAAACAGCTCTCTCTCAAGTTTTCTGGAGTTCCCAGTAAGTTGGCTTGACACTTCCCTGGAATCAGAAACTTCGCTTCTGTGAACTCAGCTATAAACACTGCACAACTGCACTGTGTTTACTCTTTTTCTTTTCAGCAACGATTGTAGTCTGCTTTTATACCCTTACAGCGCTTGAAAAAGAGACATGTGATCCTCCACTGGACCCCGGCTCTGCCGCGCCCCACTGTGGAGTTAACTCCGCTGGATTGTCTTGGCCAGCCCTCTCGGCACGCTTAAAAATTCAGTTCACCCGTGTTGCCGTGGTGTCTGTTCTATTTACCCTCACAGCTTTGCTGTTGTGTGTGTGTATGTGTGGTCAGCTTTTACTGCCTTGCAGTTAAAAAAGAAAAGAAAGATTCCTCCACCAGGACCCAACTCTGCTGTGCCCCGCTGTTGAGTTGAATCTGCCGGCTTGTTTCAGCCATCTGCTCAGTGCGCTGGTACACAAAATAAATAAATCAATAAATAAATAAATAAATAAACAAAATAAATAAATAAATCAGTTACCCGCGTTGCCGTGGTGACTGTTATTTTACCCTCACTGCTTGCTGTTGTGTGTGGGTGTTGTGTTTTTTCTTTACTGCATTACAGTTTAAAAAAAAAGCAGTGTGATTCCTCCACCGGGACCCAGCTCTGCTGCATCCCGCTGTTGAGTTGAATCAGCCAGGTTGTTTCAGCCCACCTACTTGGCACGCTTGGTAATAACAATAATAATACAAATTTACAGCTCAGTGGTGACTGTTTTTTTCCCATAGCTGAATTGCTGTGTGTGTAAGCCTTTATCTTTTTCCTATTACTGCCTTTGCAGTCCAGAACCAGGTTATCGCTGCGCTGCACCCTAGTGCAGCACCATGCGCTTCCCTGTACTGCTCTCCTGATTGCCTACCGCAGCCACTCGAGCCTGTGTATCCTGTGTATGCTATGCGCTACCCCGGGTTGTGTTGACTACACGCGGTTAAGGCTAGATGCCTCTCGGTGCTATGGCGCACTCGGTTTTTAGACGCTCCATGCCTTGGTGCTTAGCTCCACTTATAGGTAATGTGGTCTGTGATTTATGTAGCCTTCACAAATGGTTTATTGTTTTGTGTGAATGTGTTCTTTTAAAATATTTGTTTATTATCTATCTGTGGTAGTCTATTGATATTTTACTGTACATTGGCAACTTTTTAAAAATACATTGCTATTATTTATTTATTTTGTTGAAGTTTACAATACAGTACCATAGCTGCCACTTGCATCTTGAATTGCCTACAGTTTGTTATCTGTTTGTGCTAATAGTTTGCATATTCCTTACTCATTTCTCATCTGTCTTATACGTTGGGAGAAAAGAGATGTAATATGCACACCGAAACCTGCTGAGGTATTTGTTCACAAAAGGCAGGTCATAACAGGACTGATCTTCTTTGCTGTCTGTTGACTTTTTTAAAATACATTGTTACTATGTATTTCTTTTTTTTGCCACAAAGGTACTCTTGTGGTATCAGTAACATTGATTAAGTTTCCAGCTGCTGTCCTCATCGAATAAAGCTAGTGTGCTGGCACATTCACAGGATCCTCATAATCGCAAAGGTAAGAACACGAAAGAGTGAATGTAGAGGTTAAAACAATATTTGCATATAACCAAAATGTCTATGTAGCTAAGAAAGTTGGTTAAGGATTGGTGTAAAATCAAGCCAGTTATCGTGCTAACCATGTAGTGTGACAGACAGCCAGAGATGACATGATTAGGAAAAACTGTAAAAGAAAAAGGCCGATATCTTTCTGCACTGGGTGTAAAAGCTTAAATGATCTGGAAGAATACAAACTTTGACGTTAACATGTTTAACTGTATATAAGTCTGTATTTACCATACTGTAAAACATTATATTCCATCTATGTGAATGGGGTAGGGTATTCTGGGTATATGCAAGAGTCTGGAACGGGAATATCCTTATACATTTTCAGATCAGTAGAATATTAACCATGCGGTCTATACATACCCGTTGTTAGTGTTCTCCAGATAATATGTACAATAATATATATATATATATATATATATATATATATATATACAGTGTGTGTGTATATATATATATATATATATTCTTGATACCCATATGTTTGTCATGTAATAGTGGTGGCTATTTCTGTTTGTATGTGTATGTACGGTGTATATGCATTTGTGTCTACGAGGGAAAATAACATTTTCCGCCCAGGACCATGCATCTAAAAACAGTTTTATAAAGTGATGTCATGCTTGTCCTCCACCCACTTGACTTGTATTAATTTTAAGCAACATGACATTAACATTTATTCATTTATTTTTAATTACTGGCATAAAATCCATACTTCTTCTTTGTGGACTAATTGCTGGTTGTTTTTAACTTCTTAGCAACAATTGCTAAAGGTAACTTACAAAATTACCTTCCAACTTTTTATCTTTTTTATTTTTTACTCGATGGTGGGTGTAATACGTCGGAGTCTTACAATGTTCTGAGGCTGACCAACTGTTACATTGCAAGAGCAGGGTGATGCATTATCATTGAATGAAGTACGCATTGTGGTAAATACTTTGTGAATACGATCCCACATATATTTTTATAAAAGTTTTTTTTTTTATATATAAATAAAATCAGAAAACAGAAGCCAGAGACTAAAAGCACATGCATGTACAGTTCAATGCCATGAACAGTATTAGCTTTTCATTACTTTGAAACAGTATAAGACTCGAGGCCTGAGACAATCTTTAAATCCTCAAAGAAATTGGTTTTCCATTTCTGACAACCAAATTCATATAATGCGCTTACATCCTCCTCACTGTCAAAAACAGTAATATTATCCATAGCTGAATACATTATTCCCTCACTAATTCTGTAAAATATGATGATTTGATTTGGATCTGCCAGGTTTCAAGTGGTGAAGTATTATTTTTACACACTGCTTAGCAGTGTGATCTAGCTATCAAGTGAATTCACTACAGATCAGTGCATGTCATGCATTAGTTCAAAAGCATGTCTAAAATGTAATTTCCACACCGCATAAATGCAGCTGACTAGTGGATGAACAGTACAAAAGCTACATATTTATTTGTAATTAATTAAAATATTTTGGTCAATACTGTATGCATACCATAATCTTCACATACAGATACATTGTGTAAGTTAAAGCTATGAGAAATTCAGTACAGCCCTTTCCACCCCAATCCCTTTGGTTAGACTAAAGAGTGATTTTAATTTGGGGTGCAGCATTAAATCAGGCCTGGTTTCCATTTTGGGATAAATGAGTCATTTCTGACTTGAAGTGAATCATGCTGTAGTAGATTAAGGAAAGTTACTCCTTGTGAACCTTATCAGTATACCAGAACACACTGTGGGAAGTGGTGAGCCTTAAAAGAAATTCCTGAAATATCTAAATTTGCATACAGAACCTGGCGGGTGATTTGCTTAAAGCTCTTAAGTGTTTGCTATGACCTTAGGAACAAAGAAAAAGGGTCATTTTGGTTCAGGTTAAGACATAGATAGCTATAGTACTTTAAAAGCAGACAAATTGTAAAAATGACATCCAAGTTTGTTGCCATAATGATTGGAATATGCCTGTACAAAGACATGATTAAAACTTGATGAGTCACTTGCATCTTGAATTGACTGCAGTTTGTTATCTGTTTGTGCTAATACTTTGCATGTTCCTTACTCTTTTCTCGTCTGTCTTATACATTGGGAGAAAAGGGATGTAATATGCACACCGAAGCCTGCTGAAGTATTTGTTCACAAAAGGCAGGTCATAACAGGACTGATCTTCTTCGCTGTCTGTTGACTCCTTGTGTACATGCTCACGCCAAGCTTTGATGCCTCGTTCTTTTTCTGTTCCTGAAAGACATTTAACGATATTGATTAGACCAGAGGAATGAAGACTGTACACTCTGTTGTGTCCAAAAGCGGTTATTATGCATTAGTATTGAATGGACTATTTAATTGTTGTATTGAGCAAATCATTCTGGGTTTTCTGGGTTAATCCACAAAATAAGACTCACCCTTATGATCTAGTAACATACCCTTTATAAAAAGTGTGTTGAGATATACCATAGTATTATTGAAATAAGACTCACCCCTGTGATCCAGTAACATACCCCTTATAAAAAGTGTGTTGGGATATACCATAGTATTATGCTGCCCTCCCTCCTCTCCTCTGTTAAACACTCCTATTTCCAGTCTATTATTCAATACTCCACTAACAACCCCCAGAAACTATTCTCTACCTTCTCTCTCCTCTATCTCCTCTGACAGCTTTGCCTCTCTTCTCCTCTAAAATCTCTGATATCAGCAAACCTCTCCCTCCCCCCCACGCCCTCCTGATCCAACCCCAACACCCTCTGTCTCCCCTACTAACTCACCCTCCTTCTCTCCCCTCTCAGACTCTGACCTCTCCTCCCTCCTCCAGGGCCACAAACCCACCACGTGCGCCCTGGACCCCCTCCCCACTCAGCTCTTGCTCTACTCCCCTTCATCTCTTCCCTTCTCAACACCTGTCTCCTGTCTGGCCTCTTTCCCACTGCAAACTTGCCTCTATCACCCCCCCTCTTCTACCCTCGACCCCACCTCCCTCCAGAGCTACTGTCCTGTCTCCCTCTTACCCTTCCTCTCTAAAACCTCGAGCAGGCAGTACACCGCCAGCTCTCTGCTTTCCTGTCTAACCAGTCTCAGCTCAACCCTCTCCAATCTGGTTTCTGCTCTGCTCACTCCACTGAAACTGCTCTCCTGTCACTAACTCGCTAAACTCTGCCTGTCCTGCCTCACTCTCCTCTGTCCTAATTCTCCTTGATCTCTCTGCTGCCTTTGACACTGTCGATCACTCTATTCTCCTATCCTCTCTCACTGACCTGGGAATCTCTGGCACTGCTCTGGCCTGGTTCTCCTCCTACCTCTCCGACCGCACTTACCAGGTAACGTGGCACACCTTGCCTTCTCTCAACAGGAGTCCCCCAAGTCTTGGGTTCTCTCCTATTCTCTCTCTACACCCACTCCCTGGGCCCCCTCATCGCATCCTATGGTTTCTACCATTTCTATGCTGATGATGCTCAGATCTTCCTCTCCTTCTCCTCCTCTGACCTCACAATCCCTCCCGTGTCTCTACCTGTCTGTCTGCTATCTCCTCCTGGATGCACTCGCATCACCTCAAACTCAACCTCTCTAAATCTGACCTCCTTTTCTTCCCATCCTCATCTTCCCCCTTCTCTGATCTCTCTATCTCCATTCCTCTGGAATCTACCACGCTCTCACCCTCTTCCTCAGCCAAGAACCTCGGAGTAACCCTGGACCCCTGCCTCTCCTACTCCCAGCACATCTCCACTCAAGCACGCACCTGCCAATTCTTCCTCAGCAACATACAAAGAATTCGACCCTTCCTCACCAACTACTCCATGCAACTCCTCGTCCAGGCCCTGGTACTCTCCCGCCTAGACTACTGCAACTCCCTCCTGGCCGGCCTCCCTGTGTCTGCCACCTGTCCGGTCCTGCTCATCCAGAACTAAGCTGCTCGCCTGGTGTTCTCTCTGCCTCGCTTCTCCCACGCTACTCCACTGCTCCGCTCACTCCACTGGCTCCCGATCACCGCTCGCATCCAGTTCAAGACTGCTGTACTCGTCTACCGATGCCTTGACCAGACTGCACCCAGCTACCTCTAGAACCTCATCTTTTCCTACACCCCCACCCGACCTCTCCGCTCCGCCTGTACTAGAAGACTGGCTGTACCTCCTCTACGCTCCCCTGCCTCCAGAGCCTGTTCCTTCTCCACCCTCGCCCCACAATGGTGGAACGACCTTCCTATGGATGTCAGGACTGCCCAGTCCCTGACCACCTTCCGGCACCTCCTCAAGACACACCTTTTCAAACAACACTCAGCTCTTCCATTCTGGACAATTTAGCACTCTGACCTTAATGCACTTTAACTTGCACTTATCTGCTCCCTATTTTACTGTATTTAATCCTGCACTTAACCCATATCTGTAGTATTTTGCATTTCACTTGCACTCGTATCTAACCCTGATGTAACTATCAACACTGTTACCTGCTCTTGAACTGCCCCTATATCAAATTGTACTGTGTTTTGTATTTGCTCTTATTAGGACTGAAGTCACTGTATTTTGTATCTTGCTCTTAATTGTACTGTAATTGTATGTATTTTTTGTACTGTGAGTCACCCTGGGTAAGGGCGTCTGCTAATAAATAAATAATAATAGATTCTAATTAAAATGTTTTTGGAATTCCAGATCATGGTGGAAATTATCAGTAGTCAGTCAGTAATGCATGATGTTTGATCATTACGTTACTATGTGTGCATGTGTGTCGCCCAGATCTAATCTATTCAATTTGAAATAATAGAAACATGTCAAGGGTGTCTGATCAACAGCCACTGAGAAATAAGCAGCAATGTATTTCCCATGAAAACAATAGGTCACAAATGTAGTTTTGCAAAATTAACACCACGCAATGTTAATTGAACGCACTGTATGAATGAAACATTTTTAAATGCCTTGGTACTAGAACACATTTCAGAAAAAAAAATCTTTTGAATTTCAACACTGGTAATCAAGCTGTTATAATGGTCTTACAATTTAAGAGCATAAACAGCATTAAAGCTGCCCTCCCATCCCCAGGATATACAGACGTGGATAATATTTTAAGTGTTTCTTCCTGGTATTTAATCATTCCTGTGCTAAAGTGGTTTCATACCAGGAAGTAGCAGCGACTTTTACTTCTGTAGCTTTAGTTAACACTTTCCATTAAGTGTCTCCAACTGCACTGTTATTACACCACTATAGTAACAGATATGTACACTTGATATACGCTAATTCATAGATAAGACCCACCTGGGATGAGGTTGTCCAGAATAAATCCAAAGAATCCACCAACAAACATATGTGTTGTAAAAAGAACAGTAAGAACTTGATCCAGTTCTCTGATGCCTGGGAAAGACAATACATAGACAAATATTTGTGCAATCTATTTTTTTATAGGACAGTATACTGACAGTATTTATTAAATTCTGGAATCAGTTCCTAATTATGGAAAATATATTGCTGCATAATTAGACAACACCTTCCCTGAAACATCAGATATTTTATATGACAATACAAGCCACGTGAAAGACCTGAAAGTGAGTGAGTGACTGAAGTTTGATAGAAATCACTGGACTTTGGTAACAACTGATGGAAATTATGTTGTATTTTATGAATGGAAGTTGTTTTACTGCTGATTCTCACTACATGACTGTCCACTTCCAATTTTTACAAATTCAGAAATATTTAGCTTGACAATTTCAGTTACCGTGTGTACCTTGCATTACATGGCAGCCATTTTACACATATATGTTCTTGTGAAGTATGACACTGTAGGGCTCAGCAGAATTAAATATTTTGTTCCTTTTACTGACAGTTGTACCCATTGGATTTAACAGTCTGTGAATTCCCTTAGGGAAGGTCAAACTCCAAGAAAGCTCATCACCAGTATCATTGAACATGTTTTCAAATGGTATTATTTATATCACCTTTAATAACCTCAGACATAAACGTTTTTGTCAGCAAACACCTCTTTGTAAATGTCTTTGCACTGCTACAGTAACTGATTCTGAAGTAGGCAGAAGCATTCAAAATGGAAATCCGGAAAATCCAAGCCATAAACTTAAATCAGTGCAAAGGGAGACTGTATTTATTTTAGTTTCCTTAAATACACTGGCATACAATAATACCATAAATTTGTCAGATTTAATCGACCATCTATTTTCTCATGACCTCTGTGACAGGCTGGCTGCAGGGAGGAACTCAGACCAGAGATAGAAACACACAGCAGACAGAGACTTGGGGTTTTGGTGAAGCTGAGCGCATGATCGCGCTCAGCATTTAATAAACAAAACAATAGAACACAAAAAACAGGACACGGCACTTGCGCCAAAATAAATAGACGAACAAAAACGGACTATCAATTAAACAAACGGTGGACGGACAGACACACAAACACGGTGAGTAAATAACTAAACAAGTATCGTGCTGGTCCTCCAGCACGCGATAGCAATTGTTTTAAATACTCTCCTTCTCTCTCTCTCTCTCCGTTCTCCACTCAACGAACACACAACCCCGAGTGAGTGAAAACATACAGCTTTTATGCAGTTGTACCGAGACTTCGATTGCTAGTCAATCATTCAATTGGAATCTCGGTACAACTGCACGTGAATTAATTAAAGTGCAACTCCCGTGACTCACACATTACATTTTAACTAGCACGTGAAGTGATTTGTGCCCTCCTCGTGCCTAAATACAAATCTACATTTTAAATCACAAGTGAAACACAGACCCGCTTATATCCCGTGTACCGATGACTATACACCAACATTTACACACAACACGTAACACAAAATACACACGGGGGCACTTTGCCACATATACCCCCTTGTGCAAAGCACACATGGCCTCAATGGCCACCTCCCCCTCAGTCCCAAAATCCCGGAAGAGGGGAAGCAAATTGTTTCTGGGGGTGGCCATGGTGGAATGTCCGCACCCCCAATTCTTCGTGGCTGGCAGCTCCTCTTCCGGGCTTCAGCCACACTATCTCCTGCCGCAAAGTGCAGCTGGGGAGCTGGTCTCCTGACCTCCCCTTCTTCATGGCCGGCAGTTCCCCTCCGTGGGGCTCCGACCACACAATCTCCTGCAGCGAAACTGCTGCTGGGGAAGCTGGTCTCCTGACCTCCCCCTTCTTCATGGCCGGCAGTTCCCTCCGTGGGGCTCCGGCCACCCAATCTCCGGCAGCGAAACTGCTGCGGGGAGCTGGTCTCCTGACCTCCCCTTTCTTCATGGCCGGCAGCTCCCTTCATGGAGCTCCGGCCACAGTGTAGCGACCGAGGCAAAGCAGAGGCCCCGGCGACCCCAGGCGAAGCAGGATCCCTGGCGACCCCAGGTGGCGGCAGCAGCAGCGGACCCTCGGGAGGCGGCGGCAGCAGCAGCGGACCCTCGGGAGGCGGCGGCAGCAGCAGCGGACCCTCGGGAGGCGGCGGCAGCAGCAGCGGACCCTCGGGAGGCGACGGCAGCAGCAGCGGACCCTCGGGAGGCGGCGGCAGCAGCAGCGGACCCTCGGGAGGCGAACTCGGGAGGGGAGCCCTGGCCATAGAGGCGGCAGCGGGAGCTCCACTTCTCCCTCGCACTCTGCACCCTGTGTGGAGCGACAGGCAGCCCCAGGCGATGCGGAGCGACAGGCAGCCCCAGGCGATGCGGAGCGACAGGCAGCCCCAGGCGATGCGGAGCGACAGGCAGCCCCAGGCGATGCGGAGCGACAGGCAGCCCCAGGCGATGCGGAGCGACAGGCAGCCCCAGGCGATGCGGAGCGACAGGCAGCCCCAGGCGATGCGGAGCGACAGGCAGCCCCAGGCGATGCGAGGCAAGCATCCTTGGGCGAAGCGAGGCAAGCATCCTTGGGCGAAGCGAGGCAAGCATCCTTGGGCGGCGAGGCAGGCATCCTTGGGCGGCGAGGCAGGCATCCTTGGGCGCAGCGAGGCAGGCATCCTTGGGCGGCGAGGCAGGCATCCTTGGGCGAGCGAGGCAGGCATCCTTGGGCGGCGAGGCAGGCATCCTTGGGCGGCGAGGCAGGCATCCTTGGGCGAGCGAGGCAGGCATCCTTGGGCGCAGCGAGGCAGGCATCCTTGGCGCAGCGAGGCAGGCAGTCAGGACAAGCTGGGGTGCGGGTTTTGGCCCTCTTCTCGGCCACTGCGGCCGGGCGGTTCTTCCCATGCTTTCCTCAGCAGCCTATGCAAGGGCTGCTGAGGACCGCCAGCATCTAGTCCTGGTCCTTCTGGTGACGGGAGAGGCAGCTCCTGCTCCTCTCCTCGTGACGGTGGGGAAGTGATACCAGCAGGCATTCATCCTCTGCTGGTGGGGAAGTGATACCAGCAGGCATTCATCCTCTGCTGGTGGGGAAGTGATACCAGCAGGCATTCATCCTCTGCTGGTGGGGAAGTGATACCAGCAGACATTCCTCCTCTGCTGGTGGGGTTGGCGGAGGCAGAGGCAGCTCCTGCTGCTCTGCTCCTGCCGATGGAGGTGGCGGAGGCAGAGGCAGCTCCTGCTGCTCTGCTCCTGCCAGTGAAGGTGGCGGAGGCAGAGGCAGCTCCTGCTGCTCTGCTCCTGCCAGTGAAGGTGGCGGAGGCAGAGGCAGCTCCTGCTGCTCTGCTCCTGCCAGTGAAGGTGGGAGCAGGAGCTGCAGAGCGCAGCTCCTGCTGCTCTGCTCCTGCCAGTGGAGGTGGGAGCGGTGTAGTCTCCTGGCGGCGGAGGTGGGAGCAGCGTGTAGTCTACCCTTGTTTCAGGGGACTGGTGCGGCCCTCCCCTCTTGCAGGGGACTGGTGCGGCTCCACCTCTGGAAGGGGAGACCAGCAGGCATTCACCCTCTGCTGGTGGACAGGGACCCAGCAGGCATTCACCCTCTGCTGGTGGACAGGGACCCAGCAGGCATTCACCCTCTGCTGGTGGACAGGGACCCAGCAGGCATTCACCCTCTGCTGGTGGACAGGGACCCAGCAGGCATTCACCCTCTGCTGGGGACAGGGACCCAGCAGGCATTCACCCTCTGCTGGTGGAGGAGGCAGAGGCAGCTCCTGCTGCTCTGCTCCTGGCGGTGGAAGTGGCGGAGGCGGGACCAGCAGGAATTCACCCTCTGCTGGTGGAGGTGGGAGCTGCAAGCAGTCCTCCCATGGCAATGGAGGTGGAACCAGCAGGAATTCACCCTCTGCTAGTGGAGACTGGGGCGGTGGACGCTCTACCTTCCCCTTTTGGGCCGTGGGCGCACCGACTCCTCCCTCTTGGGCTGTGGGCGCACCGACTCCTCCCTCTTGGGCTGTGGACGCACCGACTCCTCCCTCTTGGGCTGTGGACGCACCGACTCCTCCCATTCAGGCGTGGGACGTTCGGGCTCCTCCCACTCAGGCGTGGGACGTTCGGGCTCCTCCCACTCAGGCGTAGGGACGTTCGGGCTCCTCCCACTCAGGCGTAGGACGTTCGGGCTCCTCCCACTCAGGCTAGGATGTTGGGCTCCTCCCACTCAGGCGTAGGACGTTCGAGCTCCTCCCACTCAGGCTGTGGAGGCAAAACCAGCAGGCATTCTTCCTCTGCTGGTGGAGACTTGGGCGGTGGACACTCCGCCTTCCTCTTCCCCTTTCCCCTTCTCTGCCTCCTCCTCACCTTCCTCTCCTGGGCCAGTTCCTCCTCTCCCTCTTGGTAGGGGCAGTGCACCACTGGGTGCCCGAACTCCCCACAGGCAAGGCACCAGCCTTGGTCCTCTAGACCACCGAGGAGGACCTCCAGATCCTGGCAGCCATCTCTCCAGTTCCAGCCTTCCATTTTTCCCCTTTTTTCAAAAAAAAACAACAGAACAAACAAACAAAAAAACCTGCGGTTCCCGCTCTGGCCTGAGTCCTGGAGGCGCTGTTTTCCCGGTTCTGACACCACGTGTGACAGGCTGGCTGCAGGGAGGAACTCAGACCAGAGATAGAAACAAACAGCAGACAGAGACTTGGGGTTTTGGTGAAGCTGAGCGCGTGATCGCGCTCAGCATTTAATAAACAAAACAATAGAACACAAAAAACAGGACACGGCACTTGCGCCAAAATAAATAGACGAACAAAAACGGACTATCAATTAAACAAACGGTGGACGGACAGACACACAAACACGGTGAGTAAATAACTAAACAAGTATCGTGCTGGTCCTCCAGCACGCGATAGCAATTGTTTTAAATACTCTCCTTCTCTCTCTCTCTCTCTCCCGTTCTCCACTCAACGAACACACAACCCCGAGTGAGTGAAAACATACAGCTTTTATGCAGTTGTACCGAGACTCGATTGCTAGTCAATCATTCAATTGGAATCTCGGTACAACTGCACGTGAATTAATTAAGTGCACTCCCGTGACCACACATTACATTTTAACTAGCACGTGAAGTGATTTGTGCCCTCCGTGCCTAAATATAAATCTACATTTTTAAATCACAAGTTCAACACAGACCCGTTTATATCCCGTGTACGATGACTATACACCAACATTTACACACAACACGTAACACAAAATACACACGGGGGGGGCACTTTGCCACAACCTCAAAAACTGTTCTCGCCATACCTTGTGTGTTTACACAGTAAGAGGCTCATAACTTAAGATGACAGATGTAGCAGCTGTTTGATCTATTCAGAGAATATTACTTGACCCAACTCCCTTTAATAACTGTTAAGTGTGTACTTTTAGATTATGGAAAAGATTTTACTGAAAGAAGTCTATTTTATTTACAGTAGCATTTAGTTGTAATGCAAGATCAAACAACAAATAGCTTTGATTTCTATTACACGGCCTGAAACTGTTTGTCAGAAATCAACCAGAGAAAGTAATTACAACTGTGCTACTGTAGCTGAGTTAAACATAAGTCTGATTTTTTTTTTTAATGTTTAATAACATTTTCAAGTCATTGCACAGTTCTTTTCATATGAAAATCAACTCTGCTGGCCCCTGCATGCTGTGTTTTTGATGACTCATATAAAACCTAATAGCGTCAATAGTCTTGTTTATCCCCAAAACTTAAATTGTTTGAGACTTTCACAGTCATTGTTTAATAGCAGTAATTGGCTTAATTTATTTCAAAGTACAATTGCTTGACAATTACAGTGATTACAGCCCCCTCCCCCTTCTAACTTAGTGTTTGTTTGTTTTTTAAGTTGCTTTTCCTAGCCTTGTAATCAGAGTCCTATAAATAAGTCATCCTGTTAAATCCAGGATACTACAGCATGACAGCATACATGGCTTAGTTTGAACATCTCCTTTAATCCTAAATTCAAAGACAGGTAGGTGCCGAAGTTATAAAAGCCTGACTGATAGTTATGGAAATTGATAAAAGGAGAAGAAATTACATGGAGCAGTTGCAATATTTTTACTTTTTTTGGACAACACTATTATCTGTTTTACATGCATTGGAACTTTATTTTGTTTAATCAGAAGAGTTAAAATATACTATATACAGTAGCTGCTGTGTTCTTACTGTGAGAATGTTTTGTGTTCATTCAAATTTTGAACCAATAGCTTAATTTATGTTCAAGCTAAATGACACAAGTAAAGCTGGATGATAGGGGTGTGTCGATGTCTGTATTTTCTGAGTAATTGCTGTGAAATTGAAAGTTGTTATTAATTAAATGGGATAAATTTTTTTTAAAATCTCTGATTAAACTAGACAAAGAAACACATATCCGAGTTTCCACATTGGTAGCTTGTGTTAGGGTTAAGGAAAGGTTACATTTTCATGACAAGTCGGTTCCATTTGCTAGTTTTGCAACATATTTTCATGGTCAGATGGCCGTGGCATGGCAGGACGGCATTAAAATTGTCAGTGCCCCGAATGAGTGGATAAACACTCAATGTGGAAGTCAATTGCCATTGATTGGTACTCCTTTGTAAAGGTGAGGGAAGGGCAGCTTTTTTTGTTTTGAAATCGACACATTAATAAATAGGAGTGTTTTGATTCATTTAACATAATATTATGGCAAACAAACTATTTAAGGAGTGATGTGTGCAAATGAGCTCCCACCACCACCTGCTGCATCTAGGGGCATCTGGGACACTTCATCAAAATTCAAGAAAAACAACAGAACACAGACATTTTTTAAAGGCCTGGGTGCAACCTAAATGCAAAAGTGTAAGTGTTAGTTGCCAGGCTGAAAGTAAATATGACACTGTATATTTGTACCAAAACCAATAACCTTCTTTAAGGTGTAGCAAAAAAGTAACCATATGTGGAGAGAAATACTTCAGCTGCCCTTAGGCTTCTACTTTGTGGCCCTGTGTAACGGGCCTAGTTATTAAATTAATACAATAGGTGATGTTATAGATTCCAAATTAGTCTTTTTTTCAGACTAGAAGCATGACACATTTCTTGATTTACCACATTTAATGCCAAGTCAGTGAAACATTGTATTAACTAAGCTGCCAATTTAGACATAATTCATCACAGTGCAGCAGTGGAATTTAGCAAACATAAGCTATACATTACACAATTTTGATAGTTTATGTAAATGCAAAACTGGAAAAGGCTGTTTTGACATACAGTGTATACTTCACCAGTTTTATTAACATGTGCTTGGGAGGTTTTTTTTTTTAAAAGTAAAAGTGGACTATTGATTCCTAACGTGTTATTGCAAGCCTGACATGTTACAATACCATAAAACTGTAGCTTGATAGGTGGGCACATGGAATTTCACTTCTATGCCTTCCGTTTAAGTCACTTACTTTGATAAACAGAGATGACATATACTTGCACTGAAAAATGTAACAATTCCTTTTTCGTTAGTATTGTGCTGTGCTTGCTATAAAAGAAAGGTGAATGTGTAGGCTTCTATAACAGCAGCAGGCTTGAGCATTTTCATAAAATCAATATATGTCTGTGACAGGGTGACTGAGTGGTCTGACGTCAGGCAGAAGCAGGAAGGAAAACTGACACCAGGGACGTACTGCAGGTAAAGGCTGTGCCGTTTTTATTCAGCACAACAAACATAAATAAAATATTTAAACAAAAAAACACACTTGCTCACCGAGCGAAAATAAAAGGTTTGAACATAAACAAATCACGAACACAAAAAAAATACACACGGAATAGGTCAGGCTGGGCTATCGCCTTCACTGTTCCTATCCGTTTTACCGTTTATTGTTTACTGTTTCTCTCTCTCTCAGTTCTCTCCACTCTCACTCTCTCTGCTCCTACAACAACCACCCGGAACATGGAGAGCTGCAGGCTTTTTATATTCAGGTGACCATCTCCCGATTAGCAACAGAATTAATCACTTAATTAATTCGGGAGATGGCCACCTTCTGCACGAGTAATTATTCCTGGCAGAGGACGAGCACCAATCTCGCCTCTGCCAGAACACGTTTTAAAAAGTAAACAAAACAATAACATACGGCGCTTCGCCGACATAAAAATAAACAAACACAAAACAATCTGCACAGGGGCGGAGGGGGAGACCCCGATCTAAAAGTAAACAAACCAAACAATGTACAGGGCACCTCGCCCTGTTACATATACCCCCCCCTTGTGCAACACACACTTGGCCTAACGGCCACCTCCCCCCTCAGTCTCAAAGTCCCGGAAGAGGGGAAGCACAGTGGCCATGGTGGGAGGTCCGCACCCCAATTCTTCGTGGCGGCAGCTCCTCTTCCGGGCTCCCGCCACACATTATCCTGCCGAAGTGCGGCTGGGGAGCTGGTCCCCTGACCTCCCCCCTTCTTCATGGCCGGCATTTCCCCATCTGTGGGGCTCCGACCACACGATCTCCGGCAGAGAAACTGCTGCGAGGGAAGCTGGTCTCCTGACCTCCCCCCCTTCTTCGTGGCCGGCAGCTCCTCTCCGTGGGGCTCTGGCCACAGTGTTTCCTGCCACGGAAATGTGGCTGGGGAAGCTGGTCTCCTGACCTCCCCCCCCTTTCTTCATGGCCGGCAGCTCCCCTTCATGGGGCCCCGGCCATAGTACAGCGACCCCAGGCGAAGCAGGATCCCCGATGACCCCAGGCGAAGCAGGACCCTTGACGACCCCAGGCGAAGCAGGACTCGACGACCCCAGGCGAAGCAGGACTCTCGACGACCCCAGGCGAAGCAGAGCATCCGGCGACCCCAGGCGACGGCAGCAGCAGCGGACCCTCGGGAGGCGACGGCAGCAGTAGCGGACCCTCGGAAAGCAACGGCAGCAGCAGCGGACCCTCGGGAGGCAACGGCAGCAGCAGCGGACCCTCGGGAGGCGACGGTAGCAGCAGCGGACCCTCGGGAGGCGACGGCAGCGGACCCTCGGGAGGCGACGGCAGCAGCAGCGGACCCTCGGGAGGCGACGGCAGCAGCAGCGACCTCGGGAGGGACGGCAGCAGCAGCGACCTCGGGAGACGAACTCGGGAGGGGAGCCCCTGGCCATAGAGGCGGCAGCGGGAGCTCCACTTTTCCCTCGTACCCTGTACCCTGTGCGGAGCAAAAGGCAGCCCCAGGCGATGCGGAGCAACAGGCAGCCCCAGGCGATGCGGAGCAACAGGCAGCCCCGGGCGATTCAGGCACGGCATCCCCGGGCGGTGCGAGGCTGGCATCCTTGGGCGGTGCGAGGCTGGCATCCTCGGGCGGTGCGAGGCTGGCATCCTCGGGCGGTGCGAGGCTGGCATCCTCGGGCGGTGCGAGGCTGGCATCCTCGGGCGGTGCGAGGCTGGCATCCTCGGGCGGTGCGAGGCTGGCATCCTCGGGCGGTGCGAGGCTGGCATCCTCGGGCGGTGCGAGGCTGGCATCCCCGAGCCGTGGCGAACTAGCATCCCCGAGCGATGGCGAACAAGCATCCCCGAGCGATGCACGACAGGGCGGCAGCAGTCCCTCAGGAGGCGACGGCGGCAGCGGACCCTCGGGAGGCAACTGCAGGAGGGGAACCAGGACCAGCGGCGGTGCTAGGGTTGGCCCTCTTCTCAGCCGCTGCGACCCGGCGGTTTTCCCCCTTGCTCGTTTTAGCAGCCTGTGCAAGGGCAGCTGCGGACCGCCAGCCTTCTGTTTTGGTCCATCCTGTCGTGAAGGGAAAGGCAGCTCCTGCTCCTCTCTCCCGGGTGGCGGCGGCGGAGAAAGAGGCAGCTCCCGCTGCTCTCCCTCGGGTGGTGGTGGTGGAGGCAGCTCCTGCTCCTCCCCTTCTGGCTGCGAAGGAGGCAGCTCCTGCTCCTCCCCTTCTGGCTGCGAAGGAGGCAGCTCCTGCTCCTCCCCTTCTGGCTGCGAAGGAGGCAGCTCCTGCTCCTCCCCTTCTGGCTACGAAGGTGGCAGGGCCTCCTCCCCTTCTGGCTGCGAAGGCGGCAGGGCCTCCTCTCCTTCTGGCTGCAGCAGTGAAACCAGCAGGCATGCTCCCTCTGCTGGTGGCGGCGATGGAGGCGGAACCAGCAGGCATGCTCCCTCTGCTGGTGGCGGTGAGAGCAACACACAGTCCTCCCAGTGCGGTGGAGGCGGAACCAGCAGGCATGCTCCCTCTGCTGGTGGCGGTGATGGAGGCGGAACCAGCAGGCACTCACCCTCTGCTGGCGGAGGCGATGGAGGCGGAACCAGCAGGCACTCACCCTCTGCTGGCGGAGGTGGGAGCGACACACAGTCCTCCCAGTGCGGTGGAGGCGGAACCAGCAGGAACTCTCCCTCTGCTGGCGGAGGTGGAAGCGACACGCAGTCCTCCCATGGAGGTGGAGGCGGAACCAGCAGGAACTCACCCTCTGCTGGTGGAGGTGGGAGCGACACCCAGTCCTCCCAGGGCGGTGGAGGTGGAACCAGCAGGAACTCTCCCTCTGCTGGCAGGTACCTGGGCTGTGGATGTTCGGCCTTCCCCCTTTTGGGTTGTGGACGCACCGACTTCCCCATCTTGGGCTGTGGACGCACCGACTCCCCCCTCTTGGGTTGTGGACGCACCGACTCCCCCCTCTTGGGCGCAGGACGTTCGGGCTCCTCCCTCTCAGGCGCAGGACGTTCGGGCTCCTCCCTTTCAAGCGCAGGACGTTCGGGCTCCTCCCTCTCAGGCGCAGGACGTTCGGGCTCCTCCCTCTTGGGTGCTGGAGATGACTGGATCTGGTCCACTGCCCAGAACCACTCTGCAGCGTCCACCATCAGACCCTGGTTCAACGCCTCTTCAAACTGGGGGTTCCCGTAAGGGCAGTCCTCCCTGACGTGCCCAAACTCGACACAGGCGCCGCACATGGGAGCCCCCTCCTTCCTCCACTCCTCCTGCTCAGCTGCCCAGTCCGGGGGTCCAAACTTAGTTGGCACCCAGGACCACCACCTCTTGTTCAGAAGTTGTTGTGGCAGTGGGAGCAGCAGTCTACCTCCCCCTGCTGGTGGTGGAGATTGAAGCGACCCCCGCTCCTCCCCTTCTGCCTGATGGACAGGGCAGCGGGCCACATAGTGCTCGCCTACACAGATGGGGCATAGTTGGGGTCGCTGTCCGAGGGGGTACCAGGGGCAGTTGAGCCTGGAATGCCCAGGCTCAGCGCAGCAGTAACTCCCAGGCTGCTGTTGCTGTTGTTGCAGCTGCTGCTGTGTGCAGCTCCTCCTTCTTCCTCCCATCCTTCCTCTTCTTCCTCCCATCTTCCTTCCTCACCTTCCTTTCTCCACACACAATAATAAACGAAAAAAAATGAAAAAAAACTACAGTACCCCACTTCTGCCTGAGTCCAGGAGGCGCTGGTGAGCCCACGCTGGACACCACGTGTGACAGGGTGACTGAGTGGTCTGACGTCAGGCAGAAGCAGGAAGGAAAACTGACACCAGGGACGTACTGCAGGTAAAGGCTGTGCCGTTTTTATTCAGCACAACAAACATAAATAAAATATTTAAACAAAAAAACACACTTGCTCACCGAGCGAAAATAAAAGGTTTGAACATAAACAAATCACGAACACAAAAAAAATACACACGGAATAGGTCAGGCTGGGCTATCGCCTTCACCGTTCCTATCCGTTTTACCGTTTACTGTTTACTGTTTACTGTTTCTCTCTCTCTCTCAGTTCTCTCCACTCTTGCTCTCTCCGCTCCTACAACAACCACCCGGAACATGGAGAGCTGCAGGCTTTTTATATTCAGGTGACCATCTCCTGATTAGCAACAGAATTAATCACTTAATTAATTCGGGAGATGGCCACCTTCTGCACGAGTTTAATTATTCCTGGCACCAATCTCGCCTCTGCCAGAACACGTTTTAAAAAGTAAACAAAACAATAACATATGGCGCTTTGCCAACATAAAAATAAACAAACACAAAACAATCTGCACAGGGGCACCTCGCCCTGTTACAATGTCCATTCTAGTTTTACACAACATAAATACTATGCAACATATTTGATTCACAACTAAAAACTAACATTTACAATCTGCAGGTTTATCATACAGTGGAAGAATCTACTGCAGATTATACATGCTTTCTCTTGATTGCAAGCTGTATTGCAATGACCTGTGCACTGTAGAAACTGTATCTGTTCACAGGACCAGTTCTGAAAGTCACTAATGAATGCCAAACACCTCTCACAACAGGTAGCAACCATACATGACAGAAAATCACGATGAGAAAAACAAAGCAACCAGAAGTCCACCTTGAATAAAAATAATGCAGGAACTGATGGGCAAAACTCCCAGCCCACAAGGTGAGTAAATCCACAAGCAACAACCTGAAAAGCACTGTACATATGAGAGTGATTGGGAACATATAGGGTGTATAATAAAAGTACAGTGCCCAGCATGTAATTTATTTATATTTTTTAATTCCTGCTGAATATATCCTAAGAAATCAACTAATTTAGCGGATTTCTGCAGTTTATAATAAGAGCTCTTTCATGTTTTGTAACTATTACTGGAAACTATGTTGTGTTTCTGAAAGAACATTCCAACTCTAATCACATACGTAACCACAATTTCCTATAAGGAGCCCTTTGCCCATGCCTCCTTTTCGTTTCTTTGTTTGGTTTCGTATCCGGCGTGTCTCTTACCTTCGCATCGTGAGTTTGACGTTTAAAATCATACAGGGCATGACATGACCTGGGCTTTCGATCCCTTGTCTGACCTCTGCATCGGAGACCACCATCTCCATCCTCAGGTCACATATTCCTTACATTTACAACATTATGTATCTTACATTTAACAAAATTATGTTGTTCGTTCTTTCTCTGCTCTTTCTAGCTACTTATCGATACGCCCGACTCCAGCTCATCCGAACCTTTCTTCCTCACCCCAGAAGAATCAGTTGGTTCCAGGAACTGATCATGTGACCATCTACGTTCATCTCTCCAAAGAGATTTAATTTAATTTAATTCCCCTTGAAATCGTACTAGATCCAGGATAATCTATCTACTGTGTCAATAATTAACGGCAACTGTTATCGGATTCCATACTCAGTCGTACTTGTCGAGTTGCATACTTAAAAAAAATTATTGTAGAATACTAATTTCGCTTTACTCTATAAAATTAGTTTTCTTTTATGATATACTCATCAGGTTACAATATCACTTCATGTTGACTACTCAAATTCTCCTTAGAATCGATGGCTTTGCTAATTAATGCAATCATGTCTCCCTACGATGTGCGGCACTAATCGGGTGCCATATCACCTCGCTACTCGCAATTTAATGTTTTCTTTAACTATTTCCTTGGATAAATGTCGCTGCTGGACATTCGGGATCTGTCCAACCGTCATCTTCCAAACCAACCATCAAAAAGAAATGACATTCGTCTCCACTGCTGTGGGTCCTTAGGCCTAGCAATTACCATGGAAACCAGTTCCCTGACATTATGTTACTTATTATGTTAATTTTAAAGCATGTAAAATATCATACTAATTGTATTTGCCCTTTTCTGCTCCCCCTAGTCACATAGCAAGGTAATGTTGCAGTCCAAGGGAAATTTTCTGTCTTAAACAAGTAAATCTGATAAATTAAGGGAAGGAGAAACCGTGCTCATTGCCTGCACTAATTTAGTTTTCTGTCCCCACGCTTCCATGCTGAGATATCTGGCCTCCAGATCCTGATCCACACCGCTGGACCTGCTGTTTCTACAACCTTTCTCTATCAAACAATTTGTCCATGTCTTCAGGATCGGAGTTGAAACCAGCATTCAGGCATTTCAGCAGCACAAAAAAGCATTATGTCTAAGAAAAGGAAGTATATATATATATATATATATTTTGTTTTGTTTTGAACCCGGAGGAAGGGTTACCCTCGTTCATGGATTCCCTAAGGTTTCCTCCTGCCTCCCTTCAGTGAGTATGTTTTTTCCTTACCTGAGTGCTGAGCAGTATAATTCTG
Source organism: Acipenser oxyrinchus oxyrinchus (assembly GCA_030684275.1). Lineage (NCBI taxonomy): Eukaryota > Metazoa > Chordata > Actinopteri > Acipenseriformes > Acipenseridae > Acipenser > Acipenser oxyrinchus. The sequence goes on along the minus strand of CM060256.1, from coordinate 27,311,972 downwards.
CAAGGTGAAGGAGGGCGAGGTGGACCAACTCGGGCGTAAGTACCAAACTCCATCTTCTCATTTACTAATATTCTAATTGTGAGCACTCGATTATAGTAGTACAAGGTAGGCTGGGCAGCACTCTCATGTTTTTTTTGGGGGGGGGGGAGGTAGGTGGCTTAGCGCCACTTTCCTCCACTGATATGATATGTTGGGCACAATATAGGCCAGAGGTAGTCTTGTCCTTTTGAGAGAAGGTGGCCCAGTGCCACTGGTCCTGCCGCTGGCATGACTGTCATTAATCAATAACCATTACATCACTATCAGCCAGTACATGAGATGGTGGAACGTGGCCCAGAGCACAACTTGTCCTGCTCACTGGCAATAAGCTGTCATCAAGCAATAATTATTCATCACAGGCAGCTCTAGAGCTCAATGGACAAGGCCACAGGACAAAATGTTTATTAGGTTAGTACTGTCTGTATGATGCAGAGTTTAGGACCAAGGGGAGCCCTGTGCGCGAGGCAAGCTCACATACTTGATCATCTATGATGGCTTTGCGTATACCTCGAAGCCGCCATTGTAAATCAAAGTCGTCAGTCGGAATTGTCTGACACCATTCGTTGCCGAAAATTTAAATCGCCGCCAGCCGCCGTCACAGTCAGTTTTTTTCTGACTGACAAAGAAATCAATGACAGCAGATGCAGGACCAATTCTGAGTGTGTACTGGCAGGCAAGATCTGTGACCCCGCCTCTCAGAGTGACGTTTAATCTGAGTCATGTGCTGAGAATCATGGGAGTCGTAGTTATTTATTTTACAGCATGGTGAAGGGATTTGGTGGCATGCAAAAGCAGAGTAGGTACTGTCATTATAAACTATATTTCTAAATGTTATTGTTAATGTTTCTGTAGTTTTAATAATTGTAAGACAGCAGGGAGGGGGTTAAATCCTCCCTGCAGATAAACATGTGCATAGGCACATTTTGGGTTTTGTTTAATTGTTTTGTTAATTGTTTTATTGTTAATTATCACTTGCACCTGGCTATGATTGTAAATTAGAGCCAGGTGCAGGGTTTATAAGGAGAGCAGTCAGTCTGCTCAGGACTGCTGAAGTGTGTAGAAGCCTGACTGTGCTGGTGTGTGGGTACAGCCGTAATTTAAAAGGAAAAGGTAGTGTAGAGTTTTTTTTGTGTGTGTGCTGTTTTGTTTGTTTTTTTTGTTACAGGTAAACAGCTTAGCTGTCCTGTCTTTAGTTTAGGTTCCTGATTTGTGTTTCAGTTATTGCTCAAAGAAGAGCTAGGTGTTTGTTTTGTTTATTTTGCTTTTGTGTTTTTGTGTGTTCATTAAAAATAGCGCAACCACGCTTTCAAAAATCCATTTCTGTGCCTGGGTCAGTGTTTTTAAAGGGGCAACGAACCTGAAAATGAAAATGTTTTCTAAAACACTGATAGTGTCTTCAATTTCCTAGCCACTGCCTTGTTGGCTTTACATGTCGTGTTTTGATGTGTGTTGATTTAAATCTAGAAAGCATTATTTATAATGTTTTTTTTTGTTTTGTTTTTACTATACACGCCCTTCTTTCACACAAATTTACAAATTTAAAAGCACGCTGATGGACTGCAACTTACTAAAATACTTTTATCTATGAATAACTTAGAAAAACGTCTTGACAAATTAGTCCTAATTGTACAAGTAGTTAATATATAAAGCAAGAATTCTCTTTACACCCACTTCACATATTTACTACTCGGTAAGTAGTAACAAATAAGAACTTTAAAACATTCTTACATTGGGTTGGTTTTTAGTCTTTGTGCAAATAACCACGGATAAATGCATTTTTTTCACAAAATAATGTTTTATATTAAATGGGCAACACATGTTTAAATTAAAGAAAGCTTTGTGTGGGTTGCCTTGTTCTGTAAAAAAAAAATAAAAAAGATAATTCTGAATAGCGTTATGTACTAGCTGTCTTTTATTAAAATAAATGTATTTATTGTTTTTAGATTGATTTTGAGCAGTTGCAGCCAGCAGGGAGGTGTAGGGCTCTACAGTTCATCATGTCAAGTTCCAGGGAAAAACAAAATAATAAGTTTGTTAGCACTTCCTCATTAACTCACAATGAAATATCTGAACTATCAAATTTGTACATAGTCTCTAAACATAGACCTCATGGGAACAGTAAGTCAGCTGTTTGGAATGTGGTGCTTTTCCAAAGCAAGTCGGGTACCAGGCGCACCATCTAACACCAGGACATTATCATCTTTGAATCTGTCTGACACAAAGCACCTCTGTAGAATTGTATGCCAAGGGACAGGCAACTGCACATATCAGTAAAATAAAAAGCTGTGCTTTGCAAATTTCCACAACATCTTTCAGTGATCACTTACTACATGCTCATGACATAAATGTACATGAGAACAGCCAGTCACGAATGCTAAAGCAATCAACCTTAGACTGGCCTTGGAGGAGCAACTGGATCAGTGAGTCCAGCAAGTTCAGAGTATGAGATGAACCGTGACGTCATAATTATTCAACTAAGTTGAAAAAGTCAGTCATATTTTCTTTCAATAAGTCACAATTTTAAATTCAACTGACTTTGGGGTATACTTCTCGTACGATAAGCCCTCCCAGTAAAAAATAATTCAAATAATATTGATGCAAATTTCAAGTTTCTTGGACAACAACATATTCTCACATAATCCGAAGCAACGTTGGAAAAAAGGCATATTTTCTGTAAACTATGCAGGACTGATTTTAACAGTGGGACATGGGAGCAAGAATGATGCTTGTGGTAACCACGAAATATCACAAAAACACCAAAAAGGCAGTGACACTCAGAAAAACACAGCTCAATTAATTACATCTTTTGTTGCTAAAGGTAAAACACAGATCAAGAAAGTTACATATGCAGAGACCTTTACATGTTGTGACTAGTTCAGCAAATCTGTACTAGACAAGTATTCTGCAGGAAAGTCTAAAAGTCACATAAATAGTGAAAGGCATTTCTATTACATATTCAGCATCAACATTGCTCTAGAAATTCAGATTGATTGATAATATGTGTTTATATACAGTACTGGTGTGTTTATTTAAAATAGAAGATAGTTGACAATGAAATGTTACTGACAGTGGTATAGTTCCTGCCACATACAATATGTGCAGTGTAATGAATAAAGCTGCAATATTACGGTTTTGTATTTTGGCTTTTTTTTTTTTTTTTTTTTAATGATGGCCTTATTTTTTTCTTGTTATAAAGTAGGTGCCATATCTCATCCTTTAGATTTGTTGTGTGAAAGTAACAACATCCACTGTGTATGCTTTGCAAAATCAACTACAATTAACCGGTTTTTAAAGTGGCTGCTGCCAAATCAGCCACCTACAACTACAGTACAATAAGAACCACAGGGGCCAAGAGACAATTGATTGTGAAGCGTGTCATGGTTGTTTTTCTGTTTTGATATGTTTCCTTCTTAAAAGCAATTAGAAAGAGAAGTATCACAGTCTATCAGTTTAATAGTTGAGTTCAGTTTACAAGAGCGCCCTTATGAAATCTCAGTGTTGACAGGTATGTATATATTATAAATGTTGTATGTACTATACCTGTGTTGATCATCTCTGGGTTGGAATGGAACCAAGTTGGTAAAACTAAGCCACTAAAAGTGGAAAATCCCAGGATCAGCAAATTTCTTGAAGAGTTCAAATCCACATACTAAAAAGAAATAAGAAAATACAGTATACAATGTATAGTATGTACAATGTCTGGTATAGTTTTCTTATTGTTTAGTTTTTTTTTATTATTCGAGAATGGCTTGTTACATAGATCTCTTTTATAAATGTGTTAAATAATAAGATGGCTTCCTTTGTTTATTATTTAGAGACATTTTTAAGTCTTGCAATTGATGTTATCTCAGAAACCACTTGCCTTTATTTACCCGACATATTGAGAGTATGCTAATGTTTCTGATGATTCCCCCAAAAAACATGAAAATGATTTGTCCATGTAGTAAACATCTCAAAAGTAAGTAGTCTCTTTTTTCCCTTACATCTTCATGAAAGATGATAAAACATGTGTGAAAACAACAATGCCCCAAATTCAGTATGGTACAGGGCTTTAATTTGTGCTCACACCTTTGCGACAGTTTGATTTCATTTTACAGTTTTGAGCCGAAATATTTCATAGGAATGCCTTTTCTACAACTAGCTTTCCTTATTGTATCTGCTAACTAATGTTCCTCCATTGGAGCTTCTGTATGCCAGGATGTAAATTGCATATTTGTTCCCATAGCAATCGACTCACATTTCAAGAATTGATTCAAGTAATTCATTTATTTTGGCAGATGTGTGGGGAAGAGAAATTTGTATATAAAAAAGTATGTATACAGTTAAACTTGACATTGTGGAAATGGCCTTTAGGAGTTATAATTCCCATTAGAATTTCAAGCGTTTTTTTGAATGATAACCACTATGTTGTTGCATCGTTATAAAATGTAATCTTGTTTAAAATACTGTCAGTGTTAATGTTAATGTCTTTCTTGAATGTAAGATATTAACTAATTTATTTACATATGTTGATTGATATTCAAATTAGGCACCTTGCGATCTCCATTACAGTCACCTTTCCAACTGATCTGAGAGAGCTGGCTCTATTTCAAGTCCTGACACAAAGATATAGTTTCACCCAAACCGAGAAAAGTCACGATTTGAGAAAAACTGAGAAGTCACACTTAAGAAATCACACTTAACTCCTCCACTTAAGCAAAGCTCACCCTCAAGCACAAACCAATTGGAATTATTTTTTTGGCTATCACACGTGATTTGTACGCTGGGGCAGAGCAAGTCGAGAGAACACAAGAGGTCTGTGATACCCCAAAGGGAAGGGTCTTGGAGGGAGAAGGAGTACAGGAAGCAAGTTTACCTGGAGTCTGTCTGTACTGCGCAAACAGGCAACAGGTGCACAGTTAAAACTAGTTAGCAGGAATTGTCCCACAGTGAGGTAGAAAGGGAATTAAAACAACTCTTTTTCGGGGCTTCCACGGCATTAGGGGAAGCACCGATCCCACAACCTCTCACAGAGGGTTATACATTATTTAATATATTTTGGTTTATGTGCTGCAGAACCGTAGCCCGCTAACATGGAGATGAAGACAATCATCTTAAGATGAAGAATTCAAATATTATGGCAAGGTGTGAACGAGAGAGAATTATTATTATTATTATTTATTTCTTATCAGACGCCCTCATCCAGGGCGACTTGTTACAAGATATCACATTATTTTTACATATAATTACATTATTTTTAACAATGAATCTGAGCTGGAATTCTACCTTCCAACCTGGAAGGGTGCTAAGTAAGGTTGGTGGTATGCCTTCACAGGGATTGGCTGACTCGATGGCAGGACGGAACCAGAAGTCGGCCATCTTGGGGAAAGGGCGTAGCTGTAAGACTGCTGAACGGCTCTATTGTGAGCAGCTGGGTTGCGTGCGGCAATTGGATAGACCGTGGCACTGCACTGATCACGGAGAGGAGTTTAGCAGTACAAAGGGGATGCAGCTACGTGGGTACGAACCCTTACACTTACATGCTGAAGCGCTGCTTGTTGTTTTTGTTTTGGTATTTTTGCAGACAACTACCACGGGAGTTGAAGCTATGGTGCCAGCACAACCACCTGGATCATCTGCACTACCATTAGACTTCAACTGGATACAGTATCACGGAGCACGGGCAATTGCACCTTGGACTTTTATTTATTGTTTATTATTTTTGGGAAATAAAGCCCACTGTTTTAAATCCCTGACACCATTGATGGTAGAGGGGATCATTTATTTTTTATTAAATGGACATCTTGTAAATACACCCTCTGTTGTGGACACTGATTCATTCCTGCACCACTCACATTCTGACACAAGGTGATAATGAATTCCTTCTTCTATTCCATACCTGTAAGTTAGAGATGCCCACGGCTGCGATCATTCCAAACATAACCATGAACATTCCTCCAATGACCGGAATAGGAATGGTGATGAATATAGCACCAAATTTTCCAAACAGTCCCAAGAAAATCATTAAAAGACCAGCATACTGAAGTACCAACCTGCTGCCAACCTAGAAATAAAAAATCAAATATTATTTGTTGAATAATTTAAGTGTTTATGACGAGGGATATTTGATAATCTTGTGTACTAGATAAACAATATGTACTGTCAACGGCTCGACATGGTTGATTTGACATAACTGTTATGCGTCATTTGAAAGACATTTAGTACCGTTGATGTCTTTCAACATTTCTCATTAATCAAATGTGCGTTGCTTAATGCAGCACCTGGTTATGTGCCAATTCCCTGTCTCTAAGGGTATTGGTCCTAGAGGAAAAGATTTTGAAACAAATACAACAAATATCAACAAATAGCCAGGATACTTCTATCAAGAATTTTTTTTTTTCAGTCTATGTGCAGATGTGTTTATCAAACAGCGTGTCTGAGGTTTAAGAATTAATACCATTAAGTATGTTAAAATAATTAAAATAATAATTAGGGGATAGACAACATACAGTAATCCGTTGTATATATGCCCTAACCGTTTATCCACCATGATCAAGCTCTTCAGCAACATCACCCACGTGTACAGTGCTAATGCAAAATGGCTACAGGAAAGTGAAAACGAAATTGTGCTTACAATTGAATTTTTATTTTTTTGGAAGCCTATGCATTTTGCTACTGAGTAAATTAACCGACACTAATGTGAGTGTATACAGCACTGTGGCTGTAGGAACCCTGCGCAAGAAGAGGGGTTTTTGTGTTAAAGTATATTATAAATAGTGTGTATTTATTGTAATTAATGAATGAAGTACCTGACACTCCTGGGTGAGCCTGTCTGTTGTGTGTGATTATCAGGTGTGGAATCTAATCAGCAGGTAGGTATGTTCCAGCGGGGCGTCGGATATAAAAAGGTTCAATTTATTCACCTCAGGGCTGCTGCAGAACTAACGCCAACTGGGATAAAGCAGCTGAAATTCGCAGTGTGTATGTAAGACCATCTGGGTCAAAAATGCGTTATTTAGTACACATATTGATTTAGAACAATCAGAATGCAGAAAAAACTATGGGCCTCATGCACTAAACGGTGGTAAATTACATGAAATAATGCATGGTAAGAGAAACCCATTCTGCGAGCAAAAAGGAAGACGTGACCGCTCTATTCACTAAAATAATAGTATTCACGAATAAGGCGTGCTAGATGATTAATTTGCCAGTCACATAGCACGAAATGCTGCATGCGTTACACACCCTTTATTTTAGTATATGGGCACTCCAAGGGACAGGTAGTCCGGCTCTCACTTTGTCACAATCACAGCGACCAAGATGGCAGCAGCTACATCTTCAGTGGGTCTCCATAGGATGAGGGGAGGCGGCCCGGTTACGTAGATTTCTGTATCCCCATAGAATTCTGTACCCCCTTAGATTTGACGCCTGCGTAGATCAAGATCGCTATACGTGAACGCTTGATGTTTCTGAACAGTATTTACATGTAATAAAATTAAAATGTGTTTTAAAAGAAAAATACAGTTTTATAAGGTTACTTTTATCAAGGCTTTCGTGTATTGAGCTACGCAGGAGGCTGAGCGTACTGTAGAAAATCAGTGGTGTTAAATGTGCTGTTTTATTTTCCTACAGAATTAGTTTGGTCTTGTTTCAATATTTGTTACAAACTGCAGCAGAACTCAATGGCAGTGCTTGAGAACACAGCAAGATTCAGGCACAGGAACATCGCGCATCCACGTCCAGCTTTGAATATCTGCATCTGTACAGACATGGAATCATGCGGCGATACAGAATTCTGCGTAACACCAGGAATGTCTTGCTTTGAGATGGTCAAAGCGGATAAACAGAAAATAATTAACTGAAAACAAATATTTGTTTGTTCACCTTTATCCCCCTCTGGTTTACTTTGAAGGTACTCCAGTACCGAAATCTTCCAGCTGCTTATCCGGCGATTTTGACATGCTGCATAGGCTAGTCACAATGTGTGCACTACTCACTGTTGTCTTTTCCATGACAAAAATGCTAATGTTTTCAGGGCCAAAATAATTCATTGTAATTCATGTTTTAAAAGAGCAACTGTCTCTTGGCTGTTTCTCTATACACGTTTGTCATGTTTCCCACACAGCACAACTTGTGGTCTGCTCTATTTATATTGCGATTTAGACAGACACAGCCTGGTTTCAGTAAGCGGTAAACGTAACACGTGCTGAGACACTTAGGAAAGTTAGTACCTTTAAGTAATATATGTTTTTTTTATATTAAGTCCCAAGATTACCATTATTAATTGTATGTAAATGACTCGCACGCGGTATCTTTTTCCACACGATTCATTTTGCGTGCAAAGTCATTTGCCGCTGGCTAGTGAATATAGCAGGTGTATAAAGCACTGCATAGTAAACTGGTTACTGCTGTTTAGTGCATGATACCCAATGTGTTCTAAATAAATGTAAATTAACAATGCATTTTCTACATAGGGGCTGGTTATTTTTCAGTAGTACCTACGTAGGGGCTGGTCATTTTACAGTCATGCAGTGTAATTACAAGAGTAGACAATCACCTTCAGGTTAACATCTTTTTAATTTGAAATGAAATATGCTTTAAAACAATCAAGAACAAGGAAAATTGCAAATCGAGAAATTTTCTTCTATGGTGCAAATATAGATTTGCTGAGTGCTTCTGACTTTTTGAGACAGACAATGTTGACTGTGTCACGGTTCAGTTTGTATAGCAATGTACACAATGTTTTTTTTTTATTTTTTATTTACCACAGCTAATATTAGATTCAATGTCAGGTCTTTTAACACTTGTTTAAAAGTACTTATTAGTTATAGTGGGTTTACCACTGAATTAAAGCGATTTCTAAGGATCTGATGCTCATCCCGGGGGAATGGGTCTATCCATCTTTTACTAGACTTTACCCAATGCCAAGTCCATATACCACCACGAATTGGGCAGGAATGGCAGATGTAAGGCGACTTTTAATTGGCTAATTTATTACACATACTATTTTCTTTAAATTCATTGGTTCTCATTTAATTTTCAGCGATCTGATTGGCCAAAATTAGTATGTGTAATAATTAAAATTACAACACGTACTAAAGTCAAATTAGAATGTGTACTAAATAATGCGCTTTTGACCCAGATGGCCTTCCATATGTGTGAGAGTGTGTGTGTGTGTGTGTGTGTGTGTGTGTGTGTGTGTGTGTGTGTGTGGGAGTGAGAGAGAGAGAACTAGGGTTGGATACCGAAGAGTGAGTAAGCAAGTTGAAACCGCGACAGCCAGGCGAGTAGCCAGAGTTTGTTTATTATTGAACAGAGAAGATTAGTTCAGAGATTTGTTTTACCATCTGTCTGTGTACTGCTTCCTGAAAGCAATCCTTGTGACAGTCCCACACTTGTATATCAATGCGATAACACTCTTTTGAAATATCTAAATACATTGTTTAGCCTTTAAAAAACAAACACAAGAAATAAAATGCTTTATTTCATTCTATTCATTTTATGCAAATAAAAAAAAAACATGTTTAAATTTGTTTGTACAACCTTTGCTGGTGATCTTAGTAAGATAGGTCAAGCAAAGTGAAAGAATTGTTAGTACCTGTATTCAATTACAATGATTTCTTTATACATAAGAACATGCAGGCATTGTTTTCAATGTAAATAAAAAATAAGATAAACATAAGATAAGCCAATATGTACACCTCAGAACTGTTTGTTTTTCTAATGCTCAGGCACTGTAAAAAAGCAGGCACAACTGTGTAGTCCCTTTTGGTGACGGTACACTATGGACTGTCAGAAGGCAGAACTGTCCTGATGGAGCACTAATGTGAACCATCATGAAAACTGTACCACACGATTACTTTGTAGTCTATATGTAGTCTATATATTAAAATGAAATATCATTATATGAATTTGCATATGTCTTATAAATTAAACTGCTTCCGGACAAAGACAATACTACCTAGATGGGACACTAAAAAATTCATATAATGATAATGATATTTTAATATATAGAGTGTAGTAATCGGGTGGTGTACCATACATGCTCGAAATAGCGCCCAGTCTTGTCCTTATTCGTATTTGCACCTAATTTTACTAGGAAAAGGCTAATACATGCCCATGCTCTTCAAATTTGTGATAGCAATATAAAATGTATTTTGCCATGGCAAATTGAGCAACCTTGTTTTCTACGGTATGTAAAAAAATCCATGTTTCAGCTTTCGCGTTTCATGATGAAAAGAATGTTTGAGGGTTTAAGCTCAAAGGAAAGTAAGCCCTTCTTTATATATTTTGTGATGCTAGCATACTGTATATACAAACATAAGCAAACTGTTAGTTATTTCATGACCCAGTGTTACAAAACTTGTTCACTATTTTCTTTTATTACCCAACCTGCCCTTCATTTGCAACTCACAGACAAGCTTCCGGCAGAGACGTTCATTTTACCATTACGACAGTTTCATTTTAAACATGCCATGTAATACCTAATTTATTTAAAATACATACAAGCTCGAAAGGATGTGAAAAGTTTTTTTTGGGATGGGGAATCTACTTAAATAATCAACTTATCTGAATGAGAGGAAGGAGCATGTCACCTCTGTTGTCTTTAGTCGGGTAGTTTTCCTGTAACTTAAGGTTAAGATTTACTAAAACGTTTTTCATCCAGTAACCATTGTTGAAATGTTACGAGGTGCAGCCTTATGATAAGCATTCATTTCAAAGGGACATGTTTATGTTATACTACAATACATGACACACAGCACACTCTATATACCATAAGGAGGGTATAAAGAAGTCCATTTTGTCTTGGCTTTCAAGCACTCCCATTGAAACATGTGTGCTGCTGCAACTGAATTGCGTTTAGTTAAAGAGATTATTAATAACTAGACATTTTTTTAATAGGCTATGTAATACAAACACACATATTTATACATTGGATGTGTAATATGGGAATGTAATAGGATTATAGGCTGTGTGGTCTAGTGGTTAAAGAAAAGGGCTTGTAACCAGGATGTCCCCGGTTCAAATCACCGCTCACTCACTGACTTATTGTGTGACCCTGAGCAAGTCATTTAACCTCCTTGTGCTCCGTCTTTCGGGTGAGATGTTGTTGTAAGTGACTCTGCAGCTGATGCGGAGTTCACACACCCTAGTCTCTGTAAGTCGCCTTGGATAAAGGCATCTGCTAAATAAACAAATAATAATAATAATAAACCTGTGTTACATGTCATGCGTCCTACTACACACAACTCTAGCTGTTATACAGTTTACATTATTTTTATTGTGGTGCCTACAGGGTTACCCACTAGTACATCTATATGGATTGATGAATTATATAATTAACACCGGAATTCCACAAATGCGTTCACAAAGCACTACAGTGAGCACTCGGATATCCGTTACACAGATACACGTCAGTCACGTTTTACTGCCCTTGTATTAAGAATGAAATCAATCACCATTATATATATATGTAACAAATTAATGCACTTACCCGTCACACGCAATTTCCGACTCCGTCACCAGTTTTCTGATACAAAGCCCATCTCTTCAGTGTTACAATTTATTTGAATATCCGTCACAGCCTGCTTTTTTTTTTTTTGACCTGACGAAAATGCAGCTAAAACAAAGTCGAACGAGGCAGGCTAGGGTAATGTAACAGTTAATCATTAAACAGTTCTAGCTACTGTGATGTATTTATTTATTTATTTATTTTTATCTGTGATCTTTTGTTGCTTTTGTGCATTTTCATTTGCAAGTGAACTGTTGCATTAGGGCCTTATCAAGCATATATTCTGCAATCTTGAATACTGACTTGGGATACTGTTTTAATTCTGGAAACTGTTTTTTTTTTTTTCTTAATCTTCTGGTTTTGCTAAATTGCATTGCCTTTTATGGTTTACGCAGTTCTCTGCGTGGATATCATTTAGATTGTATTTTGCTGTTAGGTCGTTAATGGGAAATTTGACATACCGTTACAATACGTACCGGATTTAAAAGTATGTACTGTGTTAGAGTTAAAGTGTTGTCTCTTTAGTTTTGGCAAGTGATATTTTCATTATATCGTTCTGAATTAAAATACTACTTCTGTTGAAAATATAGTACTGGATCAGCAAAACCAATACAGTACATCTAAATGGAAGCCTACTTATTTTGAATCACAGTCCTTTCATATATGTATTTTTGATATTGTATCTTTTTTGTATTCCCTGAAAAACAGACAAGGGTTGGTACAGGCCAAAATGAAATAATCAGATATGCGTCACTCGTGTTTAACCGTCACTGAAGTCAAAATTTTAAATGGTTGGATATGTGAGTGCTGACTGTATTAAGAAAACAAGTTAATAGCACTAATTCAAGTGTACAGGCGGACCACTATGGGCTAAATCATTTGCTGAAGAAGGATATTAGCACTGATATTAGGTCAGAAATGGTACTAATGCCATTAAAAACGGTTTGCGAATTGAGCTCTACATGTGTTTCATTCCCTGCCTGGTGTAGATTAAGGTACAAACAGGACTCGGGTAAAATATGCAGTTACATCTCAGCAAGTTATCATGGGTAGAGTATAAATAAAGAGTAGAAATACCTTTGTGATTCCGAGTGCGGCGATATTTTGGCTGTAAGATGTTGTTCCATTCCCACTACCCCAGATGGCTGCCAAAATACAACCTATTGCTTCCATTGCAATGCCTCGGTTAACGGCGTGCATAGGTGGAGGCGGGGCCCCAGAAAGCCGTGCGCAGGCATAATAATCACCAATGGATTCCATGGTTGATGCCAGAACTCCAGCCATCATCCCAAGTACAGAAGCCAGACTCACTGTTGGAAGGCCCCATTGACCTTTAAAGATAAACACAGTTCTTGGACACTTTTGTACATAACTCCCACAGGGTCACTCCTCAAGCTTTGGTTTTCAGAAACCAGTTACAACTGGATTGCCACTCAGTAAAGTGCAGCAGATTGAAGGATGTAGGTATGAGTTTCAGGCCTGGCAATCAAAACACAAATTCGCAAATTTGTTATTTTTATTAATTTTTTAAAATGAATTTCAGTTTATAAAAAAATGTTTTTTGACTATTCAAATTTTTAGGTTGAGCGCTGCAGCTGCGCTCAACCAGTAAATCCTAGCACCGGCACTGGGTTACCCTTAGAACTAGCCACTTAAGTGGAATGTAACACAGGAGGCTGTGTGGTCCAGTGGTTAAAGAAAAGGGCATGTAACCAGGAGGTCACTGGTTCAAATCCCACCTCAGCCACTGTCTCATTGTGTGACCCTGAGCAAGTCACTTAACCTCCTTGTGCTCCGTCTTTTGGGTGAGACGTAATTGTAAGTGACTCTGCAGCTGATGCATAGTTCACACACCCTAGTCTCTGTAAGTCGCTTTGGATAAAGGCGTCTGCTAAATAAACAAATAATAATAATAACATCTGTGCAAAGTCAGAATTAATATGTAAACCTCAATTCAAAAGTGACCTGCTTGCCACATCAAACCAAACATACAGGCCTAACTTGTAACTGTTTAGACATGTTTTCTTTTCTTTTTCTTTTTTAAAAGTTGACACTGGTTTAATTAAAGTTGAGAGAACAACCTGATTCCCCTCACCTGGATATGGAACATGGAACCATGGAGCACTTTCAACAGCATTGAGATTGATATCTGTCCTTGCAGTGTGGCCATAATCTTTTGCGCTCAGCGGCAGTACATCAAAGAATGTAAGAAGAAAGCAGATTAGCCAAGACCCACACATTCCCAGTAGGACCTGTATGCGTCAAAAACAACATTGAGATGATTAAATACAGCAGCAAAACAGTATACAGTATTGATACAAGCATTGCAAGTAGTAATACTGTCTGTATGAAAGACTTGTACCACAAAAGTGATCTGGCCATCAGGTTACTGAGGGGCAACATGTGAGTTTATTATCCCCTGCTGGGGATGCAAATCACATGTATTGGCAGCATTACGTTACACTATCAAACCCATAAACACAAACATATAAGTTTTTGATGTACTCATGAGCTGTATTGTGGCTTGTATAGTCTGGATTGTACCCCTGCTGATTTGAATACCATATGTTTTGGTTTGTTGACAGGTTGATTTGTGTCAATCATTAGCAAAGCTCACGTATGTTGGGTTGGTACTGAACCTGTGACAATGACAAGAGGTTGAATTTAGGGACTCTGTAATTACCTGCTGTGTCATGTGGCCCATGGGGAAAGTGTAGTGAACTAGGCCTTCACTGTTGTGTGTTGTTGATGTCTTGTGACTTGCCTTAATAAAAATCCTTACAAACTGTTCATATCGGCTGGGGTTAGTGAGACTATGAAGAGGGGAAGCCATATTTCACCTAATTCTAAATTAACCCAGTGTAGGCACCACAGGGGTAAAAATCATTAGAATATCCCTAAATATATATTTTGTTACACTAGCTTGATCCAAGCTTGTTTATTTAACTTAGCAGTGTTATGGCCACGTGAAGAAATGTTCAATTCTCTGTTCTGATCCAAATCATCTCATCAGTGAGTTTAAAATGAGTCCCCGCCCATTTAAGCGGGGGAGGGGGATGTGTTTGTGTACGTCTTACTCTGATTCTGATTCGATGTGTTGTTTTGTCAATCATGGTAGAGAGCCTCTATTATTTGACAAAACACTGTTTCTTTATGTAAAATAAAAAAATAAAAAATAAAAAACCTAGTGTTTTGCTAAAACCACCCAAAAATAGACATCCCGCCTACCATCATTCTCTCCAGCAAAACAAAATTTTTGGCAGCACTGCTCTCTGCCAGCTCACCACCTCTCTGCCTTCTCTATGCATGGCATGCCTACATCAAAAGCTTACTGGGCGTGACAAATTTGCATGTTAGCTTCAGATCCATGTGTTTTGTCACAGATTTATTTGTTAGAGTCCCAGATTGGTCAACTAAGATTTAAAGGCTGAAGCATGTTTTGTTCCAGATTTAATTGTCATATTGACTTTAAATGTTGAATTTGTGATATGCATTTTCAATATTTATGAATTATATCTGAAAGTACACATTTCAAAACTTTTAAGTGTGTTTTTGTTAACATTTATGTATAAAGCTAAATCTGAAAAAAAAAAAAAAAGATTTTTGGGGGGTTAAATCTAGGAAAAATTACATGATTTAAGTTACATCTGGGGAAAAAAAAAACACCTGGTACAATATTTGTGCTTTTTTTTACACTTGGCATCCTATGTTGATGTGTTAATTCAATTCATATAAATATAATTGTTAAACATTGTGCACTTTTTAGGGTTCGTACAGGTCATGGAATTTCTGGAAATTCAGGGAAAATTAAAATCTGTTTTCCAGACCTGGAAAGTCAGGGACATTTTATGAATTCTAGTTGTGGTCATGGAATATCAGGGAAAATTATGTAAGAGTTTATTGCAGAAGTTGTGTAGCCCCATTTGCAAATGCCTTTTTTTTCTCCCCACTATTCAGGTTATACATTTTCCCGGCGCATTTATTATCGAGCATTCATTGGTTTTCTGCTGTAGTGTTGATATGGTTTCCTGTTAGCATGTGTTTACGTGTTTCACGTCAGTTGTGTTTGTCATTCCTAACCACTGACAATTTAAGTAGGCTATCACTGATTGGATTTATTTAGCAGAAATTATGCCTGGAAAATGCATATTTAATGAAATGTGGCTTGCTGACGAGAAATGCAAATCATGGTTGGCCCAAATAGATGACAGAAATGCAAAATGTGTTTTGTGTGGGACAAAACTGGATTTGTCTAATATGGGCGAGGGAGCTTTACTTAGCCACGCTAAGAGCACAAGCATCAAACTTGTTTGGGAAGGCGAAGTAAAGAAATAACTCAAAACATGGACATAACACAATTTCTCTCCACACCTGGTACTGTAACTTTGAAAAAATCAAGAAGTGACAGAGCTCAAGGCCTTGGGTTGTCGACAAATAAGACGTTGGAAGCAGAGATTCTCTGGTCGCATTGGTCCTACAAGTCAGCAGAGTCTACAGGTAATTTACAGGTAATTTACATATTAAGGATGGATGACGATGGTGATTTAAGAAAATAACAATGACACGAGTGACACTAGTGAAGAACGGGGAAAACTCAATCTGCAACAATCACACTGTAGACTACTTTATTTTGTTTTTGAACAAAAGTAATTGGTACTGCAGTCAACATTGGCAATTCAAAAGCAATTTGTATGTCTGTCTTAAGTGTAGTGTAATAAGTGCCTTTCTACTGTTACAAATAGTGTTCCATTCTGGTGCAATGACAATAAAATTAAGTTACACATTATTTTTTTTCATTGATAATACTTTTTTTTTAATCTTCAGTGTGGGGGTGGGAGTGCAATTAATATTTTGGAGTGACCTGGATTTAAAAAAAAAAAAAAAGTGATGGTCTTAAGGTACAATATTATTAATATTAACATCTGCAGTGCAGGCCATGCGTTTGAAAGCAGAAATAGAAATTGAATTAAAGTAAAAAATGTTAATCTGCTTGATATATTTTATGACCTACTTATTGCATTTGGCAACATGTTTTTAAACATGGCTTAATTTTTTTACTACTAGTTTAATCCAGAAAAGGTTTTGATTTTAACTATAATCACAAGATCAGACTTTCTTTTGACAGTAACTTTATGCAATTAATAAACTACTGTGCTTATTTTTTAATTTCTACATTTTTTTTGGGGGGGGGAACTCTTTTAAAGAATGTTTCCAGACAGTGAAATAGCTAGCAAATTCCAATGTGGAGGAAAAAAATCAGCAAAATCAGCATACTTTGGAGTTTTTGGTATTGCGTCATACTTCAAGTCACTATCTGAGAGAATAAGCAGTCAGGACAGGATATCTTTTACTTTTTGATGAAAGAACATGAAAACACAAACTAAACAAATGGGCATTCACGTAAGAATCTGGGATAATGATACTGTAGTTACACACTACCTCACTTCAGAATTTATGGAGCATGCTACAGCAGAGGACATGGTAGAGGTTTTCCACAAATCAACAAGAAATCTTTACTTCAGCTTTCAATGGATGGGCCCAATGTTAATTGGAAGTTCCACAACCTGATTCAAATGGAACTTGAACGCGATGTGAATTCAGTACTACTTAATTTAGGATGTTGTGGATTGCACATTTTACATGGGTCATTCAAGAAAGGAGCAGCTTCTACAGGTTGGAAGGTAGACCAGTTTTTAAGTAGTGCTTATTGGTTACTGAAAGACTCCCCTGCTCGTAGTAAAGAGTATGCTAAAGCCACAGAGGCAACCAAGCCACTCATGTCACTGAAAAACAAGATGGGTGGAAAATGTGCCAGTGACAGAGAGGATTATTAAAACAAGGCCAGACTTAAATAACTATGTAGATGCAGTAGAGTCTGGAAACATCCCAAACCTTGCTATAAAGTCATACAGTACTGTCAAGGAAGGGTGTCCATTGATGCCTGCCAAACTTGCATTTCACCTCTCGTTTGCAAAAGAAGTGACCCCCTTTTCTGACTGTATACCAGACAGAGAAACCAATGGTTCCATTTATTGTAGGTGATCTCTTTAATATGATTAAATCAATCATGCAGAGGTTCATTAAGGGAGATGTGATTGCTGAAGCCCTCTCTGTCCAAATTGATGAGCATTGATGTTGTTGACAAAAAACTCCACTGCCATCCACACAAAAGAGATGTTGGGTTTACAGCAGAGAAGATAATGAAGGAAATAAGAAAATCAGTGAAAAGAGAGTACTTGAATTTAGGATGGAGAGTAAAGAGTGCTTGCTGTCAGTTGTGCTCCACATGAATTGGCCAAGGATCAGGAATCTTGCATGATAAAGCTCAAACGGGTACTGCAAATGCTTGTTGATGCAAAACGTGTTGATGCGAGCAGCTGTGATGATGTTCTCAGGCAGTACAGGCTGTGTATCAGTAACATTTTGACCAGTAGAAAAGCAGAATTTATAGATTTTGATTATACTAAATGTAGGGTGGATACCCTCTTCTATGAAATAATGGCAGGCAACAAAGCATTTGACAAGCTGTGGAAAATTGTGGGTCCTGCTGCTTCTGTCTCATGGAAATGCCTCCATTGAGAGAGGCGTTTCAGTGAATCGTCAGATTGAGGTTGAGAATCTTGAAGAGAAGACCTACATAGCCCAGTGCCTTGTATGTGACCATCTTAACTCAGTTGGGGGGATCCAGAATGTGGTGATTACCAAGGCCCTCTTACTGTCTACAGCTGATGCCAGACAAAAGTACCATACATACCTGGATGAGCAAAAGAGGCTAAGAAAATGAAAGCAAGACACTAAAGAGAAAATCACTTGTGGATGAAATTGATGAAATAATAAAAAATAAAAAAAACGCATTGAGAACAATGCACATGCTCTTGAGAAGTCAGCTGATGAATTTGCTTTGATGGCTGAAAGCACAGGAAAGCTGACCTTAATAGCAAAATCAAAAGTTTCAGAATCTGCTAAGGATAAACTTGAACATCTGGGACATGTAAAAGAAACATGTAAAAAGAAAAAGACATTCAACATTTGTATGACAGGACTTCAGTTTCCAGTATTGTCATAAAGTGCATTTTGTTAGAATTGACATGTTCTTGATAATCAGTATACATGCTTTGGGGTTTATTTGAAAAGAATAAATAAACCAGTTTTGTTTTTTGAAAAAGTAGTTTTTCCTTTACAGTAACATTTCACCAGTGTTAAAACAAGGTTGTATATTATGGATTGTTCCTGAATTCTGATTTTGTCTTGTGGTCATAATTCTACTGACATCTAAAATATGATTTCAGTTCCCTGCAGTTTTTAAAATCTTTTTACTTGATCTAATAATTAGAATACACTAAACAGCAGCATAATGATTGTACAGTTGTGTTTTATTTGTTCCTTTTGTTCTGTGTTCACTGATTTAGTGTCTGGGTAGACAAATCCGGTCACTCAGTCCTGTGAAGGTCATGGGAAGTATGTCGCTTGATGAGTAAAAAGGTCATGGAAATTTAAAAAAATGATCATGGAGCGCCAGGGTAAAGTCATGGAATTCTACATTCCCTAAAGTTTGCGAACCCTGACTTGTAATGTAACACATGTAATTCATTCACTTATAATTTATCTAACTAAAAGGTTAGTTCAATTGAACCCTACATTAAGGAAAAAAAAATAAAACGAAACAAAAAACACTTACTGAAAACAACTTGAATATGGGGTATTTTATAATTTTCCATTTCTTCTCTGTGTAGACAATTAGAGGGATGTTCACTTTACTCAAGAATTGAGAGAAGAGAAAAATCAGGCCCACAGTCCTTTATATGCAAGAAAAGTATTGACCAGTTAGTATCACTCATCAGCATTTTAAAAAAATCTAAATAGTAAACAAACCCTCACTGAATTAAAAAAAAGAAATCCGTACAGTATTCACAATATACACATCTTGGGACAAAGCCTTTTGTCCACATTAAAATGTGCTGTCATAAACATCCAAAAACAGTTCTTAGTTTATACAGTTCTTAGTAAGGTACAATCAGTATAGTACTTGTGTTTATTCAGCATCACACAACACACAAAAGGACACAGAAACTTGCATCTGCCAGTGTGATGTGAAGAAAATTATCTAATTGAAGCAGGAAATCCACTTTAGGCGACAAGAACAATGTGAAATGTACATAAAGATTTGGTCTGTTTTATTTCCATGAAGTTTGTTTGACTGGTCTTTGTGAGTGGGCCAGGTGGGTCACAGAGTGGACATGTTACTACAGTTCCACATTAAAGCCTGTGAGGTATTATACATGGAGATAAAAGAAGGCCTGGACTGATAATCACTTGTATTTTGGCTTTTTTATGTGAAATATAAATGGTATATTTGACTCATCGTTGACTCACAAAGCAGCAATGCCCCAGTGTGCTCCTGACTTCTTCCCAGCTTCAACAAAAAGTGAGAGTCCAATGAGGGTTATGGTGGGAGCAATCGTGAGGGGTCCAATACACCTCAGGACAAATCCAACAAGACCTGTGAATCCCAGCACCAACTGAAGCAAAGACGCGACCAGAATGGCACCTTGAATCTGTAAATATACAAAAGTGGAGCAGGATTACCTTCTTTATTTAGTGCTTATTATGGGAGCAAGCACATACTATTGTTATACTATTTTAATATTGTTTGGGGTTTCTGTAAAATTATTCCAGTTTAATTTATATACTTTATCTTAAAATGTCTAGAAAAAGTAACAACATCATAGTTGTTTATATATATATATATATATATTGTAACAGAGCAAGAGCTCTGCTTGTAAATAGCTTGGGTGATGTTAGTGATTTGGTGGTGGTTGGCAGGAACAGGGTTAATTCCTCCCCCTGCCAAAAACATGTGAGAATGTGGCTGTTCCCAAACGAGGTAATTGGTGTTAATTGGGAACAGCCACAGACTATAAAAGAGAGCTTACAGGGAGATCACCAGGGAGCTGGCTGAAGAAGAGACTGGCTGAAGAAGAGACTGGCTGAAGAAGAGACTGGCTGAAGAAGAGACTGGCTGAAGAAGAGACTGGCTGAAGAAGAGACTGGCTGAAGAAGAGACTGGCTGAAGAAGAGACTGGCTGAAGAAGAGACTGGCTGAAGAAGAGACTGGCTGAGAATGAAGAATGGTAAACTGTTTGTTGACAGGTAAACGGCTTAGCGGGCCTGTGTGTTAGTCAGGGACCTGTTAAAGTGAAGGTAGGCTCTACGTCTGAGCTAGGCTTTTGTTTGGTTTGTTTGTTTTATCTTGTGAAATTAAAGTGGGCAGTAGCGCTTAAAATCAAAGTTCTGGGTTTGTGTTTTAAGGGGCAAACGAACCAAAGTCAGAGAGGCAATGTTACTATATATATATATATATATATATATATATATATATATATATATATATATATACCTGTTATAATGTTCTATTTCACCTGCTATCCTTCTAAACTGATGTACCAAAATAAATCATTGTTATTTGCACTCTTGTGGTCACACCAAGCTGAGAAAATGTACATACATGAATTCAGTCTTGTTGGCTACATTAATTAATCTTTTCTGTGTCTCTGAAGTTGAGTTTTTGCGATTATGCATCAGGAAACATCAATGACATTATAAGCATAACTTATAAATGTATATATCATTCTTGCAATATAATATGTTAGAAGTATGAAAGCTATGTGTTGTATATGTAAATATATTGTATATTTTACTATTTAGATTAAAACTCATACTTCTCTCATGCGGGGTTTCCATATTTCATCTCTGTTAAATTCAGTGTTATTCGTTGTGTTAACGAGCATTTCCGTAATATCTGGACATCTCCATTCTGGCAATGCAAGTATGGCCAGTGTGGGAGTGATAAAGCTGAATGTGCCTCCTTGGAGAATAGGTAACCTGGAAAACAAATCCAAGCACTTCATCCCCTTCAAGTAATAAGAACCTTGTTGCAATTCCTGTATTCAGCCACAAGGTACCACTTTGTCCAACTAGACATACAGACAAACAAACAATTAAATAAGGGTTACCATGGTGCAACTGTACAATAATGTACAGTTTTGTGCAATTCTAGTCTTCTTTACTACACTTTGCTATGACTTTAGCATGGTCAAATTGTATAAGGGATCAGCCATAATACATGGATTTTGAGCCCATTAACAATAGATCCTTATTTATTTAGAATAAATGGGGTAGTACAGTATAAAACAGCAGATGCCCTCCCATATTGGACGCAATTAGTAGTTTTACCTTATTCTGTGCTCTATTCCTCTAAGAGGTGAGGCTGCTGGGACAAGATCAGTAAAGCAGCTATAGTAAGTGAAAAAATACTCAAACCCCTATTTGCTCTACCTGGTTCCAAAAGTTGTCTGCAACAATGTGCACAAACCCGAAACCAAAAATATGGTGCTGATGAGCTGACTCTTGACAGAGTTGTTATCACCGAAGCACATTGGTTCTGCTAGGATCAGTGGTATAGCGATGATGCCTCCAAAGGCCAGGATGTAGTGCTATGTGATTAGAAAAAAAACAACTTGATTTAACAACACCTCATTTATCCATGTTGCAAATCTGAAAAATCAATAAATCACACTACAATACCTGAAAACCAAACAATATGCAAAGGTACCATGGTGGCCTGTCATTTATAGCATATAGGAGATCCAGTTCTGGCTTGTTCTCATGTCTTTCATTCAGACTCACTGTGATGGTGTTACTCTGTTGTTGGTGGCTGGATTCTGTGCACTGGGAACAGAATGTTTTTATTCATTTCAGATTAATTTCAGATGTGTATTTTTAATTAGCAGCAGATTAAGAATAGATTGCTTTTCATTTGGACTCTAGCCCCAGATCTCTCCTACACACACTGATGTTGCGTAATGACTGTTCAATGCTAAGGATGAAGCAGAGCTTAAACTTCAGACAGCAGAAACAAATATGTAGGCTAAACATGAGGGCCCTGAATAAACTATACAGTCAGGAAAATATTTGAGGTCTGTGAATACATTTTTAAATAGCAATTGTACAAAAACATACAAGACATACAGGTGAGATCTGATTCTTGTGTAATGTTCAGTTGCAGATTATATTTCAGATTGTAGATGGAACTAATGGCAGCTAAAGTCTGATTTTGGAACAAGATGAGTTTTACAGACTGGTTTATGGTGCAGATGGAAATGTGGTGTTAGTAAGTCTGTCCCCAATGTTTTTCAATGTTACAATAGTGCCCTCTTGTGGCTCACCAATATAGAATATAAGAAATACGTAAGAAGAACCAAGTTTACAAACGAGAGGAGGCCATTCGGCCCATCTTGCTCATTGGTTGTTAGAAACTTATTGAGCCCAGAATCTCATCTAGCAGGATCCCATGGTGTCAGCTTCAACAACAATTTGTTGGCCTTTTTTATACTTCCCCACATTGTCTAGATAGACATTGTGAAAGTCTGATAATGTACTTTCAAGAACTGAAAATCCTAAGAAAGAATACCCTTTTTATTTAGACTGGAAACTTGCCAGGATACACCCATGGTTATAACATTGTCCTAGTGTATGCTCAATACAAGCAGAGAGTAAAAGAAAACCTCACAGAATAGAAAACAAAAACATTGCAGGCCCTGCGTTAAAGAAACCAACAACAGTTTGTAACAGTTTTTTGAATTTCAAACTTTGTCTACAGTCTTTTAAAAAATGCAGAATAAAAGCAATGAAAAAAGCATAAAAGCAATGAAAAATGCGTTTAGAAAAGTAATGTTTCCCGAGGGAACGCATCAAAGACTGTTATACATACTGTATCTATAAATCTACTTATTTATTTCAAGTTACTCTCAACAAACTTAAAATTAAGCTTTTAATGTTTGCCTATCTCAATAAAGCTTGCTTGTTAAAAACTGAAATACTGTAAATTCCTGAAGGATTTAATGGCAGCAATGTCCCTAAAATTAACCTAAAAAAGACTAAGATGTATTTGACCATTCCTATAAAGTACAATAACAGTTATTAAAATTAAATAAATAAATATATAAAACTAAATAAAGTGATAACTAGAAAGCAAGAGACATTTAAGTCATTCATTAAATAATTAATTATTGTTCAAAGCAGCATGATTCAGCACATTTTGATCAAAAAGTACCTTTTAATTTTCCCAATTTACAGCCAAGCAGTACAAAATACATAATGTGTTTTTAAATAGTAAGTAGTATACCTGAATTTAAAGTTCACCTGAATTTAAATGCATATTTTAAAAAAAATTAAACTTGCCACAAAAGCAGGATTTGCTGTTCCGTCTTTGTTCTTCGTTTCAACCACTTCGCTTTCGGCTAAATGCATGTTTCAGATGTTGCTGGAGATTTGTGCCCAATAAATTGTGATTATATACTCACTAGCTGTGCATAAAGAGTGCAGGTCCTAAGTCTTATGCTGTAATACCATCCAACCAGGACATGGTCCAGCAGTTACTCAACTGCCCTTTGGAATTAAAATAATGTTGCCAGGGAAACAAAAGCTACTTATTTCAACTACAAACTTTTAACCATGAAACAACTGTAGAATCACATTTAATTTTTTCCTTGTCACTATGTGGCTTAAACAGGCTGAGGGTTTCAGCAGGAAAGAGGTAAGAGAAATCAAAGCCCTGGTAACCTTGGTAAATTAGTATTAGTTATATAATAAAGCAAAAAGGCTGAATCACCATGAATAAGGACAGGGGCAGATATCTTACATAGCTGTATAGAAAGAATTGTTTTCATTCTATCAAAACCATGATCATATATATATATTATGAATTTAGGCTACTAAGATTTCAGCTTTACAAAAGCTCCCTTAGTTTGAAAACTCAATGTTGGCAGGTATGATATATATATATATATATATATATATATATATATATATATATATATATATATATATATATATATATATATATATATTATAGAAGGCCAGTGTTATTATAGTGAGATATAAGGTCAGTGAATCTTCCCTACACAATTACTTCCCTAAACTCAGTCTGAAAGAATTTAACATGAATTCCAAACTTTGATGTCAGTCCCTACTACAGTGGTACATCATTTTCAGATGAACACAACAATACAGGAACTTCCTTAACACTTACATTCCACAAGCATTCGTGACTCATGGAGGCATTAGTGGCGGTGCTAGTTGGATTAATAATTCGAGAGGGGCCCTTGTTAAATGATTAGTGCACCATAGAAAATAAATACTTCAAATTTGATGCAATTTGAGCTATCTTGTAGCTGAAGGGGTTACCTACAACTTTTAAATGGATTTACTGAGAACCGGGTTTTTTGAAATACATTATAAAAAACCTAATATAAATGTCTTACTTTCTAATCAATTAGGTTATTCGTGATGAAATGTAATTAATATTTACTTTAATTGTGAATTGAAATATTATGTGGATTACTCGTGTTTTCATATTTAAAGGCTCTAATCTGACATTTGTAATATGAATTGGCCATAATGGAGATTAAAAAATAAAATGTGTATTAAATGGATGCAGAGCTTTTATTAAAGGGTTATTACAGGAATAGGTGTGTTTCATTTATTTATTTTTAACTTTTTTTTCTTTTTTATTTTGGCATAACAGTATTCGTATTGCCACTTAAAAGGGCATTTTTAAACACAGAATACATTCTACTACTGCTATACCTATATATGTGATAATAAGGGGAGCATTCTGGTAAAAAAGGGCAAGTTATTGTTCTGACTTTCTGAAATTGTATAGAGGTGATGGTTAATTATAAGTCAAATAAACTACTAATTTACAAATATGTTGTATGTCAGTGAGTGGTCACTAGCTAAGTTCATGCTCAATCCCTGTTGTATTGCCTCTTGTCACCAGCAGGTGGCAGCATTCATTAACTTACAGTTTCATTCTTTTCTTCCCTTCCTATTCAGTACAGTAGTCAAAGTGACAGACAGGTTCACTGGTGTCAGGAGACATTCAGTACCAGGAAGGAGGCATGAGTCTCACTACACCTGTACTAATGTGTTTCTTGGTTGGTCCCTGGGAATTGTTTTTGTCAAGTAGGTTTAAAACCAAAACCAAACTGAGAACCCCAATAAAAGTTTACTATACTATAAGTATAGTATGGCAAAAGCATAGCAATTTTAGTTAAACAAAGTGAAAAGAAGACATGGTAAATCTCATAGAAGGATGATGAGATGGTAAAATCTATAAAGTATGGTAAATGGCTATTTTCTGTCAGGGATTTAAACAAAACATAATATCCTGTCTCTAAGCCTTTTGCTGTAACAAATAGACTACATTATTTTGTAATATCTCCACATAGAAGTTACATGCTAAGATTTAGCATAACACCATGGAATCATCTGTGACCTTTATTATAGACAGTGAACCACCTCTTTGTGATAATATAAATGAGTCTGGAACAAAAGAATAGTGTAAATGAATTTGCATTGTGAATTGCTGTTAGGGAGGGAATACTGATATGGTCTTGCAAATGATGTTCCAAAGTATGTGCCAGTGCATTGATCCTCCCATACACCAGCAAGACTGCATAATTACACATCCCTGTACCTATAAATGGATCCGTGAATGAAAGTCAGGAGCGATTTATGCATATTTATCAGCTGTGCTGGCAGCATTTGTTTCCATTCATGCTAATTTGTGAATGCATTTTTAGATTAACCTGAGTGGGTGAGGGGGCAGACAGGCACCACTAGGCAGGTTGATAATTACAATGAAAAATACCACAATGTTTCCTGAAGCCTGTGGTGTCTGGGCAACTTATATATCTTTTTTTCTGAATTAATTCAGCTGGGAGCTATACCCAAAAGCATACAAGAAAGCAAACAGCCTGGTTTTAGTTCACATACCGTATATTCTAAATAATGAAGCACACTCAGCTTTAAAATGTCAACAGAGCACCATGAATGCTTGAATTACATCAGTATTGTAGTTGTACCAAAAATGTTTGAACACAAAATTCCCACTAGAGTGTAGCATCTACTGATTGATTAGATATGAACTACAGTACAATCTTTCACTTGTATAACAGTTGTATGTGCACCTTCCTTTATGTAAGTCTAAATTGAATGCCGATTTAATTTCCAAAATAGCATACAAATCATGCTGTGTATATAGAGATGTATTGTCATTGGGTGCAGGCAGTGATGAGGTAGGTAATAGCCAATTAGCAGCTTTTAGCACTAGATCTTGTGATATTTTAAGTAAATGGTATTTTCCGTGCTGTGGGGTACCAAAGGGGATGTGTTATCGATTATATCAGGGTAGATTAAGATGTGTTTTATACAGCGCTTAACGTGATTTCAATCAATTTCAGCACAGATAGCTACAACAGCACACTAACCAAACTAACCAGGTATGCAATGCAAACTCCCCTTGTTCTAGGTAGCAGAAGAGGATTTATCACACTGAGGGTGGCGTCCTTGAAGATTGCAGGCCGGCTAGGGTAGCTAGACAAGACAGTGGATGAATAACATCAGCCGGAGGCACAACTGTGGCTGTTACTTTTATTTGCGCGTACAGGTTCAATCAGGTACATTAGAATAATACATTATATTATATCAGTACTTAATTGCTTCACACATCGGAAAAGGTTCCCACTTCCAGAGCTCATCTCTTACGTTCCTCCCCTAAGGGTTGAAGCACGCTCTCCTTCTGCTCGTGCTCACTGGCAGACTGCATATAGACTGCATCACAATTGAACTTAACACTCATCGTTCAGTTCAAACACAGCCCATCTAAGTGCCTCTGTTCCATACCCACTGCCATACTTATAGGCTCAATGTCTATGTTGGAATAGCCCCAACTGAGCTCACAACATCTGTTAGCTGCACAGATAGAAGGAACCGATTACCATCCCCTACATCTCATTATACTCACCTTTGTCTCATTTTTACTAATGCTGACAGTGTGTACATATTCTCTTGGAGCTATTTCTAATACGCTTATCAAGTGTATTAAAAAAAGTATATTGAATGACCATGTATTGACCGTTTACTACCTGAATGAGGATGTTTGAATAATTATGTATGGACTGCCTCATAAACATGGTGAATGGTCGTCGTGTACATCTTAATTAAATTACTGTTGAGTGGGTGAGTATTTTGGGTGAATGAGGTAATGAGAGCTTATGAAAAGTAATTGAAACCACAGCCTTTCTTCATCCCTATAAAACTACCATGGCATGGTACTAATGACCAATTAATATTTCTACAAGACAGGTAACATTTCCTGTGAATGATGGTGTTGGTTGGATGGGGTAGCAAGGGGAGGGATCCCTTTCATAATACATCAGTAGCAAGGTTCATTACCAAATACTGTTCTGTTTTGTTTGTATAAGAGGTGGGGTGATGGGAAAGCAACTTAACCCTTGTCTCTAAAACAAAAGGAAAGATGACAGATGTTTAATTCCTTAAGAGGTTGATACTGGTAGCAAACTCTGTTTGCACCTTTTAAACTAAGTCTAATTCCAAGGCTCTGTAATGAGAAAGTGTCTGCTTTGACCTGCATTGCCAACTTTATATTACACAAAATAAACTGTTTAAAACATCTGTATGATTATCAGTTGGGCTGATAGTATCATATTGTTGCTAAGAAATTCAATTGTATTGTGTCAGTAATATTTTAATAGATGTTCTAGTTGACTGTAAGAATTTTAAGGATGGAGCAAAATTGGAGAAGATCCACTACCAGTGGATGAACAAAAGCAGGTAGCGGCTTCCCATTCAACTTTTTCAAGTGGATAAAAGTGGATAAAAGTGGTTACAGTACCTTGTATCAATCAATAATACAGCCATAACTGCTGTGCACAAGCCAGTTTGGTTTCTGTTACAATATTGTCATTGCACTTAGTACCAGATATATGGATTCAAATTCGGATGTGTGTTATGACCCAGATAGAATATAATAGTGGTCCACATGGGCAAGCGTCTGATAATATAACTTTGGGTAATATCAGTATTACCCATACTGAGAGAAATGTCCATACTTTGAACGGAAACTTGTTTATTCTAGTTACTCGGCACACCAGGGTTTGACAAAATGCCATACTAGTGTGTAGGGCCACCACAAGCAGTCAGGATAGCAAGATGTTAGATGTGTTGTGCAGAAATATATATTGCCATGAGTCGATTATTTCTATTTGTTTATTTAGCAGACGCCTTTATCCAAGGTGACTTACAGAGACTAGGGTGTGTGAACTATGCATCAGCTGCAGTCACTTACAATTACGTCTCACCCGAAAGACGGCGCACTAGGAGGTTAAGTGACTTGCTCGGGGTCACATAATGAGTCAGTGGCTGAGGTGGGATTTGAACCGGGGACCTCCTGGTAACAAGCCCTTTTCTTTAACCACTGGACCACACAGCCTCCATTTCTACCTCTAATTCCTTCATGGTAGTTAGATGTCAACATCTATGACAGTGGTTTTCAAACTTTTTAGGCCCCGTACCACTTGCCAAAATATCTAGTCTACTGTGTACTCTCATCTGAGATAGGGTCATAATATACCTATGAAAACAAAAAAAATGGTATTTTCTAATTACTAGGCTTAAGTACTTATTGATGTTAACTGAAAATATATACATATTTTAAAAAATGCTTACCTACCAAAGTGATGGACGTGCCTTTAAATTTAAGCGGGTCATTAAAAAAAAATAATAAACAAGCGTTGATTTGCTGGCTCAGAAGGCACACAGGGAAGTGTAGAGAGAAAACAGACAGGGCATTTTGCATAAAAACTATTTAAAATTTACAAATACAGACATTTTTTTTAACAAATCAAGTAGCATGTGGAACTGTGTGAATATTGAATAACACATTGAATATTTATTTGTATTTATTTAACTCGAATGTTATCGTTTAACACTTGAGCTGAACGTTTATAATGCTGTGTGTGTCTCGTGCGATATCGAATCCAGGAGAATAAACACATTGTTTTGAAGTGAATATTTCCAAAAGCTAAATTTGATGAAAGTAGAAAGGTGATATTTATATCATGCAGTCAAACATGACTTTTAGCAAAATGCTTCCATGTTAGTGTTTAGTGCAGTCATCTGTTCATGTTAATCAGCTACCAGACAGCTTGTTGATGGGCACTCGCTGTATGATATGAACACACTCAATAGGTCTGGAGTAGGGAATCCAATTCCAGACGTTAGGGATTGATTTTTTTTTTTTTTAATCCTGCGATTCCATTTTTGTAATAATAATAATACCATGCTTTTGCTTTTATCAGCCTAATAATTAGCAGCGTACATGCGTAGGCTAATGCAATCACTCGACAAAGGAGTTCTTCAACAAATTAGTCATAGTGAAAAAACACATAAAGCATTGCAAGTAAAGATGACACAGTCATGTCGCTCCAGCTCCAGCGCAGTGATTTCACTGTTGAAGTAGGGGACGGCACAGCTGCCTGCTCAACTCTAAACTTAGATAAAACACACTGAACTGATTAAACTACAAACACTGAACATTTAAACTCCAGAAAGTAAATGTACCTAGTAAATACTACACATTTTTTAAAGAAGCAACATCATACAATTATTTTTTTTCTTTTTCTTTTTAGCCTACAGACTGCAGAACCACCACCCTGCTATTTAAATATGTAATACTACTAAAAGTACTACAATGTGGTAAAAAAAAAGTACCCCAAGGGGTACGCATACCCCAGTTTGAAAACTGCTAATCTACGACAAAGTCTGTACTATTATCAAATACCGTCAGTCGCATAACATTTTCATGATGTACCATCTAGTGGTCAAATAACTAACTCAACATTGCTGAACCAGAGTATAGAACTAAACTATACTACTATACAACAATATTATACAAAATGGCTGTTGAACCTCTGTCTCCCTGTTTAAGATACTTTGTACTGCATGGTACAAAGAACTACACCTGATGGTTCCACACAAAAAAATGGTTTACCTAGTTGTCTTTCAACATGCTGCTATTTTGTATATTCATTAATAGTTTAATAACTAACTGTTGAACTTTTCCTTAATTAGATACTGTACCTGTATTAACCATCTGCATTTCATTGAAAAACTGTTTAGTTTCATTTTTGAATAATATGTAAAAAAGCACCATTTTGCGCTGAAGTGTACAACTAGGGTATGACCTAATTGCTTGTGTCGATGCTGGAACAGAACAAAAATGATTGATTCTTATGCAAGCGAGCAACCTACTACAAATCAGTGTTCTTAAAATAATGACCACGGCCACGTTATGTGGAACTGTTACAAAAAAGAAAAAAGTATGCATTAGTATAGTCTGAGTCACCTAGCCAGTTAAATCCAGGATTTGAGCATATGCTGCATCAGCACCCATGGAATCCATGGGCTATGTTTTAATGAGACGTATGTCTCCAGGGAAGAGAGGTGTCAGGAAGGACCCAGCTGCTCAGCCTGCCAGTCTCTTACTTTCTTCTTTGTCCTTGGAACTGTGAAGCCAAGAAACTTTAGTGAGGCACAGTAAGAGCTGCCATTGACGTTAACCAGGCAAGCCAGGAATAAAATTTAAAAAGTGAAGCATAGATTAGCAGGGCGGTCATGCTAATGAATGCTTGAGCACATGTGAATAAGCATAAATTGTGACCAGGTGTTGTAAAATGCATTATATATTTATAATGTGCAGATACACTTCTAAACCCTTCTAAATACTTTGAAATGAAACATGTACTTACATTAAAATACATGATTGGGAAAATATCTTTGTTAATTGTTAATGTTTGGATTTTAGTGTACTGTGACTTTTGAAATGTGGGGCAGTGTTAGGTAAGAGTCCTTATGCAGGACAGCTATAATTTAAAATATAGTCCCAGCATGTGTGGCAGTGTACATCTGTATCTATCTTAAATCCATCATTAAACTATTAAATTCTACTTAGATCTCCCCACTAGACTACACTGCCTTCTTCTAATTCACTGCTCAGTCAGGGTTAAAACTGCTTTTAGTTTTTTTAAGAAATCATCTCAGTTGGCAGGGGAAGACTGTTAATTGATAGACTAATTAATCAGCACCTCAGGAGAAAATCTCACACATTTTTATTCCTCTGCTTGGTGTCTGTGTAAAATATCTGATAATTGCCTGTATCTTATCACAGGGTCTCCTGGCTATTCCCAGGCTGTTTATTCATCTCACTTCAGCTGGTGACGAGGCCGCTTGGGCTGGGGGCTGCCTATTTAATCTCTCCAATCTTAGTGACAAAAACCAGAGAGGTTATGAAAATAGGTCACTACAGCTGAAAGCTGATCCCAATCAATGTATTTGGGTGGCGGAAAAGATTGAGAAGAAACAGGAGCCATATGAGGCCCAACAGTTGGAGCTGTTATCCATTATTTGAATGCCAGCCTTGGCTTGATTTGTTAATTAAAGTGATACAGAACACTTAAGTAATCAGATATTTCAATGACAGTCACTTGTTTTATTTTGGAGACTACACCATGTATGTTTTCTATCTGTTAGCAACTTTAGTTTTTATGTATACCAGGATCAGAGAATCAAAGAATGATGGGTTATATTTTAAATACTCCAATGCGTATATTTGTTTATATTAACTTCTTTTTTCCAAGTGTCATGGATGAAACACACATTTTAGAATCACTCTCACACTTCAGCCTTGACAAGAAAGGACAGACCTATTATACATTACATATTTCTGTTCATGACCTCTCCTAAAAAGAGACTGACAGTTGTTGAATTGTATGCTGATTTGGTAGTGAAGATCACTGTTCAGAAAGAACTGAAATGCCATGAATCATACATACCAATTACACTTTAAAGTACAGAGTTTTTGTCCACCCCAAGTAATGTCCAGTGATGTGAAATGCTGCTGGAAATGATCAGTGCATTGTTTATTGTAAAGCTACATCTTAGTTGGTGCTTATCTTGGCAAGAGCCAAGTTCAAATCATCATGAAGTTTTAACATCTACTCTCATGTAATGGAAATCAGAGTTACTGTAAAAAATCTAATACTGTACCTAACAACAAAATCTTTACCTGATATTAGAACAAGTCTATTTAAACCATTCCTATTGAAAGACGTTCAGGCACTTTCTTCTGGCATTCAAGTGTCTCTGTGTTTTTTTTTCAAAATGTCTGAAACGTTTAGACATTTGTTTGCTTTTCAAAACTGCACAATTTAGAATGGGGCCGGTGGGGCATGTGAGTATATACAGAACTCCTTACCTTTGCTTTTGTTTTGTTATTTATGCTAATTTTAAACTTAGAAAAGAATAATCATATGACCTGGTGTCAGATTTACATTGATTTTAGGAAGACGAGACTTAAAAATCATACCAGAATAGACCGGATTGTACAGGGTATCACACCATTCATTTCAATAGGGATTTGGTTGGGACCCAAGAAGTGGTTATTTTTAGAAATGTCCAAGAAAGAGTGTCAGGTGGTCTAACAAAGAGCTTCCATGCACCATTATATTACAATACAGGTCCTATGTATATTTTGTGACAATTGAACAAGAGGTTATCTATATACTGTATATACAAAACACTAAAGTGCGACATCTGCATCCCCATCAGGGTATAATAATAAACACACTATTTACATTGGGGAACTGGCTTCCTATTTTACAAGGGGGAGGAGTGGACAGGACAGCAGAGGCTTACCTCCTGCCCAAACATACATTTACACTCTGACATTAACACTAGAACAGAGACAAGAATACAATTTTAATGTTATCTGTGACTTTGATCCTATTACACAGGTTTTCACATATTACGTTATGTTTTACACATAATAGTCACTGTTACACAGATTATAACAAGTCTTTATGATATGAATACATATAGTGCTTAAAGCCAAGCTTACACAGACAAACACACACTGTAATAGAGTAGCACACATGTTTAGGTGGTCAAGTTCTATGAGCTGAGGAGGGCAGTAGACTGGACCAGAAAGCACCAGTTTGCACTACTTACTCAAATCCACAAGGCTCTGAGCTAATTAGTATAAATAGTCCAACAACCAAGAATATTCTGCTCAGTTATGGCATCTCAGTAAGAGTCAGAACCCAGGGACCATTGGAAACATTCAGAAAGAGCTTATAGAATCAAAAGGCATGGGGACAATTAATCCCAGATACCTGGGAAGTCAGAACTAGAAAAATAAATTACAGTTTTCAGATGCATTATTTATTTATGGCTTGATTAATTGAGAACATCACAATATCTATACCATAAACTGAATAAATGCTTTACACCAGAATCACCATCTGGAAAGGAACTGTCTTTGGAAAATCAGTCTGAATGGCATTTTGGTTAATCCATATAGATTCTAAAATGAATCCAGAAATTCAGATTTGGTAAAGGATGTTTGCCTGCACAGTTTATGCAACTACTGAACATATTGTTAACACTTAAAGAAAATACAGGATATTAAAAACTGTATCCATATCCAACATATCCATATCCAACATTTTCAATTTTGTTCAGTCTATTTTATGCTGGGTCCCCCAGTTATAGTGGGTGAAATATCAAGGCTACAACTCTATTCATAATTCTGACTTGCCTGACTGTCACATTACAGTGGAACTACTAAAGAGCAAAACTTGCAAACAATAAAGCTAGAACTATGAAAAAAGCCTGTTTGCTATGACAGAAGTTGCAATGCCAACTGCACCTGCAGGTGCAGCCAGGACAAAGAGGGGGTTACACCATATCTACATTTCAAAATGAAGCATAAAATCCACACAGTGAGAGAATGGGTTAAATTGTCTGGCAGAAGCTTTTAATGACATATAAGTGGGTGTCTATTTTGTTTAAAGATTTTCTTTGGGTCAGACTGTTCCACATGAGTCAGAAACCAGATTAGCCTTCCAGGTCAGTGTTGCTAGGTTCTGGATGAAAGTCAAGCAGAAAGGGTAAGAATCGCAACTCTGAGTTGCTGGGTAATGGAACAACCCACAACGTCTCATCTGTGACTCCGAGGGATTTCTTGCCCACTAATGACCTGGGACTTCAAAGAAAATATGACTCATAATGTATTCATTTATAGTTCAAACAATCGTTTTTCAACTGAGACAAAAAAACAGCAAGTGTATTAGAGTATATCAACCCTCAGTAGCCTAGCTAAATTTCTTGGATAATTAATCCCTTCCTTGACTCTGGGTGCTCAGAGGCTTACCCTTACTGTGTTATTTTGGGGGGTGAGGGAGGGCATGGCCTGTTTGTAAGTCATTTGAAATGTACAGGGTGAAAGGAGAATTTCTTTTTTTTTTTTTGTTTAAATTTAGTCAGCCAATTTTTTACCCCGTTTTCTCCCCAATTTAGTATGCCCAATTATTATCTGTATCCTCGGGTCACTGCTCGCAACCCCCCCGACTTCGTGAAACGGCGGCTGGAACACCGTCCTCCAAGCGTGCTCCTGCCAAGCCGTCATTTTTCGCACTGCAGATCCACAGCAATGCCACCAGACCTATAGTGCGGAGGACAACACAGATCTGGCAGCTCCACTGCAGAACCACAGGCCCTATCGGCCACAGGGGTCGCTGATGCGCGGTGAGCCGTGGATTCCCCTGCCGACCTAAGCCCTCCCTACCCGGGCAGCTCTCAGCCAATTGTGCGCCGCCCCCTAGGAACTCCCGGTCACGGTCAGCTGGATTCGAACCTGCGATCTCCAGGCTATAGGGCACATCCTGAACTCCGCGCAGAGCACCTTTACTGGATGCGCCACTCGGGAGCCCCCGTGAAAGGAGAATTTCAATATGATTAAACACAAACAATTCAGTTAGTGTCATGGTCCCCACTAGGACATTTTATCAGTTCCTACTGATCCCAATAACAGCTGCATCTTGTTGTATGGATCTCAGAAGCATTTTGTACTCTAGGCTCATGCCACCCCGCTGGAGGAATCCAGCAGCCTGAACAGATGGCAGCATTCTCCCACAGACAATCCCCCAGAGACTTCCTAGCTTGCATACCTCAATTCTCAACAGTTTCTCTCATTTCTCTGAATGAGAGCAGTTCCTAGGCTGAGATGGCAAGCTCCATGACTGCAGCTGTTCTGTATGAGGTTGTATGTGCAAGGGGAAAGCCTTTTAATTGGCTGGGATACTCCTCTTTAGGTTATTAATGGCTGCCGTTGCCATGACATAAGCCAGCCGGAAACAACCGGCCTCCTGAGGCACTTAAAGCAGCTCCTCGTCATTCACACTGCATTTTACTGCCTGAAGATTACAGCCTATAATCTGCTCAGCAACAGCAGAGCCACAGAGAGGATAGAGGAGGAGGGAGGGAAATTAAAGAGACAAAAGTGAGCAATGCTGTTGATTCATTCAAGTTTTCGCTTCTATATTTCAAATTCCCAGTAGCACTTGGGAAGGTCAAAACTTCTCAGTGGGATGCAGAAAATAAAAGGTGGCCTATTGAAATAATCTAAACAGTGGGAGATCTAAATATCACAGCCGTTAAACTTCTAAACTCACTCTAAATCAGACATATCTCCATGTTCTTTCTATTCTATAAAGTGATTTTAATTACACCAAGACAATCAATTTTGCAGGTGCTTAGATTATTAAAAAAAAGATTGGTTTTATGAATGGGTATTTGGTCATCACTATCAATTGACAACAGCTTCCATTGACTTCTGCTTTGGTAATATAAAAGCAAAGGTTTACAGGTCTACTTTAGCCCAGTTTCAGAATTTTTTTCAGAGAGCAAGCTGACAGTACCTTCTTTTCTCCAGCAGATTTTTCCCCATTGTAAATGCTGTGTTGTGACAGGGTGCTCTGGATTTATTAACAGAAAGTGAACAAACGGGTCATGTGACGCTACCAATGATGGTAGCGCACAGAGAACACATACAGCAGGCTGTACAAAAGGCAAAATAAACACAGTACAAAAGCTACAAATAAACGGTGCCACACAGGGCAACTAACCTACTTATGAGCCAGTATTCATACGACGACTCCTGCTGCTCATACGCAGCTGCTTTCCTTAAAGAATTATGGATAATAGTCAATTGGTTAACTGCTTGTTAAAATTAATGACACCTCGATAGAAATGGCTTAGCCGATAGCTTTGTGATGGGGGTATAGTGGCGTAAGGAAGCAGAAGTAACAAAAAGAAACCAAAACTTGAGTAAGAGATCTAGTGTTTGTTCCACACAAAGTAATCTTAGTGTAAGAAAAATAAAACCAACACCGGTTTAAAACTGTAAATCAAGTGCCTAGTTTAACTGCTGTGCGGTATTACATGTAATGGCCTTTGAATTAAAATGACATTACAGTACAGTATTTTACTGTCAGGACTACCACTGCATTTAAACATCGATGGCTTACTTATTTTCTGTTGCGATGCAAGTCTCACAGTTTTTCATTAAACGGAGATGCAAAGCACTGCAATCCTCTCCCTCTACATGCATATCACACAATAACACTGCTGTACTCAGTATGTATTCAATGAATGTGTATTCACTTTATTAAAACACATTTTCACTAACAGAACACAAAAAACATACCTGCACAATGCAGTGGTGCAGTCACGTTTGATTACAAACAAGGCAGTGTTTCCTGCAAGGTCAAAACCGTTATCGTATTGAAAAATAAAGGCACTCTAGTAGCACTGAAACATCGTTCAGTTGTTAACTATGTTTTAAAGATGGAAAAATATCTATTTAGACAGCACTCAAGTGTGAGTTTTTCCTAATTCTTGGTTGCTGGAGGAGTTTTGATATCTTCTTCGAAAATCAGCACCTCTGCCATAGAATTGGCGTGAAGATATTTGGCATAATTTTGTCTACTTTGTTAGTTTTCTATAGGTTTACTTCAGAATTCATATTTGGTGCCTTACTTTTGAAGGTGAATGAGTGCTACCATTCATTTATAACCAGTACAATGCTGCTTACATAGCACCATTTTGTGTTCTCCTACACATCTCTCCTGTTAGTCACTCACTAAAGGAAAGAAAGCAACAATGTTCTTTACAAACCTTTGTTTGTATCTGACCTCTTTAATTTGTATAACACAAACATACAACAACAATATAAAAAATATTGTGTTGCTATACTTTCCTAAAAACTACAAATTAAACAGGTTCTGAAGGCTTTTGACAGCAACTATTTTATGGAGGACATTTGTGAAAAACAAAAAAATAATAATCTACAAAAAAGCTCTTTCAGAATATGAAAGGCTGTAACTCTGTAACTTGAGATTAAAACATCTATAACTGTTAACTACTAAATGGCTAACTCTTTAGAACCTTGGTAAAGATGTTTGCTTGGGCGAGGCATGGTATCTGATTTGTCATTAGCCTCAGCATGTTGCATTGGTGCTGTTAAGAAGCCTGCTCAGGGAGTGTGTGGTTCTTGGGTCATGCCCAGCCCCTATAAGCAGTTCTCAACTGGTTTTATAAAACAAAAAAAGTCCAACTAAAATCAGTAAAAGCTTTATGAATAGGGCCTATTATCAGGACACAACAAGTAATACTCTTTAAGACTTAATTCTTGAAAAGGGTAGTTTCAAGTGTACTTCATAGTAACTGGAAGGCATACAACATGTATATTGCATTTCCAACATGAATAGGCAGCCTATATTTAAATGCTGCCCAACTAGATAAGTTTAAATAGTTCAATGAGGCAAGAGTTTAAATACTGGCCAACAACAACATAACACAAGCTTTAAGCAAGTAGGGCATGCTATAAATAGGCAATACCTGCTTAAAAACACAATAATTATAGCTCATGTGTTGCCCTTTCTCCATTAATTTATTTTTAAACAAAGCACCCTGTTATGACATCGCAAACATTACAATTAAATTGCTTCAGGCTGAAGGGGGTTCAGGAAAATGAGGCCTATCTTAGTCATGTGTTCTTCGTTATGTGGAGCATGCTTGCAGTTGCTGCCACAGGCTGGGGAAGGTCTCAACAGCTGACATGTACAGAGAACACATTAATGTTATTTCAGCGCAATGATTTATACATTTGAAGTAAATTGAGTACTGTAAATGTATGTGTGTGCAGGTTTTTTTTGGACACCTCTTTATTTCAGACAACCTGTCTGTCTCTTGACATGTCCAGTTCAGCAAGGTACTGCTGTACACACAGTTTTAGTGGAAAATTACATTTCGATAGAAAGCGATTGCAATTTTAGCCATTCCCACCCACCAGCTCGCCATATGTCCCTGCTGAGCCTCCCAGAAATCAGACCATGTGACCTACACCATGGGCTACAGTTTTTATTTTTGATCTACTGAAAAAAATAGTTTATTCTTATTCCTCTTAATGGCTTGTGACAACCCTATGATGCAGATTCTGAAATATCTTTAAGCAGTCTGCAATGTATTGTTCGGCACCATATATATTTTAAATTTTATCATTGCAGTGTTTTACTGTTGGATCTGACATTTGTTATCAGAAGGGTCGACAACTTACTTTCTGTCTAATGTCACATAATGCAAATACAGTAGGGCTAATTGTTTTTTTTTAAGTTTAACTCAATTCCTATGGGTAAATTCTATTCATTTTGGTTTTAATGAATAGAATTGAACATATTCATGGATTTGATCTTTGGGAAGCTCAACGTGAGGTTTATGAAACACCACCTTTCCTGCTCTTATTGATGAGAGCTGGAAGGGATTCTCTGCAGTTATGTAACACGTTAGTCATCATCACATGAATCATATTTGTGAGTGAAGACTTTTGCAAGTTTTCCACTTTGTGTGCAGGAATCATTCAACACTGACCTACTTTTCCAAGGCATTCAGAATTAGTCTGGATCAGGTGACAGTCCAGGAAAAAAAGGAAAGGAAGAAAAATATCTCTCCCTCAGTATCTTGCCATCTCAGACATCTATATGCATGAAAAGCCAAAAAGCACTTTTTACATTTTCTATCGAAAAAACACACTGTACAAAGGTAACATCTTTAAACAATTCTATCACCTATCTAACAATGGGGCATTAAAGTGAATCTATATTATGAATCAAGTATTTATTTATTTTTTAATGAATATCAAGAGGGGAAGCAAAATTGTTAAGAACAATTTTCAGTGCCCTTGGAAATGAACTAACTTTTTTCTCATTGTAAACCTCTTAGCTCAGCTTAGCTCTTTGTCTCTCACCTATTTAATCCACAACTAAGCTGCTCCTTTTCCATATAGTTAAAAAGGTCAAATAGTTTAACAGTTCACTGAAGAGAAGTGCAGTTTGAGTCATATGATCAGAAGTACACACCTAGTCATTGGCATTCTTGGCTGGGAAGCCTACGGAGCGTGTACGGGTTGGGAAGGAAAATTACCAAGTTCACCTCCCCAGAAAATTCCCATACTGGGCCGTTGCTTTCAAGGTTTAACACAGTTGATTGGTAAGATTTGTTGCTTAGTTATAGCAGTTGAAAAAGAGGCAATTGGCTTGATAGTGGGAATGGACATTGTCAGTTGATCTTCAGTCCTCCAACCCAGCCCCCATTGACATAAGAACATAAGAACATAAGAAAGTTTACAGACGAGAGGAGGCCATTCAGCCCATCTTGCTTGTTTGGTTGTTAGTAGCTTATTGAGCCCAGAATCTCATCAATCAGCTTCTTGAAGGATCCCAGGGTGTCAGCTTCAACAACATTACTGGGGAGTTGGTTCCATACCCTCACAATTTTCTGTGTAAAGAAAGTGCCTCCCATTTTCTGTTCTGAATGCCCCTTTATCTAATCTCCATTTGTGACCCCTGGTCCTTGTTTCTTTTTTCAGGAAAAGTCCCTTGGGTTGATATTGTCAATACCTTTTAGAATTTTGTATGCTTGAATCAAATCACCGAATAGATTCAATTATTTTAGCCTGTCTGCATACGACATGCCTTTTAAACCCGGGATAAATTCTGGTCACTCTTCATTGCACTCTTTCTAGAGCAGCAATATCCTTTTTGTAACGAGGTGACCAGAACTGAACACAGTATTCTAGATGAGGTCTTACTAATGCATTGTAAAGTTTTAACATTACTTCCCTTTTTTATAGCTTCCCCATATTGTCTAGATGAAGACATTTCTGAGTCAGCATAAACTCCTAGGTCTTTTTCATAAATTCCTTCTTCAATTTCAGTATGTCCCATATGGTATTTATAATGCACATTTTTATTGCCTGCGTGCAGTACCTTACGTGGTGCCAGATGGCTGCATTTCTGCCATTAGGCACATTACATAGCTTAAACAATAGTTTGCAACTGCTTTGGTTTATGTGAAGATTTCACAGATAGAACAATCTATGAAGAATGGCAAAAAGAAAATTCTTGTCTTAAACAGTCACAAATCACAGCATACCTATTGTGTGCTTTCTGAAGTAACAAGTCAAAACACCCTGCACACAATGTCAAGTAAGCACTGAAAACAAGAACATAAGCAATTGATTTTAAAGGAGCAGATTAAATGCACAGGACTGAGGTGAACATTTTATAATTATAATACTTGAGTTATATAATAATCAGGTACTGTACATTAGATATTTTTATGAAAATTGAGAGAACACATACAAATGCATTGATTAATCACCAGCTTTGGTGATTTAGCAAATAAGGTATCTATTGGATAATAGCCTGGTGAGCATATTTTAGTATAGTGATTATCCTGTAAAGCTTCCGTGGGCTAGTCGACGAAACACCGAGGAAGGAAGGTGCCCACTTGAAGTACCCCAGAGATGTACATTACTTAGCTCAATCCAGACGGTTGTCATGCTGATGCGCTGGGGAGACCGCACTGTGGTTGATCCCCGGAGCCAGCATCGCAGTCGTTGTGTGTGCTGATGCGCTAGGGAGGCAAAATAAGCTGATCACTGGAGCCAGCATTACACTTCAGCTATCAACACCTGACAGAAGGATATCTACATCATCATATGGAAGGAAGCGCAAATAGATGGAGACACCTATGGATCACATTAGTTTACTGTAAAGCTATGTCTTAGTTGGTGCTTATCTTGGCGAGAGCCAATTTCAAATCAGCATGAAGTTTTAACATCTACTCTCGTGTAATGGAAATCATGAAGCTCTGGATACGTCCAGTGACTGCTATGAATACTGCAGCTGGCAACAAGGGAAAGACCTCGTGACAGCCTGGAGAGACAGCTGACTGGAGGAAAGAGACCCCATTGGGGCTGGCAAGTGTTAGCTACCCTTGTCGGCAGTATCCAGCTCTGTGTTTACAGGATGCTGGAGACACCCGCCCAAGGCTTCTAAGAAATTAAAGAGAAAATACCCTAGAGTCTGCGAGGCGGGCGGAAGATGACTCAACGTTGGACAACACGGTTAACGACTTAGGAGCATAGCGGATATGAGTATGGAGAGTACTTCACAAAAGACTAGTTCAAGATCTGCAGTTAGCAAAGACATGGAACTCCAGGTTTGTGTCTGCGGCTGGAGCAAGGCGACAACGGTCAGGGGACTGAAGATTCATCAAGGGAGAATGAAATGCTTGAGGGAGAAGGGACAAGGGCCTCGCACTGATCAGTACTTCTTAAGAAGTCAGTCAAGTCAGTCGAATGAAATCCAGCGACAGGAAGCAAACCACAGTTCGCAGGATATCAGCACCCCTGTCATAGACGTGAGGAGGACTTGCATGGACACAGTTAGTGATGAACCTAATGATCCTTGTGAACCCGGTCAGACAAACCAGCATAAGAGAAAAAAGAACCTCAACAGGCACAAACCTGGAGTTAAATGGCCAAGACCTTGTGAGAAAACTGTATGGGACACAGTAAACACAGATCTCTGCTTTGCATTGGAAAGGTTAAGTGGAACAGTTGAAAAGAGGCTGGATAAATTTGGGGACATCATCTATGCATATGGAAGCGAGAGGTTTGGAGTTGAAAAAAGGAAGGAAAAAGTACAAACTATTCCTGGAAAGTCTAGACGGCAGCAGGAGATTGAACGCTTAGTTAGAGAAAGGAGACAGCTGAGGAAGCAATGGAGAAGAGCAGAACAAAGTCAAAAGGAGGGACTCAATCTTTTACAAAGGGTCATAAAAGATAAGCTTGCAACATTGCGCAGAGCTGGCGCCTCTGAAGCGTTACAAAAGAAGGGCGTCGCGAGAACTAACTTTATAAAGACCCATTCAAATTTGTAAAGAAGTTATTCACCAGTGAGAAGAATGGCACACTAAAAG
This sequence comes from Acipenser oxyrinchus oxyrinchus, assembly GCA_030684275.1. Taxonomy (NCBI): domain Eukaryota; kingdom Metazoa; phylum Chordata; class Actinopteri; order Acipenseriformes; family Acipenseridae; genus Acipenser; species Acipenser oxyrinchus. Next base: position 27,269,356 of record CM060256.1, on the reverse strand, counting down.
CATCTAAGTTTGAGCTGGAGAGATATTTGGAGGAAGCATACAGATTCAAAAGGCAGGAGCCTATGTCAATTCCTTCAGACATCCCACCTATCAATCCACCAGAATACCAAATGGAGGACTGTGCACCTAAGTGGAAAGAAGTAGAGCAAGCTGTGAAAAAAGCAAGGGCTTCATCATCTCCAGGGCCTAATGGAGTTCCGTACAGAGTGTACAAGAGTGCTTCAGGAGTTCTACGAATCCTGTGGAAACTGATGAAAGTAGCATGGAAAAAACAGGTTGTACCAAGAGCATGGCGCCGAGCAGGTGGAGTCTTTATACCTAAAGAAAAAGATTCTAGCAGCATCAGTCAGTTTCGCCCTATTTCCCTATTAAACGTAGAAGGCAAGATTTTCTTCAGCATTATTGCTCAGAGATTGTCAACTTACCTATTAAAGAACTGCTTCATTGACACTTCAATACAAAAAGCGGGCATTCCAGGTTTCCCAGGATGCTTAGAACACATCAATGTGATCTGGCAACAAATTCAATCAGCTGGATTTGGCTAATGCATATGGTTCAGTGCCACATGAACTTCTTTGGGCAGCATTTGATTTTTTCAGTGTACCGATGACAATAACAAATTTAGTGAAAGCCTACTTTGGAGATTTGCAATTTAGTTTTTCAACTTCAGAATTCAGCTCTACATGGCAATGCCTAGAAATTGGAATAATAGCAGGATGCACCATTTCTCCACCGGCTTTTACCATGGCAATGGAAGTAATCATTAGGTCATCAAAATGGGTAGTGGGAGGAGTGTGCTTGGCTTCTGGAATGCGACTACCACCAATTCGAGCATACATGGATGACATGACAACCATGACTACAACAGTAGCCTGCATTAATCGGTTATTGGGCAAATTAACCAATAACATTGAATGGGCACGAATGCAATTCAAGCCCACTAAATCAAGGAGCATCTCTATAATTAAAGGCAAAGTAGTAGATAAAACATTCTTCATCAATGGTGAGGCAATACCAACAGTGTCTGAGAAGCCAGTGAAGAGTCTTGGGAGATGGTACGACGGGGATCTAAAGGACACAGTTCGTGTGGGAGAAGTTAGACAATAAGCAGTGGAAGGGTTGAAGAGCATAGACAGCAGCGCTTTACCAGGCAAACTAAAACTCTGGTGCTTTCAGTTTGGTCTACTGCTGAGGTTGCTGTGGCCACTGACTGTGTATGAGGTTTCTTTGACAACAGTAGAGAAGCTGGAAGCCTTAATCAGTTCATACATCAGGAAATGGTTGGGAGTTCCACGCTGCCTCAGTAGAGTGGGACTTTATGGTAAAGGAATACTGCAGCTACCAGCATCCACTCTAACCGAGGAGTTTAAGTGCGCCAAGGTCAGACTGGAAATGACATTAGTAGAGTCACGCGACAAATGCGTAAGGGAGGCAGCACCTGTGCTGAAAACTGGAGGAAAGTGGGTGGCAAAGAAAGCTGTGGAAGATGTAAAGGCTGCCCTTCGAATTGGTGATATCATGGGGCAAATTCAGCATGGAAGAGGGGGTCTTGGTCTCAGTTCAGCTCCTCCTACATGACACAAGGCAGCCCCAGCTCAACGGAGGAAGATGATAGTCAACGAGGTGCAGAAGGAGAGGATGAGGTGTATAAAGGCCATTTCCCAGGCCAAGCAGGGAGAATGGATGAGATGGGAGAGTGTGGAACAACGCAAGATTGGCTGGCAAGACCTATGGTCAATGGAACAGAGCAGGATTAGTTTCCTCATCAGGTAAACATATGATGTTCTCCCATCACCACAGAACCTAAACCTCTGGGTAGGAGAGGATCCCTCTTGTCCTTTGTGTTCATCACCTGCAACATTAACCCTTTGCGGTCCATTTATTAATTGTGCGTCAGGCTCGCCAGGTCTAATTTATTTTCACACGCGCAGTTAATTTTAGACGCGCTGTTTAAAAGTATTTTTTTCCACAGTCAAACGGGTTTAAATGGCCCTGCATATCAACAAAGCACTCACTAGGCATCTCCAGCCCCGCCCCACCCTTTCATTCGCTATCGCTTTCACATATGCTAACAAATAAATAATAATAATAATAATAGTTGTACATACCGATCAATCATCTCCTGATGACTCGTTTTTATCACCAAACTCCTCAATAATGCAATCCAAGTCATTATTTTATTGCTATAACATCTCGAAAAAGCTCTGCAAATGTCCGTGATAGTCTCTGTGTGCTGATACAGTAACACCCAGCTTGTTTCCTAATGACCGCCCCCATCTGATGCCAGGGGCAAGTATGACTATTCATGAGATACGCCTTTTTTTTTTTTTATTGGCTTGTCTTGGCTCCTTTCGCTCCCACTCGGCCATTGAATGGTTTTCTCGACTTTTTTGCGTTTTTTGGATGATGTCGGACAGGGTCCGACAAAGGACCTGATAGGAATAATTGCAATGTCGGACCCAGTCCGACAATGGATGGCAAAGGGTTAAGGCACATTTTGACAGGATGTAAGGTGGCTCTTAGCCAAGGACGGTTTACTTGGCGCTATGACCAGGTGCTGCGATGTTTGGCCTTAGCATTGGAAGATAAGCGTAACATGACCAATAAGTTGCCACCTGTTCCATCAAAACATTACACACAAAAGACAACATTCCTCCATCCAGGAGAACAACCACCAAGAAAAGGTGTTAAAACCAATCCTCGTCCAGGACAACTGGAAAATGCTAGAGACTGGAAAATGCTGGCAGATGTTGGTCAACGGCTTATTTTTCCACCTGAGATTGCCACCACTAACCTTCGACCAGATATTGTCTTGTGGTCTGGATCAGCACGCCTTGTTCACCTGGTAGAGTTAACAGTGCCATGGGAGGATGCTGTAGATGAGGCGTATGAGAGGAAGAAACTGCGGTATGCTCAACTAGCCACTGAAGCGGAACAGCGAGGATGGAGAGTCCGAGTTTACCCAGTGGAGATGGGTTGTCGAGGATTTGTGGCACACTCTACAACCCGGTTTCTCAGAGACGTCGGATTCAGTGGCCAAAAGTTGCGTCGCATAGTGAAGAACTTATCTGAAGCAGCAGAGAGGAGCAGCAACTGGCTGTGGTTGAGACGGAAAGATTCTGGCTGGGGATCTCAAGCACAATAGAAAGAAAGAAACACTGATGTACAGGTAAGTAAGCTGGGCTGAGTTGAGTGGGGGACGGAGGGGGGTGATTCTGGGACGCCAGAATCACCGTCGAGCCCTCTTGAGGTGTTGTGGGCTAGTCGACGAAACACCGAGGAAGGAAGGTGCCCACTTGAAGTACCCCAGAGATGTACCCTACTTAGCTCAATCCAGACGGTTGTCATGCTGATGCGCTGGGGAGACCGCACTGTGGTTGATCCCCGGAGCCAGCATCGCAGCCATTGTGTGTGCTGATGCGCTATGGAAGCAAAATAAGCTGATCCCTGGAGCCAGCATTACACTTCAGCCATCAACACCTGACAGAAGGATATCTACATCATCATATGGAAGGAAGCGCAAATGGATGGAGACACCTATGGATCACATTAGTTTACTGTAAACCTACGTTGGTGCTTATCTTGGCGAGAGCCGAGTTCAAATCAGCATGAAGTTTTAACATCTACTCTTGTGTAATGGAAATCATTACTTAACACAATGTGTCAGTAACACATCAAAAGAGAGATAACAAGTTTCCAGTGTATTTAAACAGCTATAGTACTAGTTGTAATGAAGCAAGTTGTATCCTCTTGTAAACCTCCAATTACCTGCACAGTTGTAACACTTCACAAATCCTTAAAAAGCGAACACAGAGATTTCAATTAAGGTATAGTATACCTTACAAATGATCATTTTGATACCATAATAATACCATGAAGTAATCTTTGCAGAACCGTTAACAGACCACAGCATTACCACAATGGATTTGTATCATGCTGTCGTCTCCGGCTGAGTGAACACTCCTCGGGAAGCAAGCAATGTGTTCTCTTAGTCGAAGTGTTCTCTAAGACATAGTTGACCACCAGACACAGTATGAATCAATAAATAGATAAATATGTATTACTTGTCATGATACATGTGCATCAACATATGAAATTAACAGAATAAGTAAGAGAATAATAAACTATAATAATAAAGTAACAGACTGTGACAGAAATACAATGATTCTTGTTTGTAAATCTCCCTCCCGACCTGTGAGGGCACTAAGCAGCACAGAGTTCCTTGGACGGGCTGGCCTGACAGTTCTTTCCCAGGGTTTAAGGGAAGTCGGCAAGCCAGGAAGGGGGCGAGACGCTGTTGCAATAACACATTGACCCGGAAGGGAAACGTTGTGGCAGCCGCAGATTGGAGAGGCGGTTGCACTCGTTTACCTGTGCAGTTTAATTATAACCAACACTCTAACTTAACTTTTTTTGTGGTTGTATTTTCTTGTCCTTTCTTGTTTGGCTTTGATGTCTAATATTATGAACTTCCCTTTAGTTAAAACAAAAAAAAAAAACAGGCAGTGAATTTGTATTACTAACTATGTGCTTTAAATGCGCATGTGTGGTTTCCATTCACTACATTTAATTAGTGACCTAATGCTCCATGCACAGTTTAAACATAGAGTGAACTGTCCTTTCCATAAATTAACTTAATTAGTAGTAATTGTTGTGTTGTGATTATGGACCCATTCACAAAGCGTTTACTGATTTTCTTTCTACAAACAATCTTTATTAATAACTTACAATTTGATATTCAGGATTATATTTGTATGCGTTATCAACAGTCAGTATTAGTTTCATTAAAATGTGTTTATTCAGAAAAGCGCACTTTGAAAAAACACATTATTCTTTAAATGACTCTTCGTTATTCTTTAAAGGAGTTTAAAGCTTTGTGAATAGAGCCCAATGTGTAGTGTCAATCCTGAAGAAGCATAATTTCAGTTATTTATAATGGTGTCTTTAACACTTGAAAGGGTATTCAGAGTAAGCTCTCACTGGACTCTTTACAGATTTAGAAATGATGCTGAGGCAGCTTAAAGGTCTCCACACACCAGACGAAATGCGTTTTTTTAATTGGCGATGAGACAATGACCACATGCCCACGCACACCAGAAGCGACACAGAGGTGATGTGACAGGTTTGAAAATTGCCAGATCTATACAACTGTTAAAAATTGCTATTGACAAAACAATGATCAAGACTGGCACATAATCGTCAACATGATGTAGTAATTAGGAGTGTCTTCTCTGACAGTATTTCAGCACATATGGCAATAAATCATACACACCAGGCTTATCCAGTTCCTTTGAAATGGGCTCCCATATATTGTTTTTCAAATCTGTATCTTTATAATTGTGATGACCTTTGTCATAAAACTTTGGGTATTTTTTTCAACGCCAAGTATTATTGTTTCCTCTGTCATTTTGCATACTGCTTCACCCTGCTGGACCACTGAAGCTGTTCACTGATTGCTCAATGCCCTAGTTGACGCACGTCAAATCGCAAAGAATAGGATTCAATCCTATTTATTTCGCATCGCTCTAGTGATGCCGTGCTGCCTCTCCCGTGTCGCTTCTTGCATCGCCTGTGGTGTGAAAGATACTTATCGAAAGTATAGGTTCTATTCATTTTGTCGCACCGCTGCAGTTTCGCTTGCCGCATCGTGTCTGGTGTGTAGCAGCCTTAACACAGACAGGTGGTCTCCCACCAATGTCAGGCTGGGTCTGTCATAGAGAAGAGAATGATGTCCTCTATTTCCAGGGAGGTAGTGACTGCCAGATGGTATAGGTGCTACTCAGAAGACCAAATAAAACATTTGCAACAAATGCAGGCAGACTAAAGACTATTGAAACAGCAATATACATCATGTTACATTCGATTTGGTCTGTGTGAGAATATTTAGAGTTGTCTCGATCAATTTATAATATGTATTTTACATTGCTCCTTTGAATAAACAAAATACAGTGCTCGCCTTATAACTCTGTTGTCAGGAGCCTTAAGAGACCGTGCTATTTGTGTTCCACTTTATAACTAGAATACTAGTGTAAGTGTAATGACATTATGGGGCAAATGGGAGACTGGATCAAACAAATGTCTTTATTTAAGAAGCCACAAATTATGCAATTAGTAACTCCAAGCAATCTTTAAAAGTGGTTTAAAGTCTACCTGACAATTCAGAAAATTACAATTATTTAAGCTAGACATTAAGCTTTAAATTCTATAGTCATACATAGTAGCCTACAGGTTATGTTTTTAGCTGGTATCTATCCCCCTGTTTTGTAAGTAGAATGACCCAAACCTTAATACTGACACTGTATAAGCAAGCACATGTATTTAATAAATAGTGTATGTGAAGGCAGGCCAGCGCAAGTATCCCCCTGATGGATTATTTTCGGGTGTCAGGTTGTCAGACGGGAGGTGTTAGAAATCTATAATTCTCTGCTTCCTCTCACTTATCTCACACCAGATGGCTAAGTAGTCAAGCAATAACGTGTTACAACTTTAGAGAACTTCACCTCAATGAAACATAAAACCTGGCTGTAAAAATCAGTTAAACTCAAAAGACGCACCTTAATTGTCACCTGAACCAACACTTCACAATCTGTCAAGCAGTCTGAATTGTGTCGTGGTTTTGTGATCTTGACAATGTTTTTTGTTTTTTTTCAGGTGATGATTGTGGACTATTGTTTCTTGAGGGTGAATTTTAGACCACCTAACCTAATTTACTAATATCTAGTTGAACACAGGCCAACAGAGGTAAAAGGCTTGTTTACTATCCCCTGATCCAACTTTGCCTTGGATGACCTTTTTCCAACAGCTAGTACCCCATCCCTTCCACTTTCAGTGGTGCATCTGTAAGATTTTTGAGGAGTGCTGATATTGTGAAGTGTAAACCCTTATTTTTAAAGCTAAATGTTTCAACTGAAAGCCACAGGTGTTGTGAAGTCAGCTTCCATTTGCATTTTTTTTGTTCTACATGTAATATGCAGAGTCAGTATAGTTCCTTCACAGTTTTATGGTTTGTCTGAAATTCACCTGCTGTCTCACTGCGACCTGCAGAGCTGATGTACAGAGGAAGGAGTTTTATTGCAGAACTGTAAATAAAATAACGACAATTCCATGTTAAACAACTGGATGAAAAAAAAACACACACACCAGATTTTTCACATGGTAAGGTTACTACTTAAAAAGGTTAAACATTATTAAGTTCTTAAAGAAAGTATCGGGACACAGAAATGCAAGCAGTGAGACACTGCAAGGTTTAGAGGCCTTTTCACCTTACTGTGACTCCAGGGTTAATAAGAGTTCAGCTGCACTCTGTGGTGGTCCTGTCCATCTGTTTGTTTTCACTGTTATTGTATTATTCTGACTCACTCTCCTTTCCTGTAATCTGCACAAGGATGGATGGCTTTTATCAGGCAGGTTTTTAAGAGGTGTTTTGAAAGAGGCACATTGTCTACCAAAGCAGGATTTCACCAGAAAAGCTGTTGACATAATGAAGAACACATTAATAGTAATTCAGTTAGAATTTGTTGCCATAACAACAAGAATGCAGGATTATATTGTGTTGATTGTCTGAACTACCTTATAAAACTACTGCTTATACCCTTTTCATTGTATTAAAATGATAGAGATTATATGCTGTATAGCCTTTATTGTCCTCACTTATTTGATACAATTGATTTCTCTTACTTTTCAGTAAGTCTTTTAACATTCTTCCATCAACTGTTAGCTCATCAAAAACAACTGCTGACTAGAAAGCAGAAATTGAATTGCTTAAATAAGCAAGCACATTCTTTGTAAAATGGTAAACATGTCAATCTGAGGAACCTTTATAAATCAAATAAGTAAAAAGACTAAGCTTGAGCAAATGGCTCAGTTGTATGAATTAATGTTTCAGATTGATAGGGATTACTTGGTATTACCAGTTAAGACAGCACTGCACTTCAGGAACACTGTCGTTCAGATTCTGTGGCTTCTGCAGCAATACATCCCTGTTGTAGAGAATCTTTCAGCCACTGGTGTTTTTTTTTAAATTATTTTTTTACACACACCAGTGTTTTCTTTTAGTGTTTTTATGAATTGGTTTTCAATAGGATTCAATGTATTTGCAAGCAAGCTGTGCAGTAACCAGTGCATACAGTACCTAATGCAAGCTCAGTCTGTGGTTTGGATTCTTTAGCTAAGGAAAATAGGGGCTCAAAATGAATCATGTTCATGAATATTTAATATTTGTATTTATTTTTATTTATTTAAATTTAGTAGTCACCAATTGTTTTTATCATTTTTTCTCCCAATTTGGAATAGCCAATTATTTGTAGGCTCAGCTCACCGCTACCACCCCCGCACTGACTCGGGAGAAGCTCTGGGCAGCTTACAAGCAAGCCCGCAGACACCCAGCCAGACTACAGGGGTCGCTGATGCGAGGTGAGCCGAGGACACCCTGGCTGACCTAAGCCCCATCCCCACCCGGGCAGCTCTGCCAATTGTGCGCTGCCCCCTGGGAGCTCCTGTCCACGGTCGGCAGTGGAATAGCCTGGACTTGAACTGGTGACGTCCAGGCTATAGGGCACATCCTGCACTCCACGCGGAGCGCCGTTACTGGATGCGCCATTCGGGAGCCCCTGTATTATTTTTTAAAGCTGATCAATATCTGTATAATTTATATAGCTGGATTTGAGTAACAGTTTTTTAACCTTACTTTTAGGTAAGGTTAAGATTTAATTTTGTAATCATCACCATAGATAAATTGGATACTACTGAGACACAAAGAGAACACCCTAAGATAAATAATACCTCTTTGTACTATACTCCCGATATTTTAAATAGGATGCATATTGACATTGGAGCGCTTCCGAACTACTTCCTATAAAATGTGACTATGAAATGTTATTAGAATATAACAGAACTCCACAAAGAAAGATAAACGTAACATTGACATGACACAGCTGTGTTTTACAGTGAGTTGTATCAAAATCCACTCTAACGATGCAAAGAACAGTAAATTCAGCTATGGCCAAAAGTTTAGCATCACCTATATATATATATATACAGCATAAAGAAACGTACCACCTATGCAGCAGTGAACCCACATTGAACCCAAATTTTAAATTCCACATATATATCTGGGATTTTTTATTTTTTTTTGGGGGGGAGGGGGTACAAATCTTGGCTGCAATTGAAAATATTTATTGAAAAATTAATGACGGAAATCCATTTCAAAAACACAAACCAATTACCCATTAGGTTATAATTCATGTTATGTAATATGTAATCCATTTCCAAAAGTCTATGCCCTCTACATGTCTTTGAAAGTCTATAAAACGTACCCGATATCGAACTACCTGTACTTGTTGATGAAGTTCTCTGCCAATGAGCTTTTAAAAAAAGGATGCAGGGCTCAAACCGGCAACCACGCATTCCCAAGCGATCATCCTAAACACTTTACAGAAGAGCCCAGCTGGTTTGCACAAGCATCTGTACATCTTGTAAAGTCGTCTTACCTGTGGGGGTCACAATACTCTCTTGGCCCCTAAGGCAAATTTTCAAAGGGAAATAAATAATTATAACACTTGCAAAAACACTCATAGCAATATTTTAACTGCTCATTCCTTCAACTTGCCTACATGCTGATATTGTAATACCTCAGTATTGGTAGCTGTGTAGTCAGGTAGGAAGGAGTGATAAAACTATGAATTGCCTCAGTGAAGCTGAAATCAGTCGATGTTATCAGTGTAGTGTGTGTGCCAAACCTTACTAAAATGAGCCAAATTCATGCTAGTAAATTGAAGTCACAGCATGTACCACTTTTGTCGGCCATTCTCGATTGTCAATTGTTTGTCAAATTTCTGAAATCATACAAACATGCATTCATTTCTTTTTTGATAGTTATTTTGCGCCGGATCTAAAAAAATCACTGCTAGGTGACAATAACCTTGTCACCTATCAGCATATGACAAATATCTACAGTTATTTAGCAACTCATCCTGTTTTGATTCTTGTATCCAAGGACAGTCTGTAAGATAAACAGCTTTTCACCCCTGACATCAGATACTGTTCCAAGCTGTGAATCAAATGTTTTTGTTAGCAAAGGGTGAAATATAGACATGACACAGATCTACTATTCGAAGATAAGTGCCAAATATTGCATGTAGGTGGTTGAGCAAAAGATTATCTCGTCTCCAGCCAAATAGTATTTAATGATGTCAGGAAACGGGCAGCAGATGGAATGTATTTGATCTGTTTTAGTACTACCTCTTAGGTGATAAAAGTGAGAGCATTGGCACTTTTTTCTCTGATGTTTATGCCAGGAATTTTGAAAACCCTGAAATGCTTTATAAATGCTACTAATATTATTTTGTCTGTAACTTTATTATTCATATAACCATATTGTAAGTACTAAGTATAAAACCCTAAAAATACTAATTGATTATAATTGTATTTTTTAAAACACAATTTGAATGCAAGTGGATTTTTGTGCCATTGGGCGTATCCACCAGACTTTGATAATTGAACTGTAAGATCCCAGTAGCTTAAATATTTTACTTGTATTTTAAATCTCAATAAAACAGTGGGAGAGTAAAACAGAAGGCTTGGATAGATACTCAAATGTCTAGCGTACAAATCAAAGAAGATTATGATGAGGTTGTACAATGCACTTGAGTCCACACTCAGAATACCAAAGTCATTGTATTTATCTTGCTCTTAATTGTATTATTACTTGTATTGTGATACATGAAATGTATTTGCTTACGATTGTAAGTCGCCCTGGATAAGGGCGTCTGCTAAGAAATAAATAATAATAATAATAATAATAATAATAATAATAATAATAATAATAATAATAATACTGTCTTCATTTCTGGTCAGTTCTGAAGAGAGTCCAACAAAAAGCAGACTAATCCCAGGGCTTACAGGAAAGAGCTATGAAGAAGGGTTTGAAATAACTGAATCGAATTAGCCTAGAACAAAGAAGATTTAGGACAGTCTTGATTGAAGTCTTTAAAATCTTAAAAGGAAGGAACCGGACAAGCACAGATGGCCCAAATCACCTCCTCTCATTATGTTCTTATGTTCTAATGTTCATGAGTTAAACATCTGTGTCAGTGGTTACATTTTCATATATTTTTTTCAATACCATCACAATGGTACAGGCAATGGTATTCCATATCAGTACCAGTGTCTTTTCACATCAAGAACAAGTGTGCAATATTTGTAACAAATGCTTCTATCAGGATCCAGAAATATTTGTGGGTTAAAATGAGGTGCTCATTACACTTTTATATAAAGTTAAAGAAACATAGGAGCCCTTAACTTTAGTTGTTGATATCTAGTCTTGGGCAAATGGTCCAATCCATTATAGTTATTTGATTTAAGAAGAATATAAAAACCATAATAGCTGCTCATATGCAAAATTCCAAGACAAATCGATTGGTTCAACTATTGGTAGAATTAACACAACAAACAGGTGAATCTGTAAATGATGCTAATCAATATTTCAACTGTAATTTGTAACTGTTTTAAGGCAGTGATAGACATTAATTAATGCTTACCATGTGAGCCTGTTTTAGCAATTGAGTGAGGACCTGGCTAATGAGAAGGAATGCTGCCAATGCCAGCCACTTGTGTCTATTCCCTCTGAAGAACATAAACTCAACAACATAGCTGGTTCAATAATATCGGCAGAATGGCTACTGACATTTTGAACAGCAACATTGTCAAACGGGCAGCAATGTGGAGTGTTGGTTAGGGCTCTGGACTATTGACCGGAGGGTCGTGGGTTCAATCCCAGGTGGGGGACACTGCTGCTGTACCCTTGAGCAAGGTACTTTACCTAGATTGCTCCAGTAAAAACCCAACTGTATACAAATACAATTGTATGTAAAAAATAATGTGATATCTTGTAACAATTGTAAGTCGCCCTGGATAAGAGTGTCTGCTAAGAAATAAATAATAATAGCCAGAGTGCAGTGTATCTAAGTTGCTTGACTTGACCCTCAGGGTAATCAGTTGTACCCTCTTAGAAAACAGCCATGGCTAGCACTAGTTTAAAGCTAGTCACAGCTGATTATGTGGGATTTTAGCAGACCAAGAAAGGACAAAATAGTACACAGCACATTTATTATAAGTATGGTGGTGAATGAGAAGCTTGTGCCTTGTTTTCATTTGTGTGTTTTATTAGTAATAATGTACCCAGTTCTGTATTTTTAAACAAAAAGGATAAAAATGAGTCTGTTTTATATTGTATTGTCAAGTGATAATAACTTTCTTGCTTTCAAAAATCATCAGGTTTCACAGCAGAATGGCATCTGGGTAAGTGCTGGATATATGATGCCTCCTACTTGCGGTGCCAGCAAGTGGCTGTGGAAAATGTATGACGGATCATTTTACACCTCTCCCTGAATCTAACACGTGAAAGAAAGTGCGATCAAACAGCAGGAAGTATGAAATGTGCAATATCTAATTTCCCAGTGACAGGTATTCTAAAAATTGCCAGTAAGTTCCCACAGTGGGGGCTCCAGCAACCTCTGAGGTTTAGATTATCTTATCCAGTGAGGAATTGAAGTTTTTCTGTGCAGGCTTGGGACATAATGTGGTGTTGTGCACTTTCAGTCTCAGTCTTGGATTGAAGTCTGCCTCCAAAATTATATAACGCTAGTAACGGTGCCAGAATTATTTATTTCAAGCCAGTGCTACACAATAGGTAAAATGTTATATTTTGTGGAAAAAAAATTCAGACAAAAGATTACTATATGGGGACCAGTGCTAATAAAGCATATACTGGTAGTAACATAGCTGTACATGTCACATGCACAATTTAGAACCCGTTGTCTGGACATAATTTAGTTCAAGCTCTTAAGCGTAAACCAGTCTGAAGCATCCGTCCACCAGGATGTATAGTAAACTTACATTTTTACATGCGCAAACAGTTAATGTAGGTCATTGTTATTTACTTTTTCTTTTTGCTCTGATTTTGAATTCACAGACATGCGCATGTATTTATTTTCTGAGCTTTATTAGCTTGGTGTTGGCTTGCTTATAATATTTTATGCTTTATGCAGAGCCATCGACAATTATTATTATGTGACCATTTATTTATTATTAAAAAAATAACTCCCCATTTTAGCCAATGCCATTTGCAATGTCCCTTATGCAGCTGTGTGCAGATGTCAGTATTAAAGCTCAATGCCAGTTGAAGATAAGGGCGCGGTGGTGAAATATGAGTTGAAAAACTGGCTTCAGGAAGAAATGCATTTCACTTAATAACATCTCCAGAGCCAGACAGCAGCACACATTCTGCAAGATGGAATGCTTTCTCCAGAAGCCCTTGTAAATGAGTAGGACTGAATGGGAACTTTGGTAAAACACAACAACAATAATACTGTACACTGCACATAGTTCACATAAATATCTAATATGATAATTGACAAAATATATTTATTATATGGAGGAGGGGGCTTTTAAAAGAAATGTTAACAGCAAAGTTATTCTTTTATTTATTGCAATATGATATTATTGTAGAACCATGAGGTGTCTTCTTAATGACTATGATAAACATATTCATCATGTTAGCGTATGCATTGAAGTGCCAACCACACCGTTTTCTGACACATTGTTTACATGGATTTCAACATCTTGTTGCTGTTACAAGGAGATAAGGAGGCTATTGGTCCAGTGGTTAAAGAAAAGGGCTTGTAACCAAGAGGTCCCCGGTTCAAATCCCATCTCAGCCACTGACTCATTGTGTGACCCTGAGCAAGTCACTTAACCTCCTTGTGCTCCGACTTTCGAGTGAGACGTAATTGTAAGTGACTCTGCAGCTGATGCATAGTTCACACACCCTAGTCTCTGTAAGTCGCCTTGGATAAAGGCGTCTGCTAAATAAACAAATAATAATAATAAGGCACAGCAATAAAACCACTTTATCTGCCAGTAACAGTGGGAGAAGATGTTAGATTACAGATGTAACCTTGGTTCCCTGAAAGAGAAGATGACCACCAACCAATACTTCTGGGATATGCCTGCCACAGGTCACGTATTTACTGAGCATTTTATGTCAGAGCTGCCGATAGGTCCCTCTGGGGAGTGACGTCCTCGGTCCCGCCTCCCGAGGGAACACACAGTCACTCCATGGAGCTCACTTCCTCTTGCATCAAACCCACGGAAGCGACCGATGCGACCTCGCAAAGTTTGGTGGTCGTCTTGTCTCAGGGATCCAGGGTTACATCCGTAGCTTAACGTTCCCTTTCAATTTGAAGACGACCACTAACAAATACTTTTGGGAAAAGTATACCAAAGCTGTCGCGAGGGAGCGTGAGCAGAGACAGCAGACGAGGGACATTAGTATATGCAGTTGAAACTGTGTCCATAATCCAGTGAGACAGCCGTTGCTTTCAGAGGGCTTGACCCAGGGTCCTTACACCATGACAGATGAAGAGCTGGTCAGACTGACGCAGAGCTCTTATTCTGCTAACACAACATCTTAATGCCCGAACCGGGCAGAGGGAGTTTAGTCTCCGATCCTCCTCCAAAGAAAACAGAGGGGGATGGAAAGCTTCTAGTTCCACTGACTGATTTAAGTGGAAAGCCGTAACCACCTTAGGGAGGAAAGCGGAGATCGTATGTAACGACACCCTGTTTCCATCATACCAAACACGCATACAGGAGCTGTGCACTAACAAAGCCTGTAGCTCACTGACTCGCTTTGCAGAGGTGATGGCTAACAAAAAGGCTGGCTTCACAGAGAGATACTTCAACTCTTTGGAATGCATAGGCTCAAATGGGGCCTTAGTGAGAGCCTCCGGTACTACATCTAGGTTCTACTCGGGGAAGGGATCTTTTCTAGGCGGACGTAACTGCTGAGCACCCTTGAAAAAACGGGTCACCAGGACATGGGTGCCTGGGGACACTGAGTCCACGGGGACATGGCATGCAGATATGGCTGCCAAGTAGCTTGGAGGCCTGCTCCATAAGTGCTGGGATCGAGTTTGGGATAGGGGAAGATCCAGCATCAGAGGCTATCTCTGAGCTTGGGCCCGTCTCTAAGGTCAGCTCCTGGACCTGTCCCTCCTCCTCCTCCTGATGGAGGAAGCCACTTTCCCATGAGGCTGCAGCTGCAATATAATATTGCAGGGGAACTCCAGAAAAAATCGAGTGCAAGCTCTTTCACACAGACTCAATCACAGCAACTGGACAGGTTAGTATACCTACCTTACCTACCTTGTGAGAAGCAAAAGAGAAAGTAAGCTCCGTGGAGTGACTGTTTGTTCCCTAGGGAGGCGGGACCGAGGACGTCACTCACCGGAAGGGTCTATCGGCAGCTCAGACATAAAATGCTCAGTAAATATGTGACCTATGGCAGGCATATCCCAAAAGTATTGGTTGATGGTCGCCCCAGACCACCTACCACCAGTAGGGTATGTAAATCTACATAACAATATTTTGTGATTAAAATAAACTATTGTGCAATTTCTGTATATGCTATTATTAAGAGGGGGTGCAAAAAATCACCCCTGAGGGAGAACTAACACGATGAGGGTTTCTATTCAGTTAAACGGAATGGGAAAGGATGTTTAGCTCTGCCATGGTTTAATTCATTAGACTCTCATAATTATGTAGCCTACTGGTAGACTTCAAGCAGCTGTATGGCGGCTTTACTCATCATATAGTCTACCGTATGCCCAGCCACTCCCAAATGACAATGAGCTAAGACTTTTTAAATCAGCTATGTACTGTACTGAATTAACTCTGAAGCATCCCTTATGTGTAGAGTTTGTGTGTTTATGTGTAGAGTTTGCAAAGATTGGGGTGGGGGGGTGGCATTTTGCTGCAACAGAAACTTCTTTCATTATTCATGAAGGATTATATGACACAAAGTTACCCATTGTACAAAATTATCTTCATCACAGTTGTTGTTTGTTTTGTTAAAGACTGTAAGGCTATTGGCTCTATAAATCATTGATACCACGAGTCAATTTCTGTTTTCTGTGAAGAGTACTGTGCAGTTCAGTTAATTAATAAAATGTCATGAATAGTGTCAATTGTTCATCGGGTCAATTTCTACATTACTTTGTGCTAGTTGTATCAAAATTATCATCAACTGGATGAGCAGTTTTACAGGGATGGGACTATGAAAAACAATCATAAAAGAGAGTCAAGGAATAGCCAGGCTTAGAATTCTCCAAAAATATAAGTAAGCTTACAATACTGAAGAGCATTCATTACTCCCAACACATACTGTGCAAGTAACCATTCATTGTTGATAACTGTGACTCATTGAGGAAATTAAAAAGAAATAATACTACAGTGATCTCAACCTAACAATTCGAAATGTTTGTGATCTTGACATGTCCTCAATACTCTACTATATGTTCCAAGTTATGACCCGTATCTAATCTAATGTTATCTTTTAACTAATCCACTAATGAGTGATGGAACACAGCTGAAGCACCTGTTATTACAGATGAAAGGAAATTGGGGCAAATTGGACGAGGGTGGAGGCTGGAGCTTTAATTGGCTGTTGGCAAGTCAGTAATTACTATAAGTTAAATTCTTGTTTTGTTAAGGAAAGGCTATATCTGTCATCACAATAATTAAATTGGGATGCAAAAACAGTTTTAGAATGTTTCAATTATTATTAGTTTCTCATGTGCTGATAGGTCAAGGACACACAGCATCCAAAATATTTAAATGTGATATCCTGTTAGTGTGGACAGAATTGTTACCAAAAAAAGGATGGTGTCCATGCTAAGGACACAATCCTTATAGGTAAAGAGCCTAATCACAAATGTGAACTCTAACATTAGGCAATCTCAGCAAGGATTGAATACATCCTGCCTGTTGGACAATGAAAAAAGAAACATCAGACACTTTGCATCTTGTTAGCAGCAGCAATGAACTCATCTACTGTAGCCCATCACAACACAATCTCACACAGGTGTAGAAGCTGAAACTAAAAATCAAATCAGTTTCAATCTCTTACCTTTAGTCTCACATTGATGATGCAAAAAGCATTAGTAGAGAAAATATTGCTATGAACCTTGCTGAGCTCAAACTTTTTAAAAATAAGTATAAAAACAGAAGCAACATGAGTGATAAGTGTGTTAGAAAAGTGTTACATTTTGAACATCCCATTTATTCTACCTTTAATATCTCAATGAAGAACTCATTTTTCAGCTCCAGTGTGCATGTTAATCATCTGCTTCACACATGGCGTGGACGGGGGGTTGGGTTGTGAGAGTCCACATCAAAGCCGATTCAGTCAGAACAACCAGAACCAGACTTGCCCCGCAGTGCAAGGCGATCTGGTTCACAGATAATACCCAGGCTCTAACCTGCTTACTATTACAGATACCCAGGCTCTGATCTGCTTACTATTACAGCTTAAACATGACTGGAGGCCTTTAATTGTGGGGCTACCATAAGAAAATTCAAGTGAATTTCACAGCTCACTATTGTAGGGGTTTCAGGGGAAAGACTTTAGGAGCATATGTTACTAATTATTTCCATTAAGGAGATTGAAAAAAAAATCTGGTTCGGAATGGGAAGGAATGTAGTCTTGTGGTTTGTTTTCCATGTTAGAATTAGTAGTAAGATGTAACTAGTGTATAACATTTCAGGATGTACCTTTGTCTGAGTTGTTATAAACTATGTAAATCCCTTTAGTTGGCTGTAGACTAAAAAACCCTCACGATTTTGTATTTTCAAAAGTATGTCAAATCATGGTATGGCTAAAAAAGGGTGGGTAAACCGCTGTGCAATGCAAATTGACTAAAAACAAAGGCTTCTTTTGCAGGGCAACAAGTTATAAAGCCATACAATATGCTCACAAGACTTCAGCAGTGAAGATCCTGTCTGTGACGTAACCTTGCGCAACTTTCTACTATAACTAAAGGCTGTACTAAGCAATTCTTTATTAACAACCGAGATCAGCTAAAGGTAGCGCTAGCTAACTTCTTTGACAAAAGTCGCCCTTTTAAGCATACGAGGGGTTTAAAGGCCTTTTAAAATGATTTGACACCATTTATTCAACGTTCCAAATTATTGCCATTTGTAGATGACTTGTAAAATGATACCTCTTTATAATTTAATTGATTTCTAAGCAAGTCATAAATTCTAAAGAGGCTCAATAATAAGGTAAGGAATTATGGTTTCTTCATCAAAATAAATAATAATGATTTGTATTACAATGCAGTCTATCCATGCATTGTTTGTATCTACAGGTAATGGTATTTACTCTATGACCTTGATTTAAAATATATATATATATATATATATATATATATATATATATATATATATATATATATATATATATATATATATATATTAAACTTCTCCAGACAAAAATAGCTGATTTTACAAAACAAACATATATATATATATATATATATATATATATATATATATATATATATATATATATATATATATATATTTCTGTATGCCAAGTAGGAGTCCATGAATAGCTGTCTCTGTTAGATGTGACTAACAAGAAATTAACCTCTATCATCTGCATTCCTGAGAAAAATGCTCTCAAGAAGCAACCTTGATTTGTCAAGCAGTCATTATATTAAATGACTTAAACAGTAACAACCAACAGGAAGTTGACTTCAACGAATCTCCTTTTCATGACACTCTCCACACTTGTGTCTAAAGGAAACACAATACAGATTTTTTACTTTAGGTTAAGCTGTCCTAACCATTTCAGTATATTGTAAAAGAAAAATACGTCTCTGTGAGCCAAGATTCAAACATAGATCAAGGGCACATAGCTTGCAAACTATTTAAATGTGATATCCTATTAGTCTGGACTGAATTGTTACCAGAAAAAAAAGATTGTGCCCATGTTAAGGTAAATAACAAGTGATAAAATCCAGAATTAACTCAATGACCCACATGTTGTTTTTTTTTTAAACACAGCTACCTGGTTGAGAAAAAAAGTCATATAATTATGTGTACCATTATGTTTCATGTGGTTCTGGAGTCAAGCAATCTGGACCTATTTATGCATACATGGGCTGGAAATTCACATCCAATCGATATTTTTGATGAATAACTTAGGCAAATCTTCATTGCATTTTTTTCTGATTAGCTTGTGTTTTGCTTTCTCCACATATAGGGATGTCACATTTTCAACAGACCAAACCAAGACATATTTCTTAGCTTGCCTGCACGGTCAAACACCTTAGTCCCCTCTAGACTACAACTGTGTAATAAATACAGTAATTAACAGGAAACCACAAGTTCAACACTGAGAAAATAAAGCTGAGGTATTTAATATTTCTCTACAGTATTAATGCACACATATTTATAAGCAGTATAAAAAAAAACATTAATTTGGTAATCTTTTACATCTACCTCAAAATCAGAAGCTCTTCCTGAAGAATTTCTGCCACTTTGGAAACACAAGCGCATTCCTTCCTCTGCTAAATCTTTTTTTTCCATTCCTTTAGGACCTCAATTTTTCTTGTGCCCCCACCTTTCCTGGTTCTCACCTGTATAAATGTTTCTTTTATGTCATCAAACATCATCCATCCCATTTCTATCTTTCTAATATTCTTCACAGCATTCTTGGTCGCTTTTGGAAGGCATGTATCTTCTGCATCTTCAGTGCTTCGTTTCTTCTGTAGCTTTGATTTCAATCGCTCAAACAACTTTGATTGTCGGCCTTTAGGATAATTTTCTTTCCTTCTACAATATGACAGGAATGCCAGACGATCACCATAGGAGGGGAAGTATGTTCACTGGCATAGATAGATGACACTGGCATTTATCTACAAAAAAGGCAAAACAGGTTGTTTTAAGTTGAATGCATTTTAAAGTACTTAAATGTTTTGTGCTTTGTATGTGGAACTCGTATTCAATAAACTGCAAACAGGTATCATTAACAAGAAAGTATTATCCATCTCTCCATCTATATACAGTGCCCTGGCAGAATAAAATGAGTACCTGTGACATTCACTGTATATTGCTCATTACTTTAAATATCTTGCATAGGTCTTATGGAGGAAGCAATTTGTGTTTCATAAAAGACATTCCCCCAACTCGAATTTTATCCAACATGAATATTAAAAAATGGATAAAGTGGACAGTGGGGGCAAGTCTTTATTGCCCAATTTACCCCTTTACCCCCCTAGCATGGCTTGGTCACTAAATATCTGGGTATGTTCTAAAGCATAAATCACTTTCTATATAACACCCATGGGGGATATTTAAATAACAAATAACAAAGAGTGTCGCCAAACCGTGATTTAATAACTGACCTGACTTTAATAACGAAGAAGCTTACTTGAAATAATGAAGAGGTGC
Organism: Acipenser oxyrinchus oxyrinchus; assembly: GCA_030684275.1. Lineage (NCBI taxonomy): Eukaryota > Metazoa > Chordata > Actinopteri > Acipenseriformes > Acipenseridae > Acipenser > Acipenser oxyrinchus. The sequence goes on along the minus strand of CM060256.1, from coordinate 27,249,061 downwards.
TCTATAGAAAATATTGTAGCAGCTTAGGGTCTATTGTAAAATAAATAGACTGTAACCATGAAAATAAAGTACACTATTCCAGATAGTCTAGGTTTTGGTCTTTACAGCACTGCATAGGGACATGCATTGGGAATCTATTTATTGCTGGTGAAGTATGTGTGTAAAATTGTGTGTATAAAATATACAGTATGTGTGTGTATCTAGCTATCTAACAAGTTATTCTGGTTGTAAATGTGTGCATGCTGCAGCATTTCCTGATATTCTTGATGGTTTACTTAAACAATACTGTGTACTTTTCTAGAAAATGGTGAAGACAGTGATACTGAAGTAGTACTTCGAACCTGTGATCACATAAAAGACTCCTCCTTGAATGACACACTGGTATAGTTCTACTGATTTTCTTTTAAAGGTTGGGTGCAATGACATAAAAAAAGTCATTGTTGAGTGCAGCTAAACTTTCTTTACATGTCCTGAAAGTTTCATTCACCTTCATTACTTATAAAGTGATAAAAAGCCAAATTTGTGGTTAGACCATTTTCAAAAACCTTCGAGACCTCTACCCAGAAGAGCGTCCGTGTGTGACGTCACATCAGGACATTCACTGTTGTAAACAAATGCAATAAATGGAGGACAGAAGTGAAAGCAATGTTACCGGTTCGGATGTTTTAGCATCTTAAATCAAATAGATCAGAAATGTTGGTCTTGTGCTTCATTATATTGGCTTCACAATATACATTTTCACTTACTATTTTATAATCTTCCGTGGTTTGTTGTAGTCTGTTGATGGTAGAGTAGCACGACAGGTTTTTTTTTTCAGGTTTTTAATTTGAATTTTTTTCTTGGCAGTATTTTCACGCCAGCTTTTAGTGATAAGTTTGTGCCAAGCATCCTTATTAAGACGGTGAATTTATTTTGAAGAATATCGCTTGAGTGTTACATCTATGCATCCCTACTGTAGCGTGTAACTGGAATTTAGTTATTAATCAAACAAGAGGTTAAATTATCAATTGTATGTTTTGACTACGCCACCCTCAATAAAGGTGAGGAACCTCTAATTATCTCCCACACAGGTATTTAACTGGGCAGAACATCAGTGACTGATAGGAAGTATACAAAACAACAAGGAGGCAGATTGCAAATAAACTGAGCGTTTATTGTTCAGGTTCACAGTAAAAACAAGACATAGACCCTGAAGTATTCTGAATGTTTTAGTTATTGTTTTGAAATCTAGAGACTTCACAGGAATGCATACGAGAATGTGACATAACATGATCATTTTATCACATTATTTATTAATAATGTACATGGAGGTTGTTGGCTATATTTTCATCAAACAGTAAGAGATAATTATAATGAAATGATAGGATCATGCCCTGACCCTCTGCACCTCTCTTTTCCTGGCAGCCACTCGGGTCCCGATGATTTTACTTGTTTTACTAGAAGAAGATGCTGCTGTCCTGGGATGCTGTTGGGCTTAGCATCCCAATCCCGACCCTGGTCCTCCTCATGGACTTCACCCATTGCCGGCATCGTACCGGCTCTTTAGGAAACTCGTAGAGAGATACCAATAGCCCTGCTGTGTTGGAGCAGCCATATATTACACACCTATTTACCATGGTACCTCTCCCCTGGGTGCGTTGTTTTAAATATTAAGTTTGCCTTAAACTTTAATTTGAGTTATGAGTCATTAATAGTTTGTTTTGTTCAGTTCATTATTTGCTGACTTTAATTTTGTGGCAGTAAGTTTACAGCTTTGTAAGTCTGCTTGTCTTTATTTAAAATTTTAGCTTCATATTTTTTTCCCTTATTACATATTAAGGTAATATTTACCTATGTATTTTGTTTATTGAATACGATTTTCCGTGAGCAGTTGGTCACTGTGGATGAAATTTTGGGGAACTTGCCATGCAAATACAATCCGACAAAATCTCAAAGTTCAACATTAACAGAAGAGACATCTGGGATGGAGTGTAGATCTTATGAACCTACAAACACCATGCTAGTGAAGTTCACGGATGACTGGCAATACTGAAGATGGAATTGATGCTGGAGGGCCAAAGCGGGAGTTTCTTCAACGTTTGATTCAGAAGTCGAAAAGTTACTTTGCCTCAAACTATTTCCGGAGTGGTTTCTGTCGGTGAGATTGAGGTTAGGCATGATACAGAGGGTGGCCAGAACAACATGGTGTGGGCGGTCTCAAACAGGAAAATTAAGTTGGATTGACAGGCTGTGCCCTCTATGTCAGGGGCAGAAGACACCCCATAATAGTAACAAAAAGAGATCAGTATCCAAGTTGATTTGTAAATTAACAAGTCATTAACGTTTTGCTTTGAAAAGAGATTGCTGCTGTATTTTTTTTCTTTAAATTGCATCCTGTAATTATGTGGAGTCATAAAATGCAAGTGTATTCTCCTTGATGCTTGCCCTTGAAGGTTGTGTGCATTCTGAAAGGACCACTTACTCCATTTAGTTGTTATAGCCCATGCATTGCAAAAGGACCAGTAATTATGGTAACAAGCAACACAAAGCAAGCTAAAAAGTCCCTGTCCTGTTTTAGTTTGAAATACAGAATTTTTATTTTAAAAGCATGCTGAAAAAATGGCTTGAAAAATATTCTTAAAGTCCAGCTACTCTTAGTTTGTAGTGTGCAATCTAAACATGTGTTTATCCAAAACCTATGTAAAACTCGCTACATATAGTAGAAAAGTAAGTTGCTGTTAGTGATGCACATTTCTCATAACCTTTGTGGCATGTAGAACTTACTGTGTAAATCATTATATACTGTAACAATTAAAGTGCTTTGGAAACTGAAGAAATTAGTCTTGTAGTGTGGCTGAACATTCTCCTTTTAGAGATTACACTGAAGCCAAATGTGAACATTTGACTTGTATTCTTTTTTACTTTCTGTAGATTTGATTGCTTGGTTATAAAAAATAAATAAAATAAACATTATACATTGCTTAATTTGGGACAAAGGGGAGATCTTGCATCGACTGTTACCACCAATTTGTCATTTATGAATAACTTTACATAATGCATGGGTCAGGAAGGTACTTGTGTATTACATTGTGTCCAGATAGTATAAGAAAAATTCTCTGTCTTATCAGGACATAATACAATTGTACCTTCCTGACCCATGAATTCATTGGATTGTCAGAAGTGTCTATTATTGTCCTAGTTTATGCACCATGTGTTCAATAAATCCGTTACCTTCCTTTATAACTTTGAGGGTTGTGCAAGAGTCTATATTGAGGAAATAAAGTAGTCTTATGAAAAAGAAGTATAACAGTCCCACAGCTATCAGTTCCACGGTCCAGCCTTTCGTTTTTGAAGAAGTTTTGAGAAGAACTGCTGATGGATTCTTGTAAAAGCTCTGGGTTGCCCTTCCTCTGCGGGATGTCTCCGGCAGTACAGTCTTCCCAACCGAGTAAAAGAATTAGCCGTTTGTGTCTCCTTGTGTCGTACTGCAAGATCCACACTGCCCTTCTCTGCAGCTGCTGGGCTCTGTCTTTCTGCTCTACCCATGCGGCTTTTATCTGTATGTCAATTGAGCTGTAATCAGGAGAGTGGAAAAACAATGAGGGACAGGTGTCTTGCATTTAGACATTTTACTGGGGATGGCAAGAAGATGTAATTCCAAGCTAAACAATTAGTGATTCATCTTACAACTACAAAGAAAATCCATGTGCAAAAAGTAAATAAATCAGTGCATCACAACAAAATAACGTGTTCCATAAATCGTGAAATAATCAACCTCAAATCAACAAACGTGCGCTCTCTATACAAATCAAAAGTGTATTCATTACATTGTTACACAAGTGCTGCTTATTCAAGGTTTTTCTTCTGATCACTGCTGTTTTGGAGTTTATGGCTAAAAGTAGGTGACTGCTTAGAGGTTGATTTCAACAACCAATACATAGCAGTATTTTAAGTATTTTACAGCACTGGTGAATCTTCTTGGATTGCATCAATAGTTTTTAAGGGTACCTTCCAGAATAACCATGGATACTGTATGTGGTTAAAAACGATCCCCAAAAAATCCAGATGTGGCTTAACAAGGTTTTCATCATCACTATTGTTTTATAGTTCTTGTGAATACTGGTGTAATATTTATCTCAGGTATCCTTTGAGATGTGTAGATTGCAAATTAACCACCCAAAGTACAATTTTTAAACTCTATCCTCAAACAATTTCCAGAATTAACCATTACACCACAGGGAAACCTTTTCTAACTCAACACATTACCACTGTAAGATCTTAGACATTTGTTTGAGTTTTTTGTTGTTGTATTTTTTTTAATATACTTGGTACACCAGTACTTTTGCAACACTGGCATTTAATATTACATATAGCTACAAGTCTAATTAGGTAAACTTGGGTAAAATACAAAAACAATTCTGGACAACACACAAAGCAGGGTTCTCAATGGGTTGCAATCTACAGTACTGTTCAATGACAGCATGCCTTAAAGATGCAATGCTTTACAACAGTGTACAATGGTGAAGGTATTGACAAACCCAGGACTGGAAAACCCAAAAAGATGTCTAACAAGGATGAGAAATACTTAATATTCTTAAGGAATAGAAAGAAGACAAGTGTTGAATTGACAACAGAACTGGCAGAAGGCACAGGCGTTGTTGTCCATCAAATCAACAGTACAACATAATTCTGCACCTGAAGAAGTTACAAATTTAACAAATGTGTGTGACATAAAATATCAATAAGACATTGAGAATCACTAGGGATTCCAGATCTGTTTGACAGTTCAGCTTCGTCTCAACCCCACTGCTGATGTACCAGTCCATAATCACTTGTAACTGACCCAAAGTCAAGCTCACAAATGTACTGTGGTCAAGCTGCTTCATCCTACCTCCTCACTGAAGGTTACTGGGGTTAGTTGAAATAAAAACAGTAAACAAATATTACATATATACCACACAAATGTAACCACAAAAATAAAAGTTCTTGAGCAAATGCTTTTTTTTTTTTTACTTAAAATTATGAAAATAATTAAATTATGAAAGTAATTAAAAAGCAAATCCACCTTTTAACCTATAAACTACTGCATTGCTTAGAAATCTGCTGCGCCTACATACAGAACTCTGCTCTGTGTCTTTGTGTTTACAGACATGCAATCTCAGATTTGAAAGCTGTGATGTTTCTTTGAAGCTCGGTTATGATTAAAAAAAGAAAAAACTTTAGTTAAAAACTCCTTTTGAATGTATTCTTTGTATCTTTGATTATTATTACATACACAGTTCAGAATGTTACATCTCTTTCACACTCACTAGATTCACTATTACCTACACAAAAAAGACCAGTTGAAATAACATATTAATGCCTGATATTTAACCCTACTCTGAACAGGTAGATTGGTTCATCGGGCCACAGTTTTCCCCCATATTCCTGGCATTCTCAGGGCAGCAAACTGGGACACCCTGTTTTCACCTATTTTCTGTGCAGGATTATTCAACCTTGTCACAAGGGGATATCGGGGGATGAAATCAATGACATCATTTATGTTTTATTTTACAATTAAAGTACAAGACAAAGTTAACAAAGGGAGTAAGGGCAAGTAGGTTCCAAACAAATGTCACTGTTTTACGTTGCTGTCTTCCTATATGGACCGTATCATCAGATAACAATTGAAATCTGAAGTGCAGTCTCCTGACCTATACCCCTTGGTTGTAAACAGATTTAGGTATTATCCAGGTGACCTCTTGAACCAAGATCATGAACTGACTTACCTATGTATGGACATTCACCAGGAGATGCTGGCATTTGTATGACCCATCCCTGGATTACCCAACTTCTCCCTATGGATCAGTGGTTTCCACCACTATTTGGTACATACCCACACTGGAGAGATAAAGAAGGCTGATAAGCCCAGTGGTGTGTATTATAAAACAATGAAGAGTATCTGGCTCAGTAGGAAACATACTTGCCTCATATAGTTTGAAAGATTCACAGGGATCTACCAAAACCACCTCACCTTACATTGTACGTTGTCGGTGGCTTCCTGAAATAGAGGCCCTCTGTTTTTCTAAGAAGAGCTTGGATATCAACCATTGTATCGAAACCAATCCCCTGTAGTATTTACAAAAAAACGTACCCCAATATCTTTTAGGCAGTAGTAGAGTAACAAATATTCAAATGTACAAACCCAGGTGTCTATAAATGGGGAAATGCCTGTAATTTGACACATCTATTGATACAGCTAATATATGTCCACGCAGATCAAAGCCTCAGTCACGAATGTAATTTTTTTATATTAAATTGTTTAATGTATTTTCTAGTGTATGCTCGCGGGTGTATATTTTATATTTCTGTAAATTGTTTGTATTGATAATTTTGATCTTCAAACCCCTTTACTGATGTTTTTCATTTACCATTGGCCTGCTAGAATGAATACCAGCGTCTGTAGAGCATCATGTGAACTTCAATAGAAACATGTTGTTGCTATCAACTGGCCTATTTTAACAACACAAAAAACAATTAACAAGGAAGTATGTCTAAATGTCATTCAATTAGGAGCTGCAGTCACAAAGAGAGCCTATTCTTTTTCTTGTGCATTTGAAAAGCATAAACAGAGCCAAAAAGAAAAAAATATTAGACAACCTCCTGTAAAAGTTTATGCACAAAACCATCCCCAACAGGTACCCCATGTTAATGTATTTGTTATTCATTTTGGTATCTGTGACGCATAGATTAAATAAATAAAATAAAAAAATGGAATGTTATTAAATGAAATAAATTAATAAAGGGAGAATGCAGTTAGGGTGCCGTTTAGCTGCACAGCAAAAAGTAAAAGCTACGGAACATTGAAATTACGCAATGGTTCTAAAAAGATTTTTTCTTTGACGATGGATACAAGTTTCATCAGTTTGTTAACCTGTAGCTGACCCCAACAACAGAGGTGTGACACAGCCAACAATTCACAAGATATCTGTCTGTCTTTTCCCTTTCTGGACAAATACCTAAGACCAGGTTTAAGCTTTTTTAAATTGAATTTGGTCTCTGCTACTCATCCCGTTGTCTGCCACTGATCACTCATCTAAACGCATCAGTGGCTGATAAAATTGTGATTGATCAGCCCTCTAATCTCAGCCAGGTTCTTCAAGCATCCCAAGGCAGGTCGTTTGAGTACCGGCCCCAGATGCACTGTCAGCAATGTTTGCCTATTTGGATTTGACATGACATCAATCTCAGCTATCATCTACTTCACTGCCGGAGCTTGTCTGATTAACTCACTTTAAAGAACCATGTTGCCATTGGCGATAACAGAATGTTTATATAAATGAATGTATAGTATTTTTACCACATTTTAGGACACTGACATGTATTTCTTAAACTGGACAATGCACATTTTCAGAGGAATAAAATAGTTTTACGTGTATAACACTATTAAGAAAGCAACTAGTAAGTAGTAACTGTTCCTCCACATTTTTTTTTGTTAATTTATACTGTTTCCTTTTGCCTTATTCTACAAGGTTGAATTGAACCTGTATTGACACCAACTGAAATATGTGAGTCTGTGACAGAGAGCGATTGAATCCGAGTCAACAATCTCCCTCCCAACCTGTGAGGGCACGGTATAACAGGAACAGTGTGCCCTGGACTGGATGGTTTAGCAGTTCATTCCATGGCCATTTGGAAGTCGGCCATCCAGGAAGGGGGCGGAGACACAATACCAGAAGTCATCGCCTCAATGAGGTAGGCGATATGTCAGTCATGGATTGGAGGATACGTGATTGCACTCGCTTCTGACGGGCCGTGACTGAGGGTGTATCAGGGGATGTGGCCGAGCAATCTGTTCCTGTGTTATGGTTACGGACAGACCTGTAAAAGGAGTACAGATATAAAATAACCGTAAGTGTTTCGTGTTTTGTTTGTTTTGTTGTTCTAACTGTAATTGTTTGTCATTGTTAGACGGCTAACACTAGCCAGGAGCTGTCGCTAAAAGCCAGCACTGAACCCGGACTACACTGCACCACTATTTCACAATTGTTGTATAGCACCACCTGCGCAAAGAGCACTCACTGTTTGGATAAGTGATCGTGTCTGTGTTGTGTGTTATTATTACTGCATTATTATTTTGGGACCGAACCCTGTGGTTTAACTGAGCGATACACATTGGTGTGTAGAGCCAGTTAGTATTATTTTGTTTATACATTGTGCGACCTTGAGCAAGACTTAACCTCCTTGTGCTCCGTCTTTCGGGTGAGACGTAATTGTAAGTGACTCTGCAGCTGATGTATAGTTCACACACCCTAATCTCTGTAAGTCGCCTTGGATAAAGGCGTCTGCTAAATAAACAAATAATAATAATAATATTTACCAGCAAATAATGAGCTGTTTAACCGTGACCTGTGTTGTTTCAAGTCATTCCTGAGCACTGCATCACCTCTACACCTGTGCACTACAAACCACTTTGCCACAGAGTCCCATTAACTCCTCTGATAGGGTCCATTTAGAACTGTCAGGTACCAGCTCCCTCTTTGCTCTGATTATGAAGCCTGGAAAGTTGCCTAATGTTTATAGGTACTGTTCTTCTTTCTTATCCATATCAATATATCATGAGAATAAAGCCCTCTGCCTGCTGATGATTCAGGTGATATAATTTACAGACAAGAAAAATGACAACTTTGAGCGTCGTTTTTTTAATTCCTCTATTAAAGCACTTCAATGCTACAGGTAAATTCAATGGTACAGTACTGTACATTAGCATACATGTACTTAGCATGCAGTTCTTTTAATAAGTGGATTATCAACTGTCAGATTCATCGTAGAATATTACACTAAATGCATTCAATAAAAATGTACCAAATGCTATGCAATGTAGTTAATGTATCTGTATTTTTAAGTCTATCCATTTAAGTCATGAACTATAACCACTAAAGGATGCTGCAAGAAAAAGGCTCTAGTCACCCAATTCATCAGTCAGATTGCAGATGTAAAACTAGCTGTATTTAAAACAGTGCTATATATATAGTCAAGTACTTTACTATAGTGTGACAGGATAGGAAACAGTGTCTTGCTTCACACAGACATTCCTCTGACATTATGATAGCAAAATAACTGGCTTACCACTTAACCCTAAAAATACACTTTGTAGGAGGGTCCAATTAGAACTTCTGAAACACAAATTCAGTTCTGGTATTACTTTTGTGCTAACTATTGTTACAGAAATAGTTTAAATGATGCTTCTGTGGCAGATTTTGACAGTAAAAGAATTAAATGAAAGAAAGAAATGAAGGGGAACAATTAATTAATGGGAGCTATTAAAAAGCTATAAAGATTCTAAGAATTTAAATTAACAAAGGGTGACTGTGTTGCTGTAATCCATTAACTGGTGTGTTTCTGTCAATCCGTGCCTTCCCCGCAATATACAAGTGAATTGAATACCTATTTTTATACATAACTGTGGCAGGGCGAAAGCCCTAAATGTAAATTTGTATATTTGTGTGTGAATATAGGGTTGGCAGGGAGGGGGTTAAATCCTCCCTGCCAGAAAACATATATAAATGTAGCTGGAGCCTCAATTGAATGATTAATTGTTAATTAGGCTCCAGCCACATGGTATTTAAGGAGGAGAAAATCCTTAGTTAGGGGTTGGTGTGGAACTGTGTGTAACCTGCGCTGAGCTGAGCTGAGCTGAGCTGAGCTGAGCTGAGCTGAGCTGAGATGAGATGAGATGTGTTGTGCTGTGTTGTGTTTTGTTGTGCATTGGTCAGTGAAGGTGAATGCCCAGCCTGACAAGTGTTTGTACAGTAGTAGTTTTGTTGATTAAATGATAGGAGGCTGTGTGGTCCAGTAGTTAAAGAAACAAGCTTGTAACCAGGAGGTGAGCAAGTCACTTAACCTCCTTGTGCTCCGTCTTTCAGGTGAGACGTAATTGTAAGTGGCTCTGCAGCTGATGCATAGTTCGCACACCCTAGTCTCTGTAAGTCGCCTTGGATAAAGGTGTCTGCTAAATAAACAAATAATAATGTGCGCACCCAGCACTTAAACTGCAGCTTCCAAGATCTGTTTTTGTACTGATACTTTACTCTTTGGACTTCCACGAGGGGGAGCTGTGACGCTAGATCACCTAACAGATAAGAAACAACACGAGGTCCGGTTTGCTAAAAAGACTTCAAAGATAAGAAAGCAGGAACGTTGGTTTGGCTGGGGGCATGTACATGGCATGATATTTGTTTACACCTTATACACACAGATCAGTGTTAGCCATGGTTCTTTTAATAAATTCTTCAGTCATTTGTGTTCAAGCAGGCAAATCTCATAAATAAATGCTGCAGATGTATAGTATATACAAAGTGAAGTTCCTGTTGTGTCAATTTAAACACCATACCCCACAAATCTGGAGAGATATTGCAGGAAGCCAGTACTGTTCATAAGCAAGCATGAATGACTGGACCATCAGAATGCTTCTGCTGTATTTAGTAAATAAAGCAGGCTTGTTTTATGTGGAATATTCTAAAGGTAATGTGAAATTACAAGCTATTCATCTTTTGTGTTACCATATTTTAAAGCCATGGCATTTAGATAAACTTTTTCCCCCAAATATTTTATACTGTATATGCAGTAGTACGGAAGCGTCCTTGTGCCAATTTAAAAAAATTAAAAAATAAATAAAAAAAAAAACTTTAAAAAAAGTTGTACGTAGGACATCTAAAGTCCTATGTAGGAGTTAAAAAGTCTTAGGTAGGAGATATAAAGTACTACATAGGAGATTTTTTTTTTAATTGGCACTAGGACGCTTCTGTACAGTAGTACAGTTTCGAAGCATTCCGTTATAACATCTGAGTACAACTAAATAAACAAGTCGACAACCTTAAGATGTAAGTTTAATGTGTGATTTTCCATTTTTACCAGCTGTACAACTTGTATAAATATGTCGTTAGGTACAGATTCTGTGCATCATTTCTCTATATGTAAATATGACAGGGTAAAAAAAGTGGTTCTTTATTTTTGGCTATACTGTTGAAGCCCATTGTTAATTTTAAGTCACCAATGACAGTTCTGGAGTAGGATACTTTCAACATCTTGAACAGTAACATATTTTGAGATATCAAACTTGCTTTTTCTGTGCCCTAAGATCTTTAACTATGGGTGTCAACAGCACAACAAACATAGCCTACTTTTATTCCTAACCTTCTCATATAATAAATATATGCCCTGACTTAATTATCCAATTGTTGGTGATATTTTCCTTCCTTTCCTCAGTCTACTTTAGTCAATGTTTTTCATTGCTCTCACTCTGGACACATGGACCCTCATTGTCTTCTTTTCTCATTAAATAAACACATTTATTAGCTGTGAGGCCAAACAAGACGCCAGATCTGTATTTTACTTTATTACACTCCTTTCAGGTTTTATTTTTTTACTCAGGAGTAATAAAGAGCTGAGCCGCCCCCAGCGCCACCACAGATTCCGCTCAGACCTCCTTCTTCAACCTTTAAAATCTTGTTTTCATTCTTTCTCACCATAGACGGGGTCAAGTAAGAGCCACCAAGCACCTCCGGATGCTTATGCAAAGTGTGACCTGTCTATATATACTGTATATATATATATATCTATATATTCATTCCAGTGGTAATAAAACGTTTGACAAGATTTGCAGTTTTCTTGCTTCTATGTTAAAGATGCAAATGCATGTACAGAAGAATTAATTAATGAGCTTAGATATTCGTTCTTTTTTACAATATTATATTTTGTGTATTACTTTCTTGTGGGATAATTCTGTAGCCTTGTATTGTGCAAGTTACATTTTTAAAGCCATTGGGGGGCAATTAAATGAATGTCAACAGCGGCAGATATAAATACGACCATCACTTAGTTATTCAAACTAATATCTCTAACTGTACATGTGAGTCTCTTTTGTGTATTTTTTTTACAGTGGACCAACATGTTCATTTCTGAGTGTCAGGATTGGAGTCTGGATCTGATGACAAGAGAAATGAGTTTGGTAAAATAACTATGGTGGTTGCTAATGCTAATGTACATCCCACCACCTGACTATTTAGCAATCTGATTGCTATTCCAGTCAGGACTGACCTGCACTTGCAGTGAAATGAGGTAAGCTATCATATCACCTGCCTGCACTGTGCCTCACTGCACCATTCGCATTCAGCTTTTACCACCAAAATATTGCATATACCCTGTACTAACTTTTCTTCTTTTACAGGTAGTATTCATGAGATAACTGAAATAATACCCTCAATAGGAGACAACTCTAATTGACCTTATCTAACTTGAAATGTCATTGCCTTCAACACAGGATACTGAACTGCTGCCACAGTCCATAATCCAGTAAGGATACCAGCTACATCTGCTTTATTACAACAATAATGTCCAGGGTAGCTTGATTCATACATCTCAGCGTTGACCAACTTACTTGGAAATGCTTTCTTGTGGCAATAAAGACTAGTGTTAAAATTGGATTAACCCTTGCTCTATTATTATTATTATTATTATCATTATTATTATTATTACAACCCCAGACAACAAAGACAATGCTCGTGGAAAGCAGTTAGGAAGGAGGCAGCTGGTATTTAAGCTAAAATGTCAACCCCTGAGTTTAAAGATCCAAAGTCTCTGTCTGTGGCTTCCATCTACAATCAATGCTAAATGGTCTTGCCCCCCCAATCCCATTTCACTCTGCACATGAAAAGAAAAACGCAGGAGGCATCCTTGTCTGTCTCGTCCTAGGATCCGGCCTCTCAGGAAGTTATTGGAGACTATTCAGATAAGGAATTTAGAGGCCACAAGGAGGGGAGGGGAAAGGGGGTCCCGCCTTTTACCCTACATCTCTAATCTAGTCTCTCCTTCCTTTGGCACTGACTGCCTTTCTGTGAAAAGACCTTTTGGATAGCAAAACAATGGGGATTGACCCCCTCCCTGCTGCACACACACATGCACACTCACAGAAAGACACAAGCACCTTAAACTGCCTTTACAATTTTGGCATCTTCAAAAACTTTTGAGTAACATTGTGGAATCTAAGGGGAATGGCAAAGTTTTCTAAAGGATGTGGATAAAAGCTGGTGCGGACTGTCTGGCCATGAATCAAACTCAAATTGAATTAGTTATAGATTTTCTAACCTGGCTGTTTATTAAGCATGTTGTCTGGACATATACCATGTTAGAAATGTAGTTTTCGTATGTTAGGTATAGATATAATTTGGTATCTACTGGTATGTAATATTGAACCCCAAAGCTATAATGCGAAATTTCACAAAAAGGTAAGTTTGGAGATGTGGCCACAGAATAATTAATTGAATCACTGAAATCATTGAAAAGATTAAAGACGAATGCAACTCCCATTTCTAAAGCCTATGTTTGCATTGCAAACTACTTCCATTCCAACTAACAGCGAGCTTGGATTTGTTTAATAAAACTAATAATACATTATAGTGCACTTGTATAAATGCTGCATGTGCTGTACAGTAAATGCTGCATGTGCTGTACAGTAAATGTCCAGGTGCAACATCGCTTTTTTTAATTGTTAAGGCCTATGTTGTATTAAAGTTTAGAAAACGTCCTTAAATACTGAGAAGACTTCTCACGCAAGGCTTTGTGCCAGAGAATCATTGGCTTGTAGCATTTTTGAGGAGAACATGGACCTGCTCCCTCTAGTCAAACACATCATCACGGTCTGTGTGGGATCTGGCTATTAAAAGTGACTTCCTTTGGACATTATTAATCTGTGGCTCAGTTTGCTTTGCAGATGTGAAAGGTCCCAATACACTTGTGAAAGAAGAGGTTGACCCCAAAGTTCTGGCCAAAGTCCTCCTCGAAAGTCTCTTCCTGGCCCCCAGCCTGGGGACGAGGTAGTCCGTCACCTTTCTTGAACTCAGCTGTTGAATGTCTTCAGAGCTGTTATGATGCAAATAATATGCAAACTGATTTGCCAAAAGTTTTTTTTTTTCTTTTTTCAAAATCCAAGGAAAATCCAAACTGCTCTGCATAAATGATACTTCTTTAAAGTAATTGCAGCTGACAAAATAATTTCATAAAGCTTAGCCATTTAGCACTTCCATTAGCTGCATAGGTCTCCAATGTGCAGTTTCAAAATAATTTTTATTTCACATTTACTTATATTTTAAAACATGATTTCTAATGCTACTTTAGGTTAAATGAAGCTATCAGTTTCTATGCCTTATTCTTGTGTTATCTGTTTGCGTTTGCACTTCCTGGGTCATTTTCACCTCAGCAGTGTCTACTGGGTCAAAGCATTTTACTGGCTGAAAGTATGTCAGTGATTAGGGGAAGCAGCTGATTGGTTATTGCCAGGAAAGAAGCCAGTGAACGGGTGGGGACAATTTCACTCTCCAAGTCTAAAAGCATGGCTAACCTAGTGTAGTACCAGATATCAAGTTTTGAAATGAAAATCTGTTTGCTATATAAGTATCATCATTATAATATATATACAAAATCTGAAAATGATTCAGTATCATCAGCTTCCAGCTCTAGCAGGCTTTTATCATAAGGTAAATCACAGCATCAACTGTGAATCAAATTTACCCGTGTAAACAAATATTGGTTCTCCTGAATATTTGTATCCCCAGGGGAACAAATATTTGTTCCCACCAGTGAACATTTGTTCCCCCCTACATGCATGTTTGTTATTTATCCTATTTTTATGTAAATTATGGATGCATAATGCTAGTAAATGTGAGTAATGTTTGTAGGTTGTTATAATGTATTATTCTAGATGAGACGACCTGTCAGAGGGGACTGGATGATACAAGTGTAGGGTTAGGGTTAGGGTTAGGAAAAGTGGTCATTAAATTAAGGATATAGACTCATATGCAAAGAAAGATAACTTTGTTACAAAAAAATCAGGGGGTACAAATATTCAGAGGGTACCCAACATTGTCAAATATTGGTTCCTAGGGGGAATGGATATTCATTCCTGAGGGAACAAATATCCAGGGGGAACATATATTTTCTGACATCGGCCTTTTCATTTTGACTTCCTGTAATGAATGCTCAGTTCACATCTATTGGACAGTAAATTCTAAATAAAAACACAATTGGTCCAAATTAATTTTATTATCCACCAAAACAAGCCAATCATTACTTTGCACCAACGAAAGCAACCAGTCCTGGATCTGCAACTGCTGAATCACTCAATCACAGAATGTCAGCTCGAATGGAGCTAATATTGCTCCACTCACTCTCGATGAAGGCTCTACATGTGGTAGTTGACCACGACTGCAGTTATGCGTCCTGATCCGAAGGCACTATCGCTTAATTAACTTTACTATTCTCAACAGAATGTGCCATAAAAGTATTATTAACTCCTTATATTTGAAATCAACTCAGAACAAGTTGTTTATTTAAAAATATTTTTTTTATTATTTAAAAAGCGAAGGGAATTATTGTCTGCAAGCATTGTTCCGGCTGTGTCTGGCAGGTACGAAGCTATCACAGAAGAATTCTGCCCCAACTAGATGGAGTATAAAGGTCATATAAAATACTGAGTTACAGAAATAAATCTAGATGTAGAAATACACTTACTATATCGTTTAATAGATACATTTTTTATTTTAAATATATAGATGTTGTCATGTGTCCTAATGTAATATCTTTGATTCAAGATACACATTTCAAAAGTGTCAGACCCCACAAGGAGATCGATTTAGGGAAAGAAAAAGAGCTCAAAGCTAGTGGCATTTCGGCTGTGACCCACTTCAAAGATTTCAGAGCTCTTATGCGTCAGTGAAATGCATTGAACATGTAAGCTCTCATTACAAGGGCTAATCACAAGACTCTGGGACTTTTTTTTCTTTTCTTTTTTGCATTCCTGGATGTGACCTATTGACCCATGCATGACCACCAGTGTTCTGAAAGGTGAAGAGGTGACTGTCTAAAATTCACACATCCTTCAGAAACTTCTGACCTTCTTTAATGACCACTTCATGTTTAGGTTTCATTAAGTGCCCCTCCCCCCCACCCCCTTCCGTTTTATGGAAGCAGAGCCATCCTTTTGGCTTTTAAACCCATAGCGAGGGGAAGGAAGGGAAAATAAAAGTATTATTACCCTCTTTTGTTGTCTTAATTCTTCACCATACCTCCACCATGTAACACCTTTCAATCATAAACCCTGCTAGGCTGCCTGCCCTATTCACGGTCTAAATGTTCCTTCCCTTTACGGCATATGAAACGCGCTGTCGCCCCTAGACAGCATGAAATCTGCCATTCAAAGCCAAAAGAAAACAGCCCATCCATTAGCAAAGCCAGCCCAAAGTCACCCATTACTTGGGCCCCAGGCTTTGTAATCACTGACGGCCTGCTGTCACCTTCTGGAAGCAGAGCCCTATTCGAATGAAAACGATTTTAAATGTCTCAACTTTTCAGAAACCAAACCTGGCCTGCGGGTTATCAAATTTCTAACTAAAACAAACTCTCCTTTTTTTAGTGTGCCACTGAAGCAAATTATGACAAATGACAGATACAATATGCTTTTTGCTTTGCTTTGTGATTAAAGTGGAAGGGAAACGTTTCGACTTTGTGCATTAAATTTATTCATATTTATAATTATTATATAGTGCTAAAGATAACATTTCCCACTCAAAACACCCTTGTTTATCATATAACACAGAGTTTCCCGTGACTTCATTGGTTGGAGCGGTGTAAAAAAAAGATGGCACATTTCTCAAGAGCACAGGAACTAAGTAACTTTGAAGATCTAGAATCTGTTGGTAAAAACTTTCTGTATGAATTTGAGCCAATCATAGAGTGCCAAATAGGCTGTATTGAAACTGAAAGAAAGGATTCAAATTCCTGGGAATCTGTTCCAGATAGTGAGAGAGATCCAGATCCTGACAGAACATCACACAATTTCTGTTGCAGCTGCTGTAACTGCACAGTAATGCCGAATTGTGAGGAATGCGTTTGTTGTTTTGAAATTTCTCGCATACAACACAGAATTCCTGAAAAATTGTCAGGCCAAGGTCCACCCTACATCACACAAAATGCCAGTTTTAAAATTGTTTGCCTGGATAGAGAGGTCCTGGATACTGCATTGCTACTTTTTTTACAGACAGCCGAGCTAGGGTTACCACCTGGCCCCATAATTTCTGAACACTTTGGGACTTCTTAATTATCCGAATCATTGTGATAATATAAATCTTACAAAATAAAAAAGCATCTTGAATAAACATGTTTTTTATTTTGTAAAATTATTATTTCAGTTATCAATATTTAAAACTTGCTATTTATATCCTGTTAATTAGTAATATATAGCCCTAATTTACACTGACTCTCCCAATTAAATAATAACACTGATCAGGTGTTCACTCTGTCTGGTGTTAGGAATAGTGAACAGCTGGTCAGAATTAATAGGTGATATATTATTAGAAACTATAAAGAAACTTTAAAATATATATTTTTAAAACTATTAATAAAATAAATAAATATTAATGATGGTATTTATTTATTTATTTAATTTGTTAAAAGCTATTATTGTATTGTCATGCTGCCTTGAGATAATTAATCAATAGAATCAATTTAGCAAGGTTTAGCACTTAATTCACGTGCTGACTTCCTTCAGTTTAAAAGCAACTTCAAAATCCTGTTCCGTCTCGCAGTGTTCCAGAATTATGGGGTCAGATGGCAACCCTAACCCGAGCTGACTGTATGATCTATCGCCAGCAGGTAGCCTTTGTTTGTATTTATGTATTTTATAATTCTCGTACGCGTTACATTAGTATTGCTATTATAATAATTATAACCCCCTTCAAAGGTATTACAAATACATATAATAGCTTTAATGTTTTAAATTAAACAATAAGCTGTTAATGTATTATTAATATTATTTTATTTATTATTATTATTAAAGTTTTATCATTTTTTCCCCATAGGTATGGAGCACACTAAACTATAACTATACTCATTCTCCCTAGTCACAGCAAGTGCTATTCAAAGATCTGATAAAATAAAAAAAAATCTGCTTTGTACACTAACACCTTTTCATGATCTGGCTAAAAATGAGCTGGGATCTAATCTTGATCCCATTAGTACAACGCCGTCCCCAGGTCACTGATGCCAAGTATATTTATTTTACTACTAAGTACTATGGACATTTGGAAACTGGACAACTCATGTAAAAGCTACATGTAAATCATATAGAAATGACTTTGTTATAATGATATTTTAGCAATCATTAGTAAGTCACAATTACAAAGCTCTGAATCTCATGTTAATGTGTCAATTTGCATGAGAGAAATCACTTCTCCCGCTGCCTTCTCCAACCAGTGACGTCACAGGAGGCATTTCCAGCAATGGCGGATTACAGTTTGATAGACCGCGGAATTTAAACAGCTTGTTTGACATATAGCGATCAAAAACAATCAAACTAAACCCGAGATTACATTGCTTTCCCATCTATTTTATCATTTACAAACAAACCGAAAAGTGTTTCCTTGCCACTTTAAGGGACCAGCTTATGAGTTCGACATAGCTCTGGCATATAAGAGAAATACTAATTTCTGGTGAACACATTTAAAGACAAACTACAATGCTAGTGGAAAATGTAAAGAAAATATATATTACCCATTAGTAAAAAAGATAAATGAGTGGCAAAAAGATGAAGTGGCCATATAAAACTGAGCATACAAGACAAAATGATATGCAAGCTTTGGTGATTTGGTTACATACACTGTAACACTGTTATAAAGTCTATGATTGACTTTTATATCTTGGTCAATTCCAATCCTATGGCTGAAAGACTTTAAAAGATTACAGTCCATTCCAATGGGGCAAAAAAAAGCAGGGCATAATACAGTTTAACTGCAATAAAACCACTGTCTAAATACATCCATCTGATCATTGTCCATCTGATCATGTAAATGCTTTTGTTGTTGTGTAGTTTTGCTTTATGGCAGTTAACTGCACCTGTTGTTCATAAAGTAATTTCCACCTACTCGTGTGGAGGGTGTTAGTGGAAGGTTATATAACTTAGGTCACACAGAGGTCCTATGGTGTCATTGCACAGGTGATGCCATCATTAAAAAAAGTATTCTCAGAGTCGGCACTTACTTCTTAGGGAGAAGAATTTGAGAATTTGATGGGCAAAGAGAATGGACTTTCCTTGTTCCTATTCTCAACTGTGGATTAGGTTGTAGTTTGTTTGTCCATGTCATACCATACTTGCTTCTGGATGTGAAGGTGAATCCTGTGAATTCCAATGACAGAACCACCCAGCAGCAAAAGTAAGAACATAAGAAGAACATAAGAAAGTTTACAAACGAGAGGAGGCCATTCAGCCCATCTTGCTTGTTTGGTTGTTAGTAGCTTATTGATCCCAGAATCTCATCAAGCAGCTTCTTGAATGATCCCAGGGTGTCAGCTTCAACATTATGCAAGTATGCAATGTACACAGAGGTAAAAACAAATGTGATGTTTAATTAAAAGAGAAATAGCGCGGCTTATGTTATTTCCAAAAAATAAATTGTTATGCATTTTGACTTATACAGATGTACAAAGTACAGCTTAAAAACATGTAAGGAAGACAAAGATGAAGATACAAACTGCAGGTGCAGGTTTGGAATGAGCAGTATTGTAGAACTGAATTGAAGAGAATGTGTATACAGTACTCAAAAACTGAAAATCATAACAAATGGGAGCTGCACTATTATATTCCACAATATTATGTAGCAGGCATTACTACACAAAAGCACAATTGGCCTAATTCAATATAAACTTATTTTCTAAAGAATGTAAAAAATAACTGCTGAGAATCTGTTGCTACTATCTCTTTAAGTAATTTTGGAAGAGAATCAAAGAGTGGCGACAAAAAAAGTAGTATGTAGAGTCCATCCCTCGGTACCTGCAACAAGGATGTGGCAAGGAGCGAATGGGAGGGTGGATCAAATATGAAGATAGGAAAAATCTTTAAAACCACTTAACCACAAACTAAAAAATCTAAACTTTGGAAACCATATATTAGCATACATGGTAACCAGGGACATGTAGACTATTTGAGGCCCACCCCTCTCCCCTGTCCCCAGCAGGCCACCCTTTGTCTGTCTACAACCTCTGTCTGCAGAGCTAGGGGCTTTATAACTGCCGGACTGTAGCATGTAATTAAGGACAAGAATGTTAATTTACCCTTTAGGCCCCAAGGTAATAATATATTGAGGAAACAATAGGGATGTGGCCCGTAATAATGTTATCAAGCCCACCTAGTTTTAGAACTGGAGGGTTGAACTAGGGTCAAGGGAACTTCATGCCAGCCTTTATAGGGAAAGGGATGGGATACTGATAGGGGACAGGTGCTGGTCAGTTTAGAATGTCACAGTCAGGCTGCATTCCATGGTGACAGAGGACAGGAACCAGCATGTCGCTGGAAAGTATCACAAATATCCCATTCCACCATAGTTGGGATATTATGCCCCTGCATCTTAGGGTCATTTGTTTGAGAGACAGCATCAGGAATAAATGAATTTTGACCCATCTATGAGAATCCTACTTTTTTTGCTCCCCCCAGTAGAGTGGTTACTTGGTCATTATGATTTTTCTCCTTTCTTCTTACAGTATGTGCTATGTAAAAAGTCACATTTGTTCTGATGTTCAAAATAGATTAGGTATACTCCACCAGAAGATAAAGGGCATTTTAATTTACATTTAATGGAATAGGACATCCTGTGCCTCAATAAAAACAAGTTTTTTTTGTCTCAGTGGGTGATATCTATGTTAAATGTTTTGTCAACAATGTACAAGAATCACCATGAAGGAATGAAACAGAGACTAACAGAAGTAGATTGGCATAACATAGAGTAAACATCCACAGAAAAAGGATGGTGGTTTTTCAAAAATGTGCTAGAGGCGCAAAACAATTACATCCCAAAAGTAGACAAATCTAAATCTAAAACAAAATGTCCAAAATGGTTAAATAGATCAATTAAAAAAAATATTCAGAGAAAAAAGGCACTTTACAAAGCGTTTAAAAGGGACCAAGAACAAAGTACACAGAAAGAGTACTTGGAACTGCAAACTCAAATAAAAAAGTTAGTTAGAAAGGCCAAGAGAGAGATAGAAATGAGTATTGCTAAGGGGGCTAAAACCAATTCCAAAAAGGTTTTCCAATATTATAACAGCAAGAGAACATTCAAAGAGGAGGTAAAATGTCTAAGAGATACAAATGGCAAAATCATAGACAAAGAGAAAAAATAGCAAATATATTAAAATATTACTTTTCAAAAGTTTTTACAAAGGAGGATACGGACAACATGCCCCACATGTCGACCTGTTCCTATCCAGATTTAAATAACTTTAGTATAACAGAGGCAGAAATGTTAAACGGACTATGAGCTCTTAAAATAAACAAATCCCCTGGCCGGATGAGATCCTCCCGATAGTATTCAAAGAAATGAAAGAAGTTATTCACAAACTGCTAACCAAGATCATGCAGCAGTCTCTTGACACAGGGGCTGTACCGACACACTGGAGAATTGCAAACATAATACCGATCCACAAAAAGGGAGACAAAACTGAACCAGGTAACTACAGACCAATTAGCCTGACTTCTATTATATGTAAACTATAATAAGATCCAAAATGGAAAATTACCTAAATGGTAACAGTATCCTGGGAGACAGTCAGCATGGTTTTAGGAAAGGGAGATCGTGTCTAACTAACCTGCTTGATTTTTTTGAGGATGCAACATTGACAATGGATAATTGCAAAGCATATGACATGGTTTATTTAGATTTCCAGAAAGCTTTTGACAAAGTCCCGCATAAAAGATTAATTCTCAAACTGAACACAGTAGGGATTCAAGGAAATGCATGCACTTGGATTAGGGAGTGGTGAACATGTAGAAAACAGAAAGTACTGATTAGAGGAGAAACCTCAAAATGGAGCGAAGCAACCAGTAGAGTACCGCAGGGATCAGTATTAGGTCCTCTGCTACTCCTAATCTACATTAATGACTTAGATTCTGGTATAGTAAGCAAACTTGTCAAATTTGCAAACAACAGAAAAATAGGAGGAGTGGCAAACATTCAGAACTGGGCAGATCATGGCAAATTACATTTAATAGAGAAAAGTGTAAGGTACTGCACGCAGGCAATAAAAATGTGCATTATAAATATCATATTTGAGATACTGAAATTGAAGAAGGAATCTATGAAAAAGACCTAAGAGTTTATGTTGACTCAGAAATGTCTTCATCTAGACAATGTGGGGAAGCTATAAAAAAGGCCAACAAGATGCTTGGATATATTGTGAAAAGTGTCAAATTTAAATAAAGGGAAGTAATGTTAAAACTTTAAAATGCATTAGTAAGACCTCATCTAGAATATTATGTTCAGTTCTGGTCACCTAGCTACAAAAAGGATATTGCTGCTCTAGAAAGAGTGCAAAGAAGAGCGACCAGAATTATCCCAGGTTTAAAAGGCATGTCGTATGTAGACAGGCTAAAATAAATGAATCTATTCAGTCTTGAACAAAGAAGACTATGCGGTGATTCAAGCATTCACAATTCTAAAAGGTATTGACAATGTCAACCCAGGGGTCTTTTTCAACCTGAAAAAAGAAACAAGGAGCAGGGGTCACAAATGAAGATTAGATAAAGGGGCATTCAGAACAGTAAATAGGAGGCACTTTTTTACACAAAGAATTGTGAGGGTCTGGAACCAACTCCCCAGTAATGTTGTTGAAGCTGACACTCTGGGATCCTTCAAGAAGCTGCTTGATGAGATTCTGGGATCAATAAGCTACAAACAACCAAATGAGCAGGATGGGCCGAATGGCCTCCTCTCATTTGTAACCTTTCTTATGTTCTTAATCCATGACCTAATGACCAGATTCATATATTTGTCTCCATACAAATTTCCACTAAAAGTGATAGATTATGCAAAAAATTACACATTTTAGTTTTTTGCCACTCACTACCATTTACATAAGCTCAGTAACAATGTATAATTATACTATGAATTATGTGTCTGTGTGCTCAGTACTTTGAGTACAGGTAGAAATACAATATGTCTGAGATTGATCAATTTTAAGCCAAGCTCTTAATGTTACCGTATGCTTAGTTTTCACATTTCCACCTTGCCCCCTCCTTTATCCAGTTATGTAGCAAGTTCTCTTCCCCAGGACTGTCCAGGGCTACACTGAGAACAAGACTGCAACAATCAACTCCAATACTCCATATAGGTGGTATGAAGCAGCCCAAAAGGGCATTTTAATGACCTGAGGCTAGTGGTTGATTTGATTTAATCAGGTAGTGTATTCTTCCAAACTAAAGAAGACCTTGTGGAAAAAGTTGATTGTTCAAATTAAAGAAAAAAATGATTAGTTGAGACCTTTATAGATTTTTAACAGGCTGACCTTAATGTCTAGTTGATGAATACTTCAGTGAAAGCTACAATTATTATGCAAATGTTTTTTAAATACAAGTTAACAATCTTGTTGGCCAATAGTGTGAAGTACTTTAAACAGTAATGGATGCAAAAGATATAAATATAATTATCTCTTGCAGCACCCTTCATTATGAGGGAGCTGAGGAAGTTGTGATAAAAGGCTTAGTTCCTCAGAAGATTCAATTACACAGAATAAAACAGAGAGGTGATATAAAATCAGCACAAGTTTAAAAGCATTACATTGAGACCTGTGTCATCAGACTGATGATAAAGTGCACTTTAACTGTATTAAAGCTGAACCTTCAGAATTACATTCAGTTGTACTCAATCAATCAATCAATCAATCAATCAATCAATCTTTATTTTATATAGCGCCTTTCATAGTGGACCACCATCACAAAGCGCTTTACAAGTGAAAATCTAAGAGTATAATTTCATTCATTTTTAGAACCACAGGTATCCTCTTTGGACTGAAATCAACGATTTGGGGTTACAGCGCTGTACAAAAACAAAACATCGACTGCAATCTCTCTGCCACCGGCACAGAGGCACAAGTTTGACTGCAGATATGTAAATGAATGAAGATGAATAAACTGGAAATGACCTGTGATTCAACTGCAAGTGAAATGCAGCACAGTTGCAGTGAAATGCATTGCCACCCAGTGACATGTTCATTGTTAATATTGTGTTTGCGTGGTGCTTTATTTGTAATGAGCTTTACAAAAGATTAAATAAAAGGAACTGTAATTCCCACGCGGAGGAAAATACTTTTTGTAAATGCTTTTGAGAATAAATGCAGAGGCACTAAAACATTTAAAGCCCCTTGACAGGTTCCAAAGCTACCTCCTGAGTTCCTGCCATCAGACAGTATTAATAAGCTTTTACCTTGCATCCGGAAGGCTCAGGCTTGTTAATGGACTTCCTTAATGCAACAGCCATTCGCTTACAAGGCGTGTTGAATTGTTACTAGAGGCAGAGGTTACTTAGCTCAAGCTGAGAGATTGTGCTTGACCTTTTAATGGTGTGACCATAACACGCTTTGCTTAAGCATGTGGTTCTTCTGATTTTTGCTATTTGTTTTTTTTTAAGTCTAGTGACTAATCTTTGCCTGTATCCTATACGGTATGACCCCCCAATAATCAACTGACAGTATATTTGGAGCATCACTAAAAAGTAATAGTAAAAAAGGCAGAATCACAATTACAAAAGCCTATTTACACTGTATTTGGATGACTGAATCAATGACTGTTATCAGGATGACAACAAACATTGTGGATATAGATATGCTTATTTACCATACACTACACTAAATATCTTCTCTGTAATTTATCAATGAAATTAAGAAATGTTTATGAATAGAATCATTTTTATTTTTTCAATCAATTCCCTGAACCTGATGCCCTAGATTATACCCTAACCCTCCCTCACACCCCCAAGAATACACTCTGGCTCATTCTTAGCTTTAAGACAGAATCATTTCTTTAACTAAATTGTGTTAAAAAAAGTAAACTATCTTTATTAATATAATATCTATAGGTAGAGATACAGTGATGTCCTTTCTGTGAGTTGCTCTAATCACACAAGCAAGCTTACAGTGCTGAGCTGATGTTATTCATTCATTGGTTCCTTCATTCATAAATGCAAGCATTCGTTCATTCATCCCAGGGTAGGAAGTGTCTAGATTTATGTGAACCAACTGTCGTTATGCTTTATGGTATTTGCTTAGCAACAGTGTTTGTGCGGTGCTGTGAAGCAGATCCTCTTTCAGTCAGAGCCACCCTGCTGTTTTGGGGGAGGGGACATGATTAGAAAAAAATCCTGGCTCACCTTTTGTCATTATAAAAAAAAAAAAAAGACAATCAATGGCTCTCGCTGCTCCTGAATCCTCATGACTCGGCTGGTATAGAAAGTGATTCATTAAGCTTGGACTGAAACACAAGATCCTGGCTTTGAACCTCTGCTTTATGTTTAACACTGTTGCGATACAACGCTGTATATATATTTTTTATATATACTGGTCTACTAATACTGTATACAACAAAACCATTTAAAGCCAAGCAACTACAAATAATAATCTTTATTTTTATAAACTTGTAATCTTTATTTTTACAAACTTGTGCCTCTGTGCCGGTGACAGAGAGATTGCAGTCGATGTTTTGTTTTTTATTTGTATTTACTGTACAGCGCTGTAACCCCAAATCGTTGATTTCAAGGAGGATACATGTGGTTCTAAAAATAAATTAAATTATACTCTTAGATTTTCTGACCATTTGAAAAAAAGTGCAGCTTAACTAAAAACAAAATGCACTAAATGAATAACTGTGGAGTGAAGTTGAGTACAAATATCTCTATTGTAATTTATAATAACCTGAGCATCACATACCTTTGCTTTACTCTTGTGCCTTATGCAGATTTGCATTTTGCTTAGATTGGTTGTTGTAAATTAGTTTCTAACTTTTTAGTCAAGACCAGTAGTTTTTGTTCAAACTGTGCCCTTAAATAATTATTAAACTGAACCAATACAATTTAATCAGTGAATAACACCAATTAAAACCTGCTTTGCTTAATATCCCATTATGTATTTTCTGCTAATGATTTACTTTTCTCAGGCTCACTTTGAATAACAGATAATTAAATGTAATGCTTATCTAACGTATTCAGAACAAAGGCTGCTGCTTTCTACAACAAACAGCAAATAGTGGTCATGACCTTGTTTATTTTAGTGCTTATGATTTAGAACACACTACTTTTTTGTTGCACTGGTTTCTAGGCTCATGGTCACCAAATATAAAAAGCCCTCTCTCTGACATTCTGTGTCTAAATCTGATGGTATGCCTTTAAATGCTGAATAGACCATTCACATTATAAACAGTACTTTTACAATATAGTCTACAGTGGAACCTGGGCTGTTATTTAAAACAATGCCATACTTTAAATTTTTTCAGCGCGGTTTTAAACAGCTTAAGATAGAGAGTAAGAGTCTGAGAACAGTGTAACAAAATAATGCAAAAGTTCAGGAATCGGGAATCTGATTGCCTGATTTGCAAAGATTTTTGTTGTTTTCCTTGCATATTTAAGGTAAAGTAGTTTATACCAACCAGCAGTAATTTATGAATTAGGCTATTGTTAAAAAATGTTTTGGGGTTTTGTGGAGCTAGAATTAAGCTACTAAAAAAGTTAGAAACACACAGTCAATTGCAGAACTAACATGGAAAGCCTGACCACTGATGATAGATAGATAGATAGATAGATAGATAGATAGATAGATAGATAGATAGATAGATAGATATTTTAAATTAATATGTAATTTAGCATTTATGAGGATTTACTCTTCTTTGCTTTTCACATGTATGATTTGAAAGTTATCACAACAACATAACACAATATACCAGACAGAACAAACAAGATTAACACTGGGACTAACAAATGGGTATGACGCAAGAAGTGGTGGAATTTTGAGCCCGTTTTGAATGAGCAGTATAATTATAGTCATACTTTTTTGAGAAAAAGCAACTGCTCCATAGAACCTGTGCTTAGCAGGCTTAACCAATGGGTATTTTTAGAAATTTGCATCTCTGCTCTAATATTCACCCCTCTGTGTGTTGAGAGATAGTATAGGTGTGAATAGCTCACCATTGGTTAGATTGCTGGGCTGCAGTTTGAACGGAAGTGAACAAAAGCTTAGTTAATTCAACACGTCCCATATGAATGAGGCCAGCTTGATGATTAGAGCTCTCAACAGCAAAGCAAAAAGAAGCTATCAAGCCTCTGGCCCAACTAGAAGTAAATGGATACTGGTACTTGAAGCCATTCACTAAAGCTCAGTGAATGTGCCAAGTTTCTTTGATTTATGTAATATTATTTCCAGGTATGCAAAAGTATACAAGTATACAAATGTTGGTAACAGCTACCACTGCCACATTCACATCATTGTCACTTTGGAAACTGCATCCACAAAGCTCATTCAAGGGAGCAAACAAATTGAAGCCAATTGGGGGTAGGTCAGAGATAATCTTTCACTCCAGCTCAGCAATAGTTTGGCTGCATTGCTCCATGTGCACTTTGCAGTCTAACTTTTCCATGTTCGAGCAAATGGGAAATTAGGGCCCGAGTGAAAGATAAATTTGGCCGGAGGCCTGGTCCGTGGGTGCCCGACTGCTACCTGCGCAAGGCTGGCTGGAAAAACATGAACAGTTACATGCATCCCAGTGCCGCAGATAGGAAGTGGCTATGGGCCACCTCCCCCTAAAAAGTGAGGCCGCCAAACCATGAATGAATAATAATAAATAATTAATGCACTCCACAGTGGCGCCCTGCCACCTATTGCCCAAATATCGAATTTAATGAAAATGAGCAATTGAGACACGGCCCGTCCCCCAGAGTGACTGCGCTGGGGGAGAGAGCCCAGCCTCTCCAACCCGACAACTCACCCCGCAAAACTAAATATGAACCACTCAGGACTCAGGTAAGGAAAAACCCCCTACTCACATATTTTTTATTTTTTAGGGGGAAACCTCATGGAATCCGTGGCGGTCAGCTCCTGTTTCTGCTTCCCAGCGCTTGACTGAGCAGCCGAAACAAAAAGAAGCGACATGAAAGAATAACACACAGAGCTTTCATACACTTGCTGATGACATGTTGGCTTGGGGCGGATTCTCCTTTGCAGAAAAGCAACCAAGTTTACAAAGAATATATTTATTAATGTCACAGGTTGAAAAGAATTGTTGGCAATGGTTACACTAAGAGCAATAAAAATAAGGCTGACTAACAACTCTAATGCTAACTATTTTCAACAGTACCGCATGTCACCACCAGGGGAGAAAGGCAACAAAACTGCAGTTAGATGCAATGATCATAAATTAGGGGCCACTCTGCAATCCAATGTTCCAGACAGGGAGACTGAGTAGAATAATAAAAACAACAAAAAAAATATGTATATATATATATAAACAGCATCTTACATGAATATTTATATTTTTCCATATCCTCAAACACACAATCATGAATTGGAGGCTGTGTGGTCCAGTGGTTAAAGAAAAGGGCTTGTAACCAAGAGGTCCCTGGTTCAAATCCCACCTCAGCCACTGATTATTAATATTATTATCAGAATAATAATTAAAGCAGCTGCTTCTTTTATCTATAGCAATTAATTATAAAATTGTCAGCAACAAAAAATACAGTTTAGGTAAACAAAAAAGTTCAACAGATTGTCTTGAAGAAGCATCACAAAAATGGCAATTCTGGGGTGCCTGTGACATGTCTGGAAGCATGTCACCCAGGTGAGTTCCACCTCATTAGTGAGGCTGTTTATATAATCCCAGCCTATGAGCACAGCAGGAGACGGAATTCTGCTGCGGTTGATGGAGAATCGCTCAAATTACAAATTGCCATTGTGGGTGGTTTTGTGGACCCCTTAGCTTCATTAGTGAATCTGGTTCTAGGGCTAATGCAGAGGCCATAGAAAAAAGTGTGTCCAACA
Organism: Acipenser oxyrinchus oxyrinchus; assembly: GCA_030684275.1. Lineage (NCBI taxonomy): Eukaryota > Metazoa > Chordata > Actinopteri > Acipenseriformes > Acipenseridae > Acipenser > Acipenser oxyrinchus. The sequence goes on along the minus strand of CM060256.1, from coordinate 27,220,207 downwards.
GCTTGCTTAGCTTCTCAGCTCGATGGCTCAGGAAGGATTCCATTGACCTCACCGTAGACCTTGGGTGTCTCAAATCCGAGAATTCCAACCCTTAATCTGTATGCCGCTTATGAAGGTCTTAGAAATGGTCTTTGTACTTTGATTGGAGGACAGGACATGGTATATGGGTCAAACAAAAACCTGACTGCAATCTTCAATACCACCTAACACTGCACACTTACTCAAAAATTATTTTAATTTTACAGGTTGTGCTGTTGGAGGCTCAATTAAATGCAGACAGTTGAATTCACGCTGTGACCCAGCATGGCATCCTGCTCCTCAGATGTGCGTCTTCTCCTCTGTGGTAATGGCCGATGGCACCAGGCCAGGAAACATTATTCATTTGAGGAGACAGACGACAAACAACAAAAAAAAACACACCGCAAAATAAGAGGAAATAGTGGGCAAAGCCATCTGTGCAGTACGGTGGAACTGCAGGAATATCTACATAGGCTCAAAGAATAAAAACAGATTAATACGCTATAAAGAGAGAGCTCACACTAAAATTATCTGTGCCTCACATTAGAAGCAAAGAAAAAAGCCACTGCAGCTGGACAGGAAATTGCTAGAGGCACATGCAAATCTGCTCCACTTGAGCAGCTATCAGGGAGGATGACAGAAACGGAAGTTGTTAGCAGTGGATTCATGCAGGAACAAGTTTAGTAGCAACCTTTTTGGTTAATTTTTGTTACATTAGAATTTTCACTGCTTGCATTGTTGGGAACTAGGGCAATGGCACTTGGCCTGTTCGGGTGGCCTGATTAGGTTTCTTGAACAGTAGTCAAAATCCGCTCAGAGGCCTTACAATACAAGGACGCCCCACATTTTAAACCCCAAAATTACCTGGGTCCCACATTCACCTCATGCAACCCCATTTTCAACTGAATTAACAACATTTTATAATATAATAGAGCAATTGTTATCAAAGCATTCTGAGCGCAGACTATCTGAAAGGCTGTGTCCCACACTGGGAGGCTGGGGATATGTGAGATATATACATTTTAGTTTGTGTTCAGATTAGAACATGTCATCTGAAGAGAGATGTGATTACCTTCGGTGTGTTCATGCACTGTGTGCTTTTCTGGTCAGTGTCTGAGCTACATTCACTCTTGTTTCGTACCTCAGTGCAGTGACATGAGGAGGTTAATAATTGTCTAATAAGATCAAAAAGGCTTATTTGTAATGAGTAAGCATGCTCAAAAAACTATCGTAATTAATTCATTAATACCCTAGTTACATCACTAAGAATATAGTCTGTCTCAGCCAATCAGGGAGTAGAAAGGTAATTATCCCACAGGGAGAGATGGACTCTAAAGTTAACACGTATCCTGAATCTCTCTTTAAACGGCAAGATAAAGCACCCTAAGCGATCAATATCCAATAAGTATGTTGACCTTTGGCTCTGGACACCTAACTATTATTGTGGTCAATTATTTATCAGGTAATGGCTGCTGCATTGGACATTGATGCTTAAATTTACAACCTGAAAAGGTGATTTTTGTGGGGCAGATAATTTACATGTGTTTAATTTGAAAGGGTCTACATGATTTCCATTACATGAGAGTAGATGTTAAAACTTCATGCTGATTTGAACTTGGCTCTCGCCAAGATAAGCACCAACTAAGACGTAGTTTCACAGTAAACTAATGTGATCCATATGAGTCTCCATTCATTTGCGCTTCCTTCCATATGATGATGTAGATATCCTTCTGTCTGGTGTTGATGGCTGAAGTGTAATGCTGGCTCCAGGGATCAGCTTATTGCCTCCCTAGCGCATCAGCACACACAACGGCTGCAATGCTGGCTCCGGGGATCAACCATAGTGCGGTCTCCCCAGCGCATCAGCATGACAACCGTCTAGATTGAGCTAAGTAGGGTACATCTCTGGGGTCTTCAAGTGGGCACCTTCCATCCTCTGTGTTTTTTCGACTAGCCCACGACACCTCAAGAGGGCTTGACGGTGATTCTGGCACCCCAGCATCACCCCCCTCCGTATGGTAAAGGATGAACTAACAGGGAAGCGGTCCACAAAGAAAGTTTATTATTATTAAGCATTGGAGTGACCCTTACTGATGCTCAGAGAGGAATGCGGAGCTGTATCACAGTATAAGATAGATTGCTTAGTTTATCTTGTCAAATTTATCAAAATATCCTGAGCAAACATGACACAAGGTATGCACTCAGGAATGTGTTCAGTGCTCTTCCAGCCTTCCAACTTCCAAGAAACTATTTTAATAAAAAAAACAAACTATTTTTTAATGTCTTACTACAGAAAAAAAAATCCTTGGTAAATTGCAAATATAATTATTTGCAGTAAAGGTATGTTTTATTTTAATTTCCTTTCTTTTTTGTGTGTGTGTGGATAAGAAATCCAGTAAACATATCATTAATTTCATTTCAGAAATATTCTTGGGGGTCAGAGTTGTGTCAGCATTGATCATTCTCTGTCCCAAACAGCACCATGAGAAAAAAAAAACAGAAGTTCTTATTCTTCAAATAAATTATACTTATATATTTTTCCAAAGAAAATCTGAATTTAAAGAATTTATAAGAACAGAAAATTGAAATAGGGTCAAAATAAATTGAAATCTGAGAGTACACAGCACAGCCCTACACATGATCATAAATCTTGTTTTCAAATCTATGATACTTTTTCTTTAGACTAGAGCATAGATGTATAAATAATTTTACCTGGGCATAAGAAATATTAATAGTTTCTTCCATAAGTGAATCCCTTGCTGTCTCGCTTCATTTCATTTCTTCCTTTTTCCACCTGCTGTGCCAAACATAGTGATGATAGTTTTCTTTGACTCATCATGACATCAATAATATTCTATCCTGTGTCGTCGATATAATCACTGGACAACAGTATCTGGAGGGTCAAAAAGTGGATGACATATTTGAGCATATAGACCAATGAAGTCTGTGGGGTGGGGGTGGGGGATGTGACACCTGTTTCCCAGCTACCCTAACAGATTCCAAATACTGTTTCACAGTTGGTAGACAACGCAACCCAAGGATGATAATTAACTTACCTTTCCAGGGGACCACTTGGCCAAACATAAAAAAAATACAATACTCTTGCATCCGTATTGAGATGATTTGTTCAGAGCACCGATCATAATCTGTACCTCATTTTCAAAGCTGGAGGCAGTCATCCATGAAGTATTCAAGAGCTCATCTAAACCCTTCCAAACTATTTATTTGTTGAGCTTTGTTGAAAATGGAGCCATACATATTTCTTCCTTGGCTAATCCATTACAATGAGGTGGAAGCTTGTTATCAAGCACATTTTGTTTCCTACATAGGATTTAGAAAATAACACTAGCAAGGTGTTTCCAAAAAGGCTTGAGAAACAGCAGGGAGTCTGAAAGCCTAGTGCTAGCATTAAACCTGGGCAACACCTACCAAAACCGGTATTTCATGTGGTGTTCTGAACAGGTTTGTTTTATGCTACCAGCATGATCTGAATCTTGCCATGGATACCTTTGTAAACTCCAGTTTTGGAATATGTGCGAGGTACTCAAAGCCTTAGGAAGGTCATCACGCAACACTAACTTTTTAATGTGTTTAAGTTACGTGCATACAAGACCCTGTTTATCCAGTGAGAAATCCTTTATATACAGAATCACACCTTTAGTGGAAATGAGAGCAAGACTTTGTATGTACTCTAAAAGCCATTTTAATTTGGCAGCAACATTGTCAGAATTCACTGGCATTAAAACAATTCTGTTTTTCAGTATAATTTCCATTTTCGTTTGTCTACTTTTAAAAAACAAAACGTAATTAAAACTGAAATACCAAAGTTAAATCTGTTGGTTATTTATTTTGTAAATATAAAAAAAAGAATGTGTTTGTGTTTAATAAAAATGGCAAATGCGTTTCTTTTAAAATAGTGTTGTAGAAATTACTGTACTATATGCGTGTACTACTTTTATTTAAAATATAACTTGCTTGGGTTAAATAACATCAATTAATTTAATTTTAAAATTGACTGTGGACCTCTTGGTATTTATTAAACAAAAAAACCACACACACACACACATTTGGTATTTCATAATAACACCCCCAAATGAAGAAACAGCTGCCAAAAGTAGTTCTGAATAGACAAAATAGCTGTTTATTAATAATTTAAATGTGTACATTCTTAAGATAAATCCAGACTCCCACTTTCTACCAACAATAGGATAGTGTAGGGGGAGGGGGCCACTCTCTCATTGACCATCTCTACAAGTGCAGTAAAAACAGATGTCTATTTGTCTCTCTTTTCTTTACCATGGACTATTGCATTGTGTGATTAAAGTTCCCTGAATATGACTGATACAGAGGTAATGCATCTCTGTTTATGTGTGCATATAATTATATTACATACATACACACACACACACATATAGCTCCCACCAGAATATTAAAAAAAAAAAAAAAAAAAAATCAGCCTCTTGCACAGAAACAAACTCCACTTGCTTTAACCCTCCTAGATTCCACCTACCACTGGCAGGCCAAAATTCCTCACACTTAAAAAGCAACAATTATCATATAGAGGATCAACTATGCTATATTCCATGCAATACAGTGCATTATGATCATATTAACATAGGTCACTATTAACACAAATCATCCATAACTTACTAACATTAAATACAGAGTACAATTCTTCTTTCCAATACACCATGGTGACACATTAAGAGGAACACACCTCTGTGTTTTGGGTTGTAGGGGGCACTGTAAAAAAAAATCATAGGAAGGTTAACAGCATATGCACTTCTATGTACAGAGTTAAAGGCATAAAGCAAGTGGTTCTAATTTGTTTTTATGAAAGCAAAAAGAAAGGCCTATAGATTTAACCCATACATTAAGCAGCATAACTAGAGAATGGTCAGACTCAACCAAAATGCAAATATACAATTCATATTTGGCATATTAAAACAATTATATATAGATTTATACTTGGGATGCATACATGGAAAACACTATCAGTACCCACCAATTTACATTTGTGGGTTTTTTTTCAGATACAAGAGAGCAAGGCTGCACTATTAAGAGATATTTATTTTACAATTTAGATAATAGATGGTTTAAAAACACAGACTTCTCCACAAAAAACAGGGGAATATAAAAACTGCTGTAATTCAGCAAGATACACCCCCACCCCACTTATAGCCAGTCTTCACAGAAGACTATTATATATATTATAAAATAAATAAAACAAACATGTATATATAAGCTGCTATACACCCAAAGCTAAAACCAGTCTGTAGGTGCAAGTGCTTGTAAAAAGTCCAGTTCAACAAACCACATCTCTTTGGAATTTTTGGTTTTCCAGTCTACTGCCCACATGCAACTGTGCACCTTGTCTCTCTTAACCTTTAGAATAATTAAATGTTCTCAGTTCAAAAGAGACAGAAAGAAAAAGAAAGAAAGGAGAGTTATGGCCCTCCCTCTCTGCTACAGCTGCTTCCATAGATTAGTCTCCCACGTCTTCAGTAAGCACATCCGACAGCTGTTAGTTCAGACCAGTTCCGTCAATCTTGTCAAGGTTCTTGACAAAAGACAAAAAAATATTTCAAGAGCGGTCATCGGCAGGTCAGGGCTGACTGTGCTCACGTGGACTCGAGAGGGTCGAGCTGGAAAACGTTGTGGTTGGTGGGAGTCGAGAAGTAGAGGGGCTGGGTAGTGATTCGATTATCACAAGGACTGTTCAATCCAAGGGTCCTCTCAAAGTCCAGCAGTTGGCCCATAAAATTGAAGTTTGGGGAAATGTTAGACTTCTTCATCTTTACTATATCATAGGCATCATTCATGGACAGGTTTAGCTTCTGCATCAGGTATGCCACGGTCACTGTAACGGAACGGCTGATCCCAGCTAAGCAGTGGACTAAAACACCACACTTCTTGCTGCGTGCTTCATCTTAAAGACAAAAATGTGAATAACAAAATTAGGTTTGAGTTGCAATTAGCAAAATCGGGCATAGCAAGCAAAACGTTAACCAGGGCACAGTGGTGTGAACTTTCAGTGTTCAACAAGTACATTGCACAAGAACATGTTTACTTTTGTAACTTTAATTACACAGATGCACTTTGCAGTTGAGGGGATAAGGAGAGGAAGCTTGACAGATTGTTTATTTTTGACAAGCTTAATACTACACTAGCTCTAATGGTGAGCATCAAATGTTCAAAATAATTACTGTACTTTCTCTAGCTCATAGAAGACAAAAAAGCCCTCAATCAGCACGCCTGCATATGAATGAGGAAGAAATTATGCAATATAGTATTGAATTTCTCCAACAGGAACAAACTGGACTATGAGCGTCTATTAAATTACTCTTCCAACTACTGATCCACTTACAATGGTGCCATTCAGGCGTTTTACAGAGTAAGGGGAAGTCATGGGGGTGACCCATTAAGAGCAACAGGATGTCAACATTCCCTGAAAATGGGCGCCTTTGTAAAAGGAAATGCATTACAATGGCCTAGATTAGTTTCTCTGTGGCTTCCAGAAGAAATCCTTTCCTGCTGGGCTCACATTACAAACCCCCTTCCCTTGCAATGCAACTCTTGGTATTATAATTCCATTAACCTTGGCTGAGAACCCAAAGGAGTACAAATGGTGTTGCAACATGCAGCTAAACTGCTGTATTGCGTACAGTTTAAATATTTGTTGTGTATATAGTTAGTTTATCTAATTAAAATAAAAAGACAAATTAATCGTTTTAAAAACATGCACTTTAAATATTTAAGTGTATGACCGGCCAAAGCTATGTTGCATATTCATGGGTTGTGGAAGGAGAATCCAGATATCTGTGTACATACTGTACATGATGTGTTTTCCCAAACATCACATTTGTTCTGAAAGAGGCAACTTCAGTTTCTCTGTTTAAACACTTGAACAGCAAACTTACCAATAAAGCTGATTGCCTCGGGAAAGAACTGAGAGAGGTTCTGGCTCCAGTGATCGGAGATGGGGATCTGCTTGTACTTGAACTCCCCAGCATTCTCAAACAGGTTCGGGAGATTCGGGGTCACATTCAGGATGTACTTAATGCCATATTCTTCCAAAATGTCTAGGTTGGTGGAGTCTTTGGCACATCCCAGGTAGAGGTGAGGCAGGATTTCAACAGGGAAAGAAGGCTGGGTATTGGACAAGGGGCTGCCATCAGTGTCGGTGGCACTGTGGGGGTCAACATCTGATTCGATATCGGAAGAGTCAGAGCTGATTCTGAGCCCCCCTAACCCCAGCACTGGCGTTGTGGGTGAGCTGCTGCTGCTGCAGGAGCTGTCCAGATTAGTTTCGCAGTGTGCAGGAAACTCTGCTTGAAATGTATTAAATCCGCCTGCAAATAAAAAGAGAAAATCAAGATAAATACAATGATCAATGTTAATTATTTCCAAGTTCATAAGTATTTTACCTTTGTGATATTTTAAAACACTAACCCTATACAATCAACCTCTCCATTGATGAATTTGTCACATGCAGATGAATGAATCACTACATTTAAAAAAAAATGCAATCGTCTTAAATGCATCAGTATTATTAATATTTAACAATAAGTTAAATATCTAGCGAAAAACAATGGCATGACTTGATTTAATTCCGAAAAATAAAATTACAAGCACTTAACACAGGAAATGTGAAATTCGAAAGTGGCACATTGGCCATAACAGTAATACAATTACATTGCCATAACATAACGTTAAACAGAATCCACGGGCGCCTACCCTTGAAATCCCCAGCCGCATAATTGCAACCACCAACTACTGTGTGGTGCATGCATGCTGCATGCCTTCCTGCACTACAGGGAGCGTTATATAATAGAATGGCTTGTTCCTTACCTTCCAAGTAAAAAGCCCTGTAGCCTTCATCCTTCATTCTCTTCAGCAGGAGCCCCAGCACGGAGTCCCCGTCCACGTTCTCATTCCACTCGCTGCTGTACTCATCGTAAAGCACGATTGTGTCTGTCCTACACCTTCGGACAAATTTCTCCTTGTCCTCCCCGTTAGCTAACAACGACTTGATAGGCAGGTTACCCTTCTTGAGTCGCCGAAGCATGAGGCTGGGGATAGCCACGTTGATGGCTGCCTCGACATGCGAGGACCCGTAGAGCTCCTGGGCTCGGCAGTCCATTACCAGCAGACTGTCGTTGCCTGTCTGGAGCTGCTCCTTCAGCCAACCCACGGTCTTGCTCATCGTTGTTATTACCGAATTGAAATTAACGGGTATGAGTTTATCTAGCATTAGTAAAAATTACTTTGGAGGCGATAGAGAAGAATTAATGTATACCGGTGACCAATACACACACTACTTATTATACTGGAGCATTGTAACGATATGTGCGCCTGAATCTACAAAAATCGATTCCAAATTAAATTTAATAATAATAATAATAATAATAATAATAATAATAATAATAATAATAATAATAATAATCTGAAGAAAATAAAGTGCGGGCTTTAGACTGCAGACACTAGTGCCCCACACTACAGCTCATACATGCCAGTGCAGTTATCAATGAATCATTGACTGTATGTGGCTGTTCCTAGTATGCGGCTTGCCGATGTGTCTTCCAGTTGCACAATGTTTTCGCAGTCAAAGCAAAAAAGAAAATCCGAAAGCGGTGTTGCAAATATCTTCAATCTTTACTCTGTACAACCTTGGGAGTTTGCAGTCTCTGCAAATGTTTTCGAGAAGTTTGTAAATTAATTTAAAGTCTCGGTTTGACGGACGGATCTGTGTCCTTTTCAACACGCTCCTAGCCGCGGCAAGCTCTTGAATGGATACAAACACGAAGCGTCTCAATGTATACATTATGTCAGCCAGCCAATGAGAGCACACCGGGCTCTGGTTGCCTTGGAGACGGGGCCGGATGGAACAGGCTGTGTTGATGAATTGTTAATGAGTTTGTCATTCACAAAACGGAAAGGAATTTCCGCTCCGGATCAGCCAAGTGCAAACAAACAGCAACAGCAGTGCCACTGCAGGGGAAGAGGAAGAGGGAGGAGGGCATAGATTATTTATTTTTTTTTTTTTTGGTGGGGGATCCTTCCTTGTTCTCAAGTTTCCCTTTGGTTAAATTCAGTGACACAGCAACGCCAATTTACACACACACACTACAAGCCAAAATTTAGCAGCAATAAATTAAATATTGTGAAGAGTCTAGGTATTTTTGCAACACATAAGACGTGACACTCGCTCTAACTAACACTGATTGCAACGGTATGTAAGTGAATGAAAACGCAGGTAAGCCAATAAAGAGCTAAATAATAATAATAATAATAATAATAATAATAATAATAATAATAATAATAATAATTGTAAAACATCGATAGTAATATAGGCCGGTAATTAAGGCAAAAAAAACAATTCACTTATAATTGTTTAATGATCTGACTGTAAATCTGAAAAAAAAATGTTCAGCAATCATACACTTCCACCAATGCGTATTGAGTCAAGTTTTCTGTTTATTTATTTATTTATTTATTTAATTAATTAAACATGCTTGTGGATCAATGCAGCAGCGTTAACATCAGCATTAAAACGTTATACAACATCCAAACATCTGAAGGCTTTCTGCGGGCGATGTATTTGATTAACTATTCCTACACAATGCAGACACCCATGTGCATTGCAATAGACTATATGAATTAGGTTGTTTGTGTGACTCATACAAGAAACAACCATTGGCTTCATTTAAAGTTATATAGTATTTGTTTCTTCCAAGTAAACTAAAGTTATTTGCAATAATGCAACTACGTGACCATGTGTGCACCCGGGAACAAGGTAGTAAAGGGTAAACAAGTATCTAAAGTCAGTAGTATAATACTCAGTCAGATAATTCAATTAATTGATTCCAGGAAACCATTAATAAAATAAATAAATAAATAAATAAATAAATAAATAAAGTCTTCATCGACTGAGTGGCGGCAGACAGCAAACAAGCGACTAGATGTAAACGTCATATAGATCTGGGACACGCACATTTACAAGGTACTAGCCAATTTACAACACGGTTCCCCAAAACTTTTTTTTTTTGCCATGAATACTGTAGGATATACGAGAATAATAGGCAAACCCGAACACATTTTCCAATAAAGCGTCTCTATGTATTGAGAAAAAAAGGAAATATATTCTATTTTTAGGTTATGTATAGCACTACATTGTTATAGTATCGTACATGAATCAGAATACTGCATCCCACTCACAGTGTCGCTGCTGCTGAAAGCGTGGGTAGATGTGAGATCTGGAGATTAGCATTACAGGGTTATACACGGCTAGGTGGAAAATTAAACCAGATTGATCATTTGGTGCGCTTCAAACAGTAAGGCGTGGGCAGCAGGCAATAGCACCAGGGTTGATTGTTACTATTTCGGTCTCCCCGCATGACTCGCTCCAGGACAAACTTGTGGGGGAGGCGTTTTGTTGGTAGCCTAATGTGTGAAATATTAAATATGAATGATTCAACAGTAGCCTTAAGCGGTATGCCCCCAGTTTTATTGCGTGTACTCTAGGATACCTGCATAAATCTCGAATTTACATTTTTTCCCTAGAACAAGCACAAATAAGACGATTCTTGATTACATATTGAGGCTCTGTTGTATTTAAAGTTGTATTGACCTTTTTTACTTTTACTTAAACAGTTGCAGATTTCAAGTCAGCTGTAACATTTTATAAGTATCTTGAACTATTAGTTCAATTAAGGGCCTAGTTAATTGAGAGCTCAGTTGGCATGAAAACCAGAAGACACATGGGGTCCCCAGGACCAGGGTTGAGAAGCCAAACTGTAAAACTGTTGGTAGGGATATTCATAATGTATTTTTATGTTGATAAAATATGTAATTTATTTATTTGAATTCACATTCAATGCAAGCTTCATATAGTATAACTTTTTAAATCCCATTTTAATAAATTCAACTTTGCAGTCTTAAAACGGTTGTAGAGAGGGTTGGGGAAGATTATTCCATTTTTTAAACCACATTTTAACCTCAGATAATGTTTATGAACTCTAATAAAAACAGTCCTTAAATATCTATAATTAGGACCCATAGTTTCATAATTCCTTCATATGTCTAGCTTATCGTACACTTGTATTGGATCAGATTAAGGGTCTGTCATCTATGTATATCTGGGACTGTTGTTATTGACTTCCACTTGGACCCATCTTACTTCAAAGCACGGTGTCTTTATAATTATTAAATAAAATAAACAAAGTGTGGGAGGTCCAACCACTATTATATAATTCCTTCCTAATTATGCTGTATGAATTTGGACATGTTTTTATTAGTTTTTTTCTAGAGTTGGTCCAAGGTATTTTTCTTCTGCCGGAACTGGCCCTCTTTCTATTGGGCAGGACCCTCCAGACTTCAACTCCACACCTGTTTATAAGATCTGTGATGTCACCATGGAGCAATGTCAATGGTGAAAACAGCTGTGCATTGAAACAGTGCATAGCAAACCACAGGGGTATGTCTCTCTTTGTAGAGAGTGGAATTCTAAGAAATCACTGTTACTGACACACTGCCAAACCAATACATTCTTACTGAGTGAGCTAGTTTATTAAAATTCTGCTAATAACACATTTATTCTACATTTTTGGAGGCTGGATTTATTGCTGTTTGCATTTAGCTCAGAAATTATTTTGAAGAATCCAAATTTAGTTAAGCAATAGAACCTGAAGACGAGGGCTTTACCATCTGATGACGAGACCATTTAACATAACAATAAGGGCCTTATCAGACAAGGGTTCTATTGCTATTGGAAACTAGATATGTTAAATAGAAAACATTTAAAGTGTTTCTGTTTTTTTTTTTTTTCTTTGAGATTTTATGGAGCACTAGTTTTTGTTGCTACTGAATACAAACGGTTTCCTCATTATTCCATGTGTAATGCGGTTTGTTATGAATTCCATGTGTGCTCTGGCAGCCTTCAGCCAGGCTTCATTATCTCAGTGGTGGACGATGTCACATCCTGGGTATTTCCAATATTATTATTATTATTTATTTCTTCGCAGACGCCCTTATCCAGGGTGACTTACAATTGTTACAAGATACACACAATTACCCCATTTATGCAATTGGGTTTTTACTGGAGCAATCTAGGTAAAGTACCTTGCTCAAGGGTACAGCAGCAGTGTCCCCCACCTGGGATTGAACCCACGACCCTCCAGTCAAGAATCCAGAGCCCTAACTACTACTCCACACTGCTGCCCTCTACAATAGCCTAAGTAATACCTCAATACTAAAAAAATATATTCTACTTACTAAATGTGGTATTTTGTAACAACTGTAGGTCACCCTGGAAAATGGTGTCTGCTAAGAAATAAATAAATACTACTAATACTACTACGACTACTACTACTACTATGACTACTACTACTACTACTACTACGACTACTACTACTACTAATAATAATAATAATAATAATAATAATAATAATTATTATTATAATTATAATACATGGAGCTGTTCTTCAGTTCAGGTACTTTGAACACAAAAGCGAACCTGGTTTGTGAACTGTTTGTAAAACATTTAAATAAATAAAAGTACCGGTCACTTCTTATTTCTTGTGTCCTCCTTTTGCTTTTATTATGGCTTTCAGATGTTTATGAGAATTCTTCACCAGTATGTTACATCTTGTCTTGCATATTTCTTTCAGCTCAGACAGATTGGATACACAATGTTTGATTTCAGTTTTTTTCAGATCAGTCCAAAGTATTTATATTGCATTGAGATCTGGTGATTGCGAAGGCCAGTACAGCACTTTTATCCTTGTTTTCTTCAAGAATCCCAGAGTTGACTTAACTGTAGGCTTTGGGTCGTTGTTGTGTTGGAAGATAAATTGTCTGCCAATCCAGCCTTTGAGCAGATGGTACCATTGTACTTTGTAGAATGTTTTGATACATGGCTGTACTCATTCGATCTTCAATCACATGAATGTCTCCAGTCCCATAACTGCTAAATCACCCCATATATCATGATAATAACCACCTTCATGTTTAACTGTAGGTACAAGGTGTTCTTAATGAAAGACTTTCACTTACCTACCTCACTCTATTTTCAAGGTGTGGTATCCGAAGCAGAAGTACAGAGAAACATCATCTGTAATTGACAAACCGAGGACTGGAAGACCCAAAAAGCTGTCTAACAAGGATGAGCAATAATTGAAGATAATATCCTTAAGGAATAGAAAGAAGACAAGCGTTGAATTGACAACAGAACTGGCAGAAGGCACAGGTGTCATTGTCCATCCATCAACAGTCCAAAGCACCTTTGACCATTGTTCCATAGTCCGATTTCTGTGTTCTTGTGCATATTTTAGCCTTTTAGTCTTGTTCCCCTTTCTTAACACAGGCATTCTTACTCCAACACATTTTTTAAGTCCTGATTTCAAGAGTGACCTTCGTATTGTTGATTTGATGGACAATGACACCTGTTCCTTCTTTATGCAAGTCAAGGTTGTTATAATAGTAGAAAACACTAGTAGAGGCTGAGTAAATTGTTGATCCTCATAATGCATCAGAGTACAAAAAAGCAACATGTGTGTATGTATGTACAGTATGTGTGTATGTATGCATGTACAGTATGTGTGTATGTATGTTGTACAGTATGTGTGTATGTATGTGGGCATGTATGTATGCATGTATTCTCTTCATTAAATAACATTCTGACTCCGGTCTCTTAATCTCTTTTTTCTTGTACCTGGCTAATAGCAATGAGTAATGACCAAGATCCTCAACATAATATTTGTCCTATCCCTGGGATGCAGCAGTTGTTTATCAGCCCTTGATTATATTGCTCTGTTACTCTGCAATAATAAGAAGACTGGTTTTACAGGGTCAGCCACAGAACAGCTGCTGATAAATTCCTCTGTGCAAAACTGAACTGGATATGAAGGGGGGGGGGGGGGGAGCACAAAATGTCCCAGGATTTTTAACTGGATGCACACATCTGTGCAAAGATTAATATCCACCTCAGTGATCTCACCTTATTTTTGGCCCCAGTGTGTATACCTACATGTTTTGTACATAGTTCAGTATATATAGTAATCACAGTATGTTCGCGTGTATGTCCCTGCCCCCATGTTTTGCATGTGCATGTCCTTTCATAAGAAAGTGCCCCAGATACTGTACATTGTTAGAAAGGATCATTTTAAATTCATCCTCTTCAGGCCAACAAAATAATTGTCTAATTGTCTAGTCAATGTCTTATAAGTCTTTGCTTGTCACTTGCCTGAGTAGGTTTTGTGTGTACTTGACTAAATTATTATGTTGGCAAGGACCTCAAAATAGGTAATCATTTTACAAGGATTTTTTTTGCATATTTCTAGTAGACTCTCTTTCTCTCTTTCAGCATACCAATGAAAATAAATATAATACTAACGGTTTTGTGCAGTATACAATAATGATGCAACAGATGTCACAGTGTGAGACCAGGATAGCCAAGCCCTTAGATCAATGATTTGCACATAGTGGAGGTTGGTTGCCAATTCACAGGGCAATGTAACTTGGGCTATTAGTTTTTTGAGGGGTACACTGGGTTCCCATAACCAAATTAATTTTACAGTTCCTTTTCTAAATACTGACATAATTGAAAGTATTAAATACCACATACTTGATGTGCAAAGCAAATATCATATTAAAACACAATTAAGATAATTAAAAGTATTTACCACATACTGTAGATTGGTGGTAATATTAGTTTAATATTAATTCTGTTTAATTCCATTTTGTTCCAGATTCTGACAGCACTAACAAATAGTTCCCCCATTCTTGTTGACATCAGTTTCCATTTGGTGTTGCTTTTGTATTTTTATGTGTTGAGTTTCCCCTTTTCAATACAGCCATTCTATGTTAATAACAGTGCATTGCATATGTACTTGTCCTTTTGATTGGTGTTTGCACTTGGGTATAGTTTACTTTTCTTGTATTATGCGCCTTTTCAGGTGTAATATTACAGTATATGTACTCCCACCTGTTTATGTGAGTCATAATCACGGGAGCTGATGTTTTTAGAAAATGGGATATCCTCATGTTCAGGAACTGTGTGTGAGCAGCTTTTATATAAATTATTTCCCAAGTTAGTCGAGAGGTCGAATTGCCTTTGTTTAAACACTTACGTGGACATTTCATATTTTCATTGCTTTTAATTTGAATAATATAAATCTGGTACAAAATTAACTGGTGGGTAAACTGGTGAAGGCTCTATGCAGACAGGAAACAACATTATTAAATCAGTCTGGAGACAACGTTGGGGTTAATCAGTCAAACAGGATGGTCAGTGAACATCATGGAATATTATTTATTATGTAACTGAAAATTAGTTCAGTTTTCCAGAGGCTGCCAATGTTGAGGATGAAAATATTAATCCCATTAATAAAATCCTCATGTGTGCAAGATAAACCCGGCCTACTTAATCCCCCTTTTCACTTGTTTTTGATCATGTGATAAATAAGGAAATAAGGAAGGTAGTTCATTGTCAATATTCCACAAGCACTGTGCAGGAACTGAGATCTGTTTCAATTGTTGCAAATACAGCGAAATCGCAGGTTGACAGAAAACAGGAAGCTAAAGGAGTTCTTTTTTTTCCCTGTGTTTGCAGAGTAAATGTTTTTTTTTGTGGTGAGGCATTTAAAGAGATCATTTGTTGGAAATTATACAGTATATTTATAGTTAGTTTTGATTGCATTTTTAAAAAAGGACTAAGGCTAATGCATATCATGGAAATCAAGAGTGCAAGTCAATCCATACATGTCTCATGAATGCACTTTTTATATCATCTTGCTAGAAAAAGGAGGGAACTAATGGGTTCGATAGCTGGATAATCAGCAAATATTTCGAGTTGCAGTCTGACCAAACTGAAAAAAGATATCTCTGTAAAATGTAAACAGTGCCTGAGAGGTAACTCTTTATAACAGTAAAAAAAATTCAAAGTAACAAATTACTGTAACTAGTTACAATGTTGTTCAAGCAACATGTAACTGTAACGGATTACTTTATAAAAGTGATTTCCCCAACACTCTTAGAATATAACATGACTAGGTAAATTAAGAAAAAAAGTAGCCTCTTACTGGTGCATCATTTAATAACTGATGTATATTTCAAGGGTTCTGTCCTGGTTAAATAATTATTTATTTATTTAAAATGAGGTATTCGTCAACAAAGGTTTCCAAAAAAAGTTCCAGATCCTCAATTTACTTGTTTGTTTAATTTACATGAGACATTCAAGGTGAGCTTTTTCCTCTTAAGGGAGACCTTAATCAAAGCAGGACATTGTAGTTTGCACCGCCTTACTAGGGGATCTTGCATTGCATAGCTCATCAGTACCTGTATGTACAACACTGTGTGTCACAAAAAAATGACAATGAGCTTGATCCTCAAAGCTGTTTATTCCAAATTGTCACAATTTTTCCATACAGTAAAAACACACCCAATTAAAATTAAATCACATAATTACATTCTGGAGATTGCAAATGTTCTAAATGTGTTTACTAATTGTTTTAAAATTGTAAATGTTGTCTTATCTTACCTGAGAAAAATGACGCTAGTGATAATGCGAAGTAAAAAGCTTTGAGAATCTAGCCCAATTTGTTTTCTATGAATTTAATACTGGAATTATGGGCCAATTTTCCAGTACACATAGTACCCTTTTTTGAAAGTGAAATGTTTCTACCTATTAAATCTTTGTTAATACAAATAACTGATTGGTATTTAATTAAACATACAGAAGCTGGCACTGTGGTGTTAATAACCCTTCAGGGATACATTTCATGTGCCTAGAAGATTACAAATTCTAGATCTACATTCAACAGGCCATTAGTACCCAGGTAAGCAGACCCTTCAGGTGGGTGTTAATTATATGGTGTTGTTGGTCACTGTTTCTTGTGTATTGAGGTTACAGTGTTTACCTATCACCTTCTATGTGACTACTGCATTCATTAGACATTCTCCTTCAATTCAGGGCTGGTAGCGCCTCTTTCAATGTAGAGTTAGATGTCTTCAAATTACCCCATTGGGTAAACTACTACTCATGTGGTGTATTCAATTGATCTTAAAAAGCAGTCAAAACTAGCAGTAATGAAAACTAGTATTGTTAACAGTATATTTGAGTCTCTATAGTTTAGTATTGCCTATGTATGTAAATAAATAGATCAAAATAACATTAAGAAAAATAAGAAATTCTAAAGAATAGACACAGACACATTGGTTGTTGTTCTACAGTGTGGATTGTAACACTTGCACGCTTTCATTTTATTGGTACATTTGGGTGACTGTATGACACGTGGAACAGACCTCCGGTTTCCACCACTCAGAAGACTGGTACTCCTTGTACACTCAATGTGCCTCCACTTAGTGTTTAATATCATTTGTGACCAGAATTAAGTTATGTCTTCAAGAAATGTTCACCCTGGCCCCAGCCACAAAATAATACTGAAGACAATTTTTGTGGCACAAATGTTCAAACTCAGACAAGGAAATGCTGCTGGGCAATAAAGAGCATGCAGATGTAGCTTTCTACTTATCTGTACTGCAGATGTGCCCACACAGTGGAGGAAGAAGACGGAACAGAGAACTCCAAGGACAAGTCGAGCTCAGTGTTGTGGTGAAGGAACTTGATGGGGCTGTTAGCATTGTGCTTAGAATCAGTTTGTCATCAAGTTCTTCATTATACTGACAGCAGCTGAAACGTTGGTCAACTTCACTTACTTTCACCTGTACCTCAGGCAGCCAGAGATGCTGATAAGAAGGGCAGCAGTGTGGAGTAGTGGTTAGGGCTCTGGACTCATGACCGGAGGGTTGTGGGTTCAATCCCCAGTGGGGGACACTGCTGTTGTACCCTTGAGCAAGGTACTTTACCTAGATTGCTCCAGTAAAAACCCAATTGTATAAATGGGTAATTGTATGTAAAAATAATGTGATATCTTGTAACAATTGTAAGTCGCCCTGGATAAGGGCGTCTGCTAAGAAATAAATAATAATAATGTGTCAAAAACCTTAGGTATCAACAGCAAGAAAGCTTTTCTATCTTAAGTTTTACCCTGGATACTAGAAATGTATACATTAAATAAGGGAAGGAATCTTTTAGTTTTTGGTGGTAGTTGGGATGATTTTTGTAAGCTTTGCATGTAAACAGGCATTGTGTACCCATTGACCTCACTGGGACCGCTACTGTACAGTCCTGCACTGCCTGCTCTTTCAACACTTTCTCATGTCACAGTTGCTCTCTCTGGGCAACTTTCAATTATACTGACAGCCTAATTGTGCATTCACTGATTGTCGGCTCTGTTTCTAACACAGTTTTTGGTTTGTTTACAAACCCTGTCATACACATTGATAGTACATTTTAACGATATTTAAATAGCACTGTATATGAAGTATAATAATAATAAAGAACCATCTACACTTATAGATATGTCAGGGTCTAATGATGTTAATTCCAGGTAAGTATACATTTTTATAATTCTCTTTATAACCTTTTGCCCACAGGTTGTTTTGAGTTTCAAACTGACCACCCGGACCTTGCCAGTGAGTGTACAGGAACCACACAACCAGGTAAGTAAAAATAATGATTTCTTTATTACAGGAAATTATACAATTGAATACAACTTATTTTATAAGACAAAACAATTAGCAAAATCCCCCTTTCAAATCACCTTATACTGTGCCTAAAACTGTGCACCATCTAAAACATTGAACAAACAGCACTTGATCTCCACACTCCCTCTGTGTCCCTGGTCATTCACTCACGTACACCCCGATCTCAACCCTCCCTACTCTGAGTTGGTCTGCCTACCCGGCCACTGGTACTTAACTTAAGTAGGGTAGGACCTCACGTCTCGGGTGTGTACAGGGAGCTGAAAGTCTGTCCCTTGGTTGGTGCCTGTTTGCTCCCATGGATGCCGGTCATGGGGCGCCTTGAAGGGAAGCAGTACAATACCTTGTCATAAACCACAATTAATTTTGGTAAATCTAAATATTTCTGCCAAGTGTCTTTACTTCTGAATCATTTGCCAAACGCCAGACGGTCCTCAGCGCAATAATATTAACATTCTTCTTTTAATCAAAAAGTGCTGCTTCAACAGTATAATTCAAGGATAAATACTTTGTTTGCCATCAGTTTCTCACCGGTCCTTCCTTCAATCAGGCTGCCGTGTCTTTATCCTTCATATTCCCTTTACAGTTCCAAATAATCCTTGTTGATTCCATCTAGGTAGGTAGGTAGGTAGGTAGGTAGGTAGGTAGGTAGGTCGGTCGGTCGGTCGGTCGGTCGGTCAAGATGGCCGACTTCCAATGGTTGACTTCCTGTGTCTTCCGTACGATTCCCCCTGGAACCACATGCTCAATGCATGTATTTTTAGTTCCCTTTTTATAATGGACTGTCAATGATGGTTTATTGGTGCAAATGGAAAACACTTGGCTGTATTTAGACTTTGGGGAACGGGACTATTTCCTCCTTCTATTCACCCATGCTGTTGTACAAATAAATACATAACACAAAAATCAAATTAGCAACAAAAGTGCCTCCATTTGGGTAATGAACAAAATATAACGTAATAAGTGCAAAAACTAAAATAACGAATATAATACAAAAGCAAACCAAACATAATGTGCAAAACCTCAACTACTCCTGACTAATATGTAAGGGAGTTTTTTGTAATGCTTTCAACCCATTATCTGATATACATGTTTGCCTTCTGAAAAATGAACAATGGGGGCTCTGTAGCATGTTGTAAATTGAAAGGGTAGTTTCAAAACTGGGATTAGAAGTGATGAGTTCAAAGCAATGAGTGGAGCTTGCTGTGCTCTTGCTTTTGTTGGTGATGCACAGATATTATTCAGAAGACAGGGACTGATTTGTTTCTGTAGCTCAGCAGGGTCCAACCTTTAGAGTCCAGGGGTGCCAATTTATCTACACTGTCAGAGTGGCAATGTAGCAATCTTTAATCCAGGCAATGAAACAAGGTCACGTAATAGTGGGTTCATTTTATAACATAATGTGCTTATCTCTATTTGTTTGTCTGTTTAGTTATTTGAGATCTCACTTTCAAATTAAACGCAAAATCTGGAGTATCTAGACAGGCTGCAACCAAAAAGCATTGCAATAATATACAGCTATGGGCAAAAGTGTTATAAAAGCGCCTAACATTTTAGGATTGAGACATAAAAACTATATGAACATAATTTAGATATTTTGTGTGTTGAAGGCAAAGTCCAATTGAGTGTTTCTAGCTCAGGGTGACCTGCTTTCCTATCCTTTTGTTTTTATTCATTTTTTTGCTTGTTTTGTTCAAATATGTATTAATTCACTGTGTGTGTACAGTTAAAGAAAAAAATAAATAAAGAAAAAAAACAACCTTTGAATTCCCAGCCTGATTTAACCAGGTTAAAGTGAACCTGGCAGGCAACACTGTATACTTTCTTGGACCAGTTTACCAGCATTTAAATATCTTAAACCAGCACAACCAGGATATGCACTAATACATTAACCAAATTAAAAACAGTGTGTTTGTAAAAATGAATTAAAACCAATAAAATCATTTGCAGATACCTCACACAACATTCCTAATAATTTCGGAGAACTTAGATCTGTATCAGAAGACACTACGTTACACGATTTGCGTAGCTCAGTCCTATCTACCTGTCACATTTATATTTGAAAAAATCTTTAGAGGTTTTCATAATTCACCAGTATATATTATAACAAGAGAGTCATTTGTGCACTACAATGCTTAATATTGAAGAGGTGCTGACCAGTATAAGGTAATTACATGCAGTGAAGGTAGAGTCTCTACGGCAATACAAAAGTTCAGAATTCTTTCAGCCAAACATTCAGTTTTGATCGCTTACCGAAAGAGTTTCTGTAGGGACATTCATGGTCACACTCATTTGTATTCTGCTCATTTGTATTCTTCAACAAAAATCTCTTTATTTCTTTAAAAACATGGTTATAAAGCAAACACTAGGCATTGTTGGGCGTGTCAGAATGTTTCCATACTATGACCCTGTAGAATACCATGGGCCCTAAGGATTTAAAACACTATTAAACTAGCAAAGAACGACAGTAATGTAACTGTTTGATCCTGCTGCTACATTGTTTCTTGCTTTTTTTAAAACAGTATTATTGTTTTATTCTTCTCAGAGTATTTGCCTTTGCATTTGCATCTCCATGTTTTAAATCAAGCTTGAGCTTTTAAAACTGTTCAGACAGCTTAGGTGTGTTTAGCATTTAACTTTTCAACAGGTAGAAAAAAAGGAAAAGGACAAGAACACAAGTCACCTTAATATTATGGTAATAACACTACCAACCAGCTTAGTTCTCTGGTTCTGAATGGGGGGTTGCCTTGAGGTGTGTACTAAACACAGTGATGTTATGCTGCTAGTTTAAAGAGTTGAAAGTTCTATTATTCCATGCTGGTCATTTTCTACGCTTCCTGGAACCGCTGCTCTATAAAACACACTCAAGTATAAACAGTTCTTATTCAGAAAACAAGATGTGGGCTCCCGTGTGGCACATCCAGTAAAGGCGCCCCGCCGAGTGCAGGATGTGCCCTATAGTCTGGATGTCGCAAGTTCGAGTCAAGGCTATTCCTTTGCCGACCGAGGACAAGAGCTCCGAGGGGGCGGTGCTCAGTTGGCCAAGCACCACCCAGGGGGAGAGAGGGCTAGGTCGACCAGGGTGTCCTCGGCTCGACCTCCTGCGGGCTTGCCTGTACAGCTGCCCAGGATGTGAGATGCTGCAGAGAACGGCAGTGAATATCCCAGAATAACTTTAGTAAACAAACTAGTAAGGAGCCCCTTAAAGTGCCGGAGTGCTTTGAAACACAGTGTGAAATTAGGTAAACAGGAAGCCGGCATCACTGGGGGAACATTTTTGATTATAGACCTGGTGTGAGCCACGGAGCCAGTCCAGTAAGGCCTCAGGAGACTGAGTCTACAAAGGAGGCAGCGTGACCCAGCCTTAAGACCTGAGTAATGTTTATTTAGGTTAATGTGTGGATACACAGTTTAACCCCTGACTATAAACCAAGATACAGAGCTATACAGTGGTATAATAAATGTCTGAGGGACTCCTCCTCTCCTCAGAAATGTTGCTTCCATTTCATGACACACAGAATATTTAGTTTTCTGCTTACACTAGACATATTTGTTTAAAGGTTATTTATAAAGGTTTGTCCTGAAAACATCTTCTTCACAGGTACATCTCAAGATTTAGAATACTTACTCAGAATGGGCCAGTATAATGCATTTGATGTCTATCAAAAGAACAATGTTTTTACAGAGCTTTTTTAAACATGTCAAGTTTAGACAGAGCTGTTTTGGATAGCAATGGGTTTTACCAAAAATAAATTTGATCACATGCACTCTTGCTTGGATACACCATTTTTTTGTTCCACTGGTCTGTTTACTGTAAACCCCTTTATATCGGCAAGAGAAACAATGTACATGACTTCTGCAACAGTGTCTCTAAGTAGGGTTATGAAATAAATGGGGCTTCTCATCAGGCAAAAGGTTCCTGACCCTGAGCTCTTTTGAGAAAAGATTATGGCTTTGAGTGATACTCATTTGTTACAAGAAGTAACTCAAAAGTTTTCTTACTTTTCATGGTACATCTGACTGATAGAGCTATATCTTGGGAACAGTGTGCTTGCTAGGTATTTGTTTCAAAGTGGAAACGCTAACAGGGCTCGACAGCTTCCCTTCACCCCTCCAATCAATAGAAGCACAGCAGGGATTAGCAGTCCCAATTATCAGCATTGGTACAAATAGAAACAGAGCAGGTGATAAATCAAAGACAGCTATGTTGATGCTGTTGCTTTTGGCGAAACAGTCACAACAGATGATGAATATATATATATATATATATATATATATATATATATATATATATATATATATATATATATATATATATATATATATATACAGTATATGGTTGCCCAATAAAGCTCAATTGGTGCCAGAAATAAAGGGCTTTTAAAGTGTAGTAGGTGCACAGCAAAACCTCAATCTATGCAGTGCTCTGTTCCCTTGTCATAGCAAATGTGCTAAGCATCCATCTTTCTCTGGTACAGTATTTACAATACCACTGTAGAACTGCATGATGTTTGTTTAAAGGTCGGAATTCTATTGTCCAACTGAAAACACTTCAGGTATTAGACAGTGCAGTACATTGTGCTGCTTACAGAACGCACACCTCAGGAATTAGACAGTGCAGCAGACACAGGTTTGAAATAGTTTCTCCAGCTTTCCGGCAACATCACAGCCAGAGATACACAATCTGTGAAAAAAACTATTGAACTCCCTTGTACAAATACCTGCCTTTCTCTTAACCTTTTGTATCTTGGATTAAAAAAATACAACCTCTGATCTTACAGAAGTATGCAGTAATCACCCCCCAACTCCCCTATAAACTCCCTTCCTCCTACACAGAAATCCCTGGCAAACAGATGGTCCCGCTAAATCAAAGAATGAGAACAGGGGCTTAGACTGACTCTACTTATTGTCCTTGAAACAGTTGCCAGGTGTTGGAAGCCTGCTTAGAAGGCAAACTTTAAGCAGACTAGCCTTTCCGATTTAGAGAAACTAAATTCTAGGTTTGGCTCAGGGCACCTGATAGGATTAGAGCCTTTGTATACAGTGCTAGTTGACCCTGAGTGGGTGCAGTAGAGCACCTGTCCACAGTTCTATGATGGGAGTCAGAATGGCTCAGGACGTTAATGTTCCAAAGTGCCAATTCCAAAGTAGTATTTTGTCAATCCAAATAACTGGATTTTATCTGCTTAATTTAAGAAGAGCCTGTATTGTAAATCTGCAAAATGTTATTAATTTGCCCATATTTTGCGGTGTCACCTTAAGAATTGTGGTTGTATATGGAGCTATATAAAAAAGCCACTTTAATATATAAATATGTAAGTACTCTGCTGTGATTTTTTTTCCATTAAAGGCAGCTTTTACAACAGTTTAGCTGTGACTAGAGCACTCTCAATGTGTATAATTTGGTTTCAGTCACAGTCTGTAACATCTAAACAGCTCAAATACTTTTCAGTATTTAGCTTTTTTTTTACTTCCTTCCTCTCTTAAGCCTGGAACCAGTTTTAAATTTCAATTGTGTAAGTTGCTCTGCTACGTATTTTTTTCTGTGGGAACAGTGTTTAAAAAAAACATCTGTTTTTAGTTACATTGCAGAGAAAATCATTTCCTTTGACAAGGGTAATGTAAAATCATAAGACTTCAAACAAATTGATCACATTCTACACAGTAGCACTAGTTAAATGTTTTCTTTAAAATTTTAAAGGCATCTGTATTATAAATGGGTTTACAGTATTATATTAGTGCTCAACACTGTATTTGATGGGTGGATTTTGAGCCAATGTACTTATGTCCACACTTTTAATAACAGAGATTTATTAAACAGTACCCATTTTGAGTCAAATAATCAAGTTTCATAAAATGTCATTGATTGTGCCAAATAACTTGCTATATGTTTTGTCATGAAAATGTACAAGAAAATCAGTTGTCTGTGTTCAGAATCCAGAAAAACTGTTGTTTTGGAATTAGGTTCATTTTGGTTATACTGATCCCCAATGTTTACAACCCCGAAATACAATGATACAATTGTAACAATTTAAAACCTTTTAGGTTCTTTAGAAGTAAAATATTATTTTAATATTTAATCTCTTTAGTGTTAATCTGTGACATAAATTATATGATAGATTAGAAGTGACAAATCAGGCTAGAAGATGTAAAAAAAAAAAAAAGATTAGACTTCAAACTGAATAAAGTACACATATTTAACCCAAGAACAGCCCGTTAACATTTTTATAGTGATTCCAAAATATGTACAATTAGTCAACTGTGGGAATTAAGGTTAACTTCCTCCTGCAAATAAGCAGGATTCTTAGAAGGCTGTTGATGAGATATGCAGCAGATATCAATTAGACAACATGACTGTCTACCCTCACTGTCATTATAAGACCTTGCTAGTGTCAGTGGGAGAGATGCTGTTTTAGAGGCACTCAATGGCAGGAAAGAGCCACCAAGTCTGCACAGGCTGTGTCTGTTAGGGTGGGTCCAGCAGCTATTTTCTCAAAGACTTGCTGTCTGCTGTGTTTCTTGCTGATCCTCTGTTTACCTTCACTTACACCATCTGCAATTTCAAGTCTATGCTCCATATAAACAAGCTACACCTCAACAGTATAGGGCTTGTAACCAGGAGGTCCCCGGTTCAAATCCCACCTCAGCCACTGACTCATTGTGTGACCCTGAGCAAGTCACTTAACCTCCTTGTGCTCCATCTTTCGGGTGAGACGTAATTGTAAGTGACTCTGCAGCTGATGCGTAGTTCACACACCCTAGTCTCTGTAAGTCGCCTTGGATAAAGGTGTCTGCTAAATAAACAAATAATAACTCAGCTGGTGTTATCACCTAATTACTGCCAAGTACCAACTGCTTATCATTTGAGCCATCCTTTTACACAAACCTATATGTGCACGCATTGCACCTGAACTATAGTGCATAACATGGCGACCTCACTATACACAGGACGAAAAGTTAATACAGACCTAAATTTACAAATGATTGAAATTCTTTTTCATTTTATAACACAGCCCTTATTTATCTACAGACATGTTTGGGGCTCATCTATATATATATATATATATATATATATATATATATATATATATATATATATATATATATATATATATATATATATATATATATATATACAGTATATATATATATATATATATATATATATATATATATACAGTACTGTGCAAAAGTTTTAGGCAGGTGTGAAAAATGCTGTAAAGTAAGAATGCTTTCAAAATAGACATGTTAATAGATTTTATTTATCAATTAACTAAATGCAAAGTGAATGAACAGAAGAAAAATCTAAATCAAATCCATATTTGGTGTGACAACCCTTTGCCTTCAAAACAGCATCAATTCTTCTAGGTACACTTGCACAAAGTCAGGGATTTTGTAGGCATATAGTCAGGTGTATGATTAAACAATTATACTAAACAGGTGCTAATGATTATCAATTCAATATGTAGGTTGAAACACAATCATTAACTGAAACAGAAACAGCTGTGTTGGAGGAATAAAACTGGGTGAGGAACAGCCAAACTCAGCTAACAAGGTGAGGTTGCTGAAGACAGTTTACTGTCAAAAGTCATACACCATGGCAAGACTGAGCTCAGCAACAAGACTCAAGGTAGTTATACTGCATCAGCAAGGTCTCTCCCAGGCAGAAATTTCAAGGCAGACAGGGGTTTCCAGATGTGCTGTCCAAGCTCTTTTGAAGAAGCACAAAGAAACGGGCAACGTTGAGGACCGAGACGCAGTGGTCGGCCAAGGAAACTTACTGCAGCAGATGAAAGACACATCATGCTTACTTCCCTTCACAATCGGAAGATGTCCAGCAGTGCCATCAGCTCAGAACTGGCAGAAAACAGTGGGACCCTGGTACACCCATCTACTGTCCGGAGAAGTCTGGTCAGAAGTGGCCTTCATGGAAGACTTATGCCAAATAGCCATATTTCCGACGTGGAAACAAGGCCAAGCGACTCAACTCTGCACGAAAACACAGGAACTGGGGTGCAGAAAAATGGCAGCAGGTGCTCTGGACTGATGAGTCAAAATTTGAAATATTTGGCTGTAGCAGAAGGCAGTTTGTTCGCGAAGGGCTGGAGAGCGGTACACGAATGAGTGTCTGCAGGCAACAGTGAAGCATGGTGGAGGTTCCTTGCAAGTTTGGGGCTGCATTTCTGCAAATGGAGTTGGGGATTTGGTCAGAATTAATGGTCTCCTCAATGCTGAGAAGTACAGGCAGATACTTATCCATCATACAATACCATCAGGGAGGCATCTGATTGGCCCCAAATTTATTCTGCAGCATGACAACGACCCCAAACATACAGCGAAAGTCATTAAGAACTATCTTCAGCGTAAAGAAGAACAAGGAGTCCTGGAAGTGATGGTATGGCCCCCACAGAGCCCTGATCTCAACATCATCGAGTCTGTCTGGGATTACATGAAGAGAGAGAAGCAACTGAGGCTGCCTAAATCCACAGAAGAACTGTGGTTAGTTCTCCAAGATGTTTGGGCCAACCTACCTGCCGAAGTTCCTTCAAAAACTGTGTGCAAGAGTACTTAGAAGAATTGATGCTTGATGCTGTTTTGAAGGCAAAGGGTGGTCACACCAAATATGGATTTGATTTAGATTTTTCTTCTGTTTTCTCACATTGCATTTAGTTAATTGATAAATATAATCTATTATCATGTCTATTTTTGAAAGCATTCTTACTTTACAGCATTTTTTCACACCTGCCTAAAACTTTTGCACAGTACTGTATATATATATATATATATATATATATATATATATATATATATATATATATATATATATATATATATTTAAAGGCACTGATGAGCCTCAAACATGTCTGCAGATACCGTATTTTGACTTTTAAAATGTTGTGAATGTAGAAGCCGTTAGGTGACTTTCACGTGATTTGATTGTAATGTAATGCTGAAATGTGCACATATCCCGATTACCCATTGTTTAATATATATATATATATATATATATATATACTGTATATATTTGGTGTAGACGCTTATTAGCGTTTACCAAGATAAATGTACAGAATGCTGTGCATAAGCAAAACTACCCAGCATAGACGATTCAACAAATATTCTGAACACTAGCTCTGATCAGTCCGGCCTGTCTTGTCCAAAGTTTCAGCTGAGTGTTTATGCGTCCTGTTCCCAAGAAGATGGCTGAGTGATAATGACACTGGGGGCGTTGCTCGCAACGTTCCTATGCCTGAGCTGACTCAGGGACCAATGCGTTCACAGTACAGCAAAAAACAGACCAAAGCCGTCGCAAAGCCACCCTCTGGAACATGCCACTTTTGAGACGGCTAAAGGTAAGCTTCCCTTTAGTGTTTTTGTTTATTTTAGCTAAGCGTAAAACATTGAATTTAGACTAATATGAAGCTGATAAAACCTCTTATGTAATATTGTTATAGTTTTGTGGCTTTTGGATTTATTTTCTTACTGAGTAAGTGAATGCAAGAATGAGTTAAATGGTTCAAAGGAAGAGGTGGGAAGTTCCGTATGGTTTTATCAGTGTGTCTGACTGTTTCAGCACTTCCTTTAGAAAAGGAAACAGGAAAAGGAACAAAAAAGTTGCAAAATAAACAAGAACAGTAATTCTCTGGTGAGAATAAAACTGCTGCATGAGCAAAAGGAGAAATGAAAAAAAAAATAAACACAACTCTTTGTGAATGCTTCACAACAGAGGGTCAAAAGTTGTGGTTGAAGGCTGCTTGGCAGAGCTTCCAGAAGTTATTATTCATGGATCAATATGAAGGAAATATGATAGATACTTAAGTAAATATTTTTGTGTGCGTGTTGTGGACAAATGGTGATGTTATAGTCCACTGGCCAAACCTGACCCTGAGGTGAAGATCTTTAATATGGAACTTCCACTCTGTAACACAGACTAGTCCACTAAGTAAGTTTATCACAGCTAGAAGCCATGATTTCTGGAAGATCTATTAGAAGAACTTCTCTTCAGGTGATTTTTTCTGGCAACTGTCAAGACAGTGATGAGTGAACAACCATGCTTAATAATTTTGAAA
The DNA here is from genome assembly GCA_030684275.1 of Acipenser oxyrinchus oxyrinchus. NCBI lineage: Eukaryota > Metazoa > Chordata > Actinopteri > Acipenseriformes > Acipenseridae > Acipenser > Acipenser oxyrinchus. Next base: position 27,191,519 of record CM060256.1, on the reverse strand, counting down.
TGATGGTTAAAAACAGATGGACCATGATCCTTTGACATTTATCTTTTTTTTGTTTAATTTTAGAGTGACCAATTATTATTTGTATTTATTATTCCCTAATTTGGAATGTCCAATTATGTTTTTTTTTTTCTCTGCACCGAGTCCCCACACAGCACAGACGTTCTGAAGGAGTGTCAGCGTTCTCCAATCTCACAAGCCTAAAGCCAGAATCGCTTTTACACCGAGCAATCCAGAGCAGAGGTGGGCAGGCTACCAATCCCGGAGAACCAAGATCAGCCCTGCTTTTCATCCACTCTGAATGTGCTCGTCGCTGTTGCGCAATGAGGAGAAGCAATCGCTGCCAGTTTCCCCTCCCCCACCCTGGAAACGTCAGAGCCAATGTGACGCCCCCTTCGGGGTCCTCAGCAAAGTTCAGCCTCTTTGCACAGCCCGGATGTGAACTGGCGCCATCCAAGCTGTATGACTCATCCTGCGCTCCCAGCAGCAGTGCTTTAGCTGGATGAGCCACTCTGGGGCCTGCCCTTTCATTTTTAACCATATACTTCAACACTGTTTTTAAAAAAAAAAAAAAAAAATGTTTATGGTTTTTAGTATAATCCTGGTATTTTACTACTTTTATGAATATATTTTTTATTAAATACCTACAGCACATCCAAGAGAGCACAAACTATCAGTAGTAACCTCACATTCATACTGCATAAAAGTCAAATAAGGTAAAATAATACTGTAGAATATGTAGATGTTTTTTCAATATTTTCTGTTTTTCTAAAATATAATTCATGAAAAAGGCACTAACGTTGTTTCATTAACACAGATAACATCTTTTCTGTTCAATTTCCACCCCCCCACCCCCCCACTGAGAAGAGGGTATGAAACTGACAGATGCTGTTTCCTTCTAGCATTTCCATGTTGTCAACATGTTTTTTAAGCCTGCATGCTGTACTTCACTGTCTGAAACCAGGATACTGACACTGAAGACCACTCACACTTTGTCTAACAGGACAGCACAGTCAATCAATTTGTGGTCAGACATGGGTTAATTGTAATTTTGGGGTTAGGTTCACCACACCTTGTAATACCTCAGAGCACTGTCCCTGATTATAGGATACAAGATTGTTAAGATACCTTTGATGCTGTAGTGCCAGCTTTTGTGTATGACATTTCCACATGATTTTAACTGGTTATAAACAATGTCTAAAAACATCTTTGTAAAAGAAAAACAGGCTATCCAGTTTAATTAATGTACACATTATTTTCAGTTAATTCATTGAAATTAAAACACTCCAAAAATTGAAACAAATACTTCAAAGGCATTGCAGGCATTTTCTGTCACGCTTTTCAATTAGGGTGCAGAAACACTCAGAATGGCAAAGTGATTATACAGCACACAAACCCACTGCAGTAAAATAAATGAATAAATAATTCATATATTGGTCAGGTGAGACAAGAGAGGATGGAAAAAGGAAGAATTTTTTTTTTATATGAAACTATTCAGATGAAAATGACACGATAGTAGTAGTATTAATCAATTCAGTAATTGGCCATAGAGTACTCTTTCCTCTGTAACAGTATTTAGTGTACCTCAGCTTTGGGGGTCAATTTGCAGGCAGGAAAACCTTCAGAGAAGAAGGGCAAGATGTAGAAGACCCTGCATATTCAAACCCAGGGTCACTTTGTTTGGGATGCTGGATGATGTGGTGGTAAGGTGATATCATCTCACTCTGCAGTTCATCCTAGACCTAATAGCTGAATTTCACCTTTTCATCACCTGGTTGACTGTCCTCCTGGTAACACCGACAGCATTGACTTTCTCCACTATAGAGGACCATATGGCCTCTTTGGTAGCGTAACTTATGTTGGCTGAGGCTTTCATGCTGAGTGACCTCAGCCGTAAGGACTCTCAGCTCCTCCTCAGAAAAAAAAAATATATATATATATTTTCCGAGCACTAAGAGGACTTTGCTGCCTTTTCTCCGACATATACAGTGCCTACTGCTCTCAGTACTTGCATTGCATTCCTTGTCTTCAACAAGGATAATAATAATAATAATAATAATAATAATAATAATAATAATAATAATAATAATAATAATAATAATAATAATAATTTGATATCAATATGGCTTTGTCTACCCCAACAAAGCAGTTTAGATAGGCTTTAAGCCTCCTGTAAGCAAAACGCTCTTTCAAACACGCCCTTGCTGTGCGTGTGATTGATCTCTCTGCTGATCTCTGGACTCATACTGGTGTCATAACAAACAGGATGTTTGCAGCCCTCAGGTCCTGCCAGCTGAGCCCAGGAGAGGCTCCACTGAAATCTTATAGGGCAAGGAGTGCCCTTTATATTTTCTCACTGCTACTACTTTTCCTTTGTTCTCTTCTGTCTTTGTTGGAACATGCATGGTGGTGGGGTGGGGGATTTCCTAGGAGATAATAACCCATGCTACTTTCAACACAAGCCAATACAGGAAGAACGCTAGCTAAAAGAATAAAGGGATCCAAAGATAATGTTTACCTTTCAAGCTTGCAATGTGCTTACATCAACCTCAGGGAGAACTAACAGAACCAAAGCTCATTTAGTCTTGCCCTGGATTTAAAGTTTGAAAGGAGGTACCTGAACCAACAGCAACATGCTATAAGTCACCGCATAGATAATACATTCTATAAACCCCTATTGCCATTCACTATATTGGACAAATTTGTATTTTGGTTTTAAAACATAATATTTGCAGAGATGGTGAGGGAAGGAGTCATTGCTTAATCCATAAACACAGCAGGGTATTTATTAAGTTTCATTTTACAGGAAAACTGATACACTGAACTCATACCAACCCTAATTGCTAACACCAACATTCACACATGTTTTGCAGTTAACACAATTGTTAGGAGGTTCTGAGGCTGAATGTTATTAGGTGTTTTTAGATATTATACCAATTTGATCAGACCAAAAGGCAAAAGGAAGAAACCTTTTTAGATAACTTTTTCTTTCACTAACATGTCAGGGTTACTGTATTCCTTTGAATTTAAGACACACTTCTAAACCAATTTTTTCTTCTAAAAAATGTCCTGCGTCTTAAATTAGAGTATAGTGATGTATTAAAAATCGCCAACACATGACTGCCCTAGTATACAAACAGGAACGTGACCGACTGCCAGAGAAAAGACAAACAAAAACGTTACTGCCCGATCTCGAATCATCCATGACATACAGGCAGCCATTTTCAAAGCGCCGGGAGTCATTGTCTGGGAGATGTCAATAAAGAGCACTCCTCCAACTCCAAGGATGAGGACTAGGAGAGATTTGTTGTTGTTACAGGCATGCTAATTTACCAATATACAATATGCTTTACCAATATGGCTAACAGATGAGTTTGTAGCATTTCATTGCAAAAAAGTTGAGCAATCCTTTGTATAAATGAACCTTAAATGCGTAATTGAGACTGCGAAAAGCCCTGCTGCCATTTGGTAAAATCCTTATAATGAAGAGGTGGGGGGTCTGTTCTCTGCCTCCCTCTCCTTTGCCTGCCTCACCTGCAGATTTTGAACTGATTATCCAGACATTCCTTCAGTGTGAGTCGCTGTTCTATCACTGAAACTGTCTGCAAATTAAAAACCTTTTTAAGATATGTTCAACGCAAGGAAACTGTCTTATGTCTCCAACCTGCTTTTCAGCACAAGCTGAATTGTAATGAGGATGAGGGCTGCATTCAGTTCTAAAGCTTGAGTTATGAACATTGCACATAAGCGTGGGCATGACGTGTGAGAAATGCATCTTTTTAAAAGTGCAGAGCAGTTAGAAGCAGTTTGACAGCTGCAGAAACTAAACTTAAACTTACAGTAATAATAATAATAATAATAATAATAATAATAATAATAATAATAACATGGCCTTCAAGCCAGTAGTCTGTGACACCTGCATGATGTGGGAAATCCGGGAAAACCCAGTAGAGCTAAACCAAGTGTGTGTAAATTGCCGCACGATCCAGGACTTGCTTAAACTAGTAAGTATGCTAGAAATGGAGCTGCAGGAAATGAGACCGCAACAGGAGCTTGAGGAGCTGACACACCCACAATTCTTGGAAGTCTGCACCCCTAACAGACTGAAAGCCACCAGAGAGATAGAAGAGGGTCAAAACAGCTGGGTTCAGGTAGGCAGAAGCAGGGAAAAAAAGAAACTTTGTCAAACACAACCACCAGAAATCAAAACATCCAACACATTTGAGCCACGTCAAAATTTAGATGATCAAAACCAACATCAAGAGAATGAAAGAAACAACATCCCGGACCCTATTAACAGTGGTGGCCAGACAGCAAAAAGAAGGGAGGTCATGATTGTTGGGGACTCCATATTGAGAAACACAGCAAGTTCAGTTCGGAGTCAGGACCCCCTTACTACAACAATGTGCTGCTTTCCAGGAGCCTTTGTCACACACATCACTGAGAACGTGGACAGGCTCCTAGAACGAACAGGAGATGACATGGTAGTAGTCGTCCACATCAGTACAAACAAGATTGGAAGAGACAGGCCAAGATCCCTGCAAAACAGATTCAGAGAGCTAGGAAGGAGTCCAAAACTGTGGTATTTTCTGGGATACTGCCGGCACCTTGCAAAGGAGCATACTGTATAGACAGCTGGAAATAAATAATCTAAATGCATGGATGAAAACGTGGTGCACACAGGAAGGCTTCACCTTCCTTGAACATTGGCCCACATTCTAGAACAAGGACTATCTATATAGGTGGGATGGACTGCACTTAAATAAAAAGGGAACCAATCTACTCAAAGAAAGGATCCTCTAGGAGGTTCAGAAGCATTTAAAACTAGAAAGGAAGGGGGGAGAAATCAACAAAAAAACAGAAGGGAAATTACATCAAAACAATGGCAACAGTAAGATAGCCATTAAATGTATTTATCTAAATGCTACAGTCTCAGAAACAAAATGTTAGAACTTGAAGCTACTGCACTAACAAGTAACTATGATGTGATAGGTGTTACAGAAACTTGGTTATCCGAAGAAAAAAACAATGCAGAATCAATATGGGTCAGAATAATGGACAAAAATTCAAAGGGCATAATAAAAGGGGCATGCCATAGAACGCCAAATTCAGGCACCAAGCAAAATAATCGGTGATACAATGACATTAGAAATGCGTCTAGCAAAGGAGAACGCATATTAATGGGGGATTTCAACTTTCCCCATATAAAATGGGAAAACCTGGTGGGGAGCACGACATACGAAATTGAAATGGAGGAAATGACAAATGACTTCTTCCTAACGCAATTTGTCAAGGCATCCACTTTTCAAATAACTAAGACAGAATAACTAAAACAGAGGTCAGAGAGACGTTGGCAAACTCAGACCACAACATGGTCTCATTTTAAGCGCTTTTTAAAACCCCAAAAGTAAGGACTAAAGCTAAGGTCGACAATTTTAGGAAGGCAAACTATGAAGGTATGAAACAGAAGTAGATAGAGATAGAGAAAACATCCACGGAAAAAGGATAGCTGTTTTTTAAAAATGTAGTACTAGAGTGCCCAAAACAATGACATCCCAAAAATAGACAAATCTAAATCTAAAACAAAATTTTCTAAATGGTTTAATAGATCAATTTTAAAAAAAGAAAAAAAGGCACTTTACAGAGCTTTTAAAAGGGACCAAGAACAAAGTACACAGAAAGAGTACTTGGAACTGCAAACACAAGTCAAAAAGGAAGTTATAAAGGCCAAGAGATATCGAAATGAGCATTGCTAAGGGGGCTAAAACCAATTCCAAAAAGTTTTTCCAGAGATGAAGAGAAAAAAAATAGCAAATATATTAAATGATTACTTTTCACAAGTTTTTACAAAGTAGGATAAGGGAAACACGCCCCACATGTCGACCTGTTCCTATCCAGTTTTAAATAACTTTAGCATAACAGAGGCAGAAGTGTTAAAGGGACTAGGAGCTCTTAAAATAAACAAATCCCCTGGGCCGGATGAGATCCTCCCAATATTACTCAAAGAAATGAAAGAAGTTATTTACAAACCACTAACCAAGATCATGCAACAGTCTCTTGACACAGGGGTTGTACCGACAGACTGGAGAATTGCAAATGTAACACCGATCCACAAAAAGGGAGACAAAATCAAACCAGGTAACTACAGACCAATAAACCTGACTTCTATTATATGTTAACTTATGGAAACTATAATAAGATCCAAAATGGAAAATTACCTATATGGTAACAGTATCCTGGGGAAATGCATGCACATTGATTAGGGAGTGGTTAACATGTAGAAAACAGAAAGTACTAATTAGAGGAGAAACCTCAACATGGAGCGAAGCAACCAGTGGAGTACCACAGGGATCAGTATTAGGTCCTCTGCAATTCCTAATCTACATTAATGACTTAGATTCTGGTATAGTAAGCAAACTTGTTAAATTTGCAAATAGGAGGAGTGACAAACACTGTTGCAGCAGCAAAGGTCATTCAAAATGACCTAGACAGCATTCAGAACTGGGCAGACACATGGCAAATGACATTTAATAGAGAAAAGTGTAAGGTACTGCACGCAGACAATAAAAATGTGCATTATAAATATCATATGGGAGATACTGAAATTGAAGAAGGAATCTATGAAAAAGACCTAAGAGAAATGTCTTCATCTAGACAATGCGGGGAAGCCATGAAAAAGGCCAACAAGATGCTCAGATATATAGTGAAAAGTGTTGAAATTAAATCAAGGGAAGTAATGTTAAAACTTTACAATGCATTAGTAAGACCTCATCTAGAATATTGTGTTCAGTTCTGGTCACCTCGCTACAAAAAGGATATTGCTGCTCTAGAAAGAGTGCAAAGAAGAGCAACCAGAATTATTCCAGGTTTAAAAGGCATGTCATATACAGACAGGCTAAAGAACTGAATCTATTCAGTCTTGAACAAAGAAGACTTCGTGGTGATCTGATTCAAGCATTCAAAATTCTAAAAGGTTGACAATGTTGACCCAAGGGACTTTTTTTCGACCTGAAAAAAGAAACAAGGACCCAGGGTCACAAATGGAGATTAGATAAAGGGGCATTCAGAACAGAAAATAGGAGGCACTTTTTTATACAGAGAATTGTGAGGGTCTGGAACCAACTCCCCAGTAATGTTATTGAAGCTGACACCCTGGGATCCTTCAAGAAGCTGCTGGATGAGATTCTGGGATCAATAAGCTACCAAACGAGCAAGATGGGCTGAATGGTCTCCTCTCGTTTCTAAACTTTCTTATGTTTTAGTTTTATAAAAACTTTAATTTCTTACTGTACCTTACATACTAATCAATAATTTATTTCATATTAGCAGAGCCATTTTAAGCAGCCATCTTTAAATGTACGAGCATGCCAACACATGTGGTGGGCAATCAACTTACACACAACTGTTATTGTTAAATAATTATTATTACTATTATTAGTCGTAGTAATTGTACAAATAAAAGTTGTTTCATACATTTTTTATGGAATCATATTTCTAATAGTACACATTTTGAATACCAGCTTTCAAGACCAGATTCATTTTCTTATGTTAAGGATTTATTTAGTTCTGAAAGAGTGTGTGTTAGTTGCACCATATTACGATCCAATAAATATATACAAATTTCAGTTTTTTTTCTTACAATGTTTTTTTTCCCTCCTTTCATGTCCAGTGAATGCTGCATTTAAAGCTTATTATTGGAATCACAGTTTAAATTAGACCCCTCTTTAAACTGAAGACTTGGATGTTTTATTATTTAACTAGCCCACCTACCAAACCCCATTGATCCCCTTCACATAAGTCTGTGAGACTCCCAGTGGCTTTTTATTTCTTATTTTCACATACCAGTCATTTAAATGATCCTCATATGGATTTGTAGGTTTCAAATAATAAAGGTTTAGGTGTATTTCAAACTACTTTGTTTGAAATACACTTTGTTTCTTTTTGTTACTTTGAATCAAAGTCTCCTCCAAACTGACATCAAGCTGCTCCACAATGTGCTCTAAGGTGCTGGAAAGACTTGGTGGTAAGCTGTTGTGTGCGGTTTGCTCTTCCTGGGTGAATGTCTCTATGTGTGTCTCCTCTTCCTCCTGCCTCTTGCTGGAGCTGGGGCGCTGCTGGAAACATCTACAATTCCACCACTCATTGTGCGCTGGCACACCGTTCACCAGGCTGCTTACTCTGTGCTGCTGCAAGAAGACAATTAATAGAATTCAAGAAAACACATTAAATACAAGCATTTCGTGAAAAAAAGGCACTAATCAATACGACAAATAAACAATTTCTGGTAGTTTAATAAATAATCTTTATAACAAACAAAAGAACTTAAGTAATTTAAAATATTTATTCATGACAAAAGTATTGGCATCGTTACATGAAGTCTCTAACAATTTAATAGAAATAATAATAAAATATTTATATATACAGAAGAGTTGTATGCACATAGACCTAGCTGCGAACCACTTTAAAGAACAATCATAAAAGAAGCTGTATAAAATATGCCAAGAAATATGAAGAGCAATCTGAAGCATTCTTCAACAAAATTATCTGGTCTGATGAGACTAAAATATAACTTTTCCCCAAAAAAGGACCACAATATGTTTAAAAAAGATGAGACCCATCAATGAAGAAAACCTTGTGCCTAGAGTTAAACACGGAGGTGGTTCGACCGTGATATGGGGGTGTTTTAGCAGTTAAGGGACCATAGATATTCATGTGATCGATGATCAAATGAGCAGCTTGTATTGGAGGTCATATAAAGCTCATAATATTAACAGTTAGAATCACGTTTTTAGGACTTTCAGTGCCCTTTTAAATCCACAGAGCAACCAGGGCGTGCAATATGTGGTTGTTGTGCATATTGTCTCTTTAATCATAAAAGTATCAGTTTGGAAAGCCAAACAGATTGCACAGATGTTCTCAGCTAATGTATGTTCCTGCTTTAGCAGATTGAGACAGCTGTCATACAAACCCAATTTACTATCTGTCCTACCAGTACCACTGACAGAGATGCCCTCCCAAGCCATCTCAACAACAATCTAGAAATGAGATTTAGATTAGTCCCTCAACCCATCCTGAATTCTAGAATTCATAGGTCTGGGTTAACATTTTAAGGCACAATACTTTAGTGTATGGGTGGACAAAGATGGTTCTTTCAGTCCAGGTCTTTCTTACACCCATGTCTCATCAAATCAAGTAAATACCCATCCAGGTACAAAAAAGTTCAGTCAGACCTGAACTGCCCACCCACAATTAAGACCCTGAGCATGCAAAAGAAAAGGGGTCAAAAAAAATAGATGAATACATTCCAGCATGATGCATGCAAAATGGATTCCGTTTTGGCTTCCTGTACACTGTACAGGCTTCAAAGTCACATGTGCTGTATTTTGGCAGACCAGCTTAGAGGTGAACAATTCTGTTAGTGTGCAAACGGAGTCCCGCTGGGACCTTCAATGGCTATCCTGACACATGGAACACATCTGGGAAACATCTGTTCTGGTAATTTATTGTCAATTGAGCAAACCCTCTTTAAATAAGAACTTAAAAAATAAAATGATGATATTGAAAAGGGTAGCTCAATTCAAAATACAGTTAAGGGGAAAATTCAGCTCTTGATTAGCCACTCTGAAGAAGATTGACACTGACTAAAATATAGAAAGAAAATATATATGTTAATACTTCAAATAATATATATAGTGATGTGCACAGTGTAAGTTAATTTATTGAAAGTATTTCCCATATATATATATATATATATATATATATATATATATATATATATATATATATAAATGTACTGTACTAAACAAGTAGTCTCATGCATATTAATGCTTTGGTGTATCCTAAAAAAATAACAGCATTCTAATAGGGGGGCTTCTGTGACTGGTTACAAAGATTCCCAACATGTTAAATTTTAAATGGTTAAATGTGTTTAATCCTGTAGCTTAAACCTTAAGGAAATGAAACTGACTAACATTCCTACACAGAGAGGGTTTTTAATTGCTGGTCAAGTACTTTCACACAGAGAAAAACAGGCACTGGAGATGGTGATTCCGAGTGCAAGAACCTGTGTTTAATAACTGAAAATAATAGTTGAAATGCAAGTTTTAGTACAGTTAATGTGGCTCGGTCTTTATAAAAATGTATATAAATATTAAGTCACCATTACTTAAAGGTTCCCCTCAGATATATTATTTACAGTTTTAGTCGAGCATTTTCTAATGACATCTGCATTTTTTATTTAAAATGTACTCACAATGCAATTTCCACATTTGGATGTGTTCGCCTTCTTTTCATAAAAAAAATCAACTTACCTCATAATGGGGACATTTTGTAATTTATTTAAACTGCGACGCATGCTTGCCATCTCATTCATGCAACTGGGAATATTTATGAGTTACTTCACAGCCCTGTTTTTGTTCCCTTGTTATGTGAAAAGGTAGTCATGCATTTAAACCAAGCTGTAAACCAAGATCAGAGCTTGTTATGTTGCGTTCAAGGAACAAGAGGTACTTCAGATTTTGTACAGTAAAACTACACTCACTGGCCTCTCTGAGCACTGGCCTCTCTGTGCACTTAAAATGTCAAGCATTTGGAATAATCTGTGTTGTCCTCAAAAACAATTCCAGCATAAAGACTTGTTTTTATAGTCTTAACAAAGTTTCCCATTCATTTTATCTGTGTAAACATATTAGGATATTGAACCATAACATCCCATCTTGTGATGAAAAACCACATTTCCCTGTCACGGGAGAGCCATGTAATACCATTAAAGCAATCAGTACAAATAAATGACTGTTTGTTTGTTTTTTTACGCTGAACATAAAGTTCTGTATCCTGAACATTGCAATTCTGTGTTTTGAACCTGGATTACAATGTCTGAAGTGGCATTGGAAATTGCTAAGTTCTGATTTTCTGAATTATGAATATAAAGCAGGTTATAAGGCAGAACGGTCATGGCTCCCATTTGCCCCATAATGCCATTACACTAACACTAGTAGTCTCGTTATAAGGCGGAACACAAACATGGCTATGGCTACCGACTACAGCGTTATAAAGGGGGAACACTGTATATGAATCAGTCCTTAGAAATTCTGGCATGTGATTGGCTAAAACCTCATCATATGACCAAAAATAGATCCAACTATTGCCCCCGTGACAATGCTTATGGAAAATAGTTTTTTTCATTTTTTAAATTTTTTTACAAACTCCCTTAAATTACATTATCACGCTGAGCGTCCTTCCTCTTTTCACACAACAATGCTAAATGGCGGACAAACCTGCATCTCGGCCTCCTGGACAGCAATTTTGTGACGTAACAGAAAATGAATTACAAAATATACTACAAACACTAGATGCTGCAAACACTAAAATCATAATTTTTCAAAAAGTAATAAAAGCCATTATATTGCTCTGAATGCAGGCAGAGACAGCATAGCAGCAGGGGCAGGGGGTGTGGCCGTGGCCCCTGTGTGTGTGCCTTCATTTTACCCAAGACCTTACAATATGTAACAAGTTAAAATTAGAAAAATATCCCAGGAGTAAAGAATAAGTTGTGTGGGACTTGATCGGGAGAGGGGAAGAGGGAATGGGTTCGTCCAGATTCAGTGCGACAGACCTGAGAGGAGCAGAGAAGCTTTGCGCTTAATGCAAAAAATAATTGCCGATTCCAAATTTAATAAAAAATAAAAACTTTCCTTTGCTTAAACCCTTTAAACAAAAATGATGCAGAGGCATGACTATCGATAGTTGTCAAACGACAGAATGCATCGATAAATCGCCTCAGCCTTTATTTGTAAACAGATTTTCTCAACAAAAAGTTCATTGAATTGGTCTCAATGGCCTTACACTGTGGCACATGTCTACGCGCAATCTGGAGCCAAGATACAGAACAGAAAACTTTTGTTCCCATTGAAAAGTTTCAAACAAAACACAATTTCTCTGATCTTCTGGATAGGTGTCCATTCTGCTTGGGATGTTTCTCAGTCAAATAAATAAATGAAAATAAATGAAAATAAATAAATAAATAAAAAAAATACAAGTCCTGCAATCAATTACAAAATTGTGTTGGAGAGCATAATTATGCTAATAGGTTTAGGTGTTAACATTTGTAAATCTTTATTGCTCTGCCTTCAGTCTCCCGGGGTGTCTCGAAAAGCTATTGAACAGACATTAACAGCGGTAACTAAATCAAAGCGCAGGAAAAGTTCACAGCATTGATTTGCAGTGAAAGCGGGGTGAGTGAATGCCAGAGCTCTCACTGAGTAGTAAAGTTATTACACCTTCCTGCCCATACAGTTACCACCCCCCAGGGTACTGTGGGGCTTACAATTAAATAAACACAATTAAAATACTCATTATTTATTTACTTAAGAGAGCCCAGGTGAGCACTCATTGCCATGGAAGCAAGACTAACTCTGAGCACTTAAATCATTTTCTATATATATATATAAAAAAAAATACATAACACTTTTGCATAAAATGGGCACTTGCCTCATGAGTTATTTGTGATGTTAAATAAAGTTTTATATTCATTAAATATTTCTTAATTGTTGTTAAGAAGCCAACAACTCTGTTTGTATTTTAACTTATTTTATTCATTAAAAATAGTGAATAGAGTCAAACGAACCTGGGACTTAATCCACCAGGGCAGCAGTGTGGAGTAGTGGTTAGAACTCTGGCCTCTTGACCGGAGAGTTGTGGGTTCAATCCCTGGTGGGGGACACTGCTGCTGTACCCTTGAGCAAGGTACTTTACCTAGATTGCTCCAGTAAAAACCCAACTATATAATAGGGTAATTGTATGTAGTATCTTGTAACAATTGTAAGTCACTCTGGATAAGGGCGTCTGCTATAAAATAAATAATAATCTACCTTGGTGCATACATAGTTATGTATATATTTCCTTACATCTAGTTTAGGTTCCAATAATTGTAGGTAGTGTATTTTCCTACGCACAAATTTACATATGTTGGGTATTCTTTTTTCCTTCAGTAGGTGCTTGTTTTTAAAAACATAAGTCATAAAAAAGTTGTGTTTTTCCATTTGATGTGTAGGCACACGTTAAAGGTTGTGCATATGTATTTATTTGTTTAAATTAAAATAAATTAGACACAGGTACTGTACCTCTTATATAGATATATACTTATTAACTAGGGGCTTCATTATTTAACAGCTGTATAAGAATGAAGGTACACAGCACATACTTACAATACTGTCTCATTTTGGTAGATGCTTACATACAGTCTCTCAATGGAGGCCGCATCTCAAAAAAATCTTTGTGAGCAGGCATCACACACTGCCCGATGAAAATCACAGGAAGGGACACTCACTTTGTGAGTTTTTCCTTATGTTTGACCTGCCCTGGATGCATAAAGTACAGCAGCATTGGGCGAATCCATAGGTGAAATCATAAGGCTAAGTCAGTACTAATATGGCTAGAAGGCGACATGATCGTGCAAACTGCATATGACTGGAGACGTGCATGTATTCTCTCACTCTCTCAATTATATATATATATATATATATATATATATATATATATATATATATATATATATATATATACACACATACACACACACACACACACACACACACACACATACACATACACATACAGTAGAACCTAATTTATACACACCACATTCATCCGCGGCTCCCTGGCAAGTTTTATCTCTGAAATACAGCACATTATTGCCAATATAAGCCAATTACTTACACACACACACACACACACACACACACACACACACACACACACACACACACACACACACACACACACACATAACGATGCATGCATGCGTCAGTCTGAAACCTGTGGGGTTGACGTGAAGACAGCAACGCTACAAGTGGGAGGATTCGTTTCTTGGTATGAACTGCAGAAGGATGCCGATTCTGTAAAATTAGTTCTCCTGAGGCAGTTACTTAGTGAATCCTAGCAAACATATTTTTCCTCACTAAAACAAACGAACAACTTGCAAAAGTAAATTGCTTAAAAAAGCTGTTACGAAGAAAAACACTTCTGTTGGTATGTATTTTGTTGAAATGTAAGAAAAGTTGAAATTACACAGCTGGCTTGTTTATTCAGTTTTAAAGTTAAAAAAAATATATATAATTATTTGTTTGAAATCCCAGAAAACTAGCAACACTTAGCTACCATTTATTTTGGTAACAGAAAAAGCTAGGGTAACGGGGTTGGAGGTATATCGCATTTTGATTTTGCTAGGAGTAACACTGTCAAAGTAAACTAACTGTTATATATTGTATTGCATACATCTCCAGTAAAAGCTAATTTAGTTTACATTACTAGTTTCTGTATTTAATCATGCATTCTAGTCACACACAATGACACCTCATTTATCTGTGGATTTCACACATAAGTGGACCTCTGTTCCACCAAGCATGGAGATAAATGGAGTTCCACTGTGTGTGTGTAGGCAGGAGGGTGACAACGGGTTCTCAAGACGAAGTACAGCAGGGTCCCCTGACTCTGGCAGGTTCAACCAAAGTGGAAGGGGCACCCACCAACCCACCTGGCCAGCGTGGTGAGTTATGGCCAACCCCCCATAATGAAAGTAAAGACAAAAACATGTCCCTCATTCCCCAGAGGCTGGACTGCCGTCGACCAAGGCAGCGGCCGGTTAGGCATGAAGGCAGAGGGTGCTGAGAATCACCAGGTTACGATTTTAGGCTGCCACAGAATAACTGCAGATCTCTTTCAGGTGAAGCATTATGAGCATCAACAATTTACTCAAAGCCTCCTCTAGTGTTTTCTACTATTATAACAACCTTGACTTGCATAAAGAATGAAAAACAGTGAGTGAAATAGCTCGCATAACTTGATTTTCAAGGTCTGGTACCAGAAGCATAATCAACAAGTACAGAGAAACATCATTTGTAATTGACAAACCCAGGACTGGAAAACCCAAAAAGCTGTCTAACAAGGATAAGCAACACTTGAAGATAATATCCTTAAGGAATAGAACGAAGACAATTGTTGAATTATCAACAGAACTGGATGAAGGCACAGATGTCGTTGTCCATCCATCAACAGTCCAAAGCACCTTTGACGATTTTTCCATAGTCCAGGTCTGTGTTCTTGTGCATATTTAAGCCTTTTATTCTTGTTCCCCTTTCTTAACAGAGGTATACTTACTGCAGCACATCCTTTAAGTCCTGATTTCAAGAGTGACCTTCGTACTGTTGATTTGATGGAGAACGACACCTGTGTCTTCTGCCAGTTCAATGCTTGTCTTCTTTCTGTTCCTTAAGGATATTATCTTAAGTATTGTTCATCCTTGTTAGACAGCATTTTGGGTCTTCCAGTCCTGGGTTTGTCAATTACAGATGATGTTTCTCTGTACTTGCTGATTATACTTCGGATACCAGACCTTGAAAATTGAGTGATGTAAGTTATTTCACTCACTGTTTTTCCTTCTTTATGCAAGTCAAGGTTGTTACAATAGTAGAAAACACTTGGCTTGTTTTCAAAAGATATTGTCACAGACACCGTATACAAACCAATGGAATATCTTGTACCTATGTATATATAATTAGAGAGAGAATACATGCTGACATTGAGACTCATTGGTTGCTGACATTGAGACTTGTGAGTGGGTATAACACACTAGCCGAGGCGGGGGAATCGCATCGCAAAATATTAAACGTTGAACGTTAAAATCCTGTAAAAGGATTAAAAAATCGTGTCGGTATTGATAGCATCGGGCAGTACGTCCAGGGCTTTACTTAATCATTTACTTTGTCTGCACTACTGCTTAGGTGACTGACTTAAAATATATGACATCTTAATTGATTCAGTCTCTACTCTATTGAGGAGCAGTAGGCTTCAGTAGATCAATAGCATACAGGAGAAAGTTTCAATGCCTGTAACTCATGATCCTCAAACCCATCTCCTGCAACAGAAGCAAATATGTGACCTATTGAGCCAACAACACCTTTTTAGAAGTCTTCCTTTTTAAACCCAGTATCATCAGCAGAGTCGCTGACACCGGAAAGCTTTCAAAGAGCCCCTGGCTATTAAATATGGTTGGTCTACGAAAGGTGAGAAATTCCCCTCAAGACAGGGCTAATAATAAGTGTCCAGGAGGGATCGCCTTCACACACAGCCGTAAATAACTCAGACCCTGTAGGAGGTGGGAAATAACAGGAAGAAGCCCACAGCAATAGTGAGGCATTCCAGGAATGTGATAAAACATCAGCATGAAGCTTGACATGCTGCTCCTCAACTGACACTTGTGACAGCAGACTACCTCTGTGATTGACGAGCAGGAAGAGGTATATCAAGAACTCCTTTTTTTTCTCCCAAAAATTCCTGAACTTCCTAAGATAATTTTATTTAGAAGGGCAGAATCTTGTTAATGTAGTAAGCAGTACTATTTTCAGGATAACCACAGTGAAGTAGGAAGGGAATTATTATCATAGCAAACAGGGAGATTAAAATAAAGTTAAAGGACTGGAGCTCTACTTTTGTTCTTGGGTGCACACAAAAAAAAAGTACAGAAACACAATTTTGCAAAAATGAGTATAACCGTACCAATTTATGTCGAACATCTACAGTATTGTGTTATTTTTTTATGGTGTTTCATATTTCTGCAGCAACAAAATAAACATAATTTTTTTTTTTTTGCCCATTAAAATTCTTTCTTTTCAGCTGCTGTTTACTATTTCTTTTTTTCAATCATCAGAAATGATTTATTTTGGTCATTCTTTGTAGCATGGTATTCCAGACTAATTTATTTGCACAGTTGGTTGGGTCAACTTCTGCATCCCTCAGTACAGAGCTCTCAGCTTTTTTCTAAAGTGAAATATCTAGATTCACACTATTTTATACCTAATATTTATCAATCTCATATAACCAGACAATCTTGTAACAACAAAGTAACTATTACAAACCGAGTTCAACACTCGAAGTTCATCTACATGCCTCGCTCTTGAAAACCAATACAATAAAACCTGCTGATTCAAGTGCAGAGACTGGGCCACTTTACATCATCAATAATAAAATCACCACTGATGTGCTTTGAGTTGATTGCTGTCGTTAACATTGCATTAGTCTGACAGATTATTATTATTATTATTATTATTATTATTATTATTATTATTATTATTATTATTATTATTATTATTATTATTATTATTATTATTATTATACCACAAGAGTGGGTATATCTAGTGTGGGACATATTTTTGTTAACTCACTTGAGTGTGATAACATGAGTGGATACCATGTTTACCGGGACTAGTTTTGAATGCGTCTTTGTTTACATTCCAATCCAGTGGTGTGCTTTCAAGAGAAAGTTATCACAATTATAACACATTTATTTTCGAAAAAAATAAGCTATATAAAAGATGGACATCGACGAAATGTTTTTGGTTTCTTTTTAATCATTCGATCATTCAACCTTGACCATGACATGCTTGAGTGACTATGATTGAAGCATATGCACTTTATCACCTAATTAGGGAGACAGTTGATTGGACACTGGATATGGAGTAATTTCAGCTGAATTGCAAGCTTGAATTGCAAGCTTTTTTTCAGCTGAATTGCAAGCTTGAATAAAAGCAATAAAGAAAATCACAGAAAAACACCAATATGCCACATATGTCAAGAGAGCAGCACCTTCGTGCAATCGGCATGTTGAAGTCTGGACTAGGGCAGCGTACTGTGGCTCGCTGTCTTGGGTGCTCACAGCCAGTAATTTCAAACCTGGCATGACGATATAACCAGACACACTCTATCAATGAAAGGCCATGATCTGGGAGACATGTGGCTTCTAGGGCTCGCAGACCACTGAACAGGCAGATGCTTATCCAGACACTACAAGAGGAATGGGCCAGGATTCCACAAGACAACATCCAAAACCTGGTGCAAAGCATGTGTCGCAGATGTACTGCTTGTATTGCTTCCAATGGTGGCCACACACGCTACTAGCCTGTGACTTTCATAGTATCCCCCGTCCCCCCATAACTTCAGACAGTAAAATTTCAATTGTTGGTCAACACAATAAAAAGTCACTGCACCTGTCATTTTTCGATCACATATATGCTCAATTATAAGTGATAAGTTTCTTTTGATGCTCAGTATATTTCAGCTAAGATTTACATTGCCTGCTAAAAGTATTGAGACACCAGTTTGTTAGATTAAAACCAGTCCAGCCAGCTTTAATGTTTCAGCTTCAGCTAGCAGATGTAAAGCGGGATTCTGATACTGAATGAGTTTTACTCAACGTTTCCTGTATTGCCGTTTGTGACCTTCAACCTAAAGCTGTGTAATTACACAACATAGAAACTAATTTGCGTTTGCAGAAACGCAAAAATGATTAACGGTTTTCTATTTTTTTCAATTTAGACATTTTTCTTCTTTTGGCACACAGGATTTATGACAGTACACACATGTCATAATAAGGTTACATCACAGTAGACCTGTAGGCAGTAGATGGATTTTTTGAATTATTTATTTGCTCTCTAGTTGAATACAGTGTTCTCTATAACACAGAACTAGTTATACGGTGTCATGGTTTTGGGTACTATTTACCACATAATTCCATTCCACTAGCACTTTCATTCTCATTATAAGGAACACAGATACAGTAGCAGTCTTGTAACTATGGCTCGTGAGTCCTGACTGTAACATTATAAAGGGGGGGGGGGGTGACTGTATCATCCACATTACTGAAAAGCCACAATATACTACAACTGGTCTACCAGCCATATAGCCCTGGATTTCACCCATTCACACTACTGTGCTGGCCCAGGGCCGTGGCACATTTAGGTCGGCAACCCCATTCACATTTGCGGTTTAAGGCGCCATTGCACGTTCACAAATGTGACTGAAAAGCAGGCCTAAAATGTCGAGAGTATATAGCTGCAGAACGAAAGCTCACACAGGGTAGCTCACACAGCATAGTTCATACAGGGAAGCTCACACAGGGTAGCTCACACAGCGTAGCTCACACAGGGTAGTGCTGCGTGCGCAACTCGTAATTTACGTAATGCTTCATTCACCCTCAACACCCCTACCATGTGACCATAATACCCCATGAACCTTAGGTTTAGGGTTAGGTTATTGTTATGAAATAAACTTCGTTTTAGTACCTACATTTTCACCCTTATCATGTGATCGGCCTGTAGCATATAATGTTGACTCTACTACAAGTTGTGCAGGCAGCACTACCCTGTGTAAGCTACGGTGTGGGAGCCTTCGTTCTGCAGCAATACCCCTCTCTAAAATGTGGTGAATTGGAATTTTTATTTTTATTTTTATGGAATGATAGCCTGCATTTAGAATAGAAGGGCTGCCGAATTATACAGTAATCCTTGATTTGTAGCAGATGTTTCTTATTAATATATATATATATTTATTTATTTCAGTGCATCACAGTATTTAGAACACAGGAAACACCAGATAAAGCCCTTTTACGCGTGTCAGATATGCTGTGTGCGTATGTGCGATATGTTATTGTTTTTCACAAATTATTCTTAGGATACACATGTAAAACAGAGACTGTGAAACAATTCACAATTGGTACTCTGTACATTAAAGTTGGTTTGAACGCTGTAGCTGCTGTGGTTGGGGAGATAAAGCCATTTTCATTCATGTTGGGTTAGCGTGAGTCGAATATCGAACGTCAAGCTAACTTTACCACGGTTGTTTTTTTGTTTTGTTTATGTTTTACTATCGGTCTCGTGTTTCTGGCAATTCCCAGGCAGGCTACAATGAACTATCCCGGCATTTGTATGATCCATTCTATAGCTACCACATGTAGTTTATTCACAATTGACCAGTGAGACAGCGGAAACGAACCAAATACAAGAACTTGATAAGCCACGAACTCAAGCTGTACAGCAAAATTGCTATGCGTATTGTTTATGCATTACATTTAAATATCATGCTTAATTAACATTTTTAATGTGTTAAAGAACACCCAGTATGCTGGGTGGAACAAAGCATGATTCCACCTTTTACTCATTGAAGCCTATCTCATTGAGCATTAGTACACAAAAACACTTTCTGGTCATCTCTTCAGTAAAGGGCTGGGTTGAGGCAAGATGCTGACATGTGCAACTGTTTCTGCTATCCTTGTTATCCAGAACCTTTCATGAACACAAGTCTTATCTATAATGTGGCTTTGTACCCTTTTTGCCCTAGAGGCTTAATTGCAATACTAAAGAATTCTGTCTAGACCACTCGAATTAAATCTGCTCCATATTTAAACTCCACAACTTCTTTGTTATCTAATTTTAATGAGCTGTTTTTTTTTTCCTTAGTTAATATTATGTTTCTAGTACATTTGTAAATTGGTATTCAATGACTACCAATAGGTGATAATTGGTAATCGTGTTCACTGTCATTGTACACAATAATAACATAAGCATACAAGGAAATAATAAAAGACCAGGGTTTCATCCACAACAAACAGATTCTGATCCAATTGGTATCATCGGTGCAAAAGAAGTTGATTTTTATAAGATTGCTATTGGTTTTTGGCACATCATCCAGATTGAAAACAAGTTAATTAGAGAATGCAAAATACAATTGTCTACAATCTGGTTTAAAAACAAAACAATACATATATCTAATGTCCTGTTACTTTCTGTACTGGTATATCTCATCTACCACTTCTGCCTTCCTTCTCAGTCTCCTGGTCAGCATACATTGTTCACCTCAACTTATTGCAAAGGGTGAGTGTATTTAACCTTACGTTTTTTGTTTTTTTTAAACTTATTTTTTAATTGCAAACTTGGACTTATTGGTGACATGTTTCTGGCAATTCCCAGGCAGGCTACAATTAGCTGACCCACATACAGTATATTCACAATTGACCATTGAGATGCTGGGAACCAACAAAGTGCAAGAAGCTTGATAATATGCAAACTCAATCTGAACAGCAAAATTTCTATACATATTCTTTAAGCATTACAAATTTAAATATCAGAAGTAATTCATATTTTTTTCAATGTGTAAAACACCTGGCACACAGCTCATCTGAAGTTCTGGGGAAAGGTATTAGGGCTCAGTTTCTGTGGTAAAATTGGCAGTAACTCAGGAAGTGAATCTGTAGCATTGTGGCAGGGCAAATAACCTGTAACCTGATTCAAAATGAAAATAAATCCTGGAAAACAAAAAGATCAATAGTAAAACTATAAGGGATTTGCGGGAATGTTGTTAATGTTAAGTAAGAACTACACCTTTAGGATAACAAGGGTATCTTTGCATGCGGAGTGTGGGGATGCTGTAAGCTCATTTGTTTGGTTTAATCTGCTTTGTGGATCTGAAAGATCCATCTATGGCACATGAAAAGGAATATGGGTAGTAACCCTGGTGAAGTTAGCGTTATTTACCACAACAGCACTAGAACAGCATCTCTCTGGAAACGCACACCCACGGTGAAAGCAGAACCCTGTTTAAATATCTTCAGCATAACTGAATGGAGCTCTGTTCTCAATCCTCTCCTTGACAAGCACATTTGTTGAGCTGTCATTAAATAAATGAATGCACCCCCTTTGACACACAATGTCATGGCCAACTCAAATTTCTCTAACAGGTTTTAGTCCAAACTTCAGCATATTATTTCCAGTTATAGACCTGCTATGCTTACTGGTAGTGCCTACTGTGGACATATTTCCAATGAAATGGGCCCTCCACTCCATCTCCCTAAATGACCCCAAAAGTTAAAACCCAAGAAGGATACAAGTGTCATGTTGTTTGTGATAGATGTGAGATTATAGTTATGGGCATTCCCCACATGCCTTCCTATCAGCTGTGAGGAACAGCAGGCACCTACTGAACACCAGTCTCTATGGAAACAGGAAGCTATTGCTGCTTATGTAGGGTGGGAGGCAGTGGGTCCCCCGGCATAGACAGGAAACAGAAACGGAAAAGGGTTAAAACAAACAAAAAAAAAACTGTGGCGCTGGCAGCTTCCGACACAAAAAAGAACTGAAAAACAGACTGGAGACATGCTGAACTTCATCAAAATAGCAGAACCAGTGTAGCCGCATAATGAAAATAAAAACATCACTAGGGGTCAACGCCGCTTAAAGAATCAGCCCCTGCAGAACTCTTGCAGAGAGATGTTGTATTGTTCAACACTACAAGAACAGTAATGAATACAAAACGGTAATGGTAAAGTAACTATGAAGTCTGTAAGTCTGTAAATTCAATACTTTGCAGGAGTGGTGACAGCTTTGACACAATATCTAAAAGGGATACCGTTTACAGTAGTTCACAGGGCAAAGTAAAGGGTGTCGTTAAATTTTGCCAGTAGGAGTTTAAAAATATGTTGCTGAAATGGTTTATGAGATTTTGGCAATGTAGTGGTGGTGATGGAGGGTTTGAAAATTCGTAGGTATTATGTGTATGCCACTTCCCTTTGCTCCAAAATGCAAAGAACAAAAATAGTCAAATTCACTTTCAGATGAACATACTTATTGCTGAAATGTTGTTTTTATTCTTATAAATCAATTTCAACAGGGGATGTATTACTGTTAATTGCAAGGCTTGCGTAAAAAAAACCCCAAAAAACAAGCAAAAACAGAATATTTAACATTTTTACTCCAACCATGAATATAATTACTGATAAGTGTTCTTTAGATCAGGCTCATTTTGAATATTTTAAAAAGGATTAAAATATAAAAATGGACTTCTTGAATACAGCCGGGGTTATTCAGTTGAACAGAACTATTGCATGAATTAAGGTGGAATACACTGCACTGGCTATACAGGACACAAAACTCATTGCATTTATTTCAAGAGTGAGAAAAACTACACTGTTCGTAAGTCTTATGCTTTGTCCTGGGAGTGCCCATTGTGTATTCCATTGTGCCACATATCTATAGTTTGTCTGTGTGTCTGTCTGTCTTCTTCCATCTACCTGAAGATATTCTCAACAAATTCAGCCACTGCATTGGCTATTGTTAGACATAATATCTGTGAAATTCATAGATACCCCCATTTTAAAACAAAAACCCACATATTATATAGACCCCACACGGAACTAACAGCACTTAATACATTTTTAACGACCCCATACTGTGTATCACTTTAACAACAATAGAAATTGAAATGATGGCAGTTTCTTGGAAACCTTTTTTTTTCTCACTAAAATCAATTTATATAGACATAGCAGTGGAGACAGCCTGATAAAAGGATGGTTTTGTTTGCTTCAAAGGTGCCCCATTAACACAAACAGGCTGGTACTGTATTTTTAGCAACTGTGTCAATTTACTGGTAACTTATTTTTAATTCCTCACAAAGGCTTAATACATTTGAAATTAAATAAAATAAAAAAATAAGTTTAACAGCACTGGCTTTCCTACAAGGTTACTGTAGGATTTGAGGCTTCAGTACATGAAAAAGAAAAGCATACATTTAATATTACAATTACAGATATATAATTATAACAATAATTGTTTTTCTACAAAAACAACGCTTATGTCCACACAAGCATCTGCATAATGATTCTGCAAACATTCATGTTTGTATGAAACAATCATGGAACTAGTATGCAGTTCTTTCTGCTCTGAAAAGAGGGGTGACACCAGTACTGTGTATAAGCCTGATATAAGCAATTGTACCCATTCTACTCTCTACTGCCTTACTCCATGTCATTACCTCACTGTAAGGAAATACTGCACTTAAAGCCTCCAAGTGAAAAGCATACCCATACAGCTGCTATCTTTAGCAATTACTATCTTGTAATGTCACACTAGCCTACGATGGTTCTTAAATCTGGCATCCACACCTCGGGCCATCTGATATTCTGCAATTCATTCTACAGGAAAGCTTTCAGTCCATTTCCTTACACACAGTATTATATATAATAGGCTGCCGAGCTCATAGACCAGACTGTGTGAAAGGAAGACATTACGATCCCAGCGATTGATACAGATTCTGTGCTACAGGAGCTAGATTCTGTAACAGGAAGTAATAAATTAGCGGTGATAAATAACAGTAAAGGAAATGCTAGACTCCAAGCATTCCGTTGGCAAATTCTCTGTTAATTTTATAAGTAACATAAATACAGGTAATGGAAACCTCGAAGGAAATTAATTATGGACTTCCTAAGAAATATTCTATGCAGACTGTCTGACACTGTGTCTCCTTTGACACTTTAATTTTTGACCACTGTGCATTTATTTTCACTGTCATTGAAAATAAAAAGGTACGCTTTTGAGGTTTTTACAAATTTTCGGAACATAGATTAGTAAGTTGCAACACCTGTCTTATGTTATTAAAAATAACAGCAAATGATATATGCTCGTATTTTTTTCCACTTAAAATCACAACTAATTTCTACTACGTTATCGAAATCTGGCCTTCAAGAAATGCATTAAAAAAAGTAAAATTACTTCCATTAAAGATTTGTTTTTAATGCTTTTCTTCAAGGCCAGATTCCTACCCATCACACATCCACCAAAGCTTGTGCAAAAAAACCCCAGTAAACTTGCTACCTCCCAAAGTGAGATTGATGTAACTGCACCAAAGT
Organism: Acipenser oxyrinchus oxyrinchus; assembly: GCA_030684275.1. Classification (NCBI taxonomy): domain Eukaryota; kingdom Metazoa; phylum Chordata; class Actinopteri; order Acipenseriformes; family Acipenseridae; genus Acipenser; species Acipenser oxyrinchus. Next base: position 27,167,014 of record CM060256.1, on the reverse strand, counting down.
AGGCTGCAGCTTTCATGAATACGAGAGGAATAGTGGGCTAGAGGCAAGCATGATGCCTGAAGAAGTGAGCATGCCAAATAATATAAAAGTAGGAAAAGCTCTCTCTCATTATGAAGTCACTAAGCCCATCCATGCACGTGCCTTCCTCCTTTGCTGGAGGGGATCAGCTGATTCCACCTATCACACTATGCAAATAAACAAAAAATGCACATGACGCATTGTGAATCCTTTATTGAAGCTAAAAAAACTCCTTTTTCCTTAACTTAAAAATATATACCTGTATATATCCCATAGCTGTATTTTCAAAACAAGACAGCTTTCCCAGTTGTATATTTTCCTCTTAGCAGTGTAATTTACTAGGAATGAAGGGATTTTACTTGAGTTAAAGTGGATCTACTGCCATCTTCTGGATATGATCTTCCTCTCATTTCAATCTGTTTTTGGCAGGGTTTATACAGTGGAATAATTCTGCATATTTTATAATTTAATACTCCAAGATGTTTCAGTCATTTTAAATTACTAAATTGCACTAAATAACCATATTTTTTATATAAAAATACAAAAAGTATGTAATCCATGACTATAAAGCACTCACAGCTGGTTTCATGGCACTGATTAGCACTGATCTTGGACTGTCCAATGTTACATTATGTAAGGTAGTCAGAGATTAGTGCTTATCAGGATCTGTGAAAAATGCTGATAATGATATAACATGTAGTAATACGCAATGAAACTTAGTAAAATTAATTGAGAAACAATGCAACAGGTCTTTAGAAGACATTGAGACTTCTAGTTGAATCACCAGTGAAATATTTTTTGTTTCTTTACATACATTGGTGACTAGTTCATTTAGGTTTCACTGCACTTTGCATCTATAGTTCTCAAACCACCATATTATTTTTTCAACGCTGCTGTCAAGTTCTCTGGCAACTGAGCCATTCAGGTGTGTGTCTTGAATTAGAGGCTGCATTTCACCCGGTACACCTACTACCTAGTTGAATAGTTTTAAGTGCTGACCTCTGCTGGAACTTTCATGCAACACAATTAATTGAATCACTTACAACAGCAGAAGGAAAATAAAACAATTACACCTGCAACATAATTTATACAATTTGATTTTTCTGTCAATAAACAATGTACATTACTTGAATAAACAAAATGAGCCCACTTAATCCCATAATTTGATTTCATAGAAGACACCCAGGCCCAAGGTTCAAACAATCCACCACAAACTTAAAAATATTGATAGGCAGTTTAGGTCTTTTCAAAATGATGATCTATTTATAGGAACTACACTTGCCTATACATCATTCTCAATAGTTTTCACCATCAGCATCAGCTACCTACTGTAGCATGGGGAGTGTGGCAACTGAGCCACTGACTCACTGTGACCACTCTGTACCAGCTGGATAGAAGTGTGTCATTATATAAATGTTGTATCTTATCTGGCTAACCTATGAGTATTTCAGGACCAGACCATATATTTAATTCTTACTTCTAACATTTACTCTTTTTGAAAATAATGACTGTCCAACATCTACCACAGGTGGATTTAATGTCTGTGTATCTGCCACGTTGAAGGAAAAGTTGATCTATGTAATAAAATACAGGGGAAAAAAACAAACTATGGCATTTATTCTATGTAACAGCTCAGAGGATTGTTATACTTGCTTGGTCATAGGCACGTGAAAGCATCTCAGATTTTAATTACTACTTTATGATGGCTAGTGTTTTATTTGTGTGTTGGTTGGAATAGCATGTACTATATGATATTTTTATTGTAATTTCTGAATATGTTGCTTTGTGCCTGTGGGTTTCCTGGGTTGCAAATAAAGTTTTGTATTGCATATCTCTATCACTAAGAAAAATGTTTTTCTGAGTATAAATGGCTTCTCAGGTAGCCTACAAAGCCAGCATCATGTGAACAACTGATTCTTTCCTCAATAGACGCTGAACTGGCAGTGTGCAAATGGGGAGATCTGGGATGGATGTCTGTCAGATGAGGAGGAGACTCAGGATTCAGTCTTCTATTGTAACATTTTACAACTTCCTTATAGTTAAATGCATCAAAATTAGTTTTCCACAACAGCACCTGTAACCAGTAATTTTCAGTGTAAACCATGTCCTACAAACATAAAGCTGGAGACAAATTTATTCCTCAGTTTAGCTTGATCCTTTCAGTTGCATGTGAAGATCTGGTTAAGCAATATGGAATGATCCTATAGTATATAACAATCATAAAATACGATACATCTATAGCATCCTTCATGTAGGGTGAAACATGATAGAAAACTTTGATGTAGAAAACGATATACCTGAACTGACTTTTAACCTCTAGCAACCAAGAATGGAATCTAACTTGAGACCTAAAGACACCCAGCTTTGTGCACTGAAAAGAAATTTCATGCTATACATTTAGCAAGTTGTTTTATATACCAAGATACACAGTCCTAAACAATAACTAACACAATCTGATCACTTAAAGATTAAATAAGACTACAAAGGATAACTAATTATATAGTTTTAGAGTCATATAAGGATAAAGAAATAATAATGACCACATCAATATTAATATATTTGGTATTGCAGTTACAATTCAAGCCTAGAATCCAGAAGTTCCACAGCTTTACTGAAATTATTCAGCCGTACGGTTTATTTTATTTATGTATACCCTCTCAACTAATCAAGAGTGCTTTATTTCTCCTCTTTTTCATTAAATTGCATTATACTGACACAAACCCTCCGGAGTCGCTGAATGTGTTCACACACTGTTTATTAGTTGTATTCCAGATCTTAACACTTCTGTCATTGCCACATGAAACTATGAGCCTCCCATCTGGTGAGAACCTAATGAAAAAAAGAAGAGTTGCTATCTTAAAATAAGGAAAAAACTGGTTTAAAATAAACACAAAACCTTAAGTCAGAGGTTAGTACTTAGCACAACGAACCCAGTTGGTGTGCTGGTTTAATGAGTACATAAAGCTCTGACGATGGACACTCCGCACCTTCAAAGACTTGTCACCTGAGGCTGTTACCAAATGCTGTCCATTTTGTTTCTGTTGTTCCTTGACTGAGCGATCAATCACATATAATTTTGCATTAATGTTCAAAAGTGAAAGCTATTATAATAAAATCATTTTTAAAGAAAATTAAATTAAAAGTTACCCCTTGCGACAATACCAGACTGCTGGTATTTCCCCAGCAGCACTTCATTTTATTTATACAAGGTGGATGTCTGTCTGGAAATGCACGCTAGAGGGCGCTTGTATTCTGAATTCAATATATTTCATATTGAAATTAAAAAGACTGAGAAAGCAATGTTATTTTTGAGCCTCCGACCCAAAGGGTATAATTTGAATGCACACTTATATAAAAGCCATATTTAGAGATCATTTCTGGCTTCATTGCAACCCTTCTGTTGTTTTCACATAGAAATCTCTCTTTGTAACAAACTCTCTCCTCTCTGCTCGGGCTGCCTTCCTCTCCTCCATTCTAATTCTCCTTGACTTATCCTCTACCTTTGACACTGTCAATCATTCTCCTCTCTTTCTCATACCTGTCAACATTGAATTTTCAAAATACGGGAGCTTTTGTAAACTGAAATCTCATACCTGTCAACTTTTGAAAATACAAAATCGAGAGCGTATATTAAATTTGTTCACAAAAATGAAACTTTTATTTCAACTTCAACCGAAGCAATAGCAGCCTGTAGAGAGTAGAGTCATCCGACTTAAGTTGCTTGATCCCTGGAAAGAGGCAACTGAAACCACCGGCTTTGCACGGGGCACAAGGCCCAGGCTGACAACAAGACAACAGGCTGAGTGTAAAAAAAAAAAAAAAAAAATCATGTGCAGTTTGTAAAACGAATACAGCGTTAAAAAAAATCACATTTAATTTCACAAAAGTGAAAATACTCGAATAGAAGTAACGTATTACTTATCTGTCTGTAGCTCTCCAGTCAGGTCAGGTGAAAGGAAAAATTATGACAAGATCTGTGTGTGCAGTCCCTATATGCTCTTGAGGTCAGGCATGACTGTGTCACAGGCTTGGACGAGCAGCTTTGATATATTATTCAGGTTCTTGGTCTTTAGGAGATAAATACCCATTGAATAATGATGAATAAACCAGTGCAATTCATTCCATAAAACAGTAGCTGGGTCTGCAGGTCAGTTCAAAACTCAGTAATTTATCTCAGCAGAGCATTCAAAGGGATTGAAAAGCAACTCAAAAACTTCTGAATGGCTTGCATACTGTAAGGGTTTGGCAATTAATGTGGCTGGGTCTGTGAATTTGCTGGTAAATAAATGCATCTGAAAGGAAAGTGTTTGTGGGTGTAGTATGAGTGCCCCGAATTTATGTGCTGTCTTCATTAATAGGATAATTTACACTCTAAAAGTTTGCAAACAAGGTATGATTCACATCACAACCATGATTCACACTTAATGTAAGCCTTTCCTTTAACTAGATTTTACTAGAAGTCACTTTAGACACCTACACAGTACTGTAAAACGGTCTAAATATTTGAAAATTGACTGCTTGGGCAATGCCTGTCAGCAGCTATGGTACACTAAAGGTTTTTCTATCTACTACCTATGAGACTTGACATATTTGAGTAAGTGAGGGAGAGGACAGGAGAGTGCTGCATTCTTGTAGTGCATATTCCAACTACTGTATTATATTTCTTACATTTTTCTTCATTCTTTATTTGTGTTTAGTCATAACAATACACTTTATGGAGAAAAAATAGGCTAATTGTACAGTACATTTAAAAAAAAAAACATATTTAAAAGGTTTTTAATTTATCATCTTAAAACCTACCTGTAGACTATTTAGAAGCGTGAACCATAATTGAAACTATCCTGCAGACTATTATTAGCACTGTCCTCCCTAAGCACCACAGAATCATCCACAGTTAGTATGCTACGTTTAGTTCGGTTGCAGTTTGGGCTCAAGGCTCATCCCTTGCTTGCACACCATTTGCCCGAAGGCAGAATCTAAAGCAGCTATACATAGCTGTACACTTTAAACCACTTTATCACAACCACTGTCTCAGAAACTAAGGAAGACTGGATCTTGAATAGGGAACTTCCAATGAAAACCAGCCAGAATCAGGTGGGCACTGTTCTCATGTAAATTAGAGGTTTATCAAATTCCAGCCTGGGTAATTCTCAAAATCTTATATTGTAAATCCCTGTTAACAGTGACAGGACACCCCTAGGAAACAAGCTATTTCTTTCAGATGATATATCCCACTGAAATATATTGTTCTAATAATAATGTTACTTGCATTTCAGTTGTTTACTGTTACAACTGGTAAACTATTTAATGCACTTATATATCTAAGGGTTTCCAACCTTAGTTTGAAATAGTGAATTTGGTTAAATATACAGAAGCATTCTGAAAAAAAAGAAAATATTTTAACCTGTTCTTATAGCTCTTACTATAAAGTCCTAGAATGAGACAAGTTGTCATTTTCTGAACCTTCATGAGTGCAATAATTGAAGTGACTGTTCTACTTGGGTGGTCTAACTAGAGCAGAGGTTCCCAACCTGTGGTCCAGGAGTAGATTCCAGGCAAAGAGTCTAAATTAGACAACTGCATCTGTGCATTCCCACTTACAAAACACATTATTGTTCCTATTTATCAATCTTTAAAAGACCATAAAAACAACAGGATATTTTTATTAATTATGATGCAATGCAATCACATGGTCCCATTTTCAATTACTGTACAATGCCACGTTTCCCAAAAGTTCTTGCAGTTTTAAATACTGTACACCTATCATAAGCACAATAGCACAGAAAAGTATGCATGCTGGTATTGTTCTGTGGGAAAACGTTGGGTTACAGGCTCAACTTTCACTTAATAAAAGATTGAATCAATAAAGCTGGCTTGAGAGGCTAACAGCGAAATTGCAAAATCCCTCACACAAACACTCTACAAATCAATAGAGATGATACATTTACAATTATTGCCAACTTACAGTATTTTAATTAATATTAACTCAATTACAAAACTTTTAGTTTAGCTTGGGGGGTGGTGGTGGAACATCAAGGATCAGTGTGCCTCAACATGAACATGTACCAACATTTGGACTGTATCTGATACATTTATTCTGCTATCTAACTATCACGGTAGTATCACTGTCCATGTGCAATTTACTGTTTTCTCCAGCTACATATTTTATCAGTTGGTTGTGCATCAATGTAGATGACACAGGTGCATAGTAATTGCATGTTTACCTGACAGCAAATCCTATGCCTGTAGTGTCAGCCATGATGATCCAAATTATTGTTTTATGACCTGATGTTGCATATTTGCAATACACACACAATGCTTCCAAAATGTACTAGAGTGGTGGATTCTAACCAAGATTTAAGCTGTAGCAATGTCTTTGATCATTTTTTACATTTATTTTCTGTTCTCCTCCTTGATAGAGTGAGTGAGGGGTTCTCTCCCCTGTTGTTTTTTTCGTTCTTTTCTTTTTTTTTCATCTTTTATTTATGTTATAGGTTTAAAAAATAAAAGAAGGGGTAATAGTTGGGTCTTTTTAATGGTCGTGATGGCCAAGGTTGGGGAATCCAGAGGGGATCAGTTCCTAATTTTGAACATATGACACGGAGAAATGGCATAAAAATTGTAGTGGATGTGTCTGTCCCGGTTGAGAAATGTGTGGTAGAACTTGGAAAAGTAATTGGGTGTGATAATATCAAGTTGGCGTCACGGATGAATAAGGTTGTAGTTGTTTTTCTGAGCAATGAATTAATAGTTTCCGAAATGGTTCAGCAAGGTTTGGTTATTGATGGAGTGTTAGTGTCTGTTCTGCCTCTTGCGGCTCCCGCTAGGAAAATAACAATTTCCAATATTCCGCCTTTTCTGAAAAATGAACTTATAGTGAGAGAGCTAAGTCGTCATGGTCAGATAATGTCAGGCATTACAATGATTCCTCTGGGTTGTAAATCCCGAGTTAAAGCACGTAGTTTCTTTCAGGAGACAGGTATATATGCTGCTGAATGACCCGACTGGAGAGCTGAATGTAGCTTTTAGGTTTCGGGTGGAGGGTAGCGATTACGTAGTGTTTGCTTCTTCTGATGCAATGAAGTGTTTTAAATGTGGCCGTAAAGGGCATATTGTGAAGAACTGTAAGAGGGCTGAAGGAGAAACTGAAAGCGAGGGGGAAGAAGTCATTGAGGTGAGAGAGAGCATAGCTGAGCCGGGGAGCCAGGTTGATGGATCTTCGGATCGCAGCGCTGTAGATAGTACTAGAACAGAGAGAGAGACTGAAAAAGTCAACCCTGGTTTGGTTGAGTCTGGTGTGGTAGATGGGGAAGGTGAGTTGCAGGAATCATCTAAAACACCTGTGGTGGGGGTGGTAGTTGACGGACAGGGTGGTGAGGGGAGAGAACAGGTTGAGGAAAGCTTTGAACAGAATAAAGGTGCAGTTTTAGTGTTAGAGAAGGAGAGGGAAGTGAGTGAGTTTAAACTCCCCAAAGGGAAAAGAAAGGCTAAGAATAGGCACAGTTTTGCAGCAAAGTGTAGCCTCGTTTCTGAGGATGGAGTCAATCAGGCGGATGAATCACTGAGTGAGTTATCTGAGAGAGTGGGTTGCGCTCAAATGCAATGCGCAACAGGCAGTGGTGGCGATTTTAGTGAAGACGAGGGCAGTGATACTGACTCATCGATTAGCTCTGATCTCTCGGCTAGTCAGCAAGCGACAGGGGGGTATAGTGCTAGCATTTTTAAGCTCCATTAAAGGGAAAAGAGGGATTGAAGTTATTGATCACTTCCATGATTTAAAATTGTTTTTAAATTCGGCACAGCAAATTAGACATAATGCAGCTGTATTGGGAATGGAGCAAAGGGAAAGAGATCAGTTAAAAATTATAATAAGTAAAGTTCGTGCCTCTCTAAAAAAGTAATGATGGATAAGTCTACACAAGCATTATTTCTTTTTTATGTGTACATTTTTATTAGTGTGTGTAAATTCCAGTGTATTTCTCCTTTAAACCTATAACGCAGACTCTTAATATAGGAACTTTAAATATTAATGGGGGTAGAGATTGTGCAAAGAGAGCAGCTCTGTTTGAAAATTTAACCCAAAAGAAAGTTAATGTTGCCATGCTCCAGGAGACCCATACAGATGATAATAATAAATCTGAATGGATTCGGGATTGGGAAGGGGAGGTTATTTTTAGTCATGGAACGAATTTTAGTGCTGGAGTTGCCATATTATTTGTGAAGGGGTTTAAGTATGACTCTATCAATGTAAGTGAGATTATTAAAGGGCGCTTGTTAAAAGTGTAAGCATTGGTAGAAGGGAGAAAGTTAGTATTTGTTAATATTTATGCACCAAATGATTGGTGAGAGAGGGTGCTGTTTTTTTCAGAATCTCAATGGAGTTATTGCCCAGAGTCAGACTGAAGAAGTGGTTTTAATAGCTGGTGATTTTAACTGTACAGTTGACGACAAGCTAGACAGAAATGGCCCAGAGCCTCACCCCAGGTCAGTCAAGGAGCTGGTCACTGTTTTAACACCGCAGGATATGGAGGATGTGTGGAGAGTAATGAATCCTGATGTGAAGCAGTATACCTGGGCTAAGGGGAGTGATGGGAATATATGTTTAGCTCGATTAGATACGTTTTATGTTTTTAAGCATCAATTAAATTGTTATTCTAAATGTACTATTCACCCCACAGGTTTATCTGATCATAGTTTGGTCAGTTTGAATATGATTATCCCTATTGCACGTGTTTATTCGTCTTATTGGCATTTTAATACTAAACTTTTAAAAGACAATTATTTTTTAAAATGTTTCAAATTCTTTTGGGAACGGTGGAGGAGGCAGAAAAAGGCATTTTTATCAATAAGGCAATGGTGGGACGCGAGTAAAATTCAGACCCGACTGTTTTGTCAGCATTACACTATGAATGCTACAAAGAGCACTAGTGAGGTGATGAGAGAGCTGGAGGAGGAGATTACTGAACTCCATAATGCACTGGAGATCACATACAGTGACAGGCTTTATGAAGACCTGAAGCTCAAAAAAAGGAGTTTGGCTGAGTTGTTGGACTCCAACTCAATAATTTTTTTCAATTGGAAAAGAAAGTGGTTCAGAGTAAAGCAATACACTGTCTTAGAACAGTGAATGGTCAGTTGCTGTGTGAGCCTGAGGCTATCAGGGAGCATACTGTGGGTTTCTTTTCACAACTGTACACGGCAGAGGCTGTGGATGGATCTGAGGGAGCCAAGCAGTTCCTCCAGGGGCTAACGCAGGTTCCAGAAGGCGAGAAGGAGAAGCTGGAGACTGCACTGACGTTGCAGGAGCTTTCTAAAGCTCTGGAAGGGCTCAACACGGGCAAAACACCCGGAATCGATGGAATACCTGTTGAGTTTTATAAAACTTTCTGGTCTGAGTTGGGAGGTGACCTTTTGGAAATGATGGAGGAATGCATTGTGGAAAATGAACTGCCACTGAGCTGCCGGCGTGTAGTACTGACTCTGCTGCCTAAGGGGACTTGTGTGTTATTAAGAACTGGAGGCCCGTAAGTATTCTTTGCACTGACTATAAAATCTTGTCGAAGGCATTGGCAAATAGACTAAGCGAAGTAATGAGCACTATTGTGTATTCAGACCAAACGTACTGTGTACCAGGCCGAACAATATTTGATAATATATTTTTGGTGCGGGATTTAATAGTTGCCTCCAAGCTCTTTGGTTTTAAAGCTGGATTGCTCTCTCTGGATCAAGAGAAGGCTTTTGACCGGGTAGACCACCGGTATCTTTTTGATGTTATTAGGTCATTTGGCTTTGGTCCCAATTTTTTGGGAAAAATTAAGTTGCTCTATAGTAGCATTTTTAGTGTAAATGGTGATTTATGTATTATCACCCCTGCATGGAGGAATCTGTATAGATCACCAGTTCCTAACAGTGGGGGATCTACAGTGGAGAATATTGCATACCATTGTGGCCACCAACTCATTTCTCTCCATCATTCAGCCGGGGGGAGGAGATACATGTCAATTTTGCTCGATGAGGGAAACAGTTTTTCACTGTTATTTATTTTGTGATCGGTTAAAGCCTTTGTTTGAGTTATTGAATGATTTGTTTAGTGAATTGGGTCTGAGTTTTACTCAAACTACTTTTACTTTTGGGGTGAAGAATGCTAAAGGAAATAAAAATCTTTGTACTGGGCCAGGCAAAAATGGCAATTTTGAAAAGTAGGAAAAATAAAATGAATGGAGTTTTAACTGATGCGGTAATACCTATTTTTAAAGTATTGGTAATTTCAAGAATTAAAGTTGGTTTTACTTTTTATAAATTGGTGCACCAGCTAGAAAAGTTTCAGGCAATTTGGGCAATTGGGGAGGTGGTGTGTTTGGTGGAAGATAATAATTTAAAAATGTGTTTGTAATTGTTGTAATAGAGGGTTTTGTATGGACATTTGTGCTATTTGTTTTGTAATGTTAATATTGTTTTGATTGTTTGAAATAAAGGATATTAAAAAATAAAAATTCTTTCTATCTATCTATCTATCTAGGAAACATTTAACAGGGTTAAAGCAAGCTGCTTGGAGCTTTTGACATTAAACACCAGGTCTCAAATAGAAACCTGCTTCATCTTGTCAGGACTGGTCATCAGAGGCTTCTTTTTGAAGCTAAGCAGCAAAATAACAAAAACCAAACCACTGTACACTGTCAGTTTTATCTACATTATAAAAATGTGCTTGCAGTGCAATATCTTCATAAAATGTCGTCCCCCAATAATAAGCTTACCTTGTGTGATAAGTCAGTCAGTAGTCTCAGAGATAATGCCAACCCTTTTAGAATCAGAATTGTCCCCACAAGTCAACCAATTGCATACTGTTTATGCAAACAATCAAACCTTTACTGAGAATGTGGCCAACTAGTGCTGACTACGTTTAAATTAGTATTACTATTATTGGTCATAATTTGACTTGAATTTAGTACTTATGAAATTACTTCATTAGTGACTGGTATCTATTCCCTGTGCAGTGTAAATGATGCAAAATGTAAAACCCATGACCCTACAGTAGGCTAAATATTCATTTTTTTATTTTTAAAAACCATACACATTACTCGACAAGTTTCAAATGTAAATCGAATCACAATAACCATTAACATTGCTCAAGATAAACAGACATTAAGTATTTTTATTTCCAAATGTTAAGATTAAAAAAAAGGAATCCATAAAAAACAGATGGATAAAAATTCATTCCCATAATAGGAAGCTGCAAGATAAATTACCTTTTTATGGACTTTTTTTCTATTTCTTTTTTGCAAACTCAAGCTGCTTTTTGTAAAGCAAAGAGAGGAAAAAAATAAATAAGAAAATCAACCCAAAATAAAATTAAAACATAGTAGGCTGATTGAACAGGCAGTCACCTAAACCCCCCTCCCCCATCTCTCTGAAAGCCCACATTTCCATTTTACTTTTGATGTTCAAGGTGTCCAGGGTGGGGGGAATCATCATTTGAACATTACTGCAACACAAGAAAAAAGCAACCCACATGGTTTGCAAGCTAGTTCACAACATATAAATGAGTTTGTATTTTGACCGTCGGCCAAACGTCCACTGCTAGTACATATTTGCCACCCTGAGAAAAATATTTTTAGAACCATCAAACCACCAACCCCGAAAAAACCAACACGCCTTAAATTTGTAATTAGCTTTAAAACCCCAAACCATGGTTCTACAGGCCAAGAGTTGTCATTAATGCACTTTCATATAAAATGTTAAGTTTTTTTTCATGGTCGTATGTAACATGCTTTACCAAGGGGCTGTTATCTTGAAATTTAAGTATATTGTGCAGCGATAGCATTGTATACTTGTATGTATACAATATTTTCTTTGTTATTTATTTCCTAATTTTTGTGTTTCCAGTATATCAGGTGCCCAAAAAATTAAATACAAAAATGTACATAAGAAATAATTGCAGCAACGGTTGTTTTTTTTTTTTTTTTTTAAAGTTAAAGGGGATGTTATTGAAGTTTACAAACAAGAAATTATTAAAGAAAAAAAACTACTTGTTTATACTACATCCCACTAGGTTTTCATGTTCTGTTTTCAAAATTGTCCTTACAGCCCTTCTGCTGTAAGGACAAGGATCTAAAGCTGTACTAGGGGGTAAAAAAATCAACAGTTTTCACTCACATTTGACCAAGACAACCCTATGCTAATGTCTAATGAGAAAACAAAAGGACTAATGTTCTGGTGCTTTTCTCTTGGATTTTCTTTACTATTTAATCCATTTCTAAGCCTGAGTTGACAAAAAAAGGGAAACATTTTATATTAGCTTACATTGGCAGGGACTGAAATTCTTTAGGTGGTATCTGAGTGATCACTGAATCAAACATCAGGGTATGAAATCCAGGTGTTCCTAAAAAAGGGATTGTCTAAGGAATATTTCTGCCACTTTGAGATGGCCTGGAATCCTCTAGAATACAATAAAACCCTTTGTGTTTCTGGTAGGTATGACACCCAATTATTTTAATCCCTGCATTAAAGAATCAACCCCTTACTCATTTTTGATAAAAATAAATATCCAACAGTGTCCCATGAACTTGGAAAACATAACTTTGAAACAGTTATTTAAAGCAATTAAGAAGTAAATATTTATAGAAATGTAATGGGATAGAGGCATTGTTCCCTGCCCCACCTTCCCTCCTCCAACTTACTTACTCAACGCCGCTGCTCTTTGCTATACAAGCCTTAGTGTTATCTATTTGGCTATTCGTATAAGTCACTCTAAAAATATTTAACAAATAAAAATAGTACAGTTTCAATAGAAACACCCTTTTTCCTGAAAATACAGCAGTATCTGAAAGATTACTTTCACTCCATTTTATTTATTTTAATCATTTCTCTGCATCATGTGTCAGAAAGCTTCCACTTACAAACAGAAAAAAAGTATCTACAAACCTTGTAAACAGATCTGCATTTTTTAGAACATAAATAATTCAAAATATTAACAGCCAATAGCAGAAATCAAAGTATTGATTTGGGGCCAAGAATAATAATTATTATTACATCCAGTAACTAAAGGTTCTGCCAACACACTTGTTTTTCAGGAGTACTTCCTTTATTACAGCTGATTTTCAGTATGAACAATAGAACCCCCCGCCCTGCCCTGAAAAAAAGGTGTTTTTTTAAACTTTGAGTTGACAGACGCACATACACACTTTTGCTTTCAGAGTTCTGTATGAAAAAATTAAGCAAAGCACCCTCAGGGGTTTTATGGAAAGCTCACTCCCCCTCCCCCTCAAGAGGGATATAACAACAAAACCAAATATATATATATATATATATATATATATATATATATATATATATATATATATATATATATATATATATATATATATATATATATATATATACTAAATTGAAAGAACTCTACATTCTCATGAATGTCTGCTTCTGTTCCAGTCTGGTGAGCTGTGCATCTTGTTAATCATACAGTGTAAAAGGACATTACTCCCCAACCCCACCCCTCACATCCCACATCCCACATCCCACATCTTCTTCCTCTAAAAACACGCTCTAGATCTATTATGCATATAAAAATGTGGTTGGTGTGTGCGAGTAGGTGTGTGCTCCAATCAGAGGGAAGTCTCCAGGCTGTGAAGGGGGCTTCCTGGGGATGAAGAGGTAGCCGACTTGCTTGTGTCAAGGGCGAGGTGGATACCGCCGTCAACGGCGTTGTTGTTTTTGTTGGGCGAGGGTGGTGGAGAGGAATTGCGTGGGGAGGAGGAGTTGCGCTTGGTGGGGGCGTCATCTTCTGCATCTGTGTCGTCAATGAGAGGGATGTGGGGCTCGGAATCTTCTATTCGGAACTCAGGCTGGTTCATGAAGTTATGGATGGAGTTTCGGGATTCTGGCTTCTCTAAACCTTCATACAGGGAACTGCGGAATGCATTCACTACTCGGATCTGGGGGACGATGGGATAGAATTAAATCAGCATTTCACAGAAAAATAAAATAAAACAACATGCTCTCTATTTATCAAATACAGTAAAATAATGCACCTGTTATTAATGAGCAAATGGTATATTTCATGGTTAGGTTGTGGTGAGTTTGGAATCCACAAAATATCAAGACAAGTGAATTTCAGAATCGTGCAGAATGCAGTGAAAACTTGGATAAAGCACTTACTTGAAAAATAGCTTAAAATTACAAATGGGGAATACCTTTGGACTGTAAAAGTAACGTAACTAAAGTCTGAAAGTACAAATCAATTTACTTACCAGATGTGCATAGATAAAAGCTAAATGTTTACATTCTAGCTTCAGTTATTTCCAATGATGTATTGTACGTTAAACTTGGCTTCTGAGCAATAATTTTCCCCAAAATGCAAAAATAAAATATGTTTAACGCACAAGGTTATTCCTTTCTCATGCTTGGGGTTAGGTCAGTCACCGACGATGGGAAAAACAAAAATTAAGAAGCCAGGCAAGTCTAAGCTTACAACACAATGAACTCACAGATCACCAGAAACTGAATTCATGCAGAGCATCACAACCTTTTCTACCTTGTTAATAGTTGTAAACCTTTGAGTATAGCCCATGGTTATCTTCACAGAATCCAAGATGATATGAACATGCCTGAGGCATTTAAGTTAATAACACGCATTTCTCAAAGTGTCAAACCAGACATAAAATATTAATTTGGGTGTTGCTGCAGATCACAAATGTTTTTGCTGCAAATGTGCTTGATCGTATTTTACACCACCACAAAAAGCAAACCATACACTTCTTATAATCTACAAAACAAAATCACCCTTTTTGGGATTTCTGGAGGCTCTACAAGGCACCCACAGTGACTCCTGATTGCTAAATGTCATTCAGCACCTGAAAAAATAAATATGTATGTAAAAGTGAGTAAAGAGTTAAATGGGTAGGCACCTCCTTAGCCAACAAGTGTCCTGAAAAGAGAAGTCCAAAAGTTAATACACAGAGATGATTGAAACCATACAATGTCCCAGCAAAGTGGTGCAGAATCTGAAATTGTAAAAAGGTAATATAACAAATAAACTGGTTGAAAACAGCTAAAACTGTAAATTGAACAATTTTGACCTAGTGTAAACATTATGACAAGTTAAACTGGTTCTTATTATTGGAAGTGTACAGGCCACAATCATAAAAAAAAGCTAAATTCTGTGCCTGTAATTGGGGGAATCTCCTGTTCCATGCTGAAATGAACATTTAACTACCATCAAATTGACACTAACAACAAAGGTAAGGTTGGTCCATAGTCTGTCGAGTGACTAGAGATAACGTAAAAAGACTTCAGACAACTGAAGCTAAAGTTCGATTTTACTGACGCATGATGGATAGAACCAGACAACAGCTCAAAAAAGACAACAAGCCTGTCACAATAAACAAAACATTATTGGAGATTTTCTTTGGGCATCGGGATATAACTCAAAGCCCACCATCTAAAATCAGCACTTTCAGTTTTATTTTAGTAATTTTTTAAAGCAGGAAAAGACTTTATACCCAACACAAAAGCAATACCTTAAACATACTTATGTCTAAAATGTGTGCTTCGAGATGTCTAAGAAATTCAAAATCTGCACCTGATCTGACAATTGCAAGAAAACCATAACATAAAAAAGGAACAGTTATCTTAAAATGAAACAGGAAATAGACACACACACACACACACAACAGTAAAGGGAAGTTCAGAAATATTTCCATGTTATGTGAGGGATGCAATAAAAGTTGGATTAGGCAGGCCTTTTTGGGGTGTGTGGGTGTGAGGGGTTTGACTAAACTAGAAATCATGAAGCTGGGAAAAAAATAAATAAATACTAATAAAAATGTTAAGACTAACTGCTTATATATAAGAAAAGTAGCCATTTCCACATTTGGTGCTGGTGCCAAATGTATCAATATGATACAGTGGCCCCCTGGAAAGCCAACAAAATTCCGTGGTAGTGGATAGTTCCTGATAATGTAGATTATCACTGCAAGACAGACCTTGAATTCTGAAGACACTTTCCTGTGAATCAACTGTAAACAGATGCTATAGTTTATAAGAAAACACATTTTCAGTTTAAGATCAGCTACCCACTTTTGTTGCTTTAATTCTGTTTGTAAAATAAAAAAGCTGAAGATTTTGTAACCACCCTCTTGATACCGACACAATAGGAAGTGCAACAACTTGTGATGCAGAAAGTAGCAGCCTACTGTTTGTAAAAAGGTTTAGATTACTGTGACCATGGGCATATACTCAAAACTTTTACACTCACTGTTTCTGCAGAAACTAGCTGGGGATGTCCCCACTTACTAGGAACTAAAAGGCACTGCAACTGCAGGCAGACAAGCCCACAGACACAATTTTTGCATGGCTCCAACAGCTCTATTGTCCTTTTGAGAATTAAATACAAAATAAATAAATAAATAAATATAAAATAAATAAATAAATAAATAAAACAAAAAACAAAACAAAAAAAACTACTTTATGGCTTCAGTGTGTCCTTGAAAAAATATATATGTAGCTTTATGAAAGATGATTTTTTTTGTTTGTTTGTTTTGAAAAAGAGAAATTAGGAAAGAATGAGAAACGTTAGGCGAGTGGATCAGGAAATGTTAAATTACATGCACTAAGAAACACGCACTCACACCCCACAGTAGTAGAAGCAGTGGTGGTAGTAGCAGCAGCAGCAGCAGAAGAAAACACTACATGTGTAGGGCTAGAAATATTTGTTACATCATGATGCTGGCTGGTGATGGAGGGTTGCCGCCTTAGAGTCCCCTGAAAGGAACTTCCACTCTGGAAAGCATTCACTACATCCATCTGTAAAGAATCAGAGATTGTGACAGCATGCTCAGAAGAGAGAGATAGAACAAGAGAAAGGCAAGGCCCATTCCATCCATGATACATAAAAGAGCAAAAGAAAGAAAAGGCACTTTTTTTTTGTTTTTTTTTTTTTTTAGGTCAGTCAATAGTTTGGTTTCTTTTTATCCCAGCAGTACCTTAGGCTGACCTAACTGTCCAATCTTTTCAATTTCCTGTCAGTAATCTTTAGAACTTCCTGATAATTAAGCACATCTACAACAGTCGTTCACACCAGCACCTGTAATAAATCATTTTAGGATAAAACTGGAAACATATCCCAACAAATTTCAACATAAAGCTGAAGACAGCTAATTTCCTTTTAAAAAGAGTGCCTGAGCAATTTATTCTGCCAGGTTCTGTCTAGCTCAACGTCATTCAAACTGGATGCTTAACAAGATTGCCTGACATACCTGGACAGAACTTTAAAACCGATACAGGGTTAAAAAAAAAGTAGAGGCGTTCAGAAAAGCAAGATAGAGAAGAGTAGATGGCAGAAAGTCAGTTTAAGAGTGAAGCTGTAAAATAGTAGATGCATTGTGCAAGAGCATTTGCTGGAGTCACTCAATCTGTCACTGCTGTTGTGGAGGCCAGGAACACCTGGCCATGTAGGATAAACGTACCTGGGTCTGAATTCTGTTGAGCCCTCGGAACCAGAGAATCTGTCCACGTCGCAGCTCTCTCTCTCCATGGTCAATCTCCTCCATGTCCTCCTCCAGCTCCTCGTCTGGATAATCATCCTTCTGAGTGCCATGGCCCGCCTCCTTCAGGAACTTCAACCGGCTCGTTGGAATGGAGGAAATCAGCTGTGAACCAGTAAATTAGCATTCATTTTTCTGAAAACATTTAATTCAGTTATACCATCAGCGATTTTTTTTTCTCCAAAAAAAACAAACAAACAAAAAAAAACTTAGGGATCAATCACATACCTAACGGTTTCCTTTTATAAAACATGTTCACTACTACTACGACTACTACTACTACCACTACATTTGCCAGAAATCTATTTTGACAATTAATACAACTCATTAAACTTGATTAAGCGTTCTCCTGGAATAATATTTCAGGAAACTGTTTTAGTGGTACACTTAAAGCAATTAAAAATATCTTCCCCAAATTACTTTAGGGGCTGTAATATTTAATTAAAGCAGGTAAACTTTATATGTTTGCATTTGGAAGCTAAACTAACACTTACAACATTAGGTAAAGCTTCCATATAAGCAGGAGATAGGGGACATACTGTGTATGGTTATGTTTTTATTTGATTATGGAATCCACACTATCCAACACATCTACCCAACTGTTAAAATGCTTCATTCCTGCATTAAATACATTTGTTTTGCAGCACTTATCTGTTTAAACAGCTAGACCAACTAACCCTTATCAGGCAAAAAAAAAGGCATATCATTGTAAGTTTGCAAAATCTAAATCATTATAGATCTGCATAAATATTGGTCAATTGCTTCCAAAGTGAACATTACTTAGGATTTATTTAATTTACTTAATGCCTTCCTTTCAGGTCATTCATAGTAAATTACTGATGTTAAACTGCACCAAGTAAAACTGATAAACTTTAAAAAGTTAAAAGGATTACAAAATAAATAAATAAATAAATAAATAAATAAATAAATAAATAAAATGTATAATTTTAGAAAAATATAAAACTACACAATTTGTTCTATACTACCATAATTTGGTCTGAATGTAAAGAAGAAAAAAGACTAAGCGTGACAAGCAGAGTAGCAAGCATTAATTATTTATCCATGCTCTGGGGCTGGAAAACAATTGTGTCATCTAGTATCAAGTTTTATACAAACACTGTTATGTAACACCATTATCTGCATTATAGATAACTTAAAAATGACATCACTTTTATTCACTGCTGAACTGACACATACATTTTCCATTAAAGGATAAAAAGGGACTCAGAAATGACAGAAGTCTCTTCAGTGCAACTGGCAACAGGAGTCAGTAATAAAAAGCAATGAAATATCGGTACTTGCTCTCTGGTTCAAATCCTGCCTAGTGTAGCTGAAATGTACTGCCATTTAATCAACACTCTAGCATGCTATGAATGCCAGTAATTAGCTGGTTGTTATATTCATCAAACACCTATTGTATGAAATAAGGCAATTATATAAATATTATTCAGAAATGTTCCTGACAGTTCTGAATAATCCACAGAGAACACGATGATGATACTCAAAAAAACAGAATCCAAATTGGTCCAACTAATTCATATTTTTCCCCTTTTTTTGGAAAACCCAATTAAACTTAAATTTTGAATCCAATAAATATAATCCTTATTTTACATCTAAAAATGTGATAAATGTTAAGAAAGCAGGATTTACCTGGCCCCAAAGAAGTGCTCCAATTCCCAGGAACACACACCACAACCAGTGCTCAATACCAAGTCCTATACAGCTAAAGGGTTTTCCACCAAACTGGACAATAATAATCTGAAAGTAAAATCAATTGTAAATTAACAACCTTTCCTTTCACATAATAATGTACATTTATATAGTAGAATAAATGACTACAACAATGAATATATCATTTGTATACTCACTTGTATAACAAATGTTCCAAACACAATGCTGCAGAAGATTAGGTTGTTGAAGATGCCCTCAAAGACATTCCTTTCTCCATGAATCTTGCGGGCATTAATTTCATTGAATAGCTGCATCATGACAAACGTGTTAAAGACTATAGTGTAGTGCTCTGATGGAGGGGCATGGAGTGGTGCATTCCTCCCACTGTCAATGTCAAAAATCTTCTCACCTAGAAATAGTACCACCAAATGTAACTTCATTGTCTTTACGGGGTCATTCTATGATTCTATACTATCAAGTCTACTTATATAATACAAGTCTAACACATACAAAAGGTCTAATAAGTTAGATGTATCTTGTCTGAATTTTTATGATACAATGTTACATATGCTTAATTAAATATTAATGTATTTTAAACAATGGCAATGGAAGCAAACAGTATTATGCAGGCACTGAGAATCAGTCAGTCAGGGTGATAAAAACCTAACATGACTTTGGATTGTCTGGGAGTGAAATAAAAGCAGTCTTACCGGCAAATAAGAGCGTAAAAATAACAGTCAACTGATAAACGCCGTGCCCCAGAATGTTTTTCATCATGGTGCGAGAGATCAGGGGTTTGTTTCTGCCGTAGGGTTTTCTCAGGAGCAGGGACTCAGTGGGTGGTTCAGTGGCCAATGCCAGAGAGGCAAACGTGTCCATAATAAGATTTACCCACAACATCTGCACTGCTTTCAATGGAGAGTCCTGAGAATAATTTGAACAGTAGCAGAAATAATAAGTCTTACTATCTATGGACAAGATTTTCACTTCTAAAAGATGGCATAGGGTGACCAAATCAAATACATTTTATTATTTATTATTATTTGTTTATTTAGCAGACGCCTTTTTCCAAGGCGACTTACAGAGATACTAGGGTGTGTGAACTATGCATCAGCTGCAGAGTCACTTACAATTACATCTCACCCGAAAGTAATTGTAATTTTGTAATTGTTTTGTTTTAAGTACAAGAAAACACTCAATTCTCAGCAAAACTCAAATACCATTATATGCTCAACATTCAAATCAAAGCTGTCATCATCATTCTCGTTTGCATAACATGCGGCAGAAAAGTTTTTAAATAATGTACAGACATTATATTTATGAAAGAATAGCCATGAGGATTTTTCATATACCAAAACTGAAAGATAACCACCGACTGAAGATGAATTGCTTTCAACTGATGGCAAGACAGGGATTGTGTCTGGGAGTCATATTTAATTTGTGTGGCTTAAAAATCAAAACATTTTAGTGGTTTGTGTGGGCACCATTTAGTTCTTTGAAAAAAGAAACAAACAACTTTGTCATAAGAAACACTGGAAAGTATGACTCACAATCCGACATGTAAAATCTAAGCCAGACTCTTATTTACTTTTTGATAATCGTGACAAATCACTTGCACACATACACACATATCAAACGTGCATGTGCAAATAGACTCCTAATAAATATGCCAAGTAGAAAATATGTCAAGACATCTAAAATCAGTAACATTTTAAAATCATGTTTTAAAAAGCTAGTTCAGTTAAAAAAAAAATGTGCTAAAAACAAAACAAAACAAAAAAAAACCACGTGTCCTGTGACGGACCATTTCAACCAAGCAGGTCCTAGAATCTTCATGCTGTTGTTACAAATGAAGTCTCAGCTGTAAAGCCATGTTAAAGCTAGTTGATATTCTCTTAAATGTAATAGATAAAGAAAGTATGTGACCTGGCATGACCTCTGAATGTAAATATATGCCAAGTTCTCTACACACTTTGTATTCTCAGCTACCATAGCTGACTACACAAGATAACATTTACCTGAGTAATGCAGGCCCCTGTGAAAGCGACAATTACAGCTACAATATTGACAGTAAGCTGGAACTGAAGGAACTTGGAGATGCTGTCATACACATTCCTGCCCCACATCACTGCCTTAACAATGCTGGAGAAGTTATCATCTGTAAGGATGATATCAGAGGCTTCTTTAGCTACATCAGTGCCGGCAATTCCCTTGAAAATGAAAGACACAATATTACATTTAACAACAAATATCAGGGAGTTACGGCAATTAACACTGCAGATACTGCCAAAAACTATCCAAGTAATGCAGCATTCTCACATTAACCCATACCTTGAAATGTTCTCAGCACCAGTAGAAGCTAATTTGGATATGCAAATGTTCAAGATGTGGAATAAAATAATCTAACAAGGTAATACAGGTAGACGAATGCAAATTGATAAAAAAAAAAAACAATTATATCAGGGTGTTTGGACTGCAAGTCTTTTTTTTACCTTGTGGGGCTACTGCATTTTCATGGATGAAACACATTGGTTATTTAAAGACTTAACTGAACACAGTATAAACATACCATAGCAAACCCAACATCTGCTTTCTTTAGGGCAGGTCCATCATTGGTACCGTCTCCAGTTACCGCGACAACCTGCCTTTGTTCTACTATTGTGCTGTCAATAATACCTGCAGGATTTAAAATGTTGTCAGTTAAAAAAAAAAAAAAAAAAAAAAAAAAGTAATACTTTTTTGCACATTTTAGTCAGTAACTTGCAAAACACTTATAGCACAGCACTTGGAATAGACTCAGGTAAATTAATCTTATGTATGCACAATGCAGTCCATTAAGTAAGCAGCCTATAAATCATGCTTTCAATTGAAGCCAAAATATAGACCAAGAAAAACAAAGTTTACTGAAGTGTTTAAATATCAATTATATATATATATACAGTACTGTGCAAAAGTTTTAGGCAGGTGTGAAAAAATGCTGTAAAGTAACAATGCTTTCAAAAATAGACATGTTAATAGTTTATATTTATCAATTAACAAAATGCAAAGTGAGTGAACAGAAGAAAAATCTACATCAAACCAATATTTGGTGTGACCACCCTTTGCCTTCAAAACAGCATCAATTCTTCTAGGTACACTTGCACACAGTTTTTGAAGGAACTTGGCAGGTAGGTTGGCCCAAACATCTTGGACAACTAACCACAGTTCTTCTGTGGATTTAGGCAGCCTCAGTTGCTTCTCTCTCTTCATGTAATCCCAGACAGACTCGATGATGTTGAGATCAGGGCTCTGTGGGGGCCATACCATCACTTCCAGGACTCCTTGTTCTTCTTTACGCTGAAGATAGTTCTTAATGACTTTCGCTGTATGTTTGGGGTCGTTGTCATGCTGCAGAATAAATTTGGGGCCAATCAGATGCCTCCCTGATGGTATTGCATGATGGATAAGTATCTGCCTGTACTTCTCAGCATTGAGGAGACCATTAATTCTGACCAAATCCCCAACTCCATTTGCAGAAATGCAGCCCCAAACTTGCAACGAACCTCCACCATGCTTCACTGTTGCCTGCAGACACTCATTCGTGTACCACTCTCCAGCCCTTCGGCGAACAAACTGCCTTCTGCTACAGCCAAATATTTCAAATTTTGACTCATCAGTCCAGAGCACCTGCTATCATTTTTCTGCACCCCAGTTCCTGTGTTTTCGTGCATAGTTAAGTCGCTTGGCCTTGTTTCCACGTCAGAGGTATGGCTTTTTGGCCGCAAGTCTTCCATGAAGGCCACTTCTGACCAGACTTCTCCGGACAGTAGATGGGTGTACCAGGGTCCCACTGTTTTCTGCCAGTTCTGAGCTGATGGCACTGCTGGACATCTTCCGATTGCGAAGGGAAGTAAGCATGATGTGTCTCATCTGCTGCAGTAAGTTTCCTTGGCCGACCACTGCGTCTCACGGTCCTCAACGTTGCCCGTTTCTTTGTGCTTCTTCAAAAGAGCTTGGACAGCACATCTGGAAACCCCTGTCTGCCTTGAAATTTCTGCCTGGGAGAGACCTTGCTGATGCAGTATAACTACCTTGTGTCTTGTTGCTGTGCTCAGTCTTGCCATGGTGTATGACTTTTGACAGTAAACTGTCTTCAGCAACCTCACCTTGTTAGCTGAGTTTGGCTGTTCCTCACCCAGTTTTATTCCTCCTACACAGCTGTTTCTGTTTCAGTTAATGATTGTGTTTCAACCTACATATTGAATTGATGATCATTAGCACCTGTTTGGTATAATTGTTTAATCATACACCTGACTATATGCCTACAAAATCCCTGACTTTGTGCAAGTGTACCTAGAAGAATTGATGCTGTTTTGAAGGCAAAGGGTGGTCACACCAAATATGGATTTGATTTAGATTTTTCTTCAGTTCACTCACTTTGCATTTAGTTAATTGATAAATATAATCTATTAACATGTCTATTTTTGAAAGCATTCTTACTTTACAGCATTTTTTCACACCTGCCTAAAACTTTTGCACAGTACTATATATATATATATATATATATATATATATATATATATATATATATATATATATATATATATATATATATATATATATATATATATATATATATATATATAAAACATAAAACATTTATTATTTATGCCTGCAAAAATAAACTTGCATCTTCTCAAATATCCAAAATGGGAGTTCTACTAAAAGTGTTCAATGTACCTTTTACTAGTGTGTGCTTATCAGTGGGGGAGGATCTTGCAAGTACTCGAAGCTTAGGCCAGATCTTATCTATGCGCTCCTGCTCAATCTAAAAAGAAAGCAAAAGAAACCAAATTAATACCAAAATAAGAATAAAATTAGTAAAAAAAATGCTACTGAAAAGATTCTGAAGAAAAGAGCTTACCTCTCCTTTTTCATTGCGGATCCGCCTGTTAAACTCTTTACCCTCTATGCACAAGAAATCATCTCCTGGTAGTAGAATTCCGCACTTTATAGCAATAGCACGGGCTGTGTTTATGTTGTCCCCTGTAACCATGCGAACTGTGATACCAGCACGCTGGCACTTCTTGATTGCATCTGGAACCTGGTCAGGACAGTTTACATTTTCAAAAAGACTGTTGCATTTTGAAAGTGGAAATGAAAGTTGAAATGATTAAATTGATATATTTCAATAATGTTGCCAAAAAGACAAGGAGGGATAATCAATGCCATATTAATCTTTACTACCATTGTTGCAAATTACCCATTATGCAGCGAATGGTGTAGAGCAGAGCTGGGCAACTGGCGACCCGCAGAGCTGCAAATGATGGCCCTTGAAAGCCTATCGGTCCTAAAACTACTTTAAAAAGGAGTCGCTAATTTGCCAAGCAGGCATCCTTTGAGATTATCTCATGAGACATCAATGTTTTCAGCGTGTTTTCCTAGTCCGCAGACACCTAGGGCCCGTTTTATAAAAGCGATTTGCAATGATTCACAAATTGGAAGCACCTTAAATAAAAAAAAAAATAGGTTTCATAAAACTTTCACAGAGCTGCGACATTGGCAAATTTTCACCAGAAACCTGAAACAGCCAAATAGCAGCTGCAAGTAGAAATTCTATTAAAGAAATTTGCAGATCCTATTAAAAGATACAATGGCGCTCATACTACTAGCTTGTCATCTATATGGCACGCAACCTTAACTCTGCACTCTTATGTGTATGTTCCTGTCACACTTGACATGACATATGACATCAATGACATATTCTCCCCGTAGACTAGCCATACGAACATAACACTGAGAAATCATAATCCTTGCGATAGGTAATGTGTTCAGTAACTACATTAGCATTCCCACAAACACATACATTATATCATACATATATATATATATATACATATATAATAATATATATATATATATATATATATATATATATATATATATATATATATATATATATATATATATATATATATTACACACAGACACACACACACACACACACACACACACACACAAGTGCTGCATTTTGTAATCTGTGAAATTTATTAGATCACATTTGCCAGATGGATCTCAAAATACCAAATTTTGTCCCCAGCTGTGAATGAACACCTGTATATGCTGGAAAGGTTTTAATTCTGTTAATATTCAAGCCATCTCATATGCCAAAACGTAAGTGTTAGGTGCTGTCATTCGATACCCTGGTAGTACAAATGGCAGTTCATTTGGGCAAATTGTGATATTACCAAATCGCTTTGCCAGTGGAGATATTGGTGATGAGATATTGGGAGACAGTAGGTAAGATAATAACAATAATATTACATTTTATTAACAGGTTGTGTAACTATTTATTTTAATTATTACTTACTTAGATAGATAACAAAAGACGTTTTTACTTATGTTAGGTTAAAAGCAACAAGAAGTGCTTCACCATCTGCTTTTCTTTTTTTGCTTATTTCAATCCTCTCTCAATACCAGCAGCGACACCAATTATATTTAGACATTTGAGGTATTTTTCATCTACCTTCTATTCCCTTCTTTTAATTTTGCTCTACTTGTTAATCTAACCATTTTTTTTTTATTTATTTCAGGTACCGTTCTCTGCTTCACCCCTAGAGAATTTACTACATCTGATTATCTGCCACTTTTTTTCTTGTCTTTGTTAGTTAAACTTCCAGACAACTTGCCATATAGAACAGATTTGTGTTGGCTAACCATTTCTTTAATTGTATCAATTTCTTCTTTGGAAAAATTGGTTTTCCCTTGCACTCCTGCCATTGTGCAATTACCTAAATCGGTCACTGGGCTTTAAAGCGGATTGCCAAGTTAAAGATTGTTTTTGAGCGCAGATCGCTAAAGAGTCAATGCAAGCAGTGGCACTTGGAGTGCTTTATGAGACACACGCAGCGACGACCTCTGCATCCTCATTGCAAATTGCAGGACTTTTATGAAACAGGTCCCTGTAGTGTAGTGTAGTGATATAGTCAGCTGAATAAAATGGCTTTCAAAAAGAGAAAAGGTGGACGTTGAAAACTGAGCCTTTAATAAAAAGGAGGTGTGGCGGGGTGCCGCGCCCCTTTGCGTATTTTTTGTTTTATGTATGTATGTGTGTGTGTATGGATGTATGTATGTATGTATGTATGTATGTATGTATGTGCGCTCGGAGTGTGGGTTATTACGAGTTATTTAAAATATTTGAATGAACTAGAACAATTTTGCGTTGAAGAATGGTTTAAAAAAAAAAAAAAAAAAAAAAAAATTACTAAAGAATCAAAAAAGTTACCTTGCAACTGAGGCCACACGTGCTGTGTGTCAATGCTCGTTTTCTGAACTCCGTGCTGCTGCTGGGCGACTCAACATATAACCACTTAAGTGGATTGTACTTAATTTGCTAGTTAAAATCGCTGTTGCTGGGGTAACTATCCCTGCCTTGTAATTTAAGTTTTGCAAACTGTGCTAGGCTGTGTTGAATCATGAGGTTGATTAGAATATTGTGTTAAGTATATAGCTCTAGGCCTACAGGATAGTATAAATTGGCAAACAGTGTCTTAGAACGGCAGCCATATTGTGTTTAAACCTTTTTATTTTATTTAATAAATACACGCATCAGTGTGTTTCATACCCCAGTGCTGTCTGTCTCCTTCCGGGTCTGTGAGAAACACGTCAGACTGCCACAGGAGGAAAGCTGCAGTGTTTAGTGTGCCTCCATGCAATATCGGAAATTAAGGAGTATAATGTGCAACAGTATTACGTTTCTGATCAACAGAAATACCACATACGAAGGGGAACAGCGTTTTATTGTCATTATTAATATATATATTGCATTGCTTAAATGTGTTACTGGCCCGTAAACTCGTTTCATGTGAAATGTGTCGCCCTTCAATATGAAACAGTTGCCCAGCACAGGTGTAAAGTGTGTAATTATATATATATATATATATATATATATATATATATATATATATATATATATATATATATATATATATATATATATATATATATATATATCAACATTTTAAGTTAATACAGGATATGCAAATACTTTATTTATAAAAAAATAATTAAATACAAAAACAAAGCTTCTTACTTCAGGCCTGACAGGGTCCTCAATCCCCACAACACAAATACAGGTGAGGCTGGTTAAAATATCAGTCTCATTGTCCCATTCAGGCTCCGAATCTCCAGCAGGGAAGTCCCTATATGCCAAGCAGATCGTTCTCAATCCTTCTGAGGCCATAGGCTCAATTACTTTCTTTACCATATCATCACGGTCTCTGGGTCTGAAAAGTTTGGCTTCCCCATCCGCATTGAGAATTCTAGAACACCTAGAAAAAAAAAAAAAAAAAAAATCAAGAGTAAGTCATCAGAAATTTGCACTTTTCATATGTGGTTTGCAAGCAGAATTATCATAGCCCATTGAAAAAGCAGGGACGGAATATGCGTTTCTTACTTTTTCAGGAGGATCTCGGAGGCTCCCTTACTAAACATACGGTAACTGCCATCAGCATTTTTTAGAACAGTGCTCATGGATTTTCGGACAGAGTTGAAAGTGTAGACTTTGTAGAGTTTTTCCTCTGGGATTTCATTTCGAACAGCCTGGTAGTCTCTTTTCAAGTCCAAAGCAAAACCCAGCAAGGAACATTCTGTCTTGTTTCCAACATGACGTGGCAGGCCACCTTCCTTTTCAGGAGACTACAAGGATTAGAGAAAAAAGCCTCATTAAAAATGTTTTTGGTGGTTGCTTTTTTCAAGAATCCAGTAATTTAAAGACATTTTTAGCCACTCTCAAAATAATTTAAAAGAGTAGCTTGATTATTATTTTTTTATTATTATAGCTGACAGTGTAAGGATTATTGCCCACATTGCCAAACAGGTAACACAGCAAACATTTTTTTCTTTTCTTTTTTAAAGACCCTCTTCCCACAGTGATCAGAAGACACCCCCCACCCCCCGATCTCAAACCCGAGTGCACTGGAACTGACATGTTGAAAAGACCTTTGAAACAGACTTTAAACTTAAAAGTCATCAGGATGTAACCAATGAAAAGTGCTGTAGCAACACATGGGGACTATGTTTTCAAACCCTGCTACTTACTCTAAATTATTCAGGTAATTGTGAATCAGTTCCAATTTTATACACAACACCTGCAAATGTAATTCTACTTACCAATATTTTAGTAGTGTAAGCGCAGTTGACCCCAATCCCTGTAATAAGGAGATCCAAACACTTTTCAGGAACAGCTTCAGGTTCAGGGACCTTTCTATAATGCTTTTCCCCAATAAAGACTTGGACTACAGTCATTCTGTTCATGGTCAGAGTTCCAGTTTTATCAGAGCAGATAGCTGTAGCATTGCCCATGGTTTCACAGGCATCAAGATGTCTAACCAAATTATTGTCTTTCATCATTTTCTATAAGGAGAGAGAAAGGAAAAACATGCTATTCACAAAATGAACAGGTGCATTTTTAATTCATGTTAAATGTATTATACATCCAGTAGATACTATTTAATTTCTGATTTGGTCAAAATACCATAACTACTTGGCAACTCACATACCCAAGTCGTTTGTCAGTCATCAATATAAAAATTACTACCTACCTTTACAGAGTAGGCCAGAGAAATTGTGACTGCAAGTGGAAGACCCTCTGGTACGGCCACAACCAGTACAGTGACACCAATGATGAAGAACTTCACGAAATATTGGATGTAAATTGGCGTGCATTCGGTGATCCAACTGATATTTTGGACCCAGAAGGTGTTGATGACAAAGTACAATACAAGGATGATGACTGTAATAGCAGACATCACTAGCCCTGAACAGGAAAGAACACAAATATTTGTGTTTTATGGATTGTAAAAAAAATTGAATTAAAGTAATAACACAGAGCATATATGTTGGTCAAATACTGCAACTTTTTTACCTGCTTTGCCAATTTGGACTGCTAGTTTTGTAAGCTTTCCTTGAAGAACAGATTTTTCTTTCTTTGACGTGTTTGCTTTCCTTTTTTCCTGTGCATCCCCATCTAGACCTTCCTCACTCTTGAGAGGCTGCATTTCCATGGCAGCTCCATCCTGAGCGTTAGCTGAGAAGCAGAGGGGGAAAAAACGTTTAAATATATTAAAGTCAAATGTATTGCAGTGGATTGCTGTTTTTAAAAACATTTACACATATTTTATATATTTTTGCAATATTGTATGCTATTCATATATTTAAAAAAAAATAAATAACCAGAGCAGCAGCAGCAATGGAAAGCATTACGCTTTACTAAATATACAACAAGGCCCATTCAGACTATCAACATCAAATACTTCCATTTCAAAGCTGGTTTTCGAGTTGGCTGATGTGCCCATATTGATCCTGTGATTCGCCAGACATCATAGTAAGCTGAATTTGGTTGCACTTGTATAGCATTTGTAACTTTGGAGAAATAAACATTAATAAATGTGCAAATTCTCTCTCTCACACTCACACACAGAAAATCTACACCCTTAAAAGCAGGCTCCATTTAAAATTAAGATTAAACCCTAAAATTAAAAATGGATCGACTGTTGTGTCATTTGTCCAAGGAGTGCTCAACTAACCATAGAGCATAACCTGCAATGGCATCACTCATCACTATGATTGGATCCGCTAGTGAACTTGCTGTTGTAAAAAAGCAGCGAGAATACTCTGATTTCAGGATGCTATTTTTCTGACATTTAGGGCTTACCTTTGTTACGATTTTCAACAGAGCCATCTTGCTTTTTGTCTTTATAGAAAAAAAGGATTGAAAAAGGCATTTAAAAAAAACACTTTTGGGTATAGAAGCATTAATTAAAATGAGTGGTGACCTTTTTGTTATTCATTTTGTAACAAATATTCAGTATGTCGTCAACATTTTTTTTTTTTAAAACTTACGATTTCTAATGAATTACTACTTCAAAATCTTTTTTTTTCCTCACACATGAATGACAGAATGCATAACTCAAACATGTAATTGCAAATACCTTGAGGCTTGTGGCAGAGCATGAAAAAAAAAAAAAAAAGTGTAAAAGTCAACTTACTTTTCTTGTCCTTTTTCTTTTGTTTCTCTTCCTTGTCTTTGTCCTCATCCTCACTAGCCCCAAGTAAAGTAAAGATAATTCCAGTTTGTGAGTTTACACCTACAGCAGTGACTAGCACTTTCCCAGACCCCTCCATTACATGGGTACCTAAAATACAAAAATGTAATTAACATTATTGTTTAAGAAAAGTTCTACAATCTGGGGCAGTAGTGTGGAGTAGTGGTTAGGGCTCTGGACTCTTGACCAGAGGGTCGAGGGTTCAATCCCAGGTGGGGGACACTGCTGCTGTACCCTTGAGTAAGGTACTTTACCTAGATTGCTCCAGTAAAAACCAATTGTATAAATGGGTAACTGTATGTAAAATGAATGTGATATCTTGTAACAATTGTAAGTCGTCCTGGATAAGGGCGTCTGCTAAGAAATAAATAATAATAACAGTGAAAGGTAAACTGATAAATTCATGCTTGATGTCAGGTAGAACATTCACTCTTTACCATCAACAGTACAATCTCTTAGAATACACCACCCTCAAAGAAATGCATATAGTATACATTTCTACCATTCAAAATATCTCTTTTAATTCTGCTGATATAGATATATGTAGATATAGATACAGCCCAGAGAGGATTTTTTTTTGTTTTTTCCCCTCAGGAGGACAAGCCTCCGTTATAAACTCCTCTCTGTTGGTTAGTGGAGAAAATGTGTTTAACAGCCAAATTGGGGTACACCTGTTTAGACTGAACTTGTAGATCTCTTGATCTACCCCTCCTACTGCACTGGACTTCCCTGACCAAAGCATTACTGGACCCTCAGCTAATGCACTATCCTTGCTCTATTATTGTGTCATTGTAGATATAACTTGTTGTAATCCTAACTTGTTGCATCCTATTTCATATTGTATTTTGGTAGTAGTATTTGCACTTACTGTAAACTACAATGTATTTAAATATGAATTTAGCATTGTAACCCTTTACTGCCCTGTAACACTTGTACAAACACACACACACACACACATACTATCTTCTTGTAAATTCCTGTCCACTTAATACCAGTTAATTTGAGTTTAAGCTCGATATCAGCTGTTAAATTATATGGACACCAGATATCTTAAGACATTGGCTCTGAGTTTTGAGAACACGCATTTACCAGTTCAAAATAGTGGAATACCTGAAAGCAGCAATGGATCCTTGTCTAAGGTTTTCTTGACATGATCAGACTCTCCAGTAAGTGAGCTTTCATCAATTTTCAGGTCATTTCCTTGAATTAGCACACCATCAGCAGGTAGAAGGTCACCTAGAACACAAACAAAAAAGTGTATTTAAGGCGATCAATATTTACACAATAATTTATCCAATTTCTGGTTTTACTGGGAAAACAACTAATTATATGGACACAATATGGCAATGTCTATATCTCAAATGGTTAGTAAATAGTGAATCAATATAGCCAAATGCAATGTATTTGATTCTTTAAATACATGCTCACATTAATATAATACAAGTGTCAAACTCCATTTTAATAAATTTGCATTTAACGTATCAATATTAAATGTAAATGTTACTTTTGGTATTTAAGCCAAATCAGTCTTAGATCAGGCAAAAGTCTGATCTTTTTCATCTCTGTAGACATAAAATGCAAGGTTATATAGAAGTGGTTACAGGGAGAATGTTCAGATTTTAATAGCTTATCTAGCCATATACCACTTACTGGCATATTTCCAAAGTGCATTTTTCAGGGAGAGTACAACCATATGTAATGCTTACCATATTTCACTTGTGCAATATCCCCAACAACAATTTCTGCCACTGGTATCTGGATGACTTGGCCACCTCGGACAACAGTAAACTTCTGCTCTTGTTCGATTCGGTTTTGTAGCCCACGAAACTGTTTCTCTTTACTCCAGTCATTAAAAGCCGTTACTAGCACCACACAAACTACAGACAGAAGAATTGCGACCCCTTCGATCCAGCCTGCATGCGATTCCCCTTCATCCTCCACACCACCAGCAGCAGTACCACAGACTGCAGAGAAAAAGAACAAGCACAGCTGCAGAGTTACACAGTTAATCTGTGAAGGCAGGCAGTATGGTATGTAGGCTAAATAGTGTGTTCAAGCTGTCTTAGAGAACAAAAGGAGAAGGGGTAGACCAAAATGGGCGAATGTGGACTTCTAAACTTTTAAGCAGAAGACAAATAATTTGCCACAATTTTACACTGTTAATACTCTCTGAATGTTTTATTTTTTTTCTTGAACAGCAAACAAATCAATTTCCAAACAGTTTTGTAGACAAGAATAATGAAGACTATTTCTACACATTTACAAATGCTATTAATTTGAAATCAACGAAGATATATACCTAAAACTTAAAGAAAAATACTTATTGTTAATAGTGCTGGAACAAACATGGGATTCTCATGTTTGGATATCCTTTCAAGATTCAGACAAGTACAGTATTTGAATATTCGTTCATTTGCAAAATGTTATCAAATTCATTATATGTAACACTGTATTAAAGCTGCATTAATATACCAGAAGTAAGAATAGGGTGTGAAGGCCTTACTTTAGTGAAGGCCATATTTTTATAAGCTGTTTAATTTGAATAAACCCTTCAAGTAAAATAAAATGTGGAAAAAGGGGCACTGTACAATATATATATATATATATATTTTTTTTTTTAAATTACCATGTTTCATTTCTCTTTTTACATTGCAACACAAAAGAAAAACAAAACGATCGCTATAAGAGACCTTTATTTTGCAAGTTGAGCAAGTGTTGGAAAATGTGAGTGAGGCATTTTGAGTGACATACCAGATCTGTATGGCAGACAGAAACACACCCCAAATTGACTCACTTCCCAAATAAGGCTTGTGTTGCTTGCGCATCTTAATCTGGATACAGTTTAAATGCTGAAGTATTTTAACAGCCAGAAGTAAATAGGGGATTAAGAGCAGCTCATTTTATATTCCAGGTTATTTATTAATCAAAGTCAAAACATAGATGGCATACCCAGACCCTACAGCACGTCTATTATAGCAAACCCACCACCTCGTGACCCAGTACAGCGCAACCCCACCACCACGTCACCCAGTACAGCGCAACCCCATCACCACGTCACCCAGTACAGCGCAACCCCATCACCACGTCACCCAGTACAGCGCAACCCCATCACCACGTCACCCAGTACAGCGCAACCCCACCACCACGTCACCCAGTACAGCGCAACCCCATCACCACGTCACCCAGTACAGCGCAACCACACCATTGTGTGACCAAATACAGCGCAACCCCATCACTGTGGGACACCTTTACAGTGACAGACCACCACTACCACTGCAAGCCCCATTACAGCGCATCACCGCGCACAACTTTGTAGCTATACTTGCTGCCAGCCCGAGATGCATTCAGGGTCTTAAGTTACTGAGAAGTAGCTGCATGGTTTGTTTCAAGCTATTGTTATTATTTTTTATCTTTTTATTTTTACACATTACATTACCTTAACAAGTTGCTCTTCTTCAGTAAATATGTATTTTCCATGCAGAGTTTCGATAAAGGACACTTCAGAAGCAATTCATGCTCAAGCACTTTTTTTAAAAAAAATTATTATTTAGCATACAGTACCAAAATAAATAAAGTCAAAACAAAGTGAAACAACATTCTGCTTCCAGTGTCACACTAATCTACTCGGTTAGAAAATAAAACTTAAACCAAAAAAACCACATTATTATTATTATTATTATTATTATTATTATTATTATTATTATTATTATTATTGAGTAGTGGTTAGGGCTCTGGATTCTTGACCGGAGGGTCGTGGGTTCAATCCCAGGTGGAGGACACTGCTGCTGTACCCTTGAGCAAGGTACTTTACCTAGATTGCTCCAGTAAAAAAACGTATAAATGGGTAATTGTATGTAAAAATAATGTGATATCTTGTAACAATTGTAAGTCGCCCTGGATAAGGGTGTCTGCTAAGAAATAAATAATAATAATAATAATAATCCTGGCTTCTTTTCAAATAAACATGGTTCCTCTTTTTTGTGCTACTTTACGATATACTATGGTAAATTAAGATTAGGCATTGAACAAATGAATAACGAAAACAAATGTTAAAAAAAAAAAAAAAAAAAAAACACTCAGAAGATTTCTATTTAACTGCTAACTTTAGCCTACCCTAGAAGTTTTGACAGTCAGTTATGCAGGATTTCTTCTCTATTTTTCGAAATTGTTCCATTCAAGTTTTACAGCTGTATACTGCTACCGAATACAATAAGCTATTAAAAGGCCGGCAATGTAATATCTATGTTTATGCTGAAATATTCTCCCTTTTGATTAACTCACAGACCAGTTTCATGGATTGACTTTATTCTTCACCTCTACTCCATACATTTATGTTCACCACACAAGAGTATTCATATTAAATAGATGATAATAATAATAATAATAATAATAATAATAATAATAATAATAATAATAATTTATACGACTAACTGCATACATTGGCCCTGATGCAAGGCCATATCATAATATTAATCTTGTTTTGTCCAGAAGTATAATTATTTTGTTGATTAAAAACTGTTTGAATAGAATAAAATTTAGGAAGGTTTAAAAAAAAAAAAAAAAAAAGGAAATCCTGCATAACTGACTGTCAGAACCTTTAGGCTAAAAAGTTACAGTTAAATAGAAATCTGAGATATATTTTTTAAAAACATTGTTTTTGTTATTCGTTTGTTCAATGTCTAATCTTAATTTACCATAGCATATCGTAAAGTAGCACAAAAAAGAGGAACCATGTTTATTAATGTATGGATAAAAATGGATTTCCCCATTTGTGACACCGATCCCTGAACAGTAGAGTTAATATAACAATGTAACATTTTCAGTCATTTCCAGTTTAACTTTGTGCAAATAATGCCAGGAGAAGAAATATATTATGGCTCACATGAATTAAAAAAACTGCCTAGAAATACAGTAGTTGCTCTGTACAGTAATTGCTTGCATCATCAATGAAGGTTTTCATGATGTGCTTTTGCACTGCACACTGTAGCTTTAAAGTTTAATGTTTGTTTTGTGAAAATATTTTTAAAATGACAAAACAGTGGACATACTGCAGCAAGTTTGAATGGTATTTCACCAGTCGATAAATATGTTAACTGCACTTCTTGATTCTTTAGCGTGACTGTGTTTTGTCAACCTTTGAATTTTAAGCTTGCCTAATTGTAAACGTAATGTATCTATCGCATGCTAATAATGGCTGTAATTTCACCCCTGCCTGAGTCAATGCCCCAACCCCACTTTTGCCTTAACGACAACTTTACGCCCCACTGAGCGTCGACTTGGCAGAATTTGGTATATATACACACATATACATGATGTAACAAACTGCATTTGACACGATCACTGTTGCCCTAGTCAGACTTGCATTTTCAGCAAATGCAAATCTTCCTAGAAATGTCACAGATACTTGAAAGCTGAACGTTTGAAGATACTCCTTTGATAATAACCTCATGTTATGCAAGGACAGCATGACACTACAAGGAATTCCTTTGTAGTTTGATGATATTACTGCACTGCGAATTATATTGTAAGATGATTTACATTTCCCCTTTTGGTCATATTGGTTAAACAAAGTACCTCAGCAGGATTCATATAATCATCACTACATGATAAATACATTAATTCAAAATGTGATTTTTTTTTGTGTGAACAAAAGAAAAGCATCCATAATAGTTTAATCTACAAGAATATAATGCCAGGCTGAATGATTTGTAAAAATGAAATAAAATGGCAATGTGAAAAAGATCTCTATCACCAATATGCCCAGAGGTTAAAACAATCTGGCAATGAAAATGTTAATTTCTAACTTGTAATGGAACTTTGATAGAATGACTATACCAACTAGAAAAACCATGAGGTTTATTCAGTTAATCTAAAACAGTTACAGATTTAAATACCACCAATGCTTATTTAATAAAAAATAAAATTAATTGGATGCAAGTGCATTTCTATATGTAAAAACATGTACAATTCCAAGGTGGGTCCTAATTTAAACAGTAAATAGTATTTATGGTATAGATGCCACTATTTCCCCTTAACCCTAAATTCAAACAACAATGTGACAGTAAAAGGGTTCATTTGCACTGGACAACAGTAGTGGAACGTAGGTAAGAAAATCAAATACAGCTGTGAGGCAAACACTAAGACAACTCAAAGTGTACTGTCTCTATAACAAACTCCAAAAGGCAATGTCATGGTGTGCAACACTGTTAGCTTGCAGGGTTTATACAATGCAAATACGAAGTCACTACTGTACCTCAAACATTTCTAAAAAATGAGTCTTAGACACTTGGATTCAATACATTTGCAAAACTAGCTTAGGGAAACAAATCTAACACCACCAATTTCTTTTGGTTTTATGAGTAGGAGGCTGTGTGGTTCAGTGATTAATAAAACCGGCTTGATACCAGGAGGTTCCCGGTTCAAATCCCGGCTCAGCCACTGACGCACTGTGTGACCCTGAGCAAGTCACTTAACCTCCTTGTGCACCGTCTTTCAGGTGAGACGTTGTTGTAAGTGACTCTGCAGCTGATGCATAGTTCACACACCCTAGTTTCTAAGTCTCCTTGGATAAAGGCGTCTGCTAAACAAACAAACACAACAACAGTATCATAACAGGGACTACAGCAGTTTCTAATAAACTGTTTGAAAGCAATTTCTGGATTCACAAAATGTGGGAAGTAGAATTCATTTTTATAGCATAAAACACAAAAAAGATGTAATAGTAATAATAATACTAACAACAACAACAACAACATTTTAAAAAGCACTACATACCTTCTGTGTCCCCGCCTGGAGGTTGATAAAAAGAAAGGCCTAATGAAACTATGGCTGCAACTTCTAAAATAATTAATGTTACATCTTGCAATGCTTCCCATACTAATTGTAGAAATGTTTTTGGCTTTTTTGGAGGTATAAAGTTCTGTCCAAACACTGCTTGTCTTCTTGCAATGTCTGCAGGATTCCCACTTAAACCTAAAAAAAGAAGAGAGAAATATTAAATAACCAATAGTAATTACCATCATTTACTAAACTTAACTAGGGCAAAATAGATGCAGAAAATCCAAGAGAGCTTGAAAGGTAGATTAAACCACCCAGACGTCCGTATATTTCATGGGGACCACATGGCCGAACTGGTTTATACCACTATAAAACGACTATTTCAAAGTTAATTGTCATTCGGGGAGAAAAAATAAAAATAATAAATAAATAAATAAAATTAAATAAATAAATAAATAAATAAATAAACACACACCACTCTATACTGGGTGTATACATACCCAGTGTTATATAGTACCAAAGAACATAACCTTTAATTTGTATTCAAGAATTTATTTTAAACTGTATATTTCCATTGTAAAGTTCTGCGTTGAAAGTGGCATCTCAAAAGCAGAGAGTGGAGCACAAGCTTAGCCAACGTTTTCAGATCTATGTCCATTTACAGACATTATTTTCCTTGTGCCAGGTTAAAATGACGCTCAAACTAGACCTTGCGTAGCAATCCGACTGCGATGTCTGGTGAAGTACTTCAAATTCAGGTCAGTAATTCAGGGGTGGTGTTTGACCTTGTCTTTACTGGCTTTCCTGAAACTACTGTTAAATTATATTTATTCCAGCTCTCAACATTAAACTGAATTATCCTGGGTCAAAGCCACCAGCTAAACTTCTTGCACTGGTATATAATTCCCTCGCTGTTGAGGTTTGCTGGACTTATTTCACTTTAAGTGCCTTTTTTTTGCCATTCACCCTAACATTTTGAGAAAAACTGCCCCTTTGACATGTGAAAAGTCTGGCTGCTGCAAGATCCCAGAGATTAGCAAAGGGTTTTCTATAAAATTCTTGAAATTAGACAAGGTCGCAGACAGAAGTATTAGCATCCCGCACTTAATATAAGAATTCAAGAAAACATGTTAAATACAAGCATTTAGTGAACATTAGCCACTAATCAATATGACAAAGACCAAAATGCGCAATCAATGGTTGTTTAACAATCTTTATACAAAAACAAAAGCACTCAATCCATTTCAAATATTTGTTCATGACAAAAGCATTGGCACATTTACATGTATGTAAAAAAATGTAATAGAACTAAATTACTATATATTCATTGATTGAAAGCTATTACACAGTAATTAAGCTGCATTATAAAGTCAATAGCCAGAAAAAGGCAATTATTTCCAACATCTGTTGAAGAATATTTTGGCAACACAGCAGAAGGTCAAAACTAGTTGGATTCACGTTTTAGAAAAGCACTCCTAGCAAACAAAGGAAATGACTACCGAACAGTATCAAAAGAAATATGGAATACCAAAATCAACAAAATCGGAGCAATAATCAAGAAGTACCACAGAAACGCTTGAAAAGAAGTAATAAAAAAAAAGAAAAAAAAAAAAAAAGTAAGATTTAAAAGCATCAGGCACAATAGTGCACGAAAGAACTGCACAAAGGCACCTGAACATATATAGCTTAGTATAGCTAAGAAATATGAACAGGAATCTGAAGCGTTCAACAAAATTATCTGGTCCAATAATTCTAAAATATAACTTTCCCAAAAACGGAACACAGTATGTTAGGACAAAAAAAGGGAAGGGAAACATGGAGGAGGTTCGATCATGATATTGGGGGTGTTTTATCAGTTCAGGGACTGGATACATTCATGTGAGTGAAAATTGAACAAATGCAGCCATGTAGCAGTACATTCTACAAAGTACATTGATACCATCTACTCATAGGCGGATTGGCATACAGTATCTTCCAACACGACAACGACCCAAAGCATAGGGCTAAGACAAACACTGTTCTTGAATTCTTGAAGACAAAAGACAAAAGTTCTTGAATGGCCTTCGCAATCACCAGATCTCAATCCAATAGAAATG
Source organism: Acipenser oxyrinchus oxyrinchus (assembly GCA_030684275.1). Lineage (NCBI taxonomy): Eukaryota > Metazoa > Chordata > Actinopteri > Acipenseriformes > Acipenseridae > Acipenser > Acipenser oxyrinchus. The sequence goes on along the minus strand of CM060256.1, from coordinate 27,127,828 downwards.
CTTTGGACCAATGTTAAAAAAGCTGTAGTCAAGCACTGTGTATCCAATCTGTCTGATCTGAAGGAAATATGCAAGACAGAATGGGTCAATATTTCACCAAACAAGATGTAACAAGCTCGTTAATTACCATAAATGTCTGAAAGCTGTAATAAAAGCAAAATGACACATGAAATACTAAAGCTGGGGTGTCAATAATTATTTCATTAAAGTGTTTGTTCACAACAAAAGTTTGAATGTTTTTTGTTTTTTTTGTTTTGTTTTTTTACAAATGATTGTTTATTAAAATTACTAGAAATTGTGTTTTGCTTTTTTTATTAAAAGGTGTTTAAAAAAGTTTACATAGAGTGCCAACACTGTTGTTCAAGCACACACACACAGTGCTCATTTTATTTGAAAATGCATAAATCATTGTGCTGAAATAACATTGTGTTATCTGTTTTTTCAAGGAGAATATTCTATTAACAGTCTTGTATCAAACAATCCTTATAGAACTAGGATTGTTATGTTTTGTTACAAGCTGCTTAAATTGTATAATGGAGAATTAAAAATGTAGGAAAAAATATTAAGTGAAACCTACAGCTTCACACTGATCTTGTAGAATTTGTCAATACAGAAGAAGTTTCCCCAACTGTTCCAATATATATATATATATATATATATATATATATATATATATATATATATATATATATATATATTTTTTTTTTAACTGTTGAGAATCTGTGATCTTCAATCTGTTCATTAAAATCCAAGAAAGTACTATGTTATATTGCGTGAGGCTGTAAGTCTAAGTATGGTAGCAGAAGTCAGATGAACCATGAACTAGAAGTCAGATGAACCATGACTATTTTCTTCACCTTATAAGAATATATATGCTGCCCAATCAAAAACATTATTTCCGTCTTATTTCCGGGGCAAATCGTTCATTTATGTAATGAAAATGTAACTCTCAGCTTCACGTAGAGCACGTCTCTCTTACAACAGGTATTTATAAGCAGGCCAACATCCCCTGTAACTGCAGTTATCAGGATCATGAGAAGATGACCCAATGTTAGTGGTGGAATCGGCAAACTCATTACTCAATAGGATTACCACATTTGCTGTTAATGAGAACATGTAAATGTAATGTTTACATGTTTTTTTCTGAATGATTTACAATAAAGTCAAATATTATTTAAACATGTGGTAAATATTTTGCTGGATAAGCGATCAAGAAAATAACTAAGTTTTCGGTGTCTCTGTGTGACAGGCATAGCAGGCAGCTTGTCAGACTGAGTGCCACGGGAAACTAACACAGGTTCCAAACAAACCCCCTCAAAGACGTCTTGGACTATACTGCCTTTCTCTCTGTGATTACTTTTTACAAATAAAAATGCTACCACAGAACAGCAAAAACAGTTCAGAAAAAGTTGGTGAAAATACTGGAAATTATTTTCGCTGATGAAAACAATATTGCCCTGGCAGTGCTGTCTGTTTATGTCTTGAATTACTCCTCTTGTTTTTTATTTTTTATTTTTAGAATGGCAAAAAAATACACTGCACTGCAGGCGGTTGGTCTTCTATCTGCTGACCAAGATCGTGAGCCCGAAAGTTGTGATCCTCAGGACAGGACGGTTTAGCTAGCGAGACAGGAAGAGACGAGGTAAGAGAGAGGAAAGAAAACAAAACAAACAAAAAAAACAACTGTATTGTGTATAAGTGTAATCATATTTGTTCTACAGATGTACCAAATGAAGACATAAACAAACTAGGGTTTTCTTGTATTGTTGCATTATATAGTTGTATGGCTTACACACATCTATTTACATATCTTTTTAGGTACAGTATTCTTTATGGCCAAACTTTGTTAGAACCTTTCCAACACTCATTCTATTGTATTATATTTTATAACAAAAATAATAAATATTAACAAAGTTTAGCAAGCATTTGAATCACTGTTCCCATGTTGACAAGCTCATACTGTCCAGACTAAATGTCCCAATTTTTCAGTCTGTGGAACTTTGTGTTGAAAACAAAAAAATTAAGACCAATTATGACTAAAATGTGTCACTGTTAGATAAACTAGTAATTATATTAATTCATTTATTTAGTTGTACTGAATGAAGTATGAATTATATTATAATAGGGGTCTCTACAACATTTAGTTTTTGGGTTGTACAGTGAAAGCATTATTGTATTTATTGAATCAGTGGTCGCGCTAGCTTTTCTGTTCATGCGTTCCTGAAACGCACATGCCCAACATTTTGCGTCCCAACCATCAAAAATACATTTTAAAACACAAAGGTCAATAAACTCCAGGGATGTGCATTTTGGTACATTTATGAACGTTTAAACTATGGCATGTAGTAGTTTAAAAAATCTGTCTGTGTATAGGTATAAATATAAAACAGACACTTTTTTCTTTGTTATATATACTAACAGTAGACCGACCGTTCGTATGACAACGAGACGGGATTCTAAGTTTGTTGCCTTCATCTATGTGTGTTTTAATATTTTTCTGCATTCAATAACAGCATCGCTGTGTCTTTTAAGCAAAGATTCTTGAAAAACTGTACATCCATGCGTATGTTTTTTTTTGCCCAGCAGCTCTCACACAGAGTACTTCACCTCCCATTTAAAATTATAAGAACGTATTTTTACGTTTGCATTTTTGTGCATTACTACTGCTTGCAAGATATGAAGGTAAAAGCAAAGATTGTTTTGCAATTAACAGATTTTTTCTGAGTTTAATTATGAAACAGAATCAGCTAAATTTGTCACCTGATTAAAAATAAAACCTGAAAACTTCAAGCCCTATGTGTGTTCACATTTACATTTCCCCAAATACTTGTTTTATTTCTTAGCAATATGGACCTCTGCTAATATGGGGCATAACACATTATTTTTAAATAAAATACAGTGCATGGTGGGATACTATCGTATTAATTTCCAATGTTCATTGCGCTGCTAGGAACTGTAACCGAAGTATTGTGTGTACGCATTATACCGACTAAACATGAAATGGTACTTCATTGTGGACGCTACAGTTTGAGCTGGATTTATTAAAATGTTTTTGAGTACGGTTCTCGAGATCGGTTATGTAGTGTGCACAGGGCCTAAAAGTAAATATCCTTAATATTGCTGGCAAAGCCAAATATGAGGTTTATTACTGCCACCTACAGGACTGGAGTGTACCTTACATCAATGCTGTTATATTGCAGCATTTTTTTTTTTTTTAAACAAGCAAGTATTTTACTGTCATTGCTGTAGTGTAATAGATTACCACGAATATGCATTTCTGTGTCCCTTTCCATTCAGTGCATCCAGTGAACGTAGGACAAAATATTTTTCCGTCCAATCGATTTATTTTGTGTCTAGGATGCAAAATTTTGCATTAACGCGTTTTGTGAACTAAAAAAAAAAAGTATATAGTATATTAGTTTTCAAACGCTATGGTTATTACAATGCCAAAATGGATGACTGGTTGTTTGTCGAGAAGCTGCTCAGTGTTTATCCCTGCGTATATGCAGTCGATAGAGCTGATTATTAGATCAGATGAAAAAGAAGAACGCATGGGTATCAATTGCTGAACAAATGCAAATCAACTTGAGTATTTTAAACTCACTGGAAGTGTAACCGGTGAAGTTTTAATTTTAATACAGCTGTTAATACTGCTGTTTTAATCACTTTGTTTATTACGAAGTGACCCAGGTCCAACAGGTTTTTTTTTTAAATTATTATTATTATTATTATTATTATTATTATTATTATTATTATTTAAAATATAGCATAGCACGTCCAATATCTTCTGTAATAAAAATAATAATAACAGTAATAAAGAATATTTGCGTGCCACACTCTGAAAAAGGGATTCAAATGATTGCTAGTAAACTATAATGCAACCATGTTAAATAAAGTAAACTCTTATTTGGTATTTAAGATTAATTTTGGTGAATTTACTATTTACTGGAATCAATTGTATCTTGAACTGACTTTTTTTTTTTAAAAGCTTGAAAAAACATGCTTAGCAGATCCTCAGTCAGAAAGTGTGACAATAGAAAATATGATTTTTATTTAAAATTATTTTTAATAATATAGGGTTGATGAACAGACTGGGCTAAATCTAGAAATGACAAACAAGCAATAGTATTTATGCACTACATTGCTGAAGTAGAAAGAAGGTAGCTGCAAGAGAAAATAAAAGGTGCAAAGTTCCTGTCAGTGATGTCAGATGGTTCAACCGATAGCACTGTCATAGAAGAGGAGCTAGTATATGTATGATTCTGCCAGAATGGGCTGGTGACTGCAGTTTGTGCGCATGCAGTCTGTGGAGAAGGCAGATGCCCAACAGATCTCAGAAGTTATCTATTCACTCATGATTGTTTCAGACCCTGTTAAGACAGCTCATAAATATTGCTTGTTTTTTAATTTTCTTTTGTCGTCGTTGCCCCCCGGTGTTGGCCGATAAAATGTCTGTGATCGGTGGATTTATCAATCTATAACATATTTTAAAGCAGAGGCTTCATTGGTGATTAGCTGTTAAGGTTTGTGACAAGAGCAGCAGTGAAGCACGTGCTTAGAATCTGGGTTTAAAGGACATTATTATTGACAAGCATGCCTTGCCTTTTAAAACAGTGTTGTGGGACAAACATTTGAATGCGAACAAGCACTTATTAAAATGCATTTGGTGACAAAAAAAAAAAAAAAGGACTGCATGTAATTGAAAGGAAACCGATGCATAAATGACATCTAAGATAAATAACACACATTCGACTGTACATTATTATATGACCACGAAAACCCATGTTCGTCCAAACAATAGAAAATAGATCCTGTACCTACCCAGCACAAAAGTTGTCACAGAATGTAATCTGTAGTGTTGAAATAAATAAAGTCACGTAAACCACAGTATGTTTAAACTAATGCATCAATTAAAGTTACTGGACAAACATTGTAGTGCTGGGACAAATATCAGAATATACAAACAAACATTTCTTGACATGTATTTCGAAGGTAAAAACACATACAGTATAGTGCTTTGCCTTGCAGCGATTTAACACCTCACGACAGTGTCTAAAATGACAAGTGAAAACAGACTTCTGTTTGATGTGTGGGATTAATGTATTATATATATATATATAAAAAAATAAATAAATAAATAAATAAATAAAATAGTATCAACACAGCTGCTCTTGACCTTCCATTTAAATGTTCTAGACTGCAAAAAGTAAAACAGACCACACTAGTATGCTCACACATAGTGACTTCTGGGAAGAGCGTCAGAATCAAGGGAACAGACCCAGGTACGTCACTCAGAAATGCCTCAACTTTTCAACACTGGTCCAATATATACTGACGCGATTTTAAATGTGAAATGTAATAACGAGAACAAAAATTATTATTATTTTTTTCATGTACAACCCCTTTTCCACATTTGCTTTATTTGAACTGTTTATTCAAGTTAAAAAATTAGTTTTTGTTTGCTTGTTCAGCTACAAAAAGGCATAAATAAACCTCAGTAATGATGTTATTACTTTATGAAAAATGTGTTTATGGCCACTGTTTATTGCAAATAAAACAGCAATGGCAAGGAATTTCACTTTTTTTTTTATTTCCTTTAATACAGTGTTACATATAGTGGCTTTGATTGGGTTTCGCCAATGAATGAATATTCAAATATTTGTCTGAATTTTGAACAGATATCCGAACATGAAAAACCATGTTCGTCCCAACCTAATAGAATGTTTACTTGACACATTCTACAAGTTTCTTTATTTTGATTGAGGGTTTTGAAGCTACAGTATGTCAGCATGCTGTGTGTATGATACTTTAAAACAACAATAAATTAAATTTGCCAGCTATTGATACGGAGTATCAATGATCGGAATTGCCCTCCCCCAAAAGATAAAATAAAATAATAATCAATCGTTGCATCCCTAGTCAAGTAACACTGGGGAGCATGCCAGGTATAACAAAAAAGCATGGCCTTCAAAGTTTAGTTGAATATGAAATGATTCTAGCTTTACATCCAACTGAAGCACTGTATGAGCTTGTCAGTATGTTAAAAAAATATTGGGCTTCAGCACAAAGCTGCACAATCATGACCTGACTCTCTCAGTTAATCTAGTTTTGAATTATCTGCTTAACAACTGAAGGGAAACTAGATAGCCACGTACTTCTTGTCAGGTCCAACATAAACTCTAAATGTGCTTGCCCAATGGCTCACCACTGACTTCCAGGGATATATATATATGCTCATAGAAAGGGTACCAACAGAAAAAGTGCAAGAATAGCTGCTGAGTGTCGTACTGCATTAGAAAAAGGCGGATCATTACTGATGTCCTAATTTTTTCTTTTGAATTGCAAAAAAATCCAGTGAAGTTGTCAGCTACTGCATGTAAACTACAGACAGCAGCAAGGCACAAACTGTAGATACATTATAACAAAAATGTTGTGGCTAAGAAAGAGCTGATGCACTGTTAATAAGTGGCTTCTCATAACAGATAGGGAATGTGCTCTGCAACTTACTGCATATAAGAATATAAGAAAGTTTACAAACGAGAGGAGGCCATTCGGCCCATCTTGCTCGTTTGGTTGTTAGTAGCTTATTGATCCCAGAATCTCATCAAGCAGCTTCTTGAAGGATTCCAAGGTGTCAGCTTCAGCAACATTACTGGGGAGTTGGTTCCATAATCTCACAATTCTCTGTGTAAAAAAAGTGCCTCCTATTTTCTGTTCTGAATGCCCCTTTTAGGTCAAAGAGTGACCTGATTTGGACACCCACCCTACTTTTAAATGGTCATAACCTCCTCCATAACTGACATAGAAAGCTGGTGTTTGTGTCATTTTTAAAGCTCTCAAATAGGACTACATATTCATTATATCAAAATTGATGTGAAATACAAGATAGAAAAGTTGTGTGAATCTGTGGCATTTGACCTCACCCAGGTCAAATCGCGTAACCTTGGATTTTTGTCAGTTTTTGATAAATTGTAGCCTAGACCCTTATCTACATTTCCTGCATGTTTCATTTTGTGCCTGCCACTGGTTGAGACACAGCACATAGTTGAATGCACTGTGTCAGGTGACTCTAAGTGAAGCGATTACACACCTAATACAATTAAACAAAAATATTTATTTGCAAATCAAGTATACTCTCCTCTCCTGTTAAATTGAAGCTGCAGTGAACTGGTGCAGCTGTAACAGCTATTCATATATTAATGAATTAACCAAGGTGCCCTATTTACACAATTGGCTAAAACAAACAAACACAGGTGAATTAAATAGAATTAAATGTCAGCGCATGTTTGGTATTTTAAGTGATGCTTCTCCAGGGGCTGTAATTAGAACTGTTCAAATCCAATGAATCACCAAGCCTGGAAAATCACACATTGTTAGAAGTGTAGATATTTCATTTTCAGATCTCTGTCCTTATATTTCTGCATGCAACAGAATTTAACACTCACCTATGCTTAAGTTGCCCTTTCCCTTTGTAGCCACTCTGTCAAGGGTTTTGATGCTTTGGCAATCTCCTTGTCTCTCAAGGTGTATGTCCTTCCCCCCTCCCCCCCATGTCCACAATAAATTGATCTGGACGGCGTGGGAAACAGAATGATCGTGCTGGTCCATTCGGGTGCAGGAAGTTAATTTCAGCCTCCCGTTTCTTCTGATCAACAGACACCACCAGCCCAAGCCATCAGTGACCGTCATACTGCACAGTAACATATCCTTTCATTTGCCATTCGTTTAATGGTTCCTCCTACACCATCACAGGGTCCTTTGCCATGGCATGTCGCAAAGAAGTTGCACTCTGCTTCCATGCCAAAATCTTCCAAGTGCTGACAAATGTTGAGGACATTTTTACAGTTCTTACATTACCTTGCACACCCGTCAGAGAAGTAATAGATTTTTCTCGGGCGCCTCCCAAATTTGTTCTCCAAGAACCTCAAAAGATGCTTTTGAAAAAGAGACAAACAGTGACTGTGTCATGAGTCATGCATTCTGATATTGCAACATAGGTTGATGTGCTGAGAATTCCCATCTTTGTCTCACCAATAGCAAACAAAAGAATGTATGGTTACCTGAGAGTTGTTCCAATGGTGCGATTTTGCAAGTTTTCTGCAAAATCACCAACAACTAGGAATTCATTTTCTTGAAGGAGTTCATCCCTCAGCTGTTGATAATATGCAGTCTGCATCTTAGCGATAAAAATCATGTCAACGAAGGCGTTGGAGATGGCTTGTGAAAGTCTCTATGAACTGATCAACAGGTTCATCCATTGTCTGAAGGGTGGATCTGTCAGTTGTAGTACAATTCCGATACTCCACTGCATCCACCAGGCTATCTTGAAGCATCTGTAGATGACTCTTGAAATCTTCAAGTGATGGACAATTTTCACTTTTCTAAGTGGCAATCAGTGTTAGGTGGGGAACACACAAGATAAGATAAGCAATGCTGATAGTGATTCAAATGGAACAGCTGTACTGGCACTCAGTTGTGGAAGCTTAGAACAAATGAACATCAGCTTTACATTCTGGTGTGTTGTGCAGACACACACAGCATGTGTACTGCTACTGCCTGCCAATACACACTCCTTTAGTTTCAGCTCTGCAAATTTGGAGAAGCCAATCTTAATGTCAGGATGCTGTAATCTGAAGAAACGATAGGCCTCTGAAAGACTGAAGAAAACAAGCAGTTTTTGTTGGTGCTCCCTTCTTACCAACTCTATTGTAAACAGAAACAAAATCTTTCTTTCCAGCCACGAGTCTTCCACATCTTCCCTCTTGTAGAACAATTTTACCATTTGAGCAATCTCCTCTGTTAGCCTTCACCCCCCAATTTTTTGGATTTGGATACGATAGACACCCCTTCTCTTCCTGTAAAGCCTTGGCTGTCCTGGACATGTGGTAGGTAGCACCAAACTCAGCAGCAGTCCTCTGTATAGACCAAGACAATGGGACTGCTGTCAAAATACTAACTTGCTGACTTCGACTGATATTTGAATTAAATGTTTCCTTCAGCTGGGCCATCATCTCTTGATATGACTGAGTCTGCTCCTTGATTGTTTTGCTTTCTCTTCATTGCTTCTCCGACCTTCTTTACCTTCAGAGCTGCTATACCTTTTGTGACAATTTCCTTCTCTTCAGTGGAGATTCTTGTATTGCCTCCTGGGCCTTGTTTATTTGGGAAATCTCATGTTCCTTTTCAGCTTGATTCTCTGGAACTAGACTCCTTGGGCTCACTTTGGTGTTGAAGATGATGTTTGGTCTTGGTCAGGAGGACGATGGGCTGACAACTTCATACAAGGGTAACAACTTCTGGCCATACGAAGTTCAGCTTCTTGATCTGCTTCTTAGTTAAGGTGCGACCTTTGGTGCAGCGCACTCCACGATGCTTTGCAAATAGGTCACAGCATGCTTTGATGTCTAACACCAAGAAAAGCATTGGAAGTACTTGTCATTTATGCAACAAATTGTCTTCAATATCAAATAGACTGCAAGAATTTTAGCTACAAACATTTAATGTCAAGAATGTTAAACTGATAAGTATAATATATAAATGTTTTTTGGAAGAGTATCATGTTTAAGGACACACCTTAGTTGAGTTTTCTTGTTTTTCACTTTATAAAGGGCACATTTCAGTATTGATCTGTATTTAGTTCACCTGTGCTACACTTTAGTCACATGTGTTTAAAGGCCAAATTGGTTAACATGAATCTGTTACAGCTGCACCAGTTCACTGCAGCTTCATATATATTTGTTTCATTTTATTAGGTGTGTAATCACTTCACTTAGAAGATTCACCTGACACTGCATTTAACTCTGTGCTGTGCCTCAACCAATGGCAGGCACAAAATGAAACTTGCAGAAAATGTAGATAAGGGTCTAGGCTACACATCTATCAAACTGACAAAAATCCAAGGTTACGTGATTTGACCTGGGTGAGGTCAAATGTCACCGATTTTCTTTCTATCTTGTATTTTGCATCAATTTTGATATAATGAGTCCTATTTGAGAGCTTTAAAAATGACACCAACACCAGCTTTCTATGTCAATTATGGAGGAAGTTATGACCATTTAAAAAGGTAGGGTCGGTGTCCAAATCAGGTCAAGCTTTGATGACCTGTGTCTCATGAATGGGATGTCACTCAGGCCTAAAATTTACACTGTAACCACTTCTGCCAAAGGCAAACATGCATTTTTATCCCACTCAAAGGAGGTCAAGATTTTTGGTGATTGATTTCATATGGAATTACCCTATAGTATGTGGGACCGAACTCAAACTAAATAGATAATAAGGAATGTGAAGAACAAAAAACAAAATGTCCTACTTAGGAAATATGTTGCATGAATGTAAATGTATAAGCTCATTTTACCTTGAATTTATCCGTGCACTGCAACTGAGCTATACTCAATATGTATAATTGGATATATTGGATAGCTGATATCAGGATATTAGATGTAGCCTACTGTAACATTTGTATACACATCACAAAAAATCAGCCACCTTGACCCAATCCCACTGAACATGCTTATAGTTATACCATACAACACTCTTATTTTTAAGCTTCTAGGAAGAAATTAGTATTTAACATCCCAAAGAATTCCCTCAGGTGTACTAACTTTACACAACAAATTATAAATCAGCCAGTGAAGGACAAACAATATAGGCCTACTTTTCAAATGTGATTGGATCTTAAATGTTTGTCACCAACATGATGACTGCTTTAATGAATTCCCAAGAAACACATTGTAACTTTGATTCCAAGGTGACAATATGCTGGGAAATTGGCACTGTCAGGATGATAAGGGTACTACAGGCACAACTTTTGTACTATTCCTTAAAAATAAACTTATGAGCAATGATTATATTCTAAAATTCAGAACACCATTATATACCAGTATTTAGTTAATGAGTATAATACAAAGCGATAAGCATCAGATTTGGGCCTTGGTTTGACAAAAAAAAAAAAAAAAAAAAAGTAGTCCAGTAGCAAATTATTAAAAACAGTTTTGTATAAAGAAAGTTCATAGTTACCTCCGACAGGTTGTGTTTTCAACCTTGAACAAAGTCCTGAAACATCTCCATAACAGTCCTCTATTTTACGCAATCCCTCTGTTCCCCGTAGTTCCATAAGATCTCGCAAATCTTTAACTGTGACTCCAAACTCTCCATCATGGTTGGCCTCTGCCACAGAGTTCTTCACACCACTGTACGAATTATTTGCCATTTTTCCTGGCCTATGTACAACACTTGTGATGAGGAAAAGGTCCTTCCACAATGGAGAAAGAAATCCTTAGTAAAAGTAAAACAAATATTTCCAGCCAGATAAAGTCCCTCAAAGATGCAGACTATCAGCTGGCGGGATGCATAATGTGGACAAATTCATAGCCATTTTCTGAAGACTGTCAGGGCTATTCTTCCATATTGACAGATGTGTTTTCACTGCTCAGCTGGATCTACAATGATCTGAGGAAAAAAAGAAAGAAAAAATTAAAGTTACAACAAGGTCATAGGCAATATACCCCAGTCTGGGGGAGGTGTTAGCAGAGTGGTGGTCTTCCAATTGAGATGTAAACCTTAGATCACAGATCGAAATGGTTTGTGGATATTAAAGATCTAAGATCAGGGGTCTTGACCCCGTATCCTGTCCGAATTATCCTGGGGTATATGAACTTTTTCAACATATAGTAGCAAAGGGACAGGGCCTATTTTGAAATGAGTATGCATGTCCAAAGGAATACCCTTATTGAATATCTAAAAGTTAAATAAACAACAACATCAGGTGAGTATACTACTCCTAGGAGAACAAGCAGCTACAGCCGAGTTCTGAAAATAGCTTGGATATATGTACTACCAGATACTGGCACTTGCTCAATATGAAATGGTATACTTTGAAGACAAATATCAGGACTAATTTGAGGAACACCGTGGGAACCAGTATAGTACCACAGCACCTAGCTAGACCACACAAGACAGACATGACCATTCGGCTGTTTGTATCAAAAAGGTTTTTGCTAAGTTACTGCTCACAATATATTTCTTAAAATACAACAATGGAATAGACTGTCCACATTTACCTAATGATACAGTGGCATTTGACTGGTTGACATGTTTTATTTCTTTAAATAAAAATTCACTAAACTTGGTCGCTCAATTGCTTTAGGCTGTATGCAATGCAAAAACACACCCTGTCAGTCATCTAAGTATAAACAGCCCTTGACCAAGGTCTCAGTTTGCTTTTCACTTAGAAGTTAGTTTTTTTTTGTTTTTGTTTTTTTTTTGTAAGCCAGCACAAACGTGATCACTTAAAAGGTTAAGGACGCTACGCTTGGAAGTGGATCTGATTAACCTATACCCTGGAGGAAGAAGCCACAGCTGGATTTTTTTCAGAGCATTTTATAGCACTAGGGAAGTCTACCTGAATTGCATCAACCACCTATCTGTTTGCATTTATCCTGAGATTGACTGTAAAATGAATTGATTAATGCAGTTCAGGTGAATTCAATGGTACTGTAAAATGCTCTAAAAATCCAGCTTTAAACTTATCCGGCAGGGTATAGGTTAAAACATATCAAACAATCCATAATGTGATTGTCACTAGTCTATAACATTTAAAGTGAATTCCAGGAGGTCACACGACTTGAAGAAACTCACTTGACATCTGAAAAGTTGCTACATTTGTACATACAGGTTATCACCTAAAAGTGCTCACTGAAATTACAAAATAAATTAAATATTCTATTGTTTCACAGTTTAAATATGGTTGAAAATTAACTTTCACATAGTCGATATGGGGAGCCATTTTCTGTAGGTTAAGCCAACGCTGATGTTCCTCCACTACAAATCATCTGACCTTCAACTGTACATTTTCACTAGTGCCTGCTTCATTATAGGAAAAGTTTGCTAAATGATTCTCAGGAAAGCCCCTAATTAAACAAACAATCTATAGCCCTAGTTTGGTTTGATGCATTCAAACGTGACTCACCCAGACCAGAGGAGAGTTTACTGAAATATAACATGCTAAAACACAAAACTTAAAAATATCCAAACTTTCCCCATAGCAACTCCATTAGGCACCCTATATTCAATCAAATATCCAGCATAAAACACAACAGCTGTCATCCTGTAAAAAGAGAATTTCATTTGATACATTTCTTGGAATCACAACCAAGGAATGTACAATGTCAATGTTTCAGGTGAGAACTACTGTGAAGTAAGAGGTTATATACCAAATTCCCTTTTAATGCTCACTCTTCAATTGATCTATTGATGAAACCAGCAAATTCATCAATGGCCTCTTTTGTTCCTGCCTCGTAATTCAAAGAGAAAATGAAACACAACACTAAACACTGTTGGCATCTGCCCTGGACAAAACCATTGCTGATACAGCATTGTTTTTTTTTTCTTTGGACTTTACACTGGATCTTACTCCAAAAACACACATTACAGAAGTTGATTATGTTTTCTTAAATGTTCTTTAAAAAATATCGGTCACACTTTAAAATAATGGCCACACATTGAGAATGAATTCTGGTTGAATACCACAGGAATAACACTTGAATATCATATGCACTTCCTCTTCTGAAGTAATTTATTTTGAATTCAGCCTTAATTGTTAATTTGTGTGGATTTAAATACCTGCATTCATTCCATGTTCCTTTGTAACAAATGATCACATGTATAAGGCATGCATTCATGCTTGAATTAACACTATTCACAGTCTCACTCCTCACAATTAATTCCTTATGAATTTGCAATGTTACAGATATATCTTCATCAAAGGCTTTCTGTAACATGTCATCCATATTCTATAGTCATTTAAGTGTGCCAAACAACCAAGTGCCAAAAGTACTATCTTTAAACTGCACAGTGTTTTGCCAATCTGAGGCCTACGTCATTACTGCATAAAAAATAAAAAACAAAACGAACCAAACTCTAACCATGCTTTTTGCTAAATGCAAACAGACCCTGAACTGAATTGTTTTAATAACTGCCCAAAAATTCTAAAAATGTCACTGCTTCAGTACCCTGGGATTCACAAGAAAATGTTCTGTGGTGTCAGGGGCGGACAAAAATCTGTAGCCCAGGCACCCGGGACTACCAAACTGTAAATTTTCCAAAGCCCGCGGCTTCTAAAGATTTATTTTTTCTTAAGCAGTTACTTCAAAGATCTTCTATATAGAAGATCTTTGGTTACTTTGTACAGACAGACTGATAAAACAGGTCAGTTTACTTCCCGTTTAGTACACGCCTACTCACTTGAAGCGGTAGCTATAGTAACCAGCGAACACAATCGTGATTGGTTCATGCCATTCCATTTTTTTTTTTTTATCTTTTTTTTTTTTATAATCATGCATTACTTGCTTTCAAGATCAGTGACATGACAGATAAACCAATCAATCAGAGCGGGGAATTTGCTTTATACTTTACTAGAATGGCACCGGCGGTATATAGTATACAGTAGGCTACTATATTTTACCAGAGTTATGGCAGAGTTTATAATTGCAATTGATATTATTGCAAATGTTTATCTACTGAAAAATGTGGGCTACCAAAATTTGTGGTGGGCTAACATAGTTTACCTTTTGGTAGCCCATCGGTAGTGATTTGTCCACCCCTGGGTGTAACTTACTAAAGTAGTGCATTAAAAAATGTGTTGCTTAATCGATTCTAGCTACAGTAAGTTATGTGGCATAGACAACATGACTCCTGTACAAACAGTTGTGCTGGAACTAAACCATTAATCTTGATTTGTCTGGCAGCAATAACTGAAGTATAGGTGGTTGATTTCAGAAAAGGGATATAGATCCACTTCCAATGATGTAAAAATGCACGTTTTGTCTACATATAAATTAAAAGAATATTGATTGCTCCTTCTTCCATTTACCTTTTTTTCCCCCCAGTGTTTCTGATGCAAGTGTCCAAACCAAACAGTTTCAGGTTGCAGAGCAGGTCACTTGTCACAACAGTGGAAAATCATTGTGATCAGTGACTCAGAACAGACATAGCTAGCATGCTAAAATAAATATTCTCTTTTAACTCTTTCCTTGATCAGTCAAGTAAGTATCTGAAGTGATCTAGCTGCATCAGGTACTGTTAAAAGGAATTGCAAGAAGCTGAAAAGACCTGTTTAACTAGAAAGTTTACTTAATGCTTAACCTGCCACTTCTAAATAAATGTGCCGATAAACAGCATATAATTACAATAGAACAGCACATAAATAAATAGATATTATTATTATTATTATTATTTCTTAGCAGACACCCTTATCCAGGGCAACTTACAATTGTTACAAAATATCACAGTACAAAGTATTGCATTATAAAATATCACATTACAAGGTTATCACATTATAAAATATAAAAGTCAAAAAGAAAACATGGACAAATTAAATTGGAAATTTAAATTGGAGGATCGTGGGTTCGATCCCAGGTGGGGGACACTGCTGCTGTACCCATGAGCAAGGTACTTTACCTAGATTGCTCCAGGAAAAACCCAACTGTATAAATGGGTAATTCTATGCAAAAATAATGTGATATCTTGTAACAATTGTAAGTCGCCCTGGATAAGGGCGTCTGCTAAGAAATAAATAATAAAAAAATTAAAGTGAACCTTTATAATCCATGCTATTAAGCCCTTTCAAAATTAGACTGATGAAGTGGTGTTCAATAATTCTGACCTCAAAATAAAAATAAAGAGTTGTTTGAAGCATCCGGTCAAAGGGCAGTGTGTATTGAAAAAAAGATAGTTAGTTCTCTGTTGTTCAATAAAAGGTAACGCTTCCAGTAGCTATTGGCAAACTAAGTTCTTTTGCATGCCAGGACTTCTTCACCGAGTCAAGGACAGCAATTTCTGGATTGCAGATGGAATTACATTTTTAGCCACCCCTGTGCAACAACTTCTTTATTCTGGCAGTGCTAGAAAACAATATTCTATGACTTCCTATCAGAATGTATGATCTATGCACTTCGCAAGGAAGTTAACCACCTTAATTGTATTATATTTTGCTGTTCTAAATTTCTTAAATGCAACATTTTAAGCAATTATTAGTGGTCAAAGATCTTCTATATACACAAGATGGTCAACTCCACCTTTTTTTCCGTCCCCACCAATGTGGTGCAACATGGGAATCCAAAGAGTTCCGCTGGTGACTTTTCTCCTATCTCTATAATGTAAAGTCTGCTTCATTTCCTATTCAAAGCTTTCTCTTTTGAAAACGAATGCATTTTTAGCAAGATTCACCTGGATTTGTTTAGAGACACCCCTGCTTAACACATGTGTTATTTCTATGATCGATGTATTCACTTGGCCTGACAAGAGCTCTATCGCTGAAGTGCTGTCTGAAATTGGTGGCTCTCATGAATATTCATGAGCGGACAAGGACAGGGGCATTTGAGCTTTGGCATGGTTGTCAGGGATGGGACAGGCAGCTATCAAGAGTGAACGAGATTGGCAGCAACTTAATTCTTCAACGTTTTTGATAGCGGGTTAAATTAGGTCTATTAGGTATATTTTTAATTGCTGCTTATCATCATCATTAATATTAATTTCAATCACTACAATTATTAGGATTAGGCTTACTATTAATTAGGCTCTCTCAGTTGCTCGGTACCTAATCATGACTGAACATTTTTGAATACTCTAAAAAGTACACAGAAAAACATTTCCTCGCTTAATTATAGAGCAATAGTAGTTATTAATGTATTGTACGGATTGTGATGAACCGGGGCGGACAGTCGGAGCCTGGTGGATCGCCAGCTCGTTACTGCATCCCAAAAATAGACAGACAAGGCATTACCTGCATCCATGGATGCTCCAAGGCCATGTACATTACGGTCGGTTTAGATTAAATTCAACAAGTATTTCAACAAAACTACAGTCGCTATTGTAAAGCATGGGTTTTAAATTGCAGATTCTCATACAGTAAATATACAAATAAAATAATATAAATACAGTTCACCTATTATCATAATCACACTGCTGCTATATGTAGTTCATATTAACATTTCTGCTATTACATATAATGTAAAAAGAAATATTACACGGCATGTGGACCTCTCCTTGATATTGCTGAAAATCCCCTTTGTTAAAGTCACACACACAACGTCACTTTTACTTATTCTCTTAAATTTTATTTTTGATCTATGGATACCAATGTAAAATTAAATCCTTTTTTTTTTTTTTTTTTTTAATATTTCTTCCCATTCAAATCAAACATTACTGCAATCTACCCAATAGCAAGGATATAGAATCTCGATCACTGGCTATCCCAACCCCTCGACAGCCAAACCACGCCCTTGTCTTGTCTGCTCATGAATACTCATGAGCTGGCAATTTTGGACAGCACTTCGGCGATAAAGAGCCCTTGTCAGGCCAAGTGAAAACACTGATCGTAGAAATAACAAAAATGTGTTAAGAAGGGGTGTCTCTAAACAAATCCAAGTGAATCTTGCAAAAAAATGCAATTGTTTTCAAAAGAGAAAGCTTGGAATAGGAAATGAAGCAGACTTTACATTATAGAGACAGGTGAAAAACTGCCACCGGAACTCTTTGGATTCCCATGATATACCGCTTCAGCAGTGACGGAAGTTCCAATGTTAAATCAGCAGAGTTGACTATCTTGTGTATAGAGAAAATCTGTGGTAATACAGCACCTCTCTGCACTTAAGCATTTGCATATCAGCTGACAAGGGCTCAGCTGATCTCCCATCACGCCTTTCTTCTTAAAAGCGTACAGCCTCTAGAACATAAGAAAGTTTACAAGCGAGAGGAGGCCATTCGGCCCATCTTGCTCGTTTGGTTGTTAGTAGCTTATTGATCCCAGAATCTCATCAAGCAGCTTCTTGAAGGATCCCAGGGTGTCAGCTTCAACAACATTACTGGGGAGTTGGTTCCAGACCCTCAATTCTCGGTGTAAAAAAGTGTCTCCTATTTTCTGTTCTGAATGCCCCTTTATATAAACGCAATTGTGATCCCTGGTCCTTGTTTCTTTTTTCAGATCGAAAAAGTGCCCTGGGTCGACATTGTCAATACCCTTTACAATACCCTATACATGAAACCCCCAATAGCCGACATTCACCTGGGTACATATTTTTACGACCACAACAAAAGGATACACTTTTTTTTGGTGCACATGTATAGCTATTATGTACTATATAGCACCTTACAGTAGGATAATACAACAAGAAATTGACTGAATTATAATACCCACAAATCTTAACTTTTTTTTTTTTATAAAAATAGCCGGCACAAATATTATTAAACCTTTATTTTACTAGGAAATCACATTGAGATTAAAACCTCTTTCAAGTGAGATCTAGCCAAAAAAGGTAGAAGCAGTACAATAACATATTACAATACAAAACATACAAATACAAAAATAAAAATACTTTTAAAACAGACAAGTCACTCAGTACAATAAACAATCAGTTAGTGACAATCAATTAGTGACAGGTGTAATCAACTACTTAAAACAAACTCTCAATTAGATAACGAAGCAGCTTACTCTTGAATTGTACTAAAGTTATTTGGGACTGCAACTTAAGTTTGGACTGTAATTCATTCCAAGACCATGGATCAAAATAAGCAAATTATCTTTTAGAAACCTAACTACATACTTTAGGAATCGTAAAATAAAAAAAAGAGTATGATCTAAGACTGTAGTTACTACAAGCAACTGTAAAGTATTCATTTATGTATGGAGGTGGCTTACATAGAATAGTCTTGTTTATATATAAAAAAAAAATAGTAATAATTGTATACCAGTGCTTCAACCTTCACAATGCCAAAGAGGTCCAGCCAACCAAACCGTATAACACACAATGATGAGTCGTGTAACTTGAATAAGTAATATCTCAAGGCTACATGATATATGGGATCCAATTTGCTTAATGTTAATGTTTTTTTTGCAAGATGGTCATTCTGGGCCTTGAAAATCGAGATTACTATCCAGCCAAATGCCCAGATGCTTATAGTTGTCAACTAACTCAATAGCTTTGTTATCTGAAGTAAATAAAGTTGAATCAATAGTAACATTTGTCCTTGTAGCAGAGAATACCATAGCTTTTGTCTTACCAGCGTTTAAAAGAAGCTTTAAATTAATTAAAGCTTGTTGAGTGGAGTCAAAATCAGATTGCAGATTTTTCGATTGCCAAAGAGGGGGCGGGATTACATGAATATAAAGTGGTATCAACTGCATAGAGATGGTACTTACAATATTTAATGTTGTCACCAATATTATTAATATATAGAATAAACAATAACGGACCAAGAATTGATCCTTGAGGAACACCCTTATTTAACAAAACAGGATTTGACATCAGTTTTGCATGTTTAACAATCTGTGATCTATTAGTAAGGTAGTTTTGAAACCATCCAGACGCTTGCAATCCAATACCAGCGCTCAATAATCTTTTGTTGAGTACTGCATGATCAACCACATCAAAAGACTTGGAGAGATCAATAAATAATAAATATAGTATTAGACGGTGTATTACGCCAGTTGCCGGCTTATTTTGAAAACGCTGAATAGGTCATATGGTGCAAAAGCAGTTGGACCATTAAATGGAGTGATTATTGTACTGTACAGTATGCTGTAGGCCTATATTAAAACAAATCTGCTGCTACTGCAATGATCAGTGCTTTAGAACAGGGCTCTCCAATCCTGGTCCTGGAGGGCTGGTGTCCCTCCTGGTTTTTGTTCCAACTGTACCCTAAATTAAATTGGACAAATCAAGCTTCTAATAAGCACTTCATTGGTCCAATTAAGTAATTTAGGGTACAGATGGAACAAAAACCAGGAGGGACACCAGCCCTCCAAGATTGGAGACCCCTGCTTTAGGAGCAAGCAGGGCTCCAGACTGCACCGAAAATGGTTGCAAATGGGGGAGCTAGCACATTTTAATATTTTAATAAACTTAAGTGCGAGCTGGTCGGCAACAATTTGATTAAATACCCTTCCAGGTTCAGGTGTTTAAGTGGTTCAATATAATAATTAGCAACATGGTTAAAACAAAAACCTGGTCTGGAAATATCAACATTGCAGAGAGGTGCTGACATGTATTAACACCAGCAGAATACGGTAACCCCAGTTTCATGCAACAGTTGTGATGGTGACCAAACACGTGCAAGTACTGTTCTGTAAAATTCAGCTTTTAATGAACAGTTGCATACAAGAACAGCAAAAACAAAAATACATTTAATGTTTGTGTGTTGCACACATGCCATTAACAAAATGCCTTAATCTTAAAATAAAAGAAAATAATTTTAAATGAAGGGCTGTAGCAGCAAAAAGCTCAATAATTAAACAAAAAAAGGAAGTAAAAAGGTAACCGTATCAAGCTGAAAAGTTCTCTTTGTGAACTCCAATAACAAAGTTATCTTTCGCCAGTCAAATCTTTGGATGTCTAAAAGTTTTGAGTTAACACGAACAGATTGTTTTTGTCTGTTGCATCTTCTTTAGCAGCTACAATTATCCCAGATATAATGGATTTGGTTACATTGTTTATCGTTGGGAGTTTATGGATTTAATTGCGTAGCAGATTCTCTAGTTAGATGATGAGCTAACAATATCTCTTCAGCCAAATTAAGGCATTACCATAATGCAACGGTAATGTAGCGGGAGTTTTGTACTAAGGCAGGGTCAGCTGTTGCAGGGAATGTTTTTTTACTGTGCTTATAGGATTTCTAGCATCAGATGAGACAGCTAGCTATCAATTCATCAGTTGCTTCCTGTAGTGATAACATTTAATTTCAAAGCAATGGTTATGTACTCAAATTTGCAGAATAAATAATATGCATATAATTGCCTTCTGCTTTTTGCATAATGCAAAAGTAGCCAAACATACAGTATAACATGTTTATATTGTGTAAATTATCCCTCCTTACTACTGTTCCACAAAAAAGCACCCAGCTCCAACAGAATTTCTTTCACAACACCCCGTGAATTGGGAGTTGACTCAATTACAGGACATGGAAACAAATTATCTTTCAGGTCACATGGCTTACTTTGAACACAATAGGAGTGTGGTCTACTATATGTACATAACCATAATGAAAAACAAAAAGACAAAAAACTAAAGTAAAATCTAGAACTAAAAATAAATTTTTAAAAAAATAGCTGCAATTTTTATACTGGGAATGAGGTGTTTTCGGGCAAACAAATTTTATAAAAAAAGTTCATACCAAAGGAATGCTAAAATGCCATGCTACAGTAGCTGCATATGGGTATACCAAGAAATGCGTACCAGCATAACAGCCTAAGGAATCTTGGTACAGAGGAAACTAATTTCAGGAGAAAGCTGCTGGGGGGGTCTTGATATCTTTGGCAGATTAAAGTATATTCTGCTATACTGTAACTCAAATGGCTTCTCAATGTTACTTTTTTATTCATTATACTGTAACAGAGGTTTTTCCAGCTTGCAGTACGCTACAATATTATGAAAGATAAATTCCATTACACATCCGCCTTTTATTTATAAAAATGCTAGAATTCCAAAATACTAAAAGTAATGTGGATGTTGAATTAATGTAAGTGTGTAGGTGGTCTGTGGTAAACATGTATTTAAATCTGAAGTGATGCATATCATTAAAGTCGAGTTAGTGAAGGATCAGTGAACTAAAACAAAATTATGGAAGTACACACCCTCAACACATCTGACAGAACTTAATCCAGCAAGGACTTATACAAATGACTAGTAAAAACAAAAACAGTCTGGCAAGTAATGAAATACATTATAGGCTACTTCCCCTGCCAATACTAGATTTAAAGTCTGCTGCCATTAAGTGCAGTGCATTGGCAGACATTTTATTAATAATAATAATAATAATAATAATAATAATAATAATAATAATATGCAGACATACAATTTCCAAAAGGGCTGTAAAATAATTAACCAACATTATGAAGGAAACCCATGTATTGCTGTATTAGATTGACTTTGAGATATGAAAAACTACTATAAATATGCAGTGAATCATGCCTTATATATAGTGTTCCACATTTTAGTTTATCTTAAAAAAAAAAAAAATTAAAAAAATACAGGATTTTTCTGAGTTTATTTTATATATTAAAATAGGGATTTAAAAAAATCGGTAATAAATAGTTTCACTGAAACATCAGTTAAAAAAAAAAAAAAAAATCTCAGTATAGACACTTTACACGTGGAATATGATACATAGCAGTTCTGGATTCTGATTAAGTTTAATGTCCCTGACATGTATGATGAAGCAGAATCTGTGCAAATCAAAGCCACATTTTTCCAAGTTAGCTGGTATTTTGCGAACGTTTAAGAACATAACATAAGAAAGTTTACTTATTATTATTTATTTCTTAGCTGACGCCCTTATCCAGGGCGACTTACAATTGTTACAAGATATCACATTATTTTTAACATACAATTACCCATTTATACAGTTGGGTTTTTACTGGAGCAATCTAGGTAAAGTACCTTGCTCAAGGGTACAGCAGCAGTGTCCCCACCGGGGATTGAACCCACGACCCTCCGGTCAAGAGTTCAGAGCCCTAACCACTACTCCACACTGCTGCCCAAACGAGAAGGCCATTCAGCCCATCTTGCTCGTTTGGTTGTTAGTAGCTTATTGATCCCAGAATCTCATCAAGCAGATTCTTGAAGGATCCCAGGGTGTCAGCTTCAACAACATTACTGGGGAGTTGGTTCCAGGCCCTCACAATTCTCTTTGTAAAAAAAGTGCCTCCTATTTTCTGTTCTCAATGCCCCTTTATCTAATCTCCATTTGTGACCCCTGGTCCTTGTTTCTTTTTTCAGGTCAAAAAAGTCCCCTGGGTTGACATTGTCTATACCTTTTAGGATTTTGAATGCTTGAATCAGATCACCGCGTAGTCTTCTCTGTTCAAGACTGAATAGATTCAGTTCTTTTAGCCTGTCTGCATACGACATGCCTTTTAAACCCGGGATCATTCTGGTTGCTCTTCTTTGCACTCTTTCTAGAGCAGTAATATCCTTTTTGTAACGAGGTGACCAGAACTGAACACAATATTCTAGGTGAGGTCTTACCAATGCATTGTAAAGTTTTAACATTACTTCCCTTGCTTTCAATTCAACACCTCACAATATATCCAAGCATCTTGTTGGCCTTTTTTATAGCTTCCCCAGATTGTCTAGATGAAGACATTTCTGAGTCAACATAAACTCCTTGAAAACGTCTTTTTCATAGATTCCTTCTTCAATTTCAGTATCTCCCATATCATATTTATAATGCACATTTTTATTGTCTGCGTGCAGTACTTTACACTTGTCTCTATTAAATGTCATTTGCCATGTGTCTGCCCAGTTCTGAATGCTGTCTACATCATTTGGAATGACCTTTGCTGCTGCAACAGTGTTTGCCACTCCTCCTATTTTTGTGTCATCTGCAAATTTAACAAGTTTGCTTACTATACCAGAATCTAAGTCATTAATGTAGATTAGGAATAGCAGAGGACCCAATACTGATCCCTGTGGTACACCACTGGTTACCTCGCTCCATTTTGAGGTTTCTCCTCTAATCAGTACTTTGTTTTCTACATGTTAACCACTCCCTAATCCATGTGCATGCATTTCCTTGAATCCCTACTGCGTTCAGTTTTAGAATTAATCTTTTATGCAGGACTTTGTCAAAAGCTTTCTGGAAATCTAAATAAACCATGTTGTATGCTTTGCAATTATCCATTGTCGATGTTGCATCCTCAGAAAAAATCAAGCAGGTTAGTTAGACACGATCTCCCTTTCCTAAAACCATGCTGACTGTCTCCCAGGATATTGCTAACATATAGGTAATTTTCCATTTTGGATCTTATTATAGTTTCCATAAGTTTACATATAATAGAAGTCAGGCTTAGTGGTCTGTACCTGGTTCGGTTTTGTCTCCCTTTTTGTGGATCGGTATTACGTTTGCAATTTTCCAGTCTGTCGGTACAACTCCTGTGTCAAGAGACTGTTGCATGATCTTGGTTAGCGGTTTGTAAATAACTTCTTTCATTTTTTTGAGTACTATTGGGAGGATCTCATCCGGCCCAGGGGATTTGTTTATTTTAAGAGCTCCTAGTCCCTTTAACACTTCTGCCTCTGTTATGCTAAAGTTATTTAAAACTGGATAGGAACAGGTCGACATGTGGGTCATGTTGTCTGTGTCCTCCTTTGTAAAAACCTGTGAAAAGTAATCATTTAATATATTTGCTATTTTTTTTTTCTTAGTCTATGATTTTGCCATGTGTGTCTTAGACATTTAACCTCTGTTCTCTTGCTGTTTTAATATTGGAATTGGTTTTAGCCCCCTTAGCAATATTGATTTCTATCTCTCTTGGCCTTTCTAACTTACTTTTTGACTTGTGTTTGCAGTTCCAAGTACTCTTTCTGTGTACTTTGTTTTTGGTCCCTTTTAAACGCTATGTAAAAGTGCCTTTTTTCGCTGAATATATTTTTTTTAACTGATCTATTAAACCATTTTGGCCATTTTGATTTAGATTTGTCTACTTTTGGGATGTAATTGTTTTGCGCCTCTAGTACTACATTTTTAAAAAACAGCCATCCTTTTTCTGTGGATGTTTTCTCTATTTTCCCCCAATCTACTTCTGTTAGTCTCTGTTTCATACCTTCATAGTTTGTTTTTCTAAAATTGTAAACCTTAGCTTTAGTCATTACTTTTGGGGTTTTAAAAAACACTTCAAAATGAGACCATGTTGTGGTCTGTGTTTGCTAACGGCTCTCTGACCTCTGTTTTAGTTATTCTGTCTTTGTTATTTGAAAAGACTAAATCAAGGCATGCCTCCCCTCTAGTCAGTGCCTTGACAAATTGCGTTAGGAAGCAATCATTTGTCATTTCCACCATTTCAATTTCGTCCGCTGTGGGCAAATCGCTGTGCTGACGGAAATAGGATCTACAGAAGGTATGAACATAACATCAGCATAAAACAAGCCAGGTTTATTTGCCTTGAAATCATAAAAAGAAAAGAAAAAAAAATTGACAGAACCGGGCAGTGCAAGCCAATCGGGAGAAGCGTCAAATAACACTGGACATTTCCATCAATGCGTTCCATAAGTTTACCAACTCAAGCATCACCATTTTCTGTCAGATATTTACGTTCAAGATTGTCGGCGTTAGGCAGTGTTTTAGCTGAAGGACAGTACTGTCGCACAAAGTCACCAATACATACCTCTCTGCAATAAACAGTGACTGTCCAGCAATAAACAGCGCTCTGACAAACTCATTAACAGTCATTCTGTGCTCTCTTATTATTAAAGCTCATGTAAAAGCTGCATAAATGGATTGCTCGTCTCAGTTCACTTTATTATTTTAGTTTAAATGTGTCACTTATTTTTCAGTATGTTCTTTTATTGTCAGTGTGAACATGTACCTCAATGCAGCAGTATTTGCTGCGCTATGCATCCTCTGCCTCATCTGACCCACTTCTGCTATTTTTGCTTTTTGCACATTTTGAAACATTAGTTTTCTTTTGAATATTCATAAACTGATTTATGTTTTTCCCATTCCTCATCCACTAAAAATATTATATTTTCATGCAAGTATTTTAATTTAGCTTTTGATCAAGCTAGTAATTACTATATCCAACAATTGCCACAATAATCAGACTTTGATTGGCCAACATAATCAGGTGATGTGTTTCTGAAGTGACAGAACCATGTTTGAACGTTATTTGATCCTCAGACATCTAAAACGTCTGCTGTACTAGGATACAGTGTAGGGCTGCTTATTACAATGTCGGAGTCAAAATAAAACAGCATTTTAAATCAAAATACTGTGCATTTCCTAGAATAGTACCTGGAAAATATTGAGCAAGACAAAAATAGCGTATAAAATCAGTAAAAACCGTCAGTTAAAAAAAAAAAAAAATCTTGTAATTTTTCAGTAAAATTCAGAAATAAACCGGAACCGCAAAACACTACTTATTAGAAATATAGCCTTTAAAAAAGGAAGGAAAATTAAAAACAAGGAGATAGAAACTATTGATATAGGGAATGTGTACAATAACAAATAAATGTTTTAAACATATTACACACCCCACAGATACAGGGTATTGCAGTCAATCAGGTAAGATGGCATGGCAAATGCAAATGAAAATGCAGTCTGTCAAAAAATGAATGACTCCCGTGAAACAAGAATGGTGTGGAGCACTCTACCACATTAATGGATTACCAGTTTAGATTTTATAGACTCTTGTAAAGGCATGTGGTCAAGTGGTGTAGCAGGAGTGGCAAGAAGTAGACAATCAGACTTTAAGTGTAAAATAATAAGGGATTTATTCAGCCTCAGTTGAAATGACGAGCAAAACAAAAAGGCAAATTAGCCACAAAAAAATTACAATTGATATATAAAACAAAATAAATAAAAAGCAAATAAAAAACAAGACACTATGCCTAGTATTCAGTATACTTAAACTATGTTTTGTTCTTATTTTCTATTGACAGAAACTTTTCAAAGCACACTGCTACTCAACTCACAGCTATATACAGCCAACCTCTCCTTGAAATGAGCTACTGCTATTCTCAAATACATTTCCTATATCTATCACAATACAAATGCAAAAATAAACTGCCATTTAATATGTTCCCCATATACTTGTATTGTGTGTGCCCGCGTCTATATCAGCATACGTACTGTGCGCGCACGCCCCTACCATGGCTGCCCTCTGCTGCTTCGAACAGCGCCGACACATCTCATGACATGGCAAGTACTGTTTTAAAAGAACTAACCCGGGTTTACTGTAATAATAAAAGCAATATAACTCTTAAATATCTCGCTAGTGCTTGAATATATCCATTGCTCAGAATATATGCACCTACTCTGCACAATGGACACAAGCAAGCACCGCGTTTACAAAGCAAGATAAAACATTTAAAACCAGCTTTTTTCCCCCCCTTTTTTTTTTTTTTTTTTTTACAGGCTCGGTTAACACCACAACAGCACCCCGGAACACAGGACAGCAAGTTATTTTCATGTAATTATTTTGCTACTGCAATGCTTTTCTTTGTTTAAAATAATTATTTTACACAACCCTGTTTAAAACCAATTTAACAATGAGATAAAGTCTGGGAGTCCTGTTTGTTTACTGTTAACACAGTGATGGTGTTTATATTGGTTTCAATCCATCACAACTCTATTTGAAGCCAGATATGCTTTGTAATTTATTCTGTACAGTATTTCAACTCTTATTGCGTTAGCCATGGTTTATGCTTCCCCAAACTCAAATAATTGTTTAATTACAGAAGCTGGCTTACAGAATTTCCTTTTGATGATCTACCACAAACTTCTGGTTACCATATGGGAATTCTCAGTTGCCTGTATATTCAGTTATTTTTCCGATGGATACTGTAATAGAAAGACAACTGCTTCTGGGCAATTCTAGCATTATGGATGTGACATTTGCACACAAAATGTAACCACACACAAAGACTCTCAATGCATTAAACAAACATTGTTGACTATATAGCTTAAGTGCTTTTTAAACCATTATTATTATTATTATTATTATTATTATTATTATTATTATTTATTTCTTAGCAGACACCCTTATCCAGGGCGACTTACAATTGTTACAAGATATCACATTATTTTTACATACAATTACATTATTTTTTACACATTATTTTTACATAAAATTACCCATTTATACAGTTGGGTTTTTACTGGAGCAATCTAGGTAAAGTACCTTGCTCAAGGGTTCAGCAACAGTGTCCCCAACCTGGGATTGAACCCACGACCCTCCGGTCAAGAGTCCAGAGCCCTAACCACTACTCCACACTGGTAAAATCTTACTGTTCATAGGGTCACAGTTTTTGTTGTAGCTGCCCATTGATGGTCACATTATGGATGCGACAGAAATGGACAAGCATCGCTGCATCACTTTGCGTGTTCTCAAAAGTCTGCGATTTGTTGGGCCTCCAACTGAAACATCATGTAATTTTGTAAGAAAGTTGGCTGCTGCCCACAATCATATTAAATAATGTATAATTATTTTAAATGGCACAGCCTTAAGTCCAGTGTTATGGATATGATGTTGTCTGAACTGCAGTCAAGCAATTCATTCAAATATTGTTTTCAAAATCTTTTTAAATGGACCCGTTTAAAACAGTTTGTCATTTGAACTCCAAACAAATTGAAATCAAGACTGAATTATGATTAAAGAAATTAAAAGGTGCACTCTATTTTAAACCAATACATGTACATTTAATATACAGTGCGGATCCGTTTCAAACAATATTGGAAAGTTTCCAATATGTACTATCAGATTACAAATACTTTAATTGTCATACCCATGATGAAAGAAACATGTGCACAGCGTAAAAGCACTTGTATAGCACACAATGTTTAGTTGCGGTTATACTCTGCATCCTACATAAAAGAGAGGTGTTTGATAATGTAATGATACTGCTGAGCGCAGCTTTTCGGGCATTCAAACGGATAACTTTTTTTTCAGTTATCATGCATTTTACGATTTCCATGAAATGCACTCATTGCAATGTAATATATAGTTCCCTGTGGATTTCCATTTCAGAGAGAATAGTGGAAATATAAATATTTGTATCACTTAATAAAAACACAGCAAACATTTGCCTTACTGAGGAACTACCAGTTATACCAGTTTTTCAGGTAAGTATTTAAATATTTAGGAACATTTGTGATATAACAACACTAGAGAAAATGATCAATTTTGAATGTGACAATGCAAATTATTAGTTTTTGCTTTAATACATAGTGTTTAACTGTGAAATATCTGGAAATGACTATTTTTAGACCATAAAATAAGCATTTTTTTACAGTAAAAAAACACTGCCCTATCCATAACTCAACTGCATTTAAACCACTTCCTCCATATTCAGAAACATCTCACCGATTCTACAGATCTTATAAATGTTTTACGTAACTTTTGCATTGGCAGGGACACATGCCTTAAGTTTTTTGGAAGGACCTGAAAACGTACAAATCTAGTGTTAACGTTAAATTGTACAAAATGGCTTTATGTACAAGTGGTATTGTCAAAGCCTGTATACTGCAGTTTACTAATAGGTTGTGCCTGTCTGGAACAACCAGTTGTGTGTCTGAACAGCACATTGTTTCAAGAGCAAAGCAACATTCCAAGGTGAACTCTTTAGGTTTTCTCAATATTTCAATGATTTTTCTCAAAGAAATTGGGAAAAGACTTATTTTGGCTGATGGCGCTTATCTGGGGAAAACACTTTCACTTCCTCAATGTTGTTTAAAACTACAGTGCCAAAAAGTGTAAGTTCTGCTAAAGTTTACTGGGTTTTTTTTTTTACAAAATTAATAAGTGTAATATTTTGCTATGGTATCATTTTGTAATCTGGTTATTTATTTCACAGTTTCTTCATGAAATCTTTGTTTGAAATAAGTGCATTCTCAAAATAGTCAAATGAAACCTGCTGAATGTTACTTTAACATATTGAATTATATACCACTTTTCATATACTTAACGAAAAACTGACAAATTGAAAAATGTGACATTCGAAATCCAACATGAAATAATATTATGGCTTCCGGTAAACACTTGCATGTGGAGTAGTGGTTAGGGCTCTGGACTCTGGACCGGAGGGTCATGGGTTCAATCCCAGGTGGGGGACACCGCTGCTGTACCCTTGAGCAAGGTACTTTACCTAGATTGCTCCAGTAAAAACCCAACTGTATAAATGGATAATTGTATGTAAAAATAATGTGTAAAAAATAATGTAATTGTATGTAAAAATAATGCGATATCTTGTAACAATTGTAAGTCGCCCTGGATAAGGGTGTCTGCTAAGAAATCAATAATAATAAAATAATAATGATGTTAAATAAAGAATCTAAATTCTGTTCATATTGTCCACTCCCTACAGCAGCTTATCCTTTTCTTCATACAATGTACTGTACCTTATATACGGTACTGTAAATTCCTAATACATTTTACCTAGCTAGAATTAATTTACTGCTCTAGAGTTTTTTGATCTAATATTACTTTATTTAAATGAATAATATAACTTTATCCGTAACTAATCAAATGGCTCAGTGACTGAAATGTGATATTCATTTAATAAATAACAGAAAATGGCCAAGCAAAATTGATTTTTTAAAAAAAAAACACACTTTCCTAATAGTGCTGCTTTTTATATCTTGTTTTGTTAATTGTTTTATGATCAAAAAAATATGTTGGCCTGTAATATTTACGAAAAGTACTACTGTACATAAATCCAACTGCAAACATCACAGACCAAGTTTTTTTTTCCTCTTTTACATTAAGTTTTATACGGAATAAATAATGTCAGCATGGTAAACAAGCAAGTAATTATTTGGTTTTTAACAAGCCTCTCTTTTTAGTACTTTAAACCGCATTCTAAGTTTAAGCACTGTAGAAATACATTTTTAAAACGGCATTCTTGAAAAATGTGTAATTTGATTTTGCTGAGCTCCCTGAATCTCTGAAATACAATGTATTTGTTTGCACTGAAAACAATAGAACATTGGTCACCTTAAATTCTGAGTTTCAAATTTAAAAATGAATGAAAAAAGAATAATCCTATGTTGTAAATCATACTTTTAGAGCTTCTTAATTCATATCAGAAAGTCACTGTGTGATTAAATATGCTGTGCTTTGTTTCTAATCTCCACTCGTTCCCAGCACACGCCATCACTGGTTTGCAAGCAATGTCAATGAATTCACCTGGCAAATTCAGTGTAAAACTAGGCACTAGTCTCAAATTGAAAATTGCCAACCATCAAACAGTCAGATATATCATACTAATATGACAAAAGGACTGACTGATGGCAGAAAAGAATGGCAGAATAACTTAATACCACTTAATTTACCAAAATGAATATAAATGTATTATGGATGCAGAAAAAACACATTAACAATACGCTGTGCAGCGTCAACCTAGAAATCTGTGTGAACCTCATGTTTTCATTCTATTATGAACCTACACAAAGAGGAAATACATAAATATATGTTTTTGTGTAAAAGATTCATTCAAATCGGGTACATTATGCTGTTTTCAGTCTTTCACATCTTTTTAAAATTAAATTCATCATATTTTCCACTCATGTCATTTAATGTAATTTATCATATTTTTCCACCATTAAAAAAATAGTATGCAAATTTATCATATGCATTACATTGGGTTTTGTACATTTTTTTTATACTGCAACTTTGCAGTGGACTTCTCATGATTTTTTTTTTCTTTTTAGAGAAATTGATTGTGTTTCCAGTTTAAGTTTTCAAAACAATAATGTATAATTAATGGTAAATCTTTTTGACAAAAGGAAAAACACCCATCAGATCGCAATTGATCGACCAAAATCTGACAGCATATCGCTTTGTGACATTACACAAGTCAAGTTTTGGTATGCATACCACATTCTGATGATATACCACTTTCTAACACTACACCGGCTCTATAGTCCAGATCACGGCTTCTATCAAAAGTGAAAAACATTGTCCACATACTGGAACTTAAAGCTTACCTATAAAATTCAGTTACATTCAAACAGTATTCCAAGTCCAAAAGAAAAGAAGATAGTGACAGACATATTGAAAAAGGCATGCAATTAGAATAATCTAGCTAAAAAAAATAAATTGAAAATCATTTTTGTTGTATTTTTGATTATTCCTGAGAGAAAGCACACAACGTCCATTAGGTAAACTGTTCCCCCACTACTACCGCTAGTTGAACGAAAATTGATTTGAGTTTGTTTAAAGGACTCGTGACTCTGACTCGGACTCAGGACTCGAATGATAGTGACTCTGGCCCTGATGACTCAGACTACAAGTCTGGTATTTAACAAAGTCTCCAATATTCTGGTCAAAACAACAACTCCCATTGTTCAGGTACCAAGTCTCCTCTCTGTGTGTCCTAAAAGTTTAATCATTATTGCTACTTTGTTTGTGCATGCGTTTTTTTTGTGCTTTTCTGGCTAGAAATATGGATATAGCTGCTTAAATAAATAATCACGTGCATGGGAATGATGTCAACGTTTGTACACAATCAGAATAAGTTTTCTGGAAAGTGTGTATACACACGCCAAATGATGTTAGTCTTTGGAATACTATTGGAATATTCTAGGTAAACTGCGTTTACATTACTTTTGATATAGGAATTGCTTTTTCGGAAAAATATATATTCCGAAAGATATTGGAAATCTTATGTTCTTGTAAATGCACCGAGTAAATGGTGGTACTACTGTCCATGGGCTGATACCTGAAAATGTGAAATCTGACATCCACACACGCTAGTTACAGGAGGGGTTGAAAATCACTGGACAAGTCTGAACATCATTTATCCATTCATATGTGTTCATTGCATTTGTCCAGGGACTTTTGAATCACCCTGTAAATGTTGCGCATTTAAAAACTGAGGAGGATGTATGGATGTAAATAATGACCTACACATCAGTTTGATAGCTTTAAATCAGTGTTTGAGTCTAGGTGAAGGCTCTTTGCTTAATCTGTAAAATGCTATTAGGAGGTGGTCTTTTTTCTTTCACTCAACTTCTAATGGACAGAAAGGAGGGGGGTGTAAAACTGGTTGGTAATGCAAGATGGGGTCAAAGGCTTCTTTATTTACATGATATCACTTGCTTGCTACATACGAGTTAATTATAGTACTTTTAACCTTATTTTAATTATTGGCTGGAAGGAAAATGTTGGGGTTTTAAAGTCATCATCAAAATGTCTTGCAAGGGAAACATTTGTAAAAATAGATGATTCACATGGATCATCTCAAAGATGACAGGACGTTCAGTACAGAGTAGCTGGAAGATGTGGGGACTCACTGGTTCTACATAAAATTTCCAATTGTGTACTTTGGTTACAGAATTCACATTCAGTTTAAAGTGAATGCCAAAAACCCAGAAATTTTCATACACAACTGTAAAAGTAAGAATGCCATACCATTATGTCTAACAAAAATTATGCATAAAATCCTCATCATATTTATTTGTTTTCATTCTTCATTCCACATTTAAATGAGAAAGTAAGGATGTGGAGGATTTAAAAGCCTGTTTAATTGTTTCACAGCCAAACCCCGTAAATTAAACTGATTGAACTATTAATTACAGTATTGTTATTATAGTATATCTTTGTTTAGATCAGTCTGGTTTTACTAGTAGTAACGCCCTTAGCTTTTAATCAACGAACATTGAAATTTCAATTTGTTTATGCTTGTGAAATATGATACTGTATTAACAGTACTACAATAATAGTAATAAAATCAGTTTAATTGACAGTGTTTTGCTGTGAAACAACTAAATGAGCTTTAAAGTCCTAAAAGCAGAATAAAAGAACAAGGAAATGAGGGTGCAACATTTTAATAAGTGACAAGTCTTTATTAATGTTACAATTACGAAAAGTAATTGTAACGTTTGTCCAGCTTAATTTTTTATTATAACTTTATAAAATATTTATTTAATAAAATGGTGCACCCTTGTTTGTCCGTTTTCTACATTCTGCACGCAGTAAAACTCTTAAATTAAAGCTAAACGCTAAGGCCCCTTCTATATATAAACTGCAGGTGCAGAGAGAACCAGATCTCATGGGACTGAAATGCCTCGCTTAAACAGTAACCAACTTCCTGAAAATGCTGTGTAGTGATTTTTATATTGACTGTGTATATGTGTGTGTGTGTGTATATATATATATATATATATATATATATATATATATGTGTGTGTGTATATATATATATATATATATATATATATATATATATATACACAGTACTGTGCAAAAGTTTTAGGCAGGTGTGAAAAAATGCTGTAAAGTAAGAATGCTTTCAAAAATAGACATGTTAATAGATTATATTTATCAATTAACTAAATGCAAAGTGAGTGAACAGAAGAAAAATCTAAATCAAATCCATATTTGATGTGACCACCCTTTGCCTTCAAAACAGCATCAAGCATTAATTCTTCTAGGTACACTTGCACACAGTTTTTGAAGGCACTCGGCAGGTAGGTTGGCCCAAACATCTTGGAGAACTAACCACAGTTCTTCTGTGGATTTAGGCAGCCTCAGTTGCTTCTCTCTCTTCATGTAATCCCAGACAGACTCGATGATGTTGAGATCAGGGCTCTGTGGGGCCATACCATCACTTCCAGGACTCCTTGTTCTTCTTTATGCTGAAGATAGTTCTTAATGACTTTCGCTGTATGTTTGGGGTCGTTGTCATGCTGCAGAATAAATTTGGGGCCAATCAGATGCCTCCCTGATGGTATTGCATGATGGATAAGTATCTGCCTGTACTTCTCAGCATTGAGGAGACCATTAATTCTGACCAAATCCCCAACTCCATTTGCAGAAATGCAGCCCCAAACTTGCAAGGAACCTCCACCATGCTTCACTGTTGCCTGCAGACACTCATTTGTGTGCCGCTCTCAGCCCTTCGGCGAACAAACTGCCTTCTGCTACAGCCAAATATTTCAAATTTTGACTCATCAGTCCAGAGCACCTGCTGCCATTTTTCTGCACCCCAGTTCCTGTGTTTTCGTGCATAGTTGAGTCGCTTGGCCTTGTTTCCGCGTCGGAGTATGGCTTTTGGCGCAAGTCTTCCATGAAGGCCACTTCTGACCAGACTTCTCCGGACAGTAGATGCGTGTACCAGGGTCCCACTGTTTACTGCCAGTTCTGAGCTGATGGCACTGCTGGACATCTTCCGATTGCGAAGGAAGTAAGCATGATGTGTCTTTCATCTGCTGCAGTAAGTTTCCTTGGCCGACCACTCGTCACGGTCCTCAACGTTGCCCGTTTCTTTGTGCTTCTTCAAAGAGCTTGGACAGCACATCTGAAACCCCTGTCTGCCTTGAAATTTCTGCCTGGGAGAGACCTTGCTGATGCAGTATAACTACCTTGTGTCTTGTTGCTGTGCTCAGTCTTGCCATGGTGTATGACTTTTGACAGTAAACTGTCTTCAGCAACCTCACCTTGTTAGCTGAGTTTGGCTGTTCCTCACCCAGTTTTATTCCTCCTACACAGCTGTTTCTGTTTCAGTTAATGATTGTGTTTCAACCTACATATTGAATTGATGATCATTAGCACCTGTTTGGTATAATTGTTTAATCATACACCTGACTATATGCCTACAAAATCCCTGACTTTGTGCAAGTGTACCTAGAAGAATTGATGCTGTTTTGAAGGCAAGGGTGGTCACACCAAATATGGATTTGATTTAGATTTTTCTTCCGTTCACTCACTTTGCATTTAGTTAATTGATAAATATAATCTATTAACATGTCTATTTTTGAAAGCATTCTTACTTTACAGCATTTTTCACACCTGCCTAAAACTTTTGCACAGTACTGTATATATATATATATATATATATATATATATATATATATATAAAAATTTTGTTATGACTTATCTGGAGTGTAATAAATGAGAACCAAAACGGTGAGTTTTTTTCCCCTTCACTTCACAACGTCATTTCCACGTTTGTTTTATTTGAAGTAGTAAAAGTTACATTTCAGTTTTTGTTTGCTTGTTCAGCTACAAAAAGGCATTAGTAAACCTCATGTTATTACTTTATGAAAACGCGTTTATGGCCACTGTTTACTGTGAAGAAACTTTTTTGTCAACTTTACGATTATTTATTTCGGGAATAAACAAAACAACGTTTAACTTGAACTGCTATTTCTAGCATCATTTATTTTGTAGTTAATTCACTGGGGTAAAGTAAGTCCTACACAACTTATTCTTGACTCCTGGGATATTTTTCTATTTTAACGTGTTACATATTGTAAGAGCTTGCTGTAAAATAAAGGCACACACACAGGTGCCACGCCCCCTTGCTGCTATGCTGTCTCTGCCTGCGTTCAGCGCAAAATAATGGCTTTTATTACTTGTTGAAAAACGAACAAATATCTGAATGAATATTAAATTATGAGCAAATATGCGAACATGAAAATCCCATGTTCATCCCAGCACTAATTAAAACCCACCCCCACTGCACTTTAGGGCTGGGCGGGGCGATTCGGTGAGCTACGATAGGTCTGAAACAACACAAGCTCTGTAGACAGGGATTGGTCAGATTTATTTTCTTTTTTGTTGCTGTAATGTTACAGGTGCAGTAAAAAAAAAAGTGATCAAAATTAAAAACACTTCCTTTTAAAAGCTGCTCTACTACACCAAGTCATCTACCATACTGTTGCATGTGGAAAAAGCATACATTGCTGTCATATTCCAGGTTACTCGATATTCAGTTTTGAATAGAATCCCCCCAGCAGTAGTCAGGTGGCACAATGGTGCACACAATACTAGAAAGCCATATCAAACTGCCGACCAACAAAGATGCTCATCTAAAATTAATTGTGGTAGCCAGATGGAATCAGTGTGGGATCAATAACCAATGTGACCCAAGGCACTAGTTGATGGCACTGTCTCAGTAGTCCTCTGGGCGAGTACTTAAAATGCAGGGAAGTCAATGTTCTAACGGGGGGTAGCAGTGGTGAATAAGCATTCACAAATAATGCTTAGAAAAGTCACTTGGGAACTGAAACCTCCCTCCATCTCCCCTGCAATGCCAACCCCACTTAAAGACATTTTACGTTTGTATTCTCCCTCTGTGCGGGATGCTTAGTTTATCGTTTTAACTTACTGAAACACTTTTGAAGTGTAAAGTCATTTTACAAAAAACGTGGCGATTTATACTGGGTTACAACCATGACTGAAGATGTCATTAGCAAAGGGGGCCGGTTGTACCGAGGTCAACATTTTAAAACTAATAAACAAACAATTACCATAATGAACATTGTCGTAATATGTTGCTTAAAACATAATAACACAATATATTCCCAACAAAGTTGAGTTCTTATCTATAAACAGTAACAGGTTTAAAGCTTGGGACTCGCCATCAGCATATTTTAAGTGATTGGACGTGGAAATCACTTTTTTTTAAAACACATTTCTTAAACCAATACAGTACTGCTGAGCGGTAATCAGTTAGTTTGAAAACCAGGCTTTAATCACTGATAATAGGTGCACAGGTGGTGATTCTGTGAGAGCTCCAGGGCTCAAGCACCAATGGGGGAAAATAAGATCCCACATAGTGCAAATAAATCACCTGTTCTGTCAAATTATACTGTGGATGCTTCTCAAGCAGAACTGTTACTGCAGCGTTTAAAAATATAAAATCAATTTATACAAAGTCTCCTAGCTTTGTCAAATAACATTTTAATTTGTGTCATCGGTGTCAATTCCAAGCAGTGGTTCATGGTCGGCAAGGTGACACAGCCGAAAATTTTTTCCTCTGTCATCCCATCTGGTGCTGTCAGTGTCAGTTTCTCAGCACACAGTACAGTAGTCGCTCATTAACGAGGTACAAACAGGTGACTGATCGATCTGTATGAGCATTTACAAAGGCGCTTTGTTTAAAAAAAAATGTAAATACATTAATTTTTTTTTAGAGTTTTGCCCTTTAGACCAGTAGCACAATATTGTTAGTTTCTAACCCTGACAGAGTATATTTGGGTTATCTTTAGTACAGTACAGTTACCATTAGGTTTCCTATTTAACTATTGCAAAAGAGAAAACACTTTATTGGTCGGGTCCAGAGTTCCAGGAAAACACCCATCACCGATCTCTAATAAAACACTGAAAGCCAAACGATTTATGTAGGGATGAATTAATTATGATATTTTCATACATGTGACAAATGTGATTGTCACATACAATTTGTCATGAATTAACTTTTTTTCCCCCCTGTGGCAATGTGCCCCGGTCCTGTGTGCATTTGTGTGTTATATGTTGTATGTTGCGTGTGTTAATGTTGCTGTATAGAGATGGCTGCACGGGATATAAATGGGTGTGTGCAGCACGAGTTGTTTAAAATGTATAATTGTATTTAGGCACAAGGATTGCACATCACTTCACATGCATTTAAAGTAATTAATATGCGAGCACGAGGTTGCACATAATTAATTCACATGCTGGGATTCAAGTGAATAATTAATTAGTAATTGAATCCCGGCACAACAGTATATATAGATGCACATTTCATTCACTCGGGGTTGTGTGTTCGGTGAGTGGAGAACGGGTGTGGAGAGGAGGTTAAATAAAGAAGAAGAAGAGGAGGAGTTTAAATTCACCGTGTTTGTTTGTCTGTTCAGCCACCGTTTGTTTAAAGTGTTAGTCTGTTTTGTTTGTCTATTTATTTTGGCGTAAAGTGCCGTGTCCTGTGTTTTGTTCAACAGTTTATTTATTTGTTTATTAAAATATTGAGAGCTGCCATTTGAGTTTTCAGTTTCAACCCCAGTACTGTCGGTCTCGGTGTATTCCTTTCTGGTCTGACGTCATCCACTACAGCCTGCTTGTCACACCCCCCACCCCCATCATAAAATTTGCCTTACAGTATTGCATAGTGTGATATGCTCAAAGCTACAGTATCAAAATGGCTAAGATATGATATAGTACAAAGCTAAGGGACATCAACACAAGTGAAGTACTAAGTTAGGTGTAGACAGGCAACGTCATTCTTGACAGCTTGCAAGAGTAATACACATAACAGGGCATGAAGGGCAAGGCAATGTTGCCTTCGTTGGGAGTGAAGATTCAGGGGCACCAAGGCAGTTCTAGGGCACAAAAAGGCAAAACATAAATCCAACCTAAGGACACCAAGGCGACTTCATACTCATTCATAAAACAAAAAAGAAATAGAGAGCCTATTATGCTGACGAAATTGTAATTCACACAAACACAAATCACTGTTGTTTTCTGAGCGATTCACACCCTAATTGTTACAAAAATAAAATATGTCACTTTTCCAATTTAAAAACAAACTTTCATAATTAAAAAATACAAAAGGTTAATTTGGGAAAAAATAAAATCTGGGTATTTTTACTAACCTCGTCACACACCAAATACATAGATTAGACTTAGATACAGCCTTAGCACAAATAAGTGATAAGTGAAGGGAATGTTTATAAAAAAAATAGAAAAAAATAAAGATTTTCAGGCAAACTGGCTGAAGACGTACCCATGGCTGGAGTTTAATAAGTACAGTGATCAAATGAGTTGTTCGGTCTGCAGTGTCGGCGCAACTGTAGTTTGCTAACCGCGGTTACAAAACCTGTACAAAAACGTGGATTTGGGGAAAATAGAAATAGAAACTTGAGAGTGCTCTGCATCACAATGATGAACAGCTGGAAGTACGTAATGTTATATGTTTACATTTGAGACTATGTAGTTTCACAGTTCTTAATTTACAGTTGCAAAGGATTTACGGTTTTGTTATGGTGTACTGCTGGACACTCGATTCAAGAAATAAAAAAACAGTATGCTGTTTAATCATACTACACATTATAACCCCTTTTGTGAAAGCACACGTTTTACTAGTTAAAAGGCATTACTACGTAAGGTAGTGAGAATATTAGACAAATTGTTGTGCACCCATTGCTTACCTGAACATTAAATAAATCCTAGAACAGCTCTTCCTTCTTTCTTTCTTTTTTAAATGTTTGAGTTGCCACGGGGCTCACAGACACAAAAATCACAGTGACACTGCCAGTGAACACGTGTGATTGAAAAATCCTGGAAGCACGGTCATATTGAGCTCAGTCTAACAGCATTTCTCCCTCTGTTTGCCCATCATCAACCAATGTTACAGTAAGTCTCTCGTGGTGTAGTGCTGGGAGGTGCACGGTAAAAAGAATGGCAACAATAATACATTATTTTAATGACATTTTCTCGCAGGATGAGATTAGAAAGAATTAAATTCAATTGTGACAGAACGGGCCAGCTGACACTGAGCAAGTTTGTGAATGGGTTATTGATCAGATGTGCTGATGCTGAGGCTCACCCGCGGCAATTACGGTGGGCTTGGAGGCAACTTTTCCCGTCATTTTTTTAATTTCGGGAGGCATTGCGGCAAGCAGCTTGGGCACTTTGGCAATTTCGCGCCCTGTAATAAAATTGGCCAAATGTATCAACCAACAATGTAAAACATTTCAGACGGTACAGCAAGTAATACAGTACTTAATGATAAAAGGTACAATTCTGATCTATTGTAAATAGACTACGCAAATTCAGTCTGCATCCATTAGTTGTAACACTTACAAAAACAACAAATCCACAAAAACATATTCCTAAATTCAGGCTAAAATGTTTACATTTGTTAACGTTTTCCATTTACAGAAACTCTCAGATTTGAAGGATATGAATCACAACCTGACTCATGTATCCCATTGGTTCAGTAGTATTGTTATAATGTATTCAGGATTGCTCTTTGAAACACTCTGCTGT
This sequence comes from Acipenser oxyrinchus oxyrinchus, assembly GCA_030684275.1. Classification (NCBI taxonomy): domain Eukaryota; kingdom Metazoa; phylum Chordata; class Actinopteri; order Acipenseriformes; family Acipenseridae; genus Acipenser; species Acipenser oxyrinchus. Next base: position 27,087,588 of record CM060256.1, on the reverse strand, counting down.
AAAGCAATTTTTGATAATTGTTATAATCAGTGCTGAACAAATTACAATAATTCTTTTTTAAAAACATTAATATGCAGTCATTTTGGTTAAATTTTCGAGTGCAAAAACACATAAAAACAAGTAAATAATTATAATTATAAAATATGTTAATGTTTCCAATTACTAGGCATGCAGAGATTATCTATGCATTCTGCATACAGTCAGATATCCGGCCCAAAGACCAATCCAAGCTTGCATCAAAATAGATTTTTCAAGGAGACTAACATTGCCATCTATGCCAAAATTATAGCTGGTCTTACAGAATTTAAAACAAACTTTTTTTTTTAAACAGGTTTCTACATATTTGTAAAAGCTGACAGGGAGACTAGACCTGGCTGATAGTACATCACCAGCATGCTGCTCTATTCTGGAATACAACAAACTTGACTTCTTGGGTAAAATAAATGATAGCTCAAAGCAAGCGTTCTAAAAAAGTATACACAAGCTCAGTAAAACAGCTGCTCTAACTATGAGAAACAAGACAAATGCATTCTCTGTTGGTGGTAATACGTACAGTAAATTACAAGAAAGCTACTGTATTTACTGAGGGTTTTTTTAGTGGGATCTATTGTCTTTCCCAACCTCAAAATAATTAAATCACTGGAGATTCCTACACACACTACACAGGCAAGGAGACAGAATCTCAATTTGCCTGATGGAAATAGAGACTTGCAGCAACACCCCTCCCCCTAAAAAATGTGTAATCCATCTGTGTGACACCCAAGAAAGAACAGGTGGAAGGAAGGGCTTCACATTTTGTTCTCAATTGTTAAAATGCTGTTGCATTACATTTACTGAATCAGATAAAATCTAGCAAGCTGGCATTGGTTCCTGCTTTAGCTTTTGAACAATCAGGCCACAAGCGAAATTAGTTCTGGTCCAAAGGCCTCTGTAACCTTAGTTGGCATGCAGTCAAAGGTTATTTTATTTGACAGGAGGTAATCATTAATGAACATTTCATTTTAAACAACCCGAACCATAGATTTTAAATAATGTGGTTTTAAAGGTTAATGTAGGCCTAACAAAACCTATTTACATATATATATATATATATATATATATATATATATATATATATATATATATATATATATATATATATATATATATATATATATATATATTTTATACATTTGGTATCTGTTGGTAAACAGTCCACCTGCATTACTGCCCTTTTCCTAAAGGTTGTATTTCTGTGGTACATTTAGATTCCCCAATTAAGTAATATATTGCTTACATTTGGAAAGGAGTGGCATTCCCCAGGGGCTTCTTCAATTTTATTGCAGAGTATCATCATGGATTTTGTATGCATGTAAAATCTCTGGGGTTTTTTTTGTTTTGTTTGTTTGTTTGTTTTTCAAATCAAACCAAACTGGCAAGTGCTAGGGCTTCCACCTTAACCACAGTGCACAGATTAAAGAAACCAGCAGAATGCTACTGTTCAAAACCATCAGCCATGCAGTAGGTCACAAACAGTACCAATGGGTTTAGACTGCTGATAAGAAATGTAAAGAAATTCTTCGAAAAAGAGAAGTTCAAATGCAAATTAATGTCAGATAAACAACAATCCGCCAAAATAAAGTGTGACCAAGGGTAGCTTTAAACACACAAAATGTTCACTTAAAGACCTGAGATCCAAGTTCTGTATCTCTTTGTTCATTGTGCTATGGCATGTTAAAAAGACCATTGGTGTTAATAGCTTCTTTGAAGTAGTGAATGGAAACAAATAGGCTAAATATTTTACTTGACAAAAACTACTATTAGTTTACCATACAACAAGAAACATATCTTAGGAATTACTGTTCATCCTTCAATCAAGAGTCATTGCTTAGGTCTAGAAAATATCTGTTTAAAGACACTAGATCCTTTTCTTTATGGCTCTTAGCTGACATATTAACATATTACCTGACTAAACTTGGGTAAAAACAAAAGCAATCATAATGACTGGTCCTTTTCATTCTGGACGGGAATACTTGAATGCTACACAAAGGATTCACTGAGGTATAAACTACTGTACTAAGTGTGGCTGCATTGCAAAATGGATGGTCTTATTTGATTTAAAAAATATATATATATATATATATATATATATATATATATATATATATATATATATATATATATATATATATATATAAAAATCTCTTGTTTTCAAATTGGGTGACTGACACTTTGTTCGATTATACCTTAACAACAGGATTCTCTCTCACTCTAAAGACCTGTGAGCTGGCCGGTATGATATGTACAGTATGACCATAACTAAGGTATCTATTCTTTTTATCAAAGAAACAGGTAACCGCACAATCCACAATTAACTGTTAGAAACGTCCTACCATCATCCAAATACATAGCAAAAGGAGTTATTAATTTTCCGGATAGCATTTTTTTTTTATGTCATTCGATCATTGGTTTAAATGCAGTAGTTGTGATAGAGGCAAAAGCCAAATCTATAGGGCAAGTATTCGCCATCAAAAGAGCAATGATGAGAACACACTCCACTGCTTATATTTACAGGCATAAGATTGTTGTTTTGCTGTCTGTAGTTTTAATGCAATACAAGATCGAGAAAGCGAGCCTTTGGACGAATTGGTCAAGGTCAAACTGCGCGTTCCTTCTCATTTTGCACAAAAATTAATAGGATTGCAGATAAAGAGAGGGAGACACATACGGGAAAGGGACCAAGCAATGTAAAAAAAAAAAAAAATCCAACCCTTTACACTGATCTTTTTTTTTTTTTTTTTTTTAAAAAGGCCTTGCATTCTGCTGGGAATACAAAAAAAATGTGTTTATCCCTGCAACGTTAATAAGAGATATTTTGAACTAATTTACACTGGCCTTGTTATTTAATCAGATACATTATTTTTAGACAGATGTGTAGCACAAGAACATAACCCTCAAGAAGACAACGCAACAAATATTGCCGGTGAAATTTAAATAGCACCAATTCTAAAAGTGCATTTTGAAGCCTCGGCCTGCGAAACCATGAACCAAACTTGATCTGTGCAGTTCACGGCTTCGGAATCAGTCGGTGAGCTACACTTGTCTTCGTACTTTGAAAAATAAGGTATCATGAAGTGGTTAAAAAAAAAAATACAACACGGTAGTGCAGCTTGTAATGAAGTAAACAATATCGTTGTCACATTTACAGGTACTCCAATGTTTGACGTCAGTATTAATATATCAATCAAGAACCGTTAGATTAACCTATCACTATAAAGCTAATTATTGTATGTGTACTGCGGTTAAGCTACAGGCAGTACGTCAAATGGCTGGCATTCTGTGACAGAAATAAATAAATAAATAAATGGGGGACCGGACATTTAATTAGTGGCACGAATATACCCACTTAACTACCGTATAGTTACATTTTACAAGAATAAATAAATAAATAAATAAATAAATAAATAAATAAATACAAACATGTATAGTTTCTTACCTCCACAGAACCCTTTCCCTGTATATTATGAATAAAGCTTGGCAGCACAAGTTAGACTCCTTTTAAATGTAAGCTTCTTTTCCAATTAAACACAAAAAATGGTTTTCATGTATTTGTTTTTTTGTCTTGATTTAGTGAACACTCACATCACGTTTTGTTGTGTTCCTCCTTCCGGCGTGTGTGTGTCACTGATCAGCCAAGAGCAAAAAAATAAAAGCGTACTTTCTGTTGTGAGATGATGATGATGATGATGATGTGATACCTGGTGATCCAGAACTTGAAGAAAACGTGTAACACTCAGATGGGAAAGCAAGCAGCCATTCACTTGTGTTTAACGGTACGGAATTTCTCTTGATCACCGACTTTAGTAGTGCCCAGGCTTTTTGGCGTTTTCTGTTGCTATGTTACTTTTTCCCCCTTTTTTTGTTTTGCTTTGTTTGTTTGTGTGGGGATGGGGGGGTATTCTTCTCATAAAATCAGCACAGCCTCATTCCTGTCTTCAGTGCACGAGCCCCCAAGAACGGCACCGTGTGCCCTAGATAGAACACTGAGCGCAATGACAACCGTATTCAAAATAACCACCAAGTTCCCAATGCGCTGCACACTCACTTGCTTGCTTGCCTGCCTCTCTCTCTCTCTCTCTCTCTCTCTCTCTCTCTCTCTCTCTCTCTCCACATACAGTCCCTTTGTAATTAATGGGATTGGAGAGACACTCCCCTTTATATTTAACCCCCACAAAACTTGATTGAAACCTTTCACTGTTCCTTTTTACTCTAAGGAAACACTGCGTGTCGTCAGTGATAGCTTAGCTTGTCACATATAGGGGAAGGGGGTTAACTGTACACTATTATCACTGACTACTACTAATTTTTCTAACCCCCCCAAAAAAAAGATAAAGGAGAAACAAAAAAAACACTCACAACCTTCTCTGCTTATGCTGGCTCGCTCCCCTACCGTCCCTTCCTTTCTTTCTTTCTTTCTTCCTCTCTCACTCTCTCAATCTGTTTCAAACCTGCCCATCACACAACGTCGCTTTGGGCATGTGAGCCACGCCAAGAGGCAGGGCCCAGGCTTTTAGTAAACGGCATCCCATTGGCTAAAGCTATATAAAATAAAAATTAAAAAACACAGTCGCCGTGGAAACGGTTACGTTACGCGCTCGATTCCCGGATGGAAATTCTCTTGTCTTTCTAACTTTACCACTGACTGTGGTGAGCGCGTTCCTGAGAAACTACTTGAGCGCGCTTTCCCTTCTTTATTATGCAAACCCCGCCCGCAGTCTGGAACAAAGTCTTTCCCGGCTGCTAATTAGACCTGACGTCATTGTTTCCATGACGTAGCTTAATTCTGCGACTTCCTACATTTTTCGTCTACTGCAGCTTTGTTGAATGTTGTTTTTTTTGCCGCATAGTATTGATTTTAATGAAACAAATTTGTAATTATTATTACATATCTGTTGAGAAAAAAAAAATACTGTTGTCACTTTGTAAGCCAGTCAGATAGTCTGCTTTGACTAAGCAAGATTGCTTACACGAATAACAACATCCATTCGGTTCTTGTTCAAGTCATATCAATGCATGCAGGAAGAAAAAAGTTTTTATCTCGTCCTGCTGAAGAAAATTATAATTCGTTTTCTGGCTTCCACCAGTCTATTGGGTTTATAAATATCAACAGTACTTTTAAACAAAAAAATATACATATTATGTTTCCAAAGGAAATACAATTCTGATAGCGGTGACAAAGGTAAATAAATAAAATGCTGTTGTGCTTTTTGTAAGCAAGCTTGGCAAAGTGTAACAAACTAGTACAGTAAAAACAATAAACAAAGCTTGAAACGAATTAAGGTACTTGACAGTAATATGAGTGAAGAATTGAATGCAGTGAAGCAGACAATCAGCAAATGGTCTAAGATAAAGCACAGTAATAACAGTGGTGTATTTTCTTAAAACCACACCCATTATGTAAATAGTGAGACCCTAGCGTTTTACTACTGATACTGAAATATGCTAAAGAGACACACTTGTATTGTTAAATTTAATTTTCATAACATTGTTACACCAAATACCCTAAATGATCAAAATGATGGTGATATTAGGCTCCAAGTGAGTGAAACAAGTCAGCATTGTATTACCAAAGAATCATAAATGCTTAATTTGCCTTTTTATTATTACCTTTGAGTTTTTAGACACATATCTTCTAATTAGTGCTTGCTTCAATAGCACTGTTCTGAATTGGCTTTATTCTGACAAAAATAAAACATTAAAGAAAATACAGTAACATGAGAAATAGATCACCATAATCACAATGTAATTTTGACAGATGGGTGGATTTGTCTATATATCTCTAGTTTGGAAATTGCTGTAAATGTCTATATAAAATGTATACCAGTGTGTATTGGCATTCCAACAAATAAACTAATACACAGCTGAGGTAAGTGCATTTAAACAGTATTAAGTTCCCTGATAAGAATACAATAGATACTGCTATCAAAATTACATATTATTTATTTCTTAGCAGATACCCTTATCCAGGGCGACTTACAATTGTTACAAGATATCACATTATTTTTTACATACAATTACATTATTTTTTACACATTATTTTTACATACAATTACCCATTTATACAGTTGTTTTTTTTTTTACTGGCGCAATCTAGGTAAAGTACCTTGATCAAGGGTACAGCAGCAGTGTCACCCACCAGGGATTGAACCCACAACCCTCCGGTCAAGAGTCCAGAGCCCTAACCACTACTCCACACTGCTGCCCTTGGAAAGATGAGTGTGTACAGAAATCAGTAAGATTGATATGCAGATATGACAGCTTAAAAAATGTAATAACAGCATAAGGGCATGTGTGTCTGTGAACTGAAAACTGTAACAGACAAGAGTGAAGTATATGAACTAGGTTTTTGTCCTCTTGTGGTCAGGGAAAGTAAATCCCTGATGTATTTGTACCAGTAATAATATACTGTTTATCAGATGGGTGTCATCATTGATATGGACTGGGTATTAGTAGGTGTATAGCAGTCTACGACTGATTTGTTGAGATGTAGTGACCAATCCTTGTTTTAATCAGGGTATTTTCATTGCAGACTCATGTGAAACAGCCACAAGGCACTGATGTCTCCAGCAGTCAAAAGTTCTTAGAATGCCAGTCACTTTCTGTTTGTTTTTACTGATGGTTCCAGGTGTGGAGATAAGATTCAGCTCAATATACCTTGGGGAGTTATGCATTATCTATGCAAAATAAACTGGTCACCACTTAAACATGCCCCCTTAAACATTATCAAATGGATGTAATTTGTAAGGATTTTAATAAATTGCCTTAGTGCTGCCTACATATGTTTATGGTCTGTTACTTATCAAACACTCTGTTTATCCCACCGGGCACTGACTGGGCCCACCTCCAATCTGTTTAACATTTCAGGCTAAAGATGGATCTGTTATCACGCTGTCTTCTGACTCTATCCAGTGATGACACTGCTTTACATAAACCTGCTGCATCACTGCCCAATTTCAAAGACCTCCAGACAAGTATTGATATTTCTTTCAACTGCTTCAGTGGGTAAAAATAAAACAACATATACAGTATGACTATTTATAATGGACGTCATCCCTAACTCAATTGTTGTATGCATTTTTAGCCCCTGAATGACTCTTTCATTTCAAACCTGACATGAATTTGCCATGTTTAAGTAATACAGTAACACCCTGCTTACCCAAACCCCAATTATCTGAACACCTTTGTTATCCAAACAACCCCTTGTTTACCTGCCTCATTGTGTGCTGTGATCTTCTGCCATTTGCAAGGAAAATGCTCTATTCAGCTCTCAATCTCTAGTATCTACAGAATAGTGCAATACTGTATGTGATACAGTTACAGATAAATGGGTGAATTGTATCCGTGTGAAAGTCATGTAAAAAATGTCACTGTCCTAATTCGATTATCAGAACAATCCTATTATCCAAACAATTTGATTATCCGAAGAGCCTATGGTCCCAATTAGTTCAGATAATAGACGTTCTACTGTAGTATTACATGATTGACTGTATTCCTCTGCAGGCACTAGTTACCTTTATTAATTAATTCATCAGCACATTTGTTTATTTACTGTACATACCTGGCCAGCACATTAAAGAGTAAGTATCAGGGTTACCAAAAATATAGCGTTACACGTCCCCATGTGTTGCTACAACTGTTGTTGTACCTGTAATTTTTCTTTTCATTGTTAACATCCTGACAACTTTTGACACTTATATAACTTTAAAGTTTCAAAGCTCTTTTCAAAATGGCTGCTAAATCAATGCAGGAAGAGCGATAAAAACAAACAAACAAACAAACAAACAAACAAACAAACAAACAAACAAACAAACATAACAACAAGTGCTCTGGCCTTTCTGTTCTATACCACATCATGGATTGTTATTGCTCTGTTACCAGACAGTTTGAAAAGAGCTTTGAGACCGACTTTAAAATTATAAGTGTAAAAAGTTGTCAGGATGTTAACAATGAAAACATTATTTAAACAGTTGTTGCAACAAGTGGGGACATGTAACGCTATATTTTTCGGAACACTGCTACTTCCTCTTAAGTACAAAAAGTATTTAGACAGCTTTTCAGTTGATATTACTCAGTAAACATTACTATAACTGTATAACCTGCACATTTAGCATTAAGAATTTAGCGTTAAATAACAATTTAGATTATTTTTACTTTAAGAAAAAATGATTGATTTATGTATGATTAATTAGGGTGCTTAGTGACCAATTTAATGCTTAAATGAAACAAATAGGTAACATTTTCTAGTTTTATAAATATTTTTGATATTTTATCGTTTTTAATTGCTATTTTTAATTTACTGTCTCACTTGCCTAGGGCTCTAAGCTTGCTTAAAATGGGGCTAACATTTTTAAATACATTTTAAAGCTGCCTAACAGTTCCTAACTACACTGGTTCTGATGGCATTTTTCTCCTTTTGAGGATAAATTAAATACAGGTCACGATAATCATGTAAAGGTCTAGATGTTTTTAGCCAACACACCTCACTTTTAGGTGCCTTCCTAATACCCTTAGTACATGGTGAATACATTTGAGTTCTGGTGGGAGAACGTACACAACTGAATGTCTCTTTTTAGCTGTTAAAAGAATAAGTTTCACTTTTGTTGAATAGCAAAAATAACTATTTTATCTGGGAAAGAAAATAAACGTGAGTTATTGTTTACATTTACGTAATAGAACACCTGTTTCTTTAAATGTCCACATATACAGTACCTGAAGAAGAGACTTTAGAAGTGGACATTTTAAGAAACAGGTGTTATTTACTGACAAGTAGACTGTATTGATATGTGTCGCTCCGTTTCTGATAGAAACAACCACCTCTAAGTAGAAAAACATATGTGACACAAAGGCTTGTTGTTGATTTAAAAACTTTCACCTCTGTGTTTTGGGGGGGTTGAAATGTCTTTACCCAAGGGGTGGTCGATATGACGTCATCGGGCACGCACTACAGTTCAGGGGCTATGCACATCCAGATGTGGCCAAAGCCAGCCTAAGACTGTGCTCAAGTGAACAGTAAAAAGTAAACAGTTGTAGCAACACATGGGAACATGTAACACAATAAAATAAAAAGGTCCTTATGTACCCTTTAAGCAAATAAATAATTTTAACCAAACAACAGACTTTCAAAACAAAATGGCACAATGGCCAAAGCAGACAGAAAAACAAAACACGGCGAACATTAAACAAACAAGTATTGTGCTGAGCTGTCAGGACGAGTGCAATTGTTTTATTTATAAATTTCCTCCTCTCTCCCGTCCCTTCGCTCTGAACATCCAACCCTGAGTGATTCATGCTCCTTTTATTTACAGCTGTGCCGGGGCTTGCTTGCTAATTAATCATTCACTTGAATCCTGGCGCAGTCTGCATGTGAACTAATTTGTGCAATCCCCGTGTCCACATACAAATACACACTTTACTCTGCAAACCCTGTGCCTACAAACACAAATATACATTTTAAATCACCCATGCTACATAACCCACACTCTGTGCACCACTACATACATACATATAAACAATAACACACCACATAAAACACAAAATACGCACAGGGGCGGGGTTACCCATACAAAGATAAAATTATAATATTTTGTATGTTAAAGAATTCATGCTAGGACAAATGTAAATAGAATAAAGATAATTCTAACTTAAGACTTTAGGAATTAATAGTGTAAAATTGAGATTTCTATTTATAGTATTAGGAATAATAGCTGCTTTTTAAAGTATTAAATATTGGTTAGTTTTATTTCGTCTTTCTATTAGACCCTGGCCCCCTTGTGGCTTTTAGTCAAAATTGATTTCTGCTGTGTTGTTGATTCTTACCTGTTGTGGTCCCTCCTCTTTCATTCGAAATCCAAAGAACCTATAAAGGGGGAAAAGAGAAACTACTTATTTATTAAATATTACTTACCATTGTCACAAGCCCCCTTGCTTGACAATTTTCTGGCGTAGCCGGCAGGATTTTGAGTGTACCATACCAGACAAAGAGGGCAATGAGTGAACAGGAACCACCATGAATTATGCAACCAGTGGGGGATAATGTACTGATACCCCCAGTGATTTCTGCAATGGTTATGTCCTTGATAATAGGGGCCCCATGGCTTCCCAAGTTTAAAGGGGAGAAGTGAAACTGGCTTTGGGGAATGGCAAGCTCAAGTAAAGGCTATGCTCAGGTTCCAAGCACTAAATGACTAACAAAAAGCCGATTTTATTATCAATGCATTAGAAGGAGATACGAAGAGGGAGGTGCTAATCATCAAATCTACTGAAAGGACTAATCCCACCCATATTTTTAAGGTACTGGAAGAGTTGTACGGGGACTGGACCTCCCTGGCACAACTACGGCCAAGTTCTTCAGCTGCAATCAAAATGGTGGAAAAACTGTGGGGGCATCCAATCTCCGACTGCGCGAGCTGCTTTCTAGGATGCAAAAGAAGGAGATCTAAGTCTGGCTACTCTTAGTTTACCGTTAAACTGTGGGATTCTTTTTTTATTACATTTTTTATTGAAGCCACCGATCAATTATTCTGTTCTAATTATATAACCAATGAATGTGTAATATACCTCAATATGCTCTGCAGTTTCCTCAATTTCCCCAGGGACATGCTTGTAAATTAATTATCTAGCTGTTAGTAATTATTTTATATACTGTGAAGAAATAAACATAAAAATTGCAGTGCTCGTATGAAGACATTGCTGATGAAGCATTAAAGTTTATCTTTACCTTGCATCAAACTGGAATATGAGAAAAATGGCAGTGCATTTAGGTTTAAGTAAACCTGTAAGGTACATCACTATCTCTGTCACATAGAACTGTGGCAACTGTAATATCCTCACTAAAGATCTGTTGTGGAGAAAAAAAAAAATCAATAAAAAAAGTCTAAATGTTGCCACTGCAATTCAGTTGCAACTGATAAAAGATGTTAGTTGAGACTGCAGAAAAACCTACACCAACCAATTTGGATGAGCTACAGAAATGACTTTGGACAATTTTAGGGAAATTATTAACACATAAGTCAACAGAAAATCTGTTTCCTTTATAATGGCATTTGCATAGAGGTTCTTTGATGGTTTAGTGAGGACAATGCTGGCCTAATTAAGTGTCATCCTGCATTACTTCATCAGGTCTGCTCTGGCTTTGGGGGGTTTGCATTTTCAGTACAATGGCACCAAGGCCATTTAATATTTTAAATCAGAAGCACACAAAATTGTACATTACTCATTTCTGCTATAAATAACGTGAAGGCAGCTGGGGATAGCTGACCTCGTTTTCCTCACTTCTGTTTTGCGGGTCACATGAGTTTTTTTACCATTACTCAGCAGGGTTCTTTCCACTTCTCCTCAAACTCTTTTCCCCTGCCTGACAGTGATTGTTCATGCCTGCAGGGAGAATGCAAACAAATCACACAATGCATATAGAAAATAATAGTTCAGCTGAGAACCCCTCTATACAAACCATCAAATTTAAGTACAGATGCTTGGCTTACCACTGGACTTGCAATATAAAGTAATGCTGTTGGTTTGATTTACAGAGAATGACTGATACTGCATTATTATATAATCTGATAGGCAGTTTCGGTCCTATAACATGCCTTGAGCAGATCATTTCGATATCCTTTGCTGAAGAAACATAAAAGAAACAACTGTTGTTGGATTAATTTCTGGCCCAACCGATAAGTAAGTTCTACATTGCAGGCATTAGCCCTATATAAAGTGCAGATGTTTGTATATGCACTTTGTGGATAGATTGTAGAAAACTGCAGTCCCACATTCTGATAATTCAATAAGAAGAAGTGTTTTAATAGACTGGTTTGTGTTGCGCATACTTCCAAATGCTTTATCTAATGTACTGTAGCTGTAATGTTATTGTGGTTTTCCTATTCTTGTTAGTTTTGCTTTGGAGTGTCATACCTTTAAGAAGCAGTACATTATAATCTACACAGCCCTCATAACAAAACATAATCTTTAATGTGGTGCCATTTCTGTTTACATCTTGTAAGTATGGTATTGTTTTAATGATGCAATGTACTGTATGCACACTATGCAAACAGAACTGTATGATACTTGAGTGAGATTTACACATAATATACAGAACATGCTGGCTGATCATTTTTGTAAAGCTTATTTCATGTGTCATAATTCTAAATTGTAATATAATGCTTTAACAAAGACTTCTATCCCAACATGTTATAAAGTGCTTTCTTTAAAGATTTCTGGGTGATTCTATGGTCTTAAACTGTGATTGATATCCAGAGGATACACCTGAATTGTGGATGCCACCTTCCTGGCCAGAAGGCTGTCTAAGATGTCCTCCTCTATGTAAATCCATTACATCACAATGTTTACTTCAAGCTTTGAATATCATTATAATTGCTATCAACCCTCACAGCTCCTGTTGGTACAGAAAAAGAAACTAAGACATAAACCCAATTGATTATTTTCTTCTGTGTTGCTTTTAATACATTGTCAGCCAGCAATCAAATGATCACTTAGGTTAAGCTCTATTTACTTTTGAAATCCTGCAGTCAATATTTTGTTATAAAACTTTACATCTCATCTTGGAAACACTGTCTTGGTTTACATCTCTGTTGTCGTGACAATGTGATGTTGCACACACATATTATGCACATGTGTGCAACACACAAAGAATCTGACCCTTCCTCACCAACTACGCCACCCAGCTCCTGGTCCAGACCCTGGTACTCTCCCGCCTAGACTACTGCAACTCTCTCCTTGCTGGCCTCCCTGCGCCCACCACCCGTCCGCTCCAGCTCATCCAGAACTCCGCTGCTCGCCTGGTGTTCTCTCTGCCTCGCTTCTCTCACGCAACTCCACTGCTCCGCTCACTCCACTGGCTCCCGATCACTGCTCGCATCCAGCTCAAGACTCTTGTACTCGCCTACAGATGCCTTGACCAGACTGCACCCAGCTACCTCCAGACCCTCATCTCTCCCTACACCCCCACTCGACCTCTCCGCCCTTGAAAGGTCTTTAACCAAATAAAAAAATAACAAAATTAAATAAATAAATAAATAAATAAACAGTACGAGGGGTTTAGAGACTTTTAAAGTTATTTTTAGGTGATTTCTAAAATGGTAGTGCTTTATAGTTTTGTTGTTTTATAAGAAAGAATACTGAAGCTAATACAAAGTAAAAGACAACTAAAAAATGCAGCCCTTTGCAAATAAATAAATAAATAACCCCTTTGCAAAGAACATAAAGATTTTTTTAATCCTTTACACATTTGTTATTTTCATGTTTGCTGATCGGACAGTTGATTACTTTACGCTTATACTTTTCTGTCCATTAGCAGTAAGATAAAATGCTGTTATGTTATGCTAGCCTTAAGTAGCATGTATCATGGGTGCCTACCAAGAACCAAAAAGTCACGTTTGTTCCCTAAAATGTATTAAATTAGCATAACTGGGAATTCGTGCCAGTGGTCTCTTATATTAATGCTATTTATTATTATTATTATTATTATTATTATTATTATTATTATTATTATGCAGTGGGAAATGCGGTTGAGTAGGGTAGCCTATTGTAGATTTACTAACAGCATTTTGAAAATGTACCTTACTAAACATTTTGACTGGATATTTTTGATATCATTAACCCAAAGTACTGGATTTTAGCTCCATTTGTAGACTAAGGAACATAATTGCTGAAGATAACATTCTTTAGCAAACCTTGTATATATATGTGTATAAAGGTATGTATAAAATATATAAATAAATAAATAAATCATAGATTTGAATGTAAACAATAACAAGTAGTTGTCATGCCGTCAAAAACCTATAAATACCTCCAATGTTTTGATTCAAACACAGGCTCCCTTGAGAAAGATATGTGCAACATATCGAAACGTTGGGCAGCTGGCTCTTTGAGCTAAATATATATATATATATATATATATATATATATATATATATATATATATATATTTATTTTAGCTCAAAGAGCACATTATATATATATATAAGAGGACATTATATATATATATATATATATATATATATTTTCTGAAGAAACGAGTAGCGAGTAATAAGTTACTTTTTTTCAGTAATGTGCCCAACTCTGCTATTAATAATGTACAATTTCGGACCAGCCCAGTCACCTTAGCAAACACAATTCATGAATAACTAGGTAGTAGAATGGTAGATTACTTGCAGAGCAAAATTGATGATGGTGGTCAAAAGGTCAAAGGCTTGGGAATAAAACAGATGTACTCCACTTTCGAGAAAGTTATTCCTTGTTATCCTGATTCTTTGAAGTGCTCAGCAGGATGTGCTGTATGGGTACCAAACAGTTCAATATACAGCCTTCATGTGTGACCTAAAACTGAAGTGCAGATATTTAGGGCCTTCCTTTTAACATGTACCATACCATGGCAGTTTCTAAAAAGACATTGTCTGCAACAGAAAGCTGATGGTGGAAAATGTATTTTGTAAAGCGAATTATATGTCGGAAAACTATGTCACACAAATTGCACAGATGTATATGGGATGTAACAGCAAAATTTTTGCTGTTATGACTGTAGTCATTGTATTTTCTGTCAACAAAACCTCAACTGAAGTCTAATACCCACCATTGCATAAGAAACCAAGGCACTATCATTTGTTAAATACTGTCTCTGAATTGTTTCCTGTCATACTGTTGTACAATCCATACGTTCTCTGCAACACATATTTGTCCTTTTACAAAAAGTGTTGAGTGATTAAGCTTTCAATATCTTTTTTTATTCAGCGATGCCAAGTGAATATTTTTCATTTACCTGATCTCATTTTGGAATATATCTTTCATTCATTCAGTTGATGCTCATCTTCTATTGTAGCTCCACCAGAAAACACAAAACTTTATATCCTGAAACCAGCACAATAGTTAAAATATGGAAGGTCATTTTATAAACACTGACTTCAATAGGGGGTCTGAAAACTAACCTTTGTGACATGCCAGATGTTATGAGAGTCAGTGGGGAGGTCCACCCTGTGCTGATACCTATTGTCTTTTTTCCAAGGTAGGATCGGAGCTAAGCTTTTTCTGAAGAATCCCAATATTGTGTAGATTGTAGGGATAACATATCTTTAAATCAAACAGGAGACAGATACAGATTTCTTCTATAGAGGTTAAATACTCATCTGATAAATAATCCAGTTAACACTTTTTAAAAAGCTTAAACGTTTTAAAATCTGCCAAACAAATTTAGAATTACGACAATATTGTACTCTATCTAAACAGGTTTTAAGCATATTACAACTTTTAAGCTTTTTAAAGTAGAAGGATTTTCAGTAAATGGACAATTGCCATTCATGAGGTCAGTTGATGTGGCAGGTGAGATTAGTGATGTTATCAAGGCGGTATTATTACAGCATAAGAAAAGTGATTTTACAATTACTTTCAATAACAATTATATTGAATAACCAGAAAGGAAACATTATAAGGAAATTATTTACAGTTGTTTATAAGGAACTTGTGAAGTCACTATGGGGTGGTTGCAAAGTTAAAGATCTACTTTGTGGTCACCATTCTGGTGAGACACTATAGTAATTCCTTTATGTAGAGACCAGAGAAAGATCTAATTATGCCTGCATTATGAGCCTGGGTAATCCTGCTTTGAATTTTAATACTACAGAAATGAAAAAGACGTATTTAAAAATGTCCCTAAAACCATAAAATTCACACTTACTATGTTTTTGCTTTGAACTTAAACTGTAAAAACAACTAGATTACATTCACACATAGTTTGTTTGAGGCAAAAGAAATGCCTTTAATCATGTTATCTGAGCACTGTACACCATAACTTTCCATAATCTACTTCCTCCTAATGGAAACAATGGCTTCCCTGTTCAGAGATTTATTTTTATTTTTTTTGCAACTTGTTTACACAGTATTTCTAAACACCCCTGTTCACGTATTTTCTTATTTTATTTGCTGATACTTGGAAATTTTATTCAAAACAACCTTTTTTTATAGGTAATTGATGCTATTAAGTATTTTGATTTTTATATGTAGAAGAACCTTCCTTGTTGTAGTGAAGCTTCTTATTAGCATCAATGCAGTAATTATCAGTTGCTATTGTTTAATGATAGAAAAAAGTGTGAGTAGCTCTAAGCAAATAATTTGGTGCTGATGTTATTCCTGTTTTTATCAATCTTCTCCTTTTTTATATAACACATTTTTGGCAGGCAATAACAAGAACAAATACGTTTTAAGGTTTTTGATTATGGATATAGCGGTATGGAGCTCTAGTAAACTATCAATTTTGCTCAATACTTATGCCAGTTCACAGCTTATAGAGCTGGAAACTTGAGGGTTTTGAATCTCCTAATTTACTGCGGTAATTACTTGATATATTTTTTTCAGGTAAAATTTGAGTAGGTGATAGAGTTAAGACTGTCCCTGTGGCTCAGAGGGGATGGGGTTCTGACAAAAAGAACATTTCAGCTCAGTTCCTTTCTCACCAGGGGTTTTATTCATAAAGCATTAGCATGCTGA
Organism: Acipenser oxyrinchus oxyrinchus; assembly: GCA_030684275.1. Taxonomy (NCBI): domain Eukaryota; kingdom Metazoa; phylum Chordata; class Actinopteri; order Acipenseriformes; family Acipenseridae; genus Acipenser; species Acipenser oxyrinchus. Next base: position 27,071,061 of record CM060256.1, on the reverse strand, counting down.
TAAATATAAAGGGCTTCAGTGCGCTTAGCAATTAGTTAATACTTTATGAATGTCTTATGATTTCAGCTTCCTGGCTTCTGATTTTGTTCCTTCAGCTTGCTGTGTTTTGTTATACCCACAGAGAGACAGACTAGTGGGAGCTTTGTTCAGCAAGAGGGTGATGGGAGAATCTAAATGTGAAATGTGACAGAGTTCCTCATAAGAGAAGTTCTTTTTTCCAGGCTGATTAGGAAATGTTCCCTTGTAAGCTTTTTCCTTTAAGAAACTGCTAAAAGAGAAGAGGCCCCACCTTAGCCATACCAAATGTGTACAGCTGCCTAACAGATTTGATTTCTGTTACTGGGAAGCTCTTCTAACTCAGGTCAACAGAGAATATTTCAGTTAACTGAGATCTCTACTTAGCATTGGTGTGTTTGTTGTGAGTGTGTTTTGGGTATTCTAAAACTTCCAGATACCCCATGGATAGTAGTCAGTGGATTGCTTATTATTAAGTGTCTATGTATGTATTTTTGTGAATCCATTGGTATTTGTTTTGTTAAACAGCAGTTAGACAGATAGAAAGAGACATTTATTGAATTTTAAACAGGATCAAATTATGTATGCAGACTTACTAATATCAACCTAGGATTTTTATTTTTTGGGGGGTTAGCATCTGCGTACACAACCATTTAAATGTAGTTTTGAGTTTGTTTTTTTACTGTTTGTATTTATATGTGTTTGGTAGATATATCTGATTAAAGCCTTAGCAAAAAAGGTTGTTTACTTGACTTAGGGTTTGATTTGATACTTCCTTGGAGTATTTTACAGCACTCAGGAATCCCACTTGGTTGCATCAGCCACCTATTTGTGGTTACCCCAGGATTCCCCCTAAAAATAGGTGGTTGATGCAATCCAGGGAAATTCCTTGGTGCTACAATATGATTCAGAAGTGGCTAATACTGGCAGGGTATAAGATGATCAAATTAACACCTTAGTTTCTTATGGTTTCAACTTGTAATTGTGTAAGTGTGTGTGTGTGTGTGTGTGTGTGTGTGTGTGTGTGTGTGTGTGTGTGTGTGTGTGTGTGTGTGTGTGTGTGTGTGTGTGTGTGCTTGGAAGTTTAGAAAAGTGAATCTCTGTTTACACATTAATATCCACAAAACTGAGTACACAGCTCCTTCAACAATAGCGCATTTGGGTATTGGTAAATTTAGTTTTTCCCTTGATAAACATTTGGACAGTACTGTATGGAAGCCCTTGGCACACTTACAGCTCACTGTCATGAATCCACATTGTCAAATATGGGCATTCTGGACTGTTATACTGACTCTCTTATCTGACATTACTATTTGATTATTTTTCAACACTGATTTATGGTTCTAAAGATACTGGACAAAAATAATAAAGTCCAGTCCTCTGTTTTTTTCCACCTTTAATTCCTTCAGGCAAGCTGGGGTGGAAAGCAGCAGGTCTGTTGTCTGCTCTTCATTACTTCTGAGTTTATTCCTTCTGAAACAACAGTAAATTTGGGCAGTCTTGGATGGAGAATCTGCAACAGGGTAGTGTCGTTTTTGTATATTACAGAATACTTGTAAAGGATTCAACTTCATAAAAAAAGTAATCAGTCATGTGACAGACAAACATGTGCTAGATATTGAATGTATCAGGATTTGTTGTTTTGGTTCAACTGTATTTTACATCAATTGAAAAGCATTTGTTTTCCACAGGGGTGGAAACATATTCTTCTTTTAAGGTCTTTTTTCTTAAATTATAAATCTCACACTTAAACAAGCTCTCTTGGTCTGGGCCACAAGCTATCAGCCCAAACTACTTCACTCTGGAGCACAAAATCAATTCATTCTTAACTCACATTGATTTTCCATTAACTTGATCTTTAAAGTTTGACCTTCCTTTGTATACAAATAAATTGATTCTTACAGCTCTTCAGATAATATATTTATGAGCTTGGAAAAACTCCCAGATGAACAAAACAAAACAGGAAAAAATAATAATAATAATAATTTCATTTTTTGGTATAACATTTGAATTAAAGTAGGCCTTTAATTATATATATATATATATATATATATATATATATATATATATATATATATATATATATATATATATATATATATATTATTTTGTAGTGTAGATTTAAAGATTTAAAGAGTTAGGTTAATTGTGTTAAATTATAATAACAACAAAGAATATTTGTTTATTTTAATTACACAACAAAAGATTAATGAGTACTATTTAGGAAATAAAGTGACAAGGAGACAAATGAATACAACATTTTTACAGGAGAAATGTGATTAAAAAAAGTGTCTAAGCGAAAAAATCTATTCTGAGACAGAGACTGGGCTGTGTTGCACTGATAATTAAGATGCACGCTGTAAAAAATGTGTTAATTACACAGTTCCACTGCTATGTAATTATGGTTGTCAAAACTTCAAAATAATCAGGATTATGTAGGAGTATACGTGTCAGTGTACATATAGTATAAGTGTGGAATCGGTTATAACAAGGTAAGGTCGTAGCTCCCATTTCCCCCATAATGCAATTTGAGTCGCAAACGTTGGGTGGATGTTCCAGATACAGTACGAAGCATGGCAGACAGCAAAAAACGAAAATCTTTCTCTGTTAAAATGAAACTCGATGTGGTGGACAGAGTAAGAAAAGGTGACACTCAAGCAGCAGTTTCAAAAGATTTGCTTGTTGCAGAATCTACATTGCGCAGAGGGCTGCTCTAGGAGAAAAATGCGCTGTGCTAAAGACAATGAATTAGACTCTGCTTTATTCGCTTGGTTTCGACAGGAATGTTAACAGGGAGACGAGGACATCAAAGCATATAGGGGCTGCCCACATCAAGCAGGCAGAGCCGAGTGAGACAAGCTGCTGTGTCAGAGTACAAAGCTTTGTTGTTTTGAACGGGCGGGAATAATCGTCCAATAAAGCGTGGATTCGAAAGTACCTGCAAATTGTGTGTGTCTCCTTCCTTCATTTTCAACCGTGCGCTACAATATTAATTTGGCTTGTGAGCATTGTAAATCATTTGGGAAAACAAAATGCCAATATTCGTTATAAGGCGAAACACAAATAATGCGGTCTCATAATTATGGACCCCGACAACTGCATTATAACGAGGTAGCACTGTATATATACAGACACATGTGACAGGGTAGCGTCATGGCACAAGCTGTTACCAGCAGGAAAGAGACCTAGAGACAGAAAGCTGCAGTTTAAGCACTAGTGCGCACACTTATGAACAAAACAAACACAAAAACAGGGACAAAATAAACTGGCACGAGGACCAAAATAAAACGTTCAAACTAAAGAATAAATCACTTGTAGGCTGGGCATTAGCTACTGATTGCTGGCAGGGACAGATTTAACCCGTATCCCTGCCAACCTCACATTCCCCACACGTTATTTACACCAGCAGGGCTTCTGCCTTGCCACAGGCTCAATTTAATTAAAGGGGTGTAAGTCTAAGATTCTCATCTTTGGTAGTCATTAAAGCAAGCAGACACAGAGGTTTGGAAAGAATGTGCCAAATACATTTTAGTTTTTGCATTTGGTAATGAGGTTTTAGGCAGTTAATTTACCAGAAATTGATTTGGCTCGTTGAGCAAATATACATAACATTATACACTCATTGTTGGCTTTTTAATGTTGAAATATCTGCTGAGTCCAGACCACTGTCATGTCATAATTCACACTAGTGCCTGGCAGTTTATGGGTGCATTCCTTCTATTGGCAGAGCTCTCCCGCTCTCTCTAGCACAGGTTCGCTAAAGGAACCGAGGACAGCTTCTCTTCTGCTCTTTCAGATTAAAAGAAGGTAGAGCAGAACAACTCATCTGGCAGAGGTATTGAATGAAACATTCTTCCAGAAGATACAATATCAAGTCCTTCATTGTCCACACCTTTGGTGAAAAATCTGCCGTAATTAATGATACACCTTTGTTTGCTTATCTTTTCATCTATCTGTGTCTTTAAAGTTTTTATTTGTGTAATTTAAGAAGAACATAAGAACATAAGAAAGTTTACAAACGAGAGGAGGCCATTCAGCCAATCTTGCTCGTTTGGTTGTTAGTAGCTTATTGATCCCAGAATCTCATCAAGCAGCTTCTTGAAGGATCCCAGGGTGTCAGCTTCAACAACATTACTGGGGAGTTGGTTCCAGACCCTCACAATTCTCTGTGTAAAAAAGTGCCTCCTATTTTCTGTTCTGAATGCCCCTTTATCTTATCTTCATTTGTGACCCCTGGTCCTTGTTTCTTTTTTCAGGTCAAAAAAGTCCCCTGGGTCGACATTGTCTATACCTGTTAGGATTTTGAATGTTTGAATCAGATCGGCGCGTAGCCTTCTTTGTTCAAGACTGAATAGATTCAATTATTTTAGCCTGTCTGTATACGGCATGCCTTTTAAACCCGGGATAATTCTGGTTGCTCTTCTTTGCACTCTTTCTAGAGCAGCAATATCCTTTTTGTAACGAGGTGACCAGAACTGAACACAATATTCTAGGTGAGGTCTTACTAATACATTGTAAAGTTTTAACATTACTTCCCTTGATTTAAATTCAGCACTGCTCACAATATATCCGAGCATCTTGTTGGCCTTTTTTATAACTTCCCCACATTGTCTAGATGAAGACATTGTAATTGTAACATAAACTCCTAGGTCTTTTTCATAGTTCCCTTCTTCAATTTCAGTATCTCCCATATGATATTTATAATGCACATTTTTATTGCCTGCATGCAATACTTTATACTTTTCACTATTAAATGTCATTTGCCATGTGTCTGCCCAGTTCTGAATGCTGTCTAGATCATTTTGAATGACTGCAACAGTGTTTGCCACTCCTCCTATTTTTGTGTCGTCTGCAAATTTAACAAGTTTGCTTACTATACCAGAATCTAAATCATTAATGTAGATTAGGAATAGCAGAGGACGTAATACTGATCCCTGTGGTACGCTCCATTTTGAGGTTTCTCCTCTAATCAGTACTTTCTGTTTTCTACATGTTAACCACTCCCTAATCCATGTGTTTCTGTGGCTACAGATCTTTTATAAATCATTTGGTTTCAGTTATCAACAACTTTTCCCTTGCCGCTGAGTTCCCCAGGGGTTTTATAGAATTAACATCAGCTCATTTTCAGTTCAATTTGTAGACAAGAAAGAATTTAAATTATTGAATACTTTTGTTCACGTTTTAAATACTCCTTAAGAGGCTTAAATGTTGGGATTATAGCATTATAGCACATTTTACAAGTATTTTGGACTAATTAGCAATAATATGACAATGTCATTCAAAGTCCTTCATAGAAATGTTGTACAGTGAAAGCCAAACTTCCATCAAAAGGTTCACTTCCCTATTAGGATAGCTAGGCTAGTGAAAAAGTTCACTAAAAGCATTAAAATATGCAGCTGTGTGTGAAATCTTTTTATGTCCATTAACTTGATTTGAAAAATAATCTTGCTGCCTTTTAATGCAAATATTTCAGCTACACTATCAAAACTAACCTCATCTCAAAATGATCTCTGCCCAGGCCTTCTAAACCATTGATTCCTAATTAGATGTTCTGAATGCTTGATGAACTACAGGGCATTCACCATCAATTATGGTAATCCCAACCTCACAGATTTTAAATTAAAACTTACACCTTGCTTCCATTAAAAGGCACCACATTCAAGTTTGTTTTCTGCAATGGCAAAAGTAAAAGTGTGACATTATTGAGTATCATATTAAGTTGATTCAAATTGCTGTAATTTTTAAAGTGTGCCTTTGTTTTACTGATTAAGTAATTCACCAATTTGGTTTATTCACAGTTAGGCAATGTTGAAAGTAAGTTGCCATGTACAAAATACTATACTGTACTATTTCAATTTTTTGGTGCAAAATAACGAGGGAGCAATGTAACTTGGACACCATAAAAGTTAAAGTATATGTTTTTGTTAACAATTTTGTGTTAATGGCACATAGAGTGCTTTTCCCTTATGGGCTCTGGGTCCCCACACAGGTCCTTCATAGAAAAATGTGCATTCAAATGAAAAACCTATTAGCAATGCAGAAACTGGGAAGAGCTACATATTAATAGGCAAGGCTAGGTTTGTTTATGCTTACAGTTATAAGGCGAAACACAAATAATGCGGTCTCATAATTATGGACCCCGACAACTGCATTATAACGAGGTAGCACTGTATATATACAGACACATGTGACAGGGTAGCGTCATGGCACAAGCTGTTACCAGCAGGAAAGAGACCTAGAGACAGAAAGCTGCAGTTTAAGCACTAGTGCGCACACTTATGAACAAAACAAACACAAAAACAGGGACAAAATAAACTGGCACGAGGACCAAAATAAAACGTTCAAACTAAAGAATAAATCACTTGTAGGCTGGGCATTAGCTACTGATTGCTGGCAGGGACAGATTTAACCCGTATCCCTGCCAACCTCACATTCCCCCACACGTTATTTACACCAGCAGGGCTTCTGCCTTGCCACAGGCTCAATTTAATTAAAGGGGTGTAAGTCTAAGATTCTCATCTTTGGTAGTCATTAAAGCAAGCAGACACAGAGGTTTGGAAAAGAATGTGCCAAATACATTTTAGTTTTTGCATTTGGTAATGAGGTTTTAGGCAGTTAATTTACCAGAAATTGATTTGGCTCGTTGAGCAAATATACATAACATTATACACTCATTGTTGGCTTTTTAATGTTGAAATATCTGCTGAGTCCAGACCACTGTCATGTCATAATTCACACTAGTGCCTGGCAGTTTATGGGTGCATTCCTTCTATTGGCAGAGCTCTCCCGCTCTCTCTAGCACAGGTTCGCTAAAGGAACCGAGGACAGCTTCTCTTCTGCTCTTTCAGATTAAAAGAAGGTAGAGCAGAACAACTCATCTGGCAGAGGTATTGAATGAAACATTCTTCCAGAAGATACAATATCAAGTCCTTCATTGTCCACACCTTTGGTGAAAAATCTGCCGTAATTAATGATACACCTTTGTTTGCTTATCTTTTCATCTATCTGTGTCTTTAAAGTTTTTATTTGTGTAATTTAAGAAGAACATAAGAACATAAGAAAGTTTACAAACGAGAGGAGGCCATTCAGCCAATCTTGCTCGCTTGGTTGTTAGTAGCTTATTGATCCCAGAATCTCATCAAGCAGCTTCTTGAAGGATCCCAGGGTGTCAGCTTCAACAACATTACTGGGGAGTTGGTTCCAGACCCTCACAATTCTCTGTGTAAAAAGTGCCTCCTATTTTCTGTTCTGAATGCCCCTTTATCTTATCTTCATTTGTGACCCCTGGTCCTTGTTTCTTTTTCAGGTCAAAAAGTCCCCTGGGTCGACATTGTCTATACCTGTTAGGATTTTGAATGTTTGAATCAGATCGGCAGTAGCCTTCTTTGTTCAAGACTGAATAGATTCAATTATTTTAGCCTGTCTGTATAATGCATGCCTTTTAAACCGGGATAATTCTGGTTGCTCTTCTTTGCACTCTTTCTAGAGCAGCAATATCCTTTTGTAACGAGGTGACCAGAACTGAACACAATATTCTAGGTGAGGTCTTACTAATACATTGTAAAGTTTTAACATTACTTCCCTTGATTTAAATTCAGCACTGCTCACAATATATCCGAGCATCTTGTTGGCCTTTTTTATAACTTCCCCACATTGTCTAGATGAAGACATTGTAATTGTAACATAAACTCCTAGGTCTTTTTCATAGTTCCCTTCTTCAATTTCAGTATCTCCCATATGATATTTATAATGCACATTTTTATTGCCTGCATGCAATACTTTATACTTTTCACTATTAAATGTCATTTGCCATGTGTCTGCCCAGTTCTGAATGCTGTCTAGATCATTTTGAATGACTGCAACAGTGTTTGCCACTCCTCCTATTTTTGTGTCGTCTGCAAATTTAACAAGTTTGCTTACTATACCAGAATCTAAATCATTAATGTAGATTAGGAATAGCAGAGGACGTAATACTGATCCCTGTGGTACGCTCCATTTTGAGGTTTCTCCTCTAATCAGTACTTTCTGTTTTCTACATGTTAACCACTCCCTAATCCATGTGTTTCTGTGGCTACAGATCTTTTATAAATCATTTGGTTTCAGTTATCAACAACTTTTCCCTTGCCGCTGAGTTCCCCAGGGTTTTATAGAATTAACATCAGCTCATTTTCAGTTCAATTTGTAGACAAGAAAGAATTTAAATTATTGAATACTTTTGTTCACGTTTTAAATACTCCTTAAGAGGCTTAAATGTTGGGATTATAGCATTATAGCACATTTTACAAGTATTTTGGACTAATTAGCAATAATATGACAATGTCATTCAAAGTCCTTCATAGAAATGTTGTACAGTGAAAGCCAAACTTCCATCAAAAAGGTTCACTTCCCTATTAGGATAGCTAGGCTAGTGAAAAAGTTCACTAAAAGCATTAAAATATGCAGCTGTGTGTGAAATCTTTTTTATGTCCATTAACTTGATTTGAAAAATAATCTTGCTGCCTTTTAATGCAAATATTTCAGCTACACTATCAAAACTAACCTCATCTCAAAATGATCTCTGCCCAGGCCTTCTAAACCATTGATTCCTAATTAGATGTTCTGAATGCTTGATGAACTACAGGGCATTCACCATCAATTATGGTAATCCCAACCTCACAGATTTTAAATTAAAACTTACACCTTGCTTCCATTAAAAGGCACCACATTCAAGTTTGTTTTCTGCAATGGCAAAAGTAAAAGTGTGACATTATTGAGTATCATATTAAGTTGATTCAAATTGCTGTAATTTTTAAAGTGTGCCTTTGTTTTACGATTAAGTAATTCACCAATTTGGTTTATTCACAGTTAGGCAATGTTGAAAGTAAGTTGCCATGTACAAAATACTATACTGTACTATTTCAATTTTTTGGTGCAAAATAACGAGGGAGCAATGTAACTTGGACACCATAAAAGTTAAAGTATATGTTTTTGTTAACAATTTTGTGTTAATGGCACATAGAGTGCTTTTCCCTTATGGGCTCTGGGTCCCCACACAGGTCCTTCATAGAAAAATGTGCATTCAAATGAAAAACCTATTAGCAATGCAGAAACTGGGAAGAGCTACATATTAATAGGCAAGGCTAGGTTTGTTTATGCTTACAGTTATGCCTGGAATTTACAACTACGACTGACTGGAATGGCCTTGAGATTAGATATTCCGTCGTATAAAAGCTGCTCTTGTGTTTCTGCAGAGCAACACCATACTTGCTCAGCACTTTTAAAGGCCTTTATCAAGCCTAGTTTCCATTCACAAACATTAATTCTACTAAAGTGTCAATTAATAAGGGTGCACTCCCTATCTAATGACTACTGTTACAGAGAAAGAGATTGTATTAAGCTCTTATCCAACAACACCATTCTTTCTCTCTGAACTCTTAATTATAATTGTCAGTGTTTACATTTGTGGGACATTCTGTAAAGGCATTGTGTCGTCACCTGTGCTGCAGTGGCGCTGGAACAATTTTTATAGTGGGGGTGCTGAAAGCCATTGAACAAAACTGTGATCAATTTGGAGAAACATGGACCTTTCGCCACCTGAAGCCCAATCTGTCTTCAATCCTGCCTAAAACTAATAACCCCTTGTGTGCTTGATCTTAATTATGGTAATAAAAAAATAATGGAGCCAGGTTAACAGATCAATAAGGAAAACATGTGAAACTGTCTAAAGAACTAAGAACTGTCTAAAGAACTGTCTAAAGAACTTTAGTATTGTTTAAGATAATTTGTTTCTCGATGCAGCAGGATGGGTTTGTAAAGTACTTATATATACAATACAATATGTGAGTAAAATCGTATAATAAAACATTTTTAAAACAAGCTCTTGTATGCACAGCTGTCTCCTTGGTGTAATTAGAAACAGGTCAGCTTTATGGGTAGATTCTGAGCAAGTAAGAAAGGACAATCTGAGAGTAGATTATTGTTAGGTCTGTTAGATACAGGTCTTACACCCATACATTCACTCTAACCACACAATTAAAGGAAGTTTAAATCCTAAAATGATACTTGTTTGGTACCAATCTACCATCAAAGACTCAAGTACTACCATTGCCTTGCCATTGTAGAGCAACAACATTTCAATTGTAATCATGTAATAGCTTCCATTGTCTTCAATTAGTAAATCCCATAAGTACTCCTAGATCAAAAAGGTAAGTGGAGTGTTGTTAACTGGAAAATTAGCCTACATTGCTCTTCAAAACTGTTATGACCAGCTATTGCATAATGATGATAATTTATTATCTAATGCCTGTTTGTGTGTTTATATAACCGCCCGCCTCCCCCCCACCCCCCTGCACTGCATCTTTGCTCTCTTTGGTTTCCAGGAACGCTGATTTATAATACCAATTAAATAATTCAAACAGAACACATCTTTGTGCCTAAAAGTCTATTTTAATTAAGGTAAGATAATGAAGGAGCAAATAAACCATGGCAACCCACCCCTGCATGACGGCACCTGCTGATTATTTCAACAGTAATGACTGCACACAGTTTGAGTTCCTGAGATGTGTGTGTGTGGGGGGTAATAGAATAGGTTAGTTACGGTGTTAACTGCTTCAAACACAAACGTGGTTCAGTAGGCATCACTAGCAAGTTATTACACACACTCATTACAAAATGAAGGGGTGGTCCGGGTGCTATCTAACAGTACAACACATTTAAAATGAGCTGTAACTTTGAATCTGTACTACATTCATCATACTGATGGGCAGATTGATCTAGGACCAGCAGCAAATAAATAAATGATTTTTGTACCTATTTTTATCACCTTATAACTCAGTAAGCCTTCATAGCAGCAGATGCTGTGCACCAATTCCATGAGCTAATAATGCTTATTGCAACTGACTGGATATTTGGGCCCCATATTTATTGTGCATTGCACATTTTATTTTATTTATATTCTTTAGGTCTGTTTTGTAGGGATGACATACATTGTTATTAAAAGTTTTAACTGGTGCATGACAGACAAAAATGGGTGCAATGTGCCATAGCATGTCCTTTTAATACACTGGAACATCAGATTATATGGCATTCCATGACTGGCATTAGATAGAGTAAGATATGGTATATATTTCATAGGGCTTGTTGACTAGATATACTAAATAAGTATATCAAGACAGTACACGACACAATGTTTCTTCTATCTAGACTGATCTGAGACCTATTTGTTTCCCTAGTAACAGAAAGATATTTCCATTGTGATTTGAATTAGAACTCCGTCAGTCCCAGTTAGGATTGCAGGCAGGCACAGCTCAGTCCCTGCCAATACCTTTCATGGAGGAAGTGACCCAATGAGAGCCCATATGCAAATGATCCATTGAGTCAGGTGTTAAACCTCAGACAGCAGAAGAAATCAGGACATTGAAAAAGCAAACAAGCAATGCAGCCTCTTCAGTTGATCTAAATGACAGCTGATCTAATCACCATCATTAAAGCAGGGCTCTTGTGTACATCAAGGCATGAAAATAACATCTATATCAGTTCATCTGATGCATTCTTATATTTATAATCTGATGCATCCTTAAAAATATGTAAAATAGGCATATAACAAAAGTGACCTTTGTTTAACATCCACTTACAGATTACTATAGACTACAGGTGGAATGGACGGCTGTCCCAGTATAATTTTGAAAAGCGAACTACTTTTACAGACTTGTTTCATGGTAAAGATGGACAATGAAAAAAATCTGTGTGGTTGAAACTGAAAACCAAAAAAATCCTGTTTCAAAAAACGATCAAAATCTGATTTTCTTTAAATGTCGTTGTAGGTTCTCAGCACCCACAGCAGCAGACGCCTCTGACACACAGGATGTTTAAATGGTAGTTTCTAACTGGCAGAAGTCATGTTTAGTTCTCCACTGACAGATTACACTTAATTTACCAAATTTTCCAAAATGAATTGTAATTTCAACATACTCCTCTTTTCTTTACCTAGTAGTGTACTACTATACTATGCCATGCTTTCATTACACTTCACTATTTTATGAGTGCAGTTTTTAAGTTTAAGAAAGGGAGGAAATCAACCTTATACTCAAACTCACCATTAACACATATATCTTTGCTTTCTTAAAGCCAAGCATTTGCTTTTGCTGTTAACCTGAGGAACATTTACAGTTCAAGCAAAGCTGTTTATTACAACACAAGCGCACATCATTGTTTTAACAATCAAGCAAGCTGAATAAACATCTGCCCTATTTGATAGTTGGTCAAGTTTTATTTTCCACATGTTGTTATTACAGGAAATGAGTCGCCTGTTTTAAATATTACAGCGGTAGAGCAATTTACTTGTTCTGATGTTTGAAAAAAACTTCTACACCATGTTATATTTATTCACGATTAACCATATATATATAAAGTAACTTGCAAACTTCCTATGTTGATCGATCACTTATAACATCCAAAGATCTTATTAACTGTTATCTGAATTCAGCACTTGGATTTTTAATAACACAGGATTACTGTCAGATATTTAAAATGCAGAATGACCATATACATTCTGAATTTACAAAAAGTACCTGTATATTATAAAAAAATAACAGATGGCATATATTGTCAATTAAAAATGCTAGCTTTTCAGATGACTATAAAATGGGCAACCCATTATTATTACAGATCATGAAATCGCTGAAACATTATTTTCATTATTTACATTGCCTTATGGTGAGATTAATATACACAAGCAACAACATTTCCCTTATCAAACAGTATGCCTGAACCTGCTAATGGGAACCATGTGACCCCTTCACCCAGCCCTTCCCTTTCACACAGGACACATCCCTACAGAGCCACAGGGCAGAGAAGAGAAGAACATCAGCAAGCTAATAAGCTGGGGCTTTCCTTCCTGAATGTTAGTGGTCAAGTCCCAAGACACAGAAAAGCTGACTGAAACAGGTAATTGGAATGCCCTTTACTGGAGGGTAGCACTACCCACCCATCTAAACACCATTCATAATACATAGACGAAGAGAAAAAAATAGCAAATATACTAAATGATTACTTTTTACAAGTTTACAAAGGAGGATACGGACAACAAGCCCCACATGTCGACCTATTCCTATCCAGTCTGTAAATAACTTTAGCATAACAGACGCAGAAGTGTTAAAGGGACTAGGAGCTCCTAAAATAAACAAATCCCCTGGGCCGGATGAGATCCTCCCGATAGTACTCAAAGAAATGAAAGAAGTTATTTACAAACCGCTAACCAAGATCATGCAACAGTCTCTTGACACAGGGGTTGTACCAACAGACTTGTGAATTGCAAACGTAATACCAATCCACAAAAAGGGAGACAAAACTGAATCAGCTAACTACAGACCAATAAGCATGACTTCTATTATATGTAAACTTATGGAAACTATAATAAGATCCAAAATGGAAAATTACCCATATGGTAACAGTATCCTGGGAGACAGTCAGCATTGTTTAAGGAAAGGGAGATCGTGTCTAACAAACCTGCTTGATTTTTTTGAAGATGCAACATCGACAATGGATAATTGCAAAGCATATGACATGGTTTATTTAGATTTCCAGAAAGTTTTTGACAAAGTCTCGCATAAAAGATTAATTCTCAAACTGAACGCAGTAGGGATTCAAGAAAATGAATGCACATGGATTAGGGAGTGGATAACATGTAGAAAACAGAAAGTACTGATTAGAGGAGAAACCTCAAAATGGAGCGAGGTAACCAGTGGAGTACCACAGGGATCAGCATTAGGTCCTCTGCTATTTCTAATCTACATTAATGACTTAGATTCTGGTATAGTAAGCAAACTAGTAAATTACAGTAGTAAATTTGCAGACGACACAAAAATAGGAGGAGTGGCAAACACCATCATTCAAAGTGATCTAAACAGCATTTAGAGCTGGGCAGACACACGGCAAATGACATTTAATAGAGAAAAGTGTGAGGTACTGCACGCAGGTAATATAAATGTGCATTATGGGGGAGGGAGTACCATATGGGAGTTACTGAAATTAAAGAAGGAATCTATGAAAAAGACCTAGGAATTTATGTTGACTCAGAAATGTCTTCATCTAGACAATGTGGGGAAGCTATAAAAAGGTCAACAAAACTTGGATATATAGTGAAAAGTGTTGAATTTAAATCAAAATTTACAATGCATTAGTAAGACCTTGTCTAGAATATTGTGTCCAGTTCTGTTCACCTCGCTACAAAAAGGATATTGCTGCTCTAGAAAGAGTGCAAAAAACAACGATCAGAATTATTCCGGGTTTAAAAGGCATGTCATATGCAGACAGGCTAAAAGAATTGAATCTATTCAGTCTTTAACAAAGAAGATTATGCAGCGATCTGATTCAAGCATTCAAAATTCTAAAAGGTATTGACAATCTCGACCCAAGGGACTTTTTCGACCTGAAAAAAGAAATAAGGACAAGGGGTCACAAATGGAGATTAGATAAAGGGGCATTCAGAACAGAAAATAGCAGGCACTTTTTTACACAGAGAATTGTGGGAGTCTGGAAACAACTCCCTAGTAATGTTTTTGAAGCTGACACCCTAGGATCCTTTAAGAAGCTGCTTGATGAGATTCTGGGATCAATATGCTATAAACAACCAAGCGAGCAAGATGAGCCGAATGGCCTCCTCTCATTTGTAAACTTTCCGTGTTCTTATGTTCTTACATACACATATGTTTATGCTGTTTTATATTGTTTAAAGAGTTTCTGAGATACAACAGATAAGAGTTTAAGTCATTTTTGCATACAGTTTCATTTGAGGTATGATATCAGTGATTATGTGAATAGAGAATATATACTGGAGTTACGTGACAAGACTAAGTTTCTGCATGGCCGATTATAGATATAGTGTATATGTGTAAGCCCATATGAGCAAATCAGTCAAAATGTTGTTGACGTCCTAAGACATTGTGCAATGGTTACTCTAATACAGGACATTTCACTCCACCCAGGCTACTCTCAGAGGTTATAACCTATTGTGACATCCCCTTTTCACCACCCCTACAAATGATAACAGAGGCATGTTATTTCCGCATTCCTATATCACTTTGACAAAAGATAAAACAAAACTGGAACAATGTGAATTCAGTGATTGGGCCACAACAATGTCATGAACTGTTGTAAAACTAAGGACATGTATTGCATACCAGCTCTCCACCAGCCACTATTGTTAGCCAAACTGGGTGGGGTTTCTTTATCATGGCACACAGCCGGAAATAATTACATTGGAACATCAACAAACAGCATTTTACCAACTCACCGTTTACCATATCAACAGTATATTGAAGGTCATTGCCTTACTCTTGATTGAACTTCAGATCACAAAGGCACATTCCGGATAGTCCCAGCATAGTGTTTTTTTTAGCTATTGACCATACATAATATCAATTTTCCATACTGAACAGTATAT
The DNA here is from genome assembly GCA_030684275.1 of Acipenser oxyrinchus oxyrinchus. Lineage (NCBI taxonomy): Eukaryota > Metazoa > Chordata > Actinopteri > Acipenseriformes > Acipenseridae > Acipenser > Acipenser oxyrinchus. Next base: position 27,055,625 of record CM060256.1, on the reverse strand, counting down.
TATAAAAAATACATGACTGGTGTTATCTATTTTAAATCACATATTTTTCAAAGTTAGTGTTACTGTAGGGCATACATTGGTAGTTTTTCGAAGTTGGAATCATGGCAGGTTGCACCATTTCTTCACTGGCCTTCACCATGGCAACGAAAGTCATTATTAGGGCCTCGAAATGGGTATTGGGAAGAGAACATGTGGCTTCTGGCATGGGGCTGCTACCACTTAGAGCATACATGTATGGCATGACTATCGTGACTACAACGGTAGCCTGAATCAATCGGTTACTTGGCAAACTAGCAGATAACATCAGATGACACTGTGACAAGGATGGCTGTAGGGATGACGTCAGACCAGTAATTAAATGGACACAGCACTGCCAGTGAATGTGAATGAATGCGCTGATGTGCTCGTTTATTATAAATTAACAAACAAAACAAAACACTCAAAATAAACGGCACAGTGGCCAAACAAACAGACAAACAAACACTGACCTATAACAAGTATCGTGCTGGTGTTTAACCAGCACATGTAGCAATTGCTGTTATTATTATCATTATTATTATTTAATTCTCTCCTCTGTCTCTCTCCAGTAACTCCTTTGTGCACCCAACCCCGAGTGAATGACTCATGCATCTATATATACAGCTGTGCTGGGATTCAATTACTAATTAATCATTCACTTGCATCCCAGCACGTGAACTAATTTGTGCAATCCCCGTGCCCACATACAAATATACATTTGTATTTAGGCTTGTCGATGAAACACCAAAGATGGGTGCCCGCCTGATGACTCCTGCGAAGTGTTCCACCCAGTCCATTCCAGACAGTTGCCATGCTGAGGCACAAGGGAGGCTGTGCTTTGGTTGATCCCTGGAGCCAGCATTGCCACCGTTGTGTGTGCTGATGCACCAAGGAGGCCGCAAATAGGCTGATCCCTGAAGCCAGCGTTGCCCTTTTAGCCATCAACACTGAACCAATAGGAAAAGCACTGAAGGCTCATATATTACAGAGAAGCTACATCTTGGTTGGTCCCCACCACTACTATCTCATTTTTATCTTTAGCATGAAGTAAATTACAGCTATTCTCATGGAATAAAAATTATGTTGCATATCATTACATAAAGTGGAGAGTGGTGGCAGCTGGGATTGAAACACTAGTACTTTAGCCAGTTTAACAATATTAGTATAATTTATTTTTCACTATTCAGCACACACAATCCATATTACCAACTATATGCACACAGAAAGTGATTAAATGCCTCTCATTGTCTTACGTCTGTGGGTGTAGGTTCACTTTTAAGTGGTCCACAAATGTGGTGTAACGCTTCTCAGTTACCAATATGTGTATTGTCGCCTTGGATAAAGGCGTCTGCTAATAAACAAATAATAATACCATGGGAACCTCTGACTGACAGTGTGAAGGAAAACCAAGATCAGGAGACAATTGCTGCAAGAGATATTTTAATAACTACTTACAATTGTACTTTATTGCAAGAGCACAGCAGTCAGACAGCAAGGGTGAGTTGGAATAAATCAATATATGTTAAGCTACTAACAACCAAACGAGCAAGATGGGCTGAATGGCCTCCTCTTGTTTGTAAACTTTCTTATGTTCTTATGTTCTTATGTAAGTTCTGAATCTAGAAAACAAGTCACAGTTGGATTTTACTAAACAGTGAGTTATATTTTTTCAAATGGAAACTCATAATTGCATACAAAGGTTTATGGCTTAGTGCATTGGCATGGGGTTTAAAAGTCACTTTAATACCCTCTCCACACTACCTAAATAATACGTGCTCACACATTAAAAACACATGATTGCCATTCAATTCATTTACAATCCTGTTTTCATAACACGCATGATGAATGCACATTATATAGGTAATGAGAAAAGTGTCCTAGAATCCATGTTGAATATAGGAACTTTCCAAGTTGATAAGTGAGTATTAAAAGTAATTTCCATTGTTAACCTACCATGCTAATTATGTTCTGTAGAGTTTATAGTGCATAACAAACATTAACATTGGTAAGGCTAGATTAGGATTTAATTTAGACAAACCAGAAAAAACATAAATAGATGAATACGCACATAGGCTAAAATGTTGAAGTTAAATGTCAATTATCTGTCAAGCTAATGGGTTCCAATTGCCAAATCATTTGAACATTGGAATGTAAATGACTGTCTTCTCTCATGGAAAATGTATATATATATTTCCATTTCTCTTTATTACTTTGCTGCATTTGAGGCCATTAACTGAATTAGCAGAGCAAATGTGGTAACCCATTTACTACAAAGTGCTGTGCCAATCTCATTTTGAAAAACACCCATCTCTAATGCTGTTGGTTCAACTATCTTTTTAGTTCCCTTCAGGGCTTTAAGGCTCATCAATAGAGTCATTCTAAAAGCTCATTGATTTTATAAAGTGACTTTCCAAATTACTATCTCCGATACTGTGTGTGAACATAAAAAGGTTGACTGGGACAGAGAATAATAAACACAATACTGGTAATGGTTATTTATAAAGGGTGCTGTACTCAAATCCAGATATATCTGTAAAAGGATATGTTTGACAAGTAGTTGAGATACTGGCCCACCTATATATACCATCCAGCAACCTTGGAAGGACTATGATAGCTGTATGATCTAGCAGTACAGAACTAGTTCAGTTTATTTAGTAGTGATTTATTAAGGTTAGGACTTTTTTTTTTTGGTGAGGTTGTACTGTCTTTATATAGATTTGCTAGATATTTTCTTCATTGAACCCCTAGTTTTCAAGCACAATACGCTGTAGACAAGTAGTAAATGATTAGTTGACTATCATAAAATGAAAATCGTATGTCATCCCTCTTCAATCTGTTTTTATTCTAGTAAGACAGAGCATTAACCTGTAAACCATCACCGCCCATGAAAACTTTAAACATAACATTGTAGAAAACAAGTGCGGTCTTCTATTCCCATACAAAAAAAACCCCTAAAAGATCATGCTAGACCGTAGATGTTAGTTTAAAGCAGTAGCTATGCAAAAATGCCACAAGAATTGCATGCATGCCTTGCACAAAAGATGCATGAAGAATTTGCTAGATTTGAAAATGGCTGTAAGGATTATGCAAGTTTTGAAAAATACTAATGGGTTACCATTATATGTATTATTTTATTGTAACACATTGGTTTTGGAACATATTTTGCAGTGGTCATGATATGGTAACAAACAAGTACTGATATAGCATTGTGTTAATATTACTCCCAGTAAATAACATCAGTGTAGTGCTACTGCATTAGACAAGAGAATCTCTGCAGGTATTTAGAGTGCTCTCGTCCAAACTCTGCCCTACATATTTTAATATGTTGATTTGTCCAAATAACAATCTCTAAATGACACCAGTAATAAATAAATGCTATCAGTGCACTTCTATATCCAATTAAATTCTGTGATTTATTACCAATGCACTACCATCGCATCAATGGATAGCGACACAACAAATATAATTGATAACAAAAAGCCATTGTACTCATCTTCTAGTGTACCTTTCGAAATTTAAATAATATGAAGCACACCCTGGGTTGTCTAATGTGGCTTTGACCTGTGTCCTGCAAACTCCTCAACCTGCCCTATTACTATTTAACCAGCTACCTGCCCCCAAATCCTTGAAACACAATCCTGAGGCCCCATATGGCTCCAGATTCTACCAACAGATCAACCTTTTACAGTCAGCCTTGTGCTTTTCTAAGACAGATGTTCGCAAACCTTTCTGTTTGGGATAAACTGTACTGTAGTGAAAGTATATGTTTAATTTATATTGTCTGTAAGTATCACAAGGCCTATCTCTTGTCACAACAGTGAAAGACCACTTTTCAAACATTTAATATATGCATTTTTTTTTTACAAAAGGGTAGTTTCCAGATTTTTCTCGGGGCCCCCTGGGAAGCCACTGTAAACCCCCAGGGTCACCAGACCCAGTTTGAAACACATTGCTCTAGGATACATCGTAGGCATTGACCAAAACAGACAACCAATGTTAGACAGAATAAATATACAGTCAGTTTATCTGATATATGCAGTCACTGACAAAAGTATTGGCACCCTACGCTTACTAATAATTCTTAGTTTATTTGACAGACGCATTTATCCATGGTAACCATAATTTAAGATAACAGATTAAGGACAAGCATTCAGTAAACTTTAACCACATTTTAAGAAAACAAAAAGGAAAATACACAATTTCTAGTAATTTAACAAATAATCTTCATCAAAAAACAAACAAACTTATTTAATGTAAAGTCTTCGTTCATGACAAAAGTATTGGCACCCCTGCTTTAGTATTTCGTGTGTCCAGCTTGTACTTTGTAGAATGTTTTTATTCATGGCTACATTCAATCGATCTTCAATCACGTGAATGTCTCCAGTCCCTGAACTGCTAAAACACCCCCATATCATGACCGAACCACCTCCATGTTTAACTGTAGGTACAAGGGTTTCTTCATTGAAGGCTTTCCCTGTTTTCTCCCAACATACAGTGGTCCATTTTTGGGGAAAATATCTGTTTTAGTCTCAATGGGCCGGACAATTTTGTTGAAGAATGCTTCAGATACCTCTTCATATTTCTTAGCACATCAGCAAATAATTGTGGATGCAAAATTCTAACTGCATTGCATCCAGGCAATTATTTTGCACTGCGCCCTATGTAAGCTTAAGAGCAATACAAATTTCTCAACACACACAAATAATGATACGCAATTATGATAATGGGGGTCTCAATTAGCGCATCGTCTATTTAGCAGCCGCACTTGCAGCCCAGAGGTGACAGGGTTAGGAGTACAGAGAGCAGTAGGCGCTGATGGAGCACAAACATACAAACCAAAAATATATATATATGTCAGAGGAAGGGCAGCAAAGTCCTCTTAGCACACGGAAAATAAAGTAAAAGTTTTCTGAGAAGGAGTTGAGAGTCTTACAGCTAAGGTCACTCAGCATGAAATTGAGTTGTTTGGAAAACCTCAGCCAACATCAGTTATGCTAGTATCCTTAGGAAATGATATGTATTGGCCTGCCCTTTTCAGCATGAAATTTGCCTAGCACTCTGAAAAAGGTGGATTGCCCTATCCCTCCAGACATTCCAACTGTGGTCTGAAAGGAACCAGAGGCTAAGTAGTGCAGAGAACACAGCACTTTCACATGTGCAGGGATAGCGGTCCCCAGATTGACGCTTGGGTCTAGTTCATCTCTCAATTCAGCTATTAGGTCTAGGCTGACCTGCGGAGTGAGACAATAATGCTTTAACACCGAATCCCAAACAAAGTGACCCTGGGATTGAATATGCAGGGTCTTCTTCGTCTTGCCCTTCTCCTCTGAACATGTTCCTGCCTCTCCTCAACAAGAGCCAAGTGTCGCCGCATCAGAAAGTATACCACAGCGGCCATCCTGAAGCCAATCAATATTTATTTTATATAGCGCCTTTCATAGTGGACCACCATCACAAAGCACTTTACAAGATAGCGAGGAACAATGCATAATACATTAAATACAGTGAAATACAGAGCATAGTACATTAATTACAAACAGTAAAGAACAATGCAAATACATTAAATACAGGCATAATACAATAAATACAAGGCTAGGATGTGAATTCTAAACATTGTGGATACGTGTGTCATACAGAATCATACGAATAAGATGGAGTGAAAAACCTGAAATAGCAATTTAGACAACAGCTAATAATAGATAATAGAAGAGCATCGACAGCAAGAGAGAACAAGCGGGTCTTGAGAATTGATTTGAAGCAAGCGGCTGTGGGAGCTACATGCACTAATGCTGGGAGAGAGTTCCAGAGAGTCAGAGCCATGAAGCTGACAGGTCTCTGCAGGTGTGTGCTTTTATACAGCTCTTACTTACTCGCTTCTACAATGGTTTGCACCTTGTAAGAAGAGGTGTAAAGTTTTTGGAGGGCCAGCAATTGCCTAAGTACAAGGCAAAATCTTTACATCGCATTATAATGTTTGCACCTGCTTAGTTTCCAGATCCCTGCCCAATTCTATACTCTTTTCTTCATCTGAATGCATGTCAATATAATTTTAATGAATTAATGGCAATGTGCAAATTTGATAGAGGGTGCAGAACGCCAGGTGAACACCATTGTTTACATATGTTGCATTATGGGGGTTTTGCACCCGCAAATCACATTGCGCGTATCCTTACATCTACCCCTAAATCTTTCGTTAAGTCCTTGGCTGTTAATCTTGGATTTTCTTCAGATGATCAGATGACTCTCCTACCTGCTGTACCCGTAATTTTCTTCCAAACGTTTCAGTTGAATTTCTTCTGTGGTACTTTTTGATTTTTGTTACGATTGTGGATTTTAGTGTTCCATATTTCTTTGATATTGTTCTGTAGCCATTTTCTTTTTTGTAGTTTCCTACAAGTGCTTTTCTCAAACGTGACTCCAACTCCTTTGTCTTGACCATCATCTGCTATGTTGCCAAAACATTCTTCTTCAGCAGATGTTTGAAATAAATGCCTTTTTTCTTTTATAAAGATTGCTTGTTAAACTACCAGAAAATGTGTATTTTAGTTGTTGTCATATTAATTAGTGGCTAATTAAACCTTGCTTTAATTAGGCCTCTTAAATAACTTCTAAAAAGTCTCATGCATTTTACCATTTGTGGTTATGTGCTCCTTTTCTCTTAATATTTTAAATTAATTGCATGTGTGTGGCCTAATAAAGTCATCAATTAAATTAGACAATCACTAATTTGCCTATTTTGACAATTTTCCAAGATTTTCAGTTACAGTGGTTTGATTTCAAATGCATCTATTCACAAGACAGAATTTAGTGATCAGGAACGACACTTCCAAACAGCCAAACAACCAAACAGACACACATGTCTCTTTTGCAACTGCCGTCAAAACCCAGCTGGCTTAATCTATGGTAGCTATTGCGACAATCCATAATGTAATAGCAGTGCTGTACTACTTCATTAGTTTTAAAACTGAACATAACAGCCACCTTAACAACAACAACAACAACAACAACAACAGCAGAATGTCACAAATAATCCTGCAGCATGACGCACATTTAACATTAATAACTGTATTTAAACTGAGATGCTTTATTATTATTATTATTATTATTATTATTATTATTATTATTATTATTATTATTTTGATGATTCCAGTACTGAAAAAGGTTACACAAGTCTACAGATCTGAAGGGACTAAATGTATGTGTACTATATAGTATTCAAATATGTATCATGCATACTGTGTACTGCTGTGTACAATTAATGAATAGTGTCTTGTACCCATATGTGTCTTTTATCCAGTAAGTAAGGTATGAATTCTCAGTATGTGTTGCGAAGGAAAAATAAATAACTGGGTCTTAGAAAACGACATTCTTTGTCTGTGTGTTTGAACAGTGGATTAGGCTTTGGTCCCTATGTTTTTTTTTTAAACAGCGCTTCTGGAATTAACTTTACACACAGAAACCTGATGGGCAGCTCTTGCAACCATTCTGGTCACGATTCTTCCTATACAATCAGAAAACAATGACCTGTTGTCTGCAGTATCATGGGCTGCTTGGCTGGAAACTGACTCTCTCTGCCAGCAACAAATTCCTTGGCCCCAAACGTGCTTACCTCGGGTAAGTGAGCAGTCTTGAAGTGACCTGAGGATACTGAGAGACAGTTGGTGTCATTACACCCTGTTAGATTGAGTGTCTCTGTACTGTGCTGTTTGTGTTTTTGGCACAAAGCCCTTTATTTAATATAAAGAGTGCAGTTCTCCAACTAGATGTTTGTTGTGAAAACGTTGCTCTCTTGCATCAAGACAAGGCCAAACCAAATCTCATTTTGTTAATTCTACTACTGTACTCGTGTTGCTGATTGTGAAAGAACACAATATTCTGTAGTTCCTTTCAGATTTTTTTTTTATTTGTAATCAATAAACAAAGTCTTACATGTGCTTCATGTAGGATTTAAGAAGCTTTTAAATGGGCTCAACAAAGTAAGTTATTTTTGGTTTACATTTAAATATATACTGTATAACAATATAAACGAAAATTAAACATCTTTCGAACTTTGTTTGTTTATTGGCTTAATAAGGTTGTTATGAAAATAGCTTGAGGTGTATCAATTTTCATTCCCTAAAGTGACATTTTGCTGTTATAAAAAAAAAAAAAAATCTATACATCCACTTGATTAAGCAATAGCATTTGGAGTGCTTATTTTTTATTCTGGTCTATTATATTTTTGTGAACCTCTTGTTCATCCCATCAAATGCGCCTCGTTTATGTGTTGTCTGTAGCCTACTCTACAGGTTTGTTTTGATGTGCTTGTCCATGACTCACTGCTGTTAAACAGTGGAATACATTAACTTGATGGTCCATTTTACAGCACTAGGCTTTTGCACTGACATACTACTATCCACAGTTTGCAGTCTGAATGTGCTTTCAGCAATTATATTTTTTGAGGGTTTGGCAATATTAGGATAAGCTTTATAAAATCACATTTTGGTCTGGTCTTTTTCACATGCATTTTAAGCTTCTCATTACCTTTCCATGGGTCCTAGGCCTAGTTTTAAACATAGTTCTGTGGAATTATCTAAAATACCTTATAACTGGAGCCTGGATGTCGCTTCTTTTTTGTTTTGTTTTGTTTTATGATAACGCTGTTAAAAAAGTAAATATGCAAGACTAACTAAATTAAGGTCAGAAGACCAATGTTAAAAATGTCACAGTTGGGGTCCCCTTCTGACATAGTCCTTATGAAATTTTGCAAGGGTAAATCTTTACAGTAATTGTGCACTTTCCTATGTTTTTCTGCCTGATTTACTCTGCCTGGCTGTACTTTACCATGGTGGAACCACAGAGCTCAATGAATTCAATACAATTTGACAGCATATGATAGCAATGACAAAATGAAGCAAGTATTTAGTCTAAAGTGAGCTTTTGGTACAGACTTTTCCAATTCTGTACACCGAAATGCAACTATTTTTGTGAAAGGCAAATTAAATGCTTAATGATACAAAACTAAAGTCCTCCTCACACTGGAAGTGGGACAAGCAATACCAGCAATCAAAAAAAAAAAAAAAGATAAAATATATTAATATGAATGGAAACATGAAGTGAAAGATGTGAGCGATTGTATTTGGAAAGGATTGGTTTTATTTTTCACTTCAGTCAGTTTGGAACAAACAAATCAGGTACCAGGCGTGCTCTGGACCTTTGTTTCTTCTGGTTCATTGAGAACTTAAGTTACAGATCTCTGTGCAAGCTTATGACACAAGGGCCCTGCATTACAAATGAAAAGCAATGACCAAAGGAAGGAAGTACCCCGTTTTATAGTTCCTGACTATTTTCATAAAAACAATACATTTTGTCTTGTTTCCTTTTGTCATGACCGGACACATTTATTGCTGCCCTGTTTATATCCCAAATCCCCATCGACTGCATCAATGATGGAAGAAGCTCACATGGTAAGCTGCTATGATTGTTTTGTGATTGGACTTGTAAGCACATGATTACATACTTCCCTGTTGATGGGCAAAAAGCAGTGAAATATATATTTAGTAATTCATGGATATGAATAGAGGTGCTCTTTTTTCCAAATTCTATAAGCATATGGATGAAGAATTGCTGGTTAATAATCATTCCACTTCTCACATCACCGAACCCGGTGCTCATTATTTAGTCACATTGTGTGACAGAGGGCAGGTCTTTTGACCTATTTTGAACACAAACCAGTTCTTAAAGGTTAGTACCGCTAACAAATATAACCTAAGTTAATGTTACTGTTAATGTAACTAAAATATTAGTCTCTTTGACATGCTGCTTAATTGTATAGTAAAACTATTCCCATTATGATTCAGGACATGCTTAAGACTTTTTTAAGCATCCACCAATGGTTTGCAAACTATTTGACTTACTACCTTGAGAGACTTTAGAGACCCCTGAAAACATAGCACCCCGTGTTTGATGGATACAGATTCACATGAATGAATTTCTTTGTAATGGTAAAAGAAAACTGTTGTAAAAATAATGTAGATGATACATTCAATAAATATAGACAGGGGCACATGAAAAAAATTTGCAAGGCTGTGTGCAAATAAGTAAATATACAAGTCTTTGTTACTTTCAAAAAAGAGCAACAGTGTGTTGTAGGAAGCTACATGTTTCCAGTGACGCTGGCATTCCATCGATCAGTATATTAAACAGCTCTTATTTTTATACTGGTATTTGGGACTCAGAAGAAATGCACAGAGTTGCCGTCTTGGCTGACACAAAGTTTTGGAACTGCAACTTCTGCCCTCACAGAAACAAATGCAATGGTATGGTAACCAAAGCAATAGTATTTGTTCTGATACTGTCTTTACTAGCATACTGCTGTTTTCATATTCCTTTCCCATGATCTCCTCTGCTGAAATACCTGTCCCTGTTTGTAGTTTGTCTCGGAGGCAGTGTGGTCCACAGCTTGTAACCAGAAGGTCACCGGTTCAAATCCCACCTCTGCCACTGACTGACTCACTGTGTGACCCTGAGCAAGTCACTTAACCTCCTTGTGCTCCATCCTGTAGATGAGATGTTAAATCAATCACCTCTGTAAAGCACTTTGTGATGGTGGTCCACTATGAAAAGTGCTATATAAAAATAAAGATATTATTATAATATTAGATGCAAGAATACAGGTATGGGCTATAGACTAGTTCCCTGCAAATGGTCCCTGGAGCCACCTCCAATAAAGCCTTTAATACATAATGAATGAAGGAAGAAATAATTGATGATGACTGTAACCTGAGGACGTGGTTGGAAACAGAAGTTAATAGCTTTACCTAATTTTCTCACCACATACTCTCTAATTAGACCCACAATAAATAAATAAAAAAAGACAGTGTTGAATTTAATGTTATGGAAACATGCAGAGTTGACCATAATTGAAACAAAAGCACTTGTTCTATCTGCTAGTCTAGAACAGCAATGTGCACTATGAATCACACTAAGCTTTATTCATGGTAGTCATTGTATACTGTATATAATTATAGTGTAGGTGGGTCTGGCAGAGCTGAACATATCACATTATGCCTGCACCTCCAGGCAATCTCATAGCTAGGTAAAGGCATATTTAGAAAAAAACACATAATAACTAAACGCAACAAATCTCCAATAGCTCAGTAGATCTATCCTGTCTTATTTATTACTGTCTTATTATTATTATTATTATTATTATTATTATTATTATTATTATTATTATTATTATTATTAATAATAATAATAATAATAATAATAATAATAATACCACGACTCAGACCCCAGGCTCTGATGTAATGTTTACTCATCTCAAAGTCTTCCATGGTAAAAGTTGAGTTATTGTACTTGACAATTTATTTATTTTAACTTCCCCAATGATTTTCTTCAGTGCACAGCAAAGGTCCATTTATACATGATGTCTGCATCAATAGACACGCTTCAGTGCAAAAGATCAGAAAAAGGTTTGTAAAAAATGTGGGCTGGATTAGCGAAAAAGGTCAGAGAAACATTCTTCTAGCCCTGCGGCTGAGACTGCAGGGGTGAATGTCTGTGGAGCACGCTCATCTCCAGAAGTAACAAACACCCCGGAGAAACAGAGACAGAGTCACAGCAGGTCTTACTTTTCGTAACTAAAATATTCTAAAGCAAGATACAGCAATTCATTAAATTTTAGCTGATTCATAGTTTGTAAAACTAAAAATTGTTCTAGAATTGGGAGCTAAGGTTAACACAAACAGTTCCTGACATGGGGAGCCATAGTGTTGAGGTCCATTAGCCATATCTGCAGTGGTGTCAATGTATTTGTGACATCCAATGCCATCACTAGGATTTTTAAACAGGGAGGTACCAACTTAAGTCAAAAACACATAGGGCCCCTGTAACAGGGCGAGGAGCCATGTACATGATTGTTTGTTTATTTTTAGAATTGGGTACCCCTCCGCCCCTGTGCAATTTATCATTTTGTATTATTATTATTATTATTATTATTATTATTATTATTATTATTATTATTATTATTATTATTATTATGTTATTTTGTATTTGTGTTTTATGATTTATGTATTTATTATATAGGGCGAGCGAGGTGCCGTCCTTCAGGGTTTTGTTATTGTTTTGTTTCTGGTAGAGGCGAGATTAGGCAGCTCGTCCTCAGCCAGTATATAATTAAAAACCTTGTGTAGAAGGTGGCCATCTCCCGAATTGATTAAATGATTAATTTGTTGCTAATCGGGAGATGGTCTTTGGCTTAAAGCTCCGGATTGTGTTAGCCGTCTAAACAATAACAAACAGTATTTTCAGACAAGACAAATCAAACAAAACACTCACGATATATTTCATAACACTGGTCCTTCCAGGTAGTTCCATAACCATAAATGAAGGAACAGATTACGTCGCTTCGTCCCCTTTTTGTACCGTAATACATGACCTCTTGGTAAACGATTGTTGCCGCTCCTCCAATCTGCGGCTGCCGCATCGTTTCCCTTCCTGGTCGATGCATTAGTGCACTGAAGCTCCACCCCCTTTCTAGATGACCGACTTCCTTTTAACCCGGGGAATAAATTGTCAGGCCAAACAGTCCAGGATACTCTGTTCCTCTACTTAGCTTAACCTCACAGGTCTGGAGGGAGATTTACCACCAAGAATCATGTCTTTCTGTCACAGGGAACTATAAAGCAAAAAACATATTGGTATTAATCATGCCTTTCTTGTAACTGCACTGAAGGCATCTCTGTGTATCAAATTCTACTGGATATACCCCTTGAAAGTTTAAATTCATATCCCATAGAGACTATGGGCTCGATTCTCAAACTATTTAATTTGAATTGGTTACTTCCCTTAGAGCATACAACAGTAGTTGATATCTTTAAATCTTTAGGTCCACTGGCTGTGCAATTGGGAGGAACAAATATGATTTAAAAAGCATGCCTTAAAACAGTCCATACAGGTTTGTGATTATCTCAAAATTTTGAGTTGAAGTGTTAAAGGACCATTTACAATCATACAGTATAGAAGTACATCATATGTGTCACCGAAATATATTATGGGCACGATTTTGATGAAATGCCTTAAAATGCAAATGGACAAAGTGTTTTACCTCACTAGAGTCATTCACCTTTTAACCATGTATAAAAGTGTCTTTGACGTCTGTGCTTAAACAGTGCATGGCATATGTGGAGGGATATTTCTAAATCTGGTTGGGTGGTATGTTTTTGTGCATAAAAGAGCAGCATCAAGGTCTGTATATAAGGCACTGTAACTTATCAAGCAAAAATAGTTGCCACCCCATATCTGAATACCTCAGCTATTTAGTTTCAAACACTTTCTTTTCAAAAAGTTATGTTAACCATAACAAAACCTTGATAAGTAGACCATTTATAGAATATGGATTGCACTTTAGTCTGTTATTAATGTAATTACATAGCAATTAATTGCTTTTGAATTCATTTGAAGAAAATATAATTAATAATGATACATTGCAGATTCATATTAAACCCAGACTTACCACAAAGGTACAACGGCAGTGAACAAAATGTTAGTGTTGTGTTTTAAGAAAAATATAAAGTTTCATATTCATGAAACTGTTCTTGATTGTTGTTGGGTTTGCTTAAAGAAAAATTGCTTAGAGAAAACTGCCAAACACTTCTTAATACATGAATGGAAGCTGAAATGAAATCTAAAGGTTAATGATAGTCAGCAGTAAGGTTTATATTTAATCTCCAAAAGCCTTGGCTCATGAACTATTTCACCATTTCAGCAACAGAATCTTTGATGCGTGTCTTTTCTAAGTCGTGGATTAACCACTGCAACTCATTGTACCGTAAATCTCTGATTATATACCTGTAGCTCTGTACAGCCAGCTGCCCAGTGTTTTTGCCACAGCCAGGCTTCAAAGCTGTTCTGAATGGTATTAAACCACCTTGTAATCGATTGATGATTGTTGGATCACATTGATCAGAGACCACCATAAATTATACAGTGACATCATATCCAAAATGAAATGCATTAAACCACAGTGATTATTAACTCCCAAATCATTCACACTTGGAGAATTCACCTCGACACAAAACTTAAACTAATGCTGTATTGTGTTTGATTCATTATAATGCTTTATTTTCTTTGTGGTTTCTAAAAGTTCAGAGTTTATTCTAGAGTTTCAAAACACTCTTCTCTTACAGACAATTTACAAAGACTCAGAGACTACAGTCTTTAAATAAAATCAGACTTTTCTGAATAGGGCCCTGGATATAATTATAAATTAAAGAGAGAAACTATAATCCTCTGCTCCTTGCACTCAAACCGTATTTCAAAATAGAATGCATACCCTTAACGTTTTAAATAGACTTGCTCTTAATTACTTCTGTAGTTAGTATGAGACAACGGTGCTCGTAAAAAAAAAAAAAAAAAAGTCAGCTGGCCCTTTTCACCAAAATCAGGCGATAGAATCAGATGTTAAATTACTGTTCGCAAACTCGTCAAACACCCTCCTAGAAAGCATGAAGGTATTTCCTCTCCCTCTGCGTCTCAGCTCTAGGTCATATTATAGAATAATGCAGTGCATTCTTCTGAGCATGTCAAAGCAAGCCTTGTTTCAATATCAGAGAGGTGACGTGATTACTTGAGGTGGCTGGTGTGAGTGCCCTCTGCTCTTATCATGGTGGAAGTGGATGCACTGTACATACCTTCTTTACCGCAAAATATTGAGCGTATCATTTCAGGGTATATATTGGATGTTTATCTGTCCATCGCTATGTCACACTTACATTTTTCAATATATCTAGAGTTAGGGTTAGGGTTATCCAGACATCACTAAACTTATGTATGTTACTGATAGCTCTATATATGAATTAAGAGCCACACATTGGCTTGCATGTCACTGACATGCTTTTTCTTCAAAGACATGGGAGTTATGGGATCATTTAAATCCATTGTTTCCACCAACAATAAATGAAAAGGAACTGAAACACTTATGTTTTATGGTGAACTGTTCGTGTGTGTTAATAAAATTGTAGATTGTGGTGGGTTACATACCAGAACATAACTAATTGCAACACAGGAAACATTGATGACATTTGTCATACTTTGAAACAGGAAGGTCTATTTTCTCAACACAGTTCAACAATCTTAAAATCCTTGTTTGCACTTTTATTTTTCAGACAGAACATTCCATCTATGTTTGAATCTCAGACTACATTTACCTCTAATACCTCTACATATAATTATTCATCCTGCAGAACTACAGCTTTTAGTGATGGTATATTGCTTATATTTCACTTTATTATAACAAACTTCCACTACTCAGAATTTTTTTTTTAAACTGGGATCAGTTCCAATTTAACAACCAGTGAAAAAAAAAAACTTTCAAAATAAAAATGACAATCCTTCAAAGTTGTATGTGGAATGATGCTGGCTACCATATTTGATCATTGGCATGACTCACCTTGCCATAATATTAAAGTGACAGTCACTTTCATGGTCATGTTTTCCCTTCCCCTTCAGGAACCTCTTTCCTATCAGTCAACAACCAGCTGCTTCCTCTATTGACTGACATTATTTCAGCCAGCAACATTCTTCAACTCTGAAGACACTGCTGAGGTGAGATGACCCAGGAAGTGCAGGTGCAGCAGATATCCTGAGAATAAGGCATAGAAACTGAGAACTTTTTAACCTAAAGTAGTACCAGTAGTATTGTGAATTATAATGAAGATATGTTTGCTAAATCATGTGTTTCAAAACTGCACATGTTATGCTTATGTAGCCAATGGAAGTGCAAAACAGGTATGATTTATGGAATTATTTCCTTAGCTACAACTACTTTAAGTGGTCTTTGTACTCTACCCTTCATGCTGGCCCCTTGGGATATCCAGCATGTTTGCGCAAAGGGCTGCCCTGTAAAAATATCCTCACTGTCACCTTAGGGTGTCTTTGATAAACAGCAAGCTATGGTGTATAAATATCTTCATATTATTATAATCAGATAACTTGCAAATGTTCTGGATTAGCATCAGGACTTCCTTCTATTACATCACAGCAGAAATGGTCTGTAACCGGACACTACGTTAGGGATGTGTGTGTGCTTGATGGTAATAGAAAACCAACTTTATGCTCGCAGCATGAGGAAGATTACTTAAATAAATGTGTGAGATAACTACACTTCCTATTGGAATACTGCAGGACTTCCACATGCTGGAGTGAGAGGATCTCAGTAGACCGCCAATTATGCTTTACTGAAATATCTCATAGTATGGGTTCCTTGTTATCAGTTGCTAAAAAATTGATTTTATGCAGCTGTCTTTGAAATTATACCCTGATAGCTCTGCTTGGGTCTGGGTTTTTTGTTATTTAATAAAAGTGTGCAGCTGCACTGAACTGCAGTCTTCCACCTCTGTGTTTGCTATTCCTGCCGCTGGCCAGCCTTGACTGCAATGCTACCCTAACACACTGATTATAACTGTTCCTTTTTTTATGCAACCCAGAAAGAGGACCTGGGCAATTCAGTTTACATGTGTTTATCCAACACTGTTTAATTTCCATTATAAAACAGATTGTTATAATGCTGCATGCTGATTGGCCAATCAGTGGTTCTAAGCCGTGATATAATCCCTGGTATAGTAACTGTTGGGCAAATCACTAGACCTGTGGCACTATTGTATCAACTGTCAAAATACCTGGAAGTCATGGAATATACCACTGAAGGCATCACTTCTGAGATGTTTACACCGATGACAATCAATAAATGGGTAGAAATAGAAGCTGCATTGGCTCATATTTGCAAGTCTCCCGAAAGCGAAGAAAAGAGAGTTAAACCGTCACGCTGAGGTACAGAACTCTAACATTGATGTGCTAGAAAAAAACAGAAATGAAATGAATACCACCAAACAAACCAGTTGGGCTGTTAAATGCTTTAATGACTGGCTGTCTGAAAAAAACCCTGTTAAGTTTATCCTGGTGGTTAATGAGCGGCACAGAATTCACAAGTTCAAACAACGTGTTTGTGGGTACAATTAAAAAACTTAGACGAGAAGGCCGGGATAAAACACAACATCATCATGAAATAACTGAAAAAGATTTTCAAATAATCAAACATTCTGAAGCCTTGAACTCTGACACAGCTGTTGGTCTTGTGAGTAAAGTTTGGTTTGACGTCCAGTTACATTTTGGATGCAGGGGAAGGAAGGAAACAGACAACTACTGGCAGATTCTTGTGTTACAAAAACGATGAAAACAGAGTTAAGTATGCCACCATGACCTTTAACGAAAGTACAAAAAATCACAAAAATTCCTACGAATGGAACAAAGAATGTCACCACATGTCTGAGGAGCCCGGAAATTGCTTGTATCCAGTAGCATCACTAGAGAAGTACTTGTCAAAACTTCCAGCAAATCCGCCTAGAATATGCAGAAAAGCAGGCACCACACAAATGTACACCAATCACTGCATCCGCAGTATTTAATATAGAAACTGTCCAATGCTGGATTGCAAGCGAGAGAAATTATGTCAGTCAGCGGTCATAGATCTGAGCGTTCCCTGCATAGTTATTGGGAACCATCGTTAGAAAATCGAAAGTGCTAGAGCAACATCTTGACGGAGGAAAACACAGCATCGCCAAACAAAAAAATAAGATCAGATGAAAGCAACCCCCCTTCCTTCATTTCAATGCCCCTTCTGCAACAATTGACAGTCACTTTAAGAATTGTACAGTTAATAGCAAGATTCAAATTAATGTCTATGAACACAAAATTGCAACTCAAGTAAAGAAAAATCTTACCTGTGTATCAATAGTTCATAAGAACTATTTTCTGTTGCAGATGTTTCTGTTCAGAAACAATATATTTCTCTTGTATTTATTTATATTTATGTTAGTAAATCCGTTTTATAAAAGCATTATAGTTGAGGGCATGGTCACGTATATTGTCACTGCTTGGTTGGTTGCAGGTACTCGGCTACGCCTCATACCTAACAACGCACCAAGCAGTGACAATAGCAACGGTAACCCATGCCCTCTCTTGTCTTAATGCTTTATTAACCCCACTTGGGCCAGAAACAAATAAACTGCTTAATGCTTACAATAATAGCATTTACATTTCTCATGCTTTCACACCTTGGGGATACATGCAATCTAAAAATATGCTGCTTTGTTATAAGGAGCAATTAAATTAAACAAACACACCCCTGCATTAGCAAAAGGGTAAAAAAGTTGTTAACATTCTATAAGTTATAAAGTTAAAACTTTGAGTATAAACTCAAACAAGGACAAGGTTATCTTGAGACACCATTGTTTATTTTAAAAACTGCACACGTGGCATAGAGAACACCTCTAATTTACATTGTCAAAAGCACCAGCATATAAAATACTATTTTACAAAATAGGGTAGAAATAAATACCCCCCCCCCCCCACCAAGTTAAAACCTTGAAAATATACAAACAATACAGAAGAGTAAAAGGGGAAGAGGTCAACTGAAGAGCAAATGCCTATACAAGAACACCAATATTAAAGGGATCAATTCAGTGTATACAAATCAAAAGCAAACCATGTGCAATATATGGGGGAAGAAAACATACCTCTCCAAATCTTGGCCGTACTACAAAGCTCTACTTTAGCAGGAAAGATAACTCATCACTATTTAACCCATTAACAAGCATCAATGAAGCTACATCATTTACACCTGAAATACAGGCATCAATTACAAAGCCAACTCTTTCACTACTAAAACCACATTAAAATGAATGGGCCTCATGTAAACCGATCTTATGGAAAGTCTGATTGAATGCTGCCTTAGAACAGGGAATGATGTTGGTGCTGCATTTTCTTATTCAATATTGTGATATTATGGTTTCAAAATTAATATGATTGGTATGTAAAATTGCCACGTTGACGCTGATAAACTATTTTTAAAACCTGTCACCTGATTCAGCTGAATACTATGCATTTGACACAAAAAATGATAGAACAACCCACAGTCTATGGATCTATTAGTCCGCTGAAGGACAATCCATATGGATGATAAGTACTGTATGTTAGTTGAATCTTTTAGAAACAGACATTTCTTTAAATAGCAACAGAAACACAAAAATGTAAATTTGCATGAGATGAAATGCAACTTCTTTGTATTGAAATGCAATAAATATTAATTTGTGACAATCTTACAACTGTGATGGTTTTGTCTGGTGATCTGTGTGACTTTCTCCATTCCCAACACAGAGCAATGCATTTCCTGGTCTGTAAGGGAATATTCCTCAAAATAGACCTTGAAATCCACTTGTCAGCTCCACCATAGCATATGAATTAGTCCTCAAAGACTATTATCACAGATAGTAAGACAGTAAGACAAGGGGAGCATGGGGACCATGCATAGGGAAACAACACCAATATATTTACAATTCTAAAACAAGTTTACATCTGGTTTGGTAGCTTTAATTTTTGTTTCTGCTGATGATGATTTTTTAGCAAATAACTTTGAAAATGTAGCCCACAAGTGTTAGCATTCTATTCACATGAGCTCCATAAAAAATATACTGGACACATTTACAGTACACAACTTTAATATTAGGTTCAACAGGGAAACATACAATTAAATACATATGACATTCTTTTTTAATAAGAACATAAGAAAGAGCCACCATTTGTTCACTTTCATGAGTATGAAATAAAGGCTAATTGAACAGAACACCCATTACAGAAATGTTGTCTTAGAGACGCCTAAATCCATGACCTGACTAATTAGACTATCCTTTTCATTGTGAAAATATCTTAATTACTTTCCCTGCATTCCTCATGTTGCATCCAAGTCTGTTTGAACAAATCTCATCCCTCTGATTTTCTGATTATTGATTTAAATTTTGGCAGGCTCCAAAGAGTCTCTTTGGGAACCCCTTGTTTGTTGTTCCATTCTTTCAAAATTGATATCTGGAATCCATTGAAAAATGTATAGTGCTATGAAGGGTCTAGAAAATAATCAAACAAAGCAAAAAATTACAGTTAGAAGAAATGTGTATTGACTGTCTAGGAAAAGTGTAGGTTAGAATTTGGTAATGTTTCATTCAATATCTTTATGACAAAAGTAGGATTTCATAGTATAATGTATTAATTGCCCTAATAGGTGATACAAATTGGCTGTGCCTGCAATAGCCTTGTTTCAAAGGGCAGTTCTCTATGTCACACAAAGTCAGGCCACAGTGGTAAGGTCTCAAAAATGGGAAGCACAAACCCACCTGTAGACGACAGACCCATCGAATGTGTACCCCAGCGATGGGGAAACCTTAATTATGAGGAGGGACTAGCGACCACCACAGGATCTCCAACTGCAAGGTGATAATTAAAAAAAAAAACTCTTTGCACATACTTGCATGGTTTTTGGCAATGCATAATGTTGTCGATGGAAAGTTCTGACAATTTGGGGGCTTTTATATACCTGGTGGGTTATTATACTTTACATTACCTGTAAACAATCTAAAAAGGAAAGCACTGCCAAGGGTGGGCAGTTATTTAGGATTAGCCCAGGTCATTTTCTCTCAGCTAACTGGAAGAAAACACAGTGAATATACATGAAAAAGAAGGCCCTACTGCATCCTGTAACTCTTCAAGGAATCTTATTGAGCAATATCGTATGTGCTTTTTCACCTCCAAACAGGAAATACACATTGGGTGTTGCCTCATTCGGCCCCTGCGAGTGTTACCCAATATTGTGGGCTTGATTAAAGTTTTTTTCAAGAATTGTGAGTCACTCCCATGTTAAAAATTGCCTCCTTCAACACCTCTTCATAAACAAAGAACAATTACTAAACAGTGGAACCATTTGTATAGTGGGGGTGCTGAAACCATTGAACAAAACTGCAACCCTTGTATATGATGATCCCATGCATTCAGTTACTATTATTTTAACCATGTTAATATTTATCTATTTGAGTAAAAACAATCTTTAACCACAGTCCTTGCTACAATGTCTACAAGATGCATACCATAAAACGTCTTGAGTAAACAAATCAAAAAGTAGCGTACTGTATAATCCACTTAAATACTGCAGTTTAGAAATGTTTACTTGTAAACAGTAGTCGTTGTAGACAAAGACAGTCAGAAGCTCCAAAAGCTGGCTTGCGTTCCGGTGTCATGCTGATTATTATTTTCCTGATGGAATGGATATCTAGTGCGTATGTCACTGTGTGCATGTGTTTTAAGTATTGCTCCACAAAGCATCACCCCAGTTAGAGGCATTTGTAACAAGCTGATTTTTTGGGGGAAACATGTTCAATAATTGTTCTGCGCTATATAAGCTTCTAATGTGTCCCGACCGTGGCAACCGTGCGATTTATAAAATATCCCGCCCCTGTTGTGACAGTCAGCACTGATTGGTCTATTATCGATTGTGTTCAAAAGCAATGTAGAAAGACGCAGTGCACTGCACAGACAGCTCACAGATTTATCACTGCACCAGCAGGTGCACATCACCCCCCAGCAACCCTAGTTCCTATGCCTCTGTAACTACATTGATATATTTCATCTTCATTGCTGTGAAAGCTTGTTTTTAAGATTCCCAGATTATGACGAGATGATACCTCATAATGTTCCAGTGTGTCCCAAGACAGTTCACCTCTGTATTGCAGGTTTTATTTATTTTTGGACATTGTACATGTACTGTGTTTTACTTCAGGAACAGAGGCTTTGTTTATGATAACGAATGGGAAATACTGAAATTATAGTGACCAATAAAGGATTATTCAAGTAATCTATCCATGACAAAAAACTAAGTACATCCAACTACTGATATCAGTCAAGCAGTAATACATTTTATGGCCAACTGAGTCATCAGTGAGTAAAGAATAGATATGATTATTGTCAGCTTATAGAGGTTTTCTCCTCACACAATTGTAAGGCATGGCACGGATTTAAACTCAACATGCAACAGAGATATGAGTGTGTACATGTGTATATATGACACAGAGTTTAATAAAGTATCTTACATAAAATGCTGTCTATCATTCTGCCACCTATAACTGAACTTGTCTCTGGTGTTTGTGTGTTGCTGATTTGCCACTGTTATAAAGCTGAAACATCAGATGGAAGGGATTACAGAAAATGAGTAGTAAGAGTATTATTTTCATTCATGGCAATACATTTTTTTTTCTTATTAGTTTAAAAAAAACAACATGTGGGGAGCCATGGTGTATAAAAAATTATACCATGAGTTCTGTTGAGCTTCAACATAAATGTGCTTTTCAGGTCAGCTGAGCAAGTACTTTACTTTTCAAACGCCACAGTCTCTAAAATCACATATTTTGATTACACCACAAAACCATATCACTTGCCTATTAATATAGTTGTTTACCATGGTAAATGTACACGTTTGTTTAGCAGTTAACCATGCTTTTGACAGATATAATTGTATCTACTATAATTTTAAAGTCATTACCATTTACATTACCACACTATACTTCCTATGCTTTAATAAACTGTGCATTTAAAATAGAATACCGCAACTTTTTTTTTTTTAATTCTGTAAATGCTGTGTAAAATACTAATTATAACAGCAATGCTGGTGGGTGAATGTTTGCTTTACAATTACATAAAAGTTTACTATGTTTTTCCCATATTTTTATGAAGCGTGGTCATTTAACCTGAGCTTGTCTTTGAGGCAAAGCATGTCACTGGCTGCAAATCTGGCTGGTAATGTCAGAAAAAAGTGAGTTCACGTTGAGAGAATCTCAAGGTGAAAGGACCTAGGAAGTGCACGTGTAACCTGAATGTGAAACATGCAAACTGAGAGCTTTCTTTAATTTAGTTTGGTACCAATAACAGAACACATGTGAGACCTGCATAGAGACGGGAAGTGCACAACAGATATGATTCAGGGCATTACTTTAATACCTACAACCTCTTTACGCTCCAGTCTTTCTTAAGCATCTCGTTAAAACTGTTTTATTTGAGGTTATTAGTCATAAAAAAGACAGCCCTATGAATGAAAAAGTGAATCTCAGTTGTTTTGTTCTAGTATTTTAAGACTACTTTACACTACGTATTTATTACACTGATGAGCCAAACAATTTGAGAATGAAAGAAAAAATTAAAAACTCCCTAGTCTGCAATGTATGCAAATGTATGTGGTTCTGGGTGTTCCTGGAATGACAGCGTTTTCAGAAAAACGACACCGGAAATCACAAGTCAAGCAGGTGGATCGAGCCATCAGATGTGTGCAAAGTATTGTGACAAGCAGCAAACTTGGTACATTTGGACCAAATCAGAGAAAACACCTTACACTCTATCATTGTACATTATTTATTTATTTATTTATTTATTTAATTGCTCTGCATGTGACTTCATTTGAATGTACCTTGTCAATGGTTGTGGCTTAAAAATAAGTCTTTAGTATTTATTTGTATACCTGCTTCCCAACAGCAGCATTGCCAGAAGAACATTGGGTTGGAATAGATTTGTACCAAAAGATTGGTTTATTTAGCAAGGGTGTTTCAAACTGGAATTATAAGGACATGTTTGCTGTGATAAATATAACATATCAAGTATTGTGAAGAACAGTGTAGCAACAATCAGTCATAAATAAAAGCTTGACAAAATATAGAAGAACTGCACATTTTTGCCTGCAATTTGTATGTAGCATTAGTTAATCCATCTCACTGAAACTGTCTTGCTTAACACAGCTGGCTTTATCAGAGTGGTTACATATCAAGAAAAAATTAACTAAAATATTAATCATTCAACAGCCTCAGCAAGCTTTCCAAGAACACTCTGGGTGTGTACTTGCTTGCATGATGTCAACGGTCTCCCTATCTGTTCCTACAGTATCTTTAGTACAATTCAATAGCTTTTGTTCTGAATAGCACTTCCATTATCAGGTGTCAGTCAGAGACTTGTGTCTCTGAAGATCTAAAGCAACCAGCATGATGAGTCATGTACTGTAGTTTGATATGCCAGGACAGGACAAAACCAGTGTCTTAAAGGGCAACCTGTCAGTAGGGCTGAGCTATATATTCTAGACCCCATGCATATACATTCACAGCCTGTATGCACTTAGCTTTAGCACTTAGCATTTCATAAGAAGACATTTGTATGTTGCACTGGCTAAAGAATTCTACATTTGAGCTTTGCTATTAATTTACACCACAGAATCTTACTTCAGGAAATGTAATGTAGAGAGTGAGTAATTTAGAAACATATCCAAATTGTTACTCAGATAGGGCCTAAAATGATTAAGAATGTTTAAACTATGTTTCTTGTAATTATAAAATGTTAATTATAAAATTACGTGCTATACAAGTTATTTGCAGAGTATACAGAGCACCGCTGCTGCTACAGTATTTGTATTCAGGGATCTAAGCTTATCTTTACCATGCAGAAATTAGCAGGTTCTGGTGGAACCCACTAACTGTCATGACTGCAGTGTGGCTGGCCTCTGCAGAGCTCTTTTATTATAAAGCATGTTTTAACAACATTGCTATGCTGACAGATTGAAAAGTTTTTGAATAACGCAGGTCTTACTGTATAAAAGGTTTTTTTTTTTGTTTTGCCAATATTAATCAGCTATGTGTTGGTGGTGCCCAGATGAATAGCATGGCACTATGTGACAGCTGCGTCATCACATTGAAATTACTTGGGAAGATGGCACTGACTGGTTACTTTTTATTAGACAGATTTACTTTTATTAGCAGTCAGTCCAACAAGGCTGTCATATTTTTGTTTTGGTGTTTCTTTTTGTTTAGATGAAAGCTTTGGAAATGCACACAGGTGTGTAACAAAGATTAAGAAAGGGTTTGTAAAAAAATAAATAAAGAAAGAAATCAGAAAAATCCCAAGGTGTGGACTTCTGAAAGGGCAATTTACCACCCCTCCCTTTTACATTGTGAATTTAATTCAAGGGTACAGATATATTTGATATTGGATATTGAAATGCAATCCTAATGCTAAATCCTAAATATTTACCAAATCTAAGATTGTCATACTGCCTTAATTATAGGCTAATATCTTAGCTGCTGTTTGTGCACAATTCTGTTGGCCAAGTCTAACAAAAGAAGACATGTCAGTATAAAACACCAGGTCAGGCTTTACTTATTTATCTCCCTGGTGTATTTTTGTGTTTGATTCAAGATTCCTTGATTACCTCAAGAGTCTGTCGATGGCTAAATGACCTGTTCTTTAAATTCAATTATGGGTGTACGTTACACTCTTAAGATATTGTCAAGTCGCTGAGCCATCAAGACAGACGCTGAAAGACATTGTCAGATGTTTGTAACAGAACGATTGACATCTGTCAATACAGCAGACACTCTGATTAACACATGGGTGGCAGTCTGGTAGCACAGGCAATTAACAAAGCCAAATAGACTACTAAAAAATAATTCTAGGCAACCAATGTCTGTTATGAGCATAGAAAATAATATTAGGTTGACAAGACAACTGTCAATCATTTGTCATTTTAACAGCAATATTACTTTGAACTACTGTACAGCCACGCGTGTTTTCTACAAAGTTCTTTATCAGCTCAGCACATTTTTTTTGAGGTATCACACCAATTCTGCAAATTAATTATGTTACTTATATTTTTAACATAAAATTCTTAAACACAGTGAACATGTTAACACTTCAATATAAAGTCATACAGATAAAGCGGTTGCCTCTGATGATGGTTCCAGTTGGATTTGTAGCTGGACTGGGGTGTTTACGCTTCAACCTGTGTAGCTTCGAATTTTTCTTATTCTTACTGTGATTGGCTGCAAAGACAACAGGGCTAGCCAGAGATTGGATAATGTTAGTTAGGTTGTTTTTTTCTTGTGTACAATTTCCTAGGAACTGAAGACACTGTATTCTGGGAGATGTAGTTGTTAGTTGAAGTTTTAGGGGAGGCGGGAGGGGAGGCAGACAAGCTGTGCAACAAAATAACAATGTGTATTTGTACGCATTAAATTTAAATTTAGTGCTTATTTTGGATTTTTTAATGCGTAAAAACAGCATGTACTCAGCTTATCTGCACCGCAGTTTCCTGTGATTGCTGCTGAAATAATTGCACACAACTCTCTATAGTCAAGTGGATCAGATGTGAGGGCATACATTTGTGTGCAGTGCAGATTTTGTAAATGTAATAACATTCTCCAAATCCAGGTCAGGGACACAAATGTTTCAGATAATTCTTTTTGCTTTCATTAGTGTGATTTGGTTAAAAAGCCAGATATTGTATCTGTTTCTTCTTTTCTCATCTGCTTCATGGTAAGTGTTGGAGAGCTGAGAAATGAATGCTAGATGTTCATTACCAAAAGCATGATACAGTTTATCACTGATTAATCAAGATTTTAGCATTCACACCAGCCTTAATCTACTTCAGGGTTGGTTGTGAAGGTAAGTGGAATGTGTCATGTTTCAAACATGACACTTATTGGCACCACTGTTGGATGGTCAAACATGATAGCAAGTAGATTAGTTCATGGTATTACTTGATAGAATAATAACCAAATAGAAAAGAATATCTGAAGCATTTCCTTTTCAACAGAGGATCAGCTTGGTGCAGCATGGTGGATCTAAGAGACAACTTTCCAGAAGTATGCAGTTGGTCTAATTTGCAAATATAATAGTGCCATTTTGTTCACAGACTGCCTACAGGCCTGTGACCATGAATCTCTTTAAAACATCAAGTTCAGAATGTGCATAAGTTTAAACCTTAAGATCTTCTAGTTGGTAGATTATACTGTCTTGTGGTTTAAATCAAATATCCACAAGAATGATTCCATTAATGGTCAATTCATGCCCCAAGTACCAATGGCGTGCTTTTTTCTGAAAAAGTAACTTAAAAATACCAATGGTATAAGATATCATTATATACTGCCAACTGCATCTCAATTATTGGAAAAAACATGTGTTCATTAGCAACATTTAAAATAGCATTGATATGAATCTATATGATTTATTAAAGGTCACGAAAGATATCCTTAGTGCTATGGATCAGGTTTATTTATTAATATGAGTGATATTTGTTGATGAATAGAAAGCCTTTAAACATGGTCAATCATTTAACCTGGCTTCCAAGGTTCTTTTACATTGGTGGAAGGAAGCTTCTGCAGTGTGCGTCCCCTTCACCTTTAAATCTGGAATACAGAAACTACTGTCATTCATATTATGTTTCAGAGTTTGAAGCCTACTGACAAGAAATTGACATGATCTGTACTGATCTGTGAATTTTGTCACTTATTAGGACACGCTTAGTATTCCAGGGCTTGAATTTCATTTTTGTGTGCTGGGGGATTTCCCCCCTATGCTGCAGCCATTGGGGGGGGGTTGGGGATTCCAAAATTTTAGGAGGGAATGGCAAAAGAAAAGGCACCTTTGCATATAAAAACTATATATATTTTACTGCATCATCATTCACACTGGTGTTGCTTTAAAATAAGCTGCTTTCAGGAGACCTAACAGCTGTTCATCGCTGTGAGACAGAGCACTCGCCATTGCTTTTGCCATTGCCTGACGTGAAGAAAAAGGTGCTTTTCTTTTTAACCAGCTCTCCATTTCTTTTTTTTAACTCTTTACACTCAGCCCTGTTTCTGCCTGTTTTTCACTGTTTTCATGTATGTGTGTTTAACTACTGGATAGTTTGTACTGCATGCACGTACCATATCATAAGATCATATCACAATGTCCTTTCCTTGCAACAGGATCAGGCATACTATATGTGGTAGACATGAGAATATATGTAAAAAAAAAAAAAAAAAGTTTTTCCAAAATAATCATGTTTGGTCACTGCTATATGCTGTATAATCATAGATGGCTCAAAAAACAAACAAACAAACAAAAAAAAACACTGCACCATTGAACCTCAACATGAAATGAACATGTGGGGAGCTGAGCTTATAAGCTTTCCAGCAATACTGCAATACTAACAATTTCCAACAAATTCAGTCTAGCTGCTACAATGACGGAGCAATAGACTCAAAACGAAACCTAACTTGTGAACTCTGTCACATGATGAGAGACTATTGTTGTCTTTCACCACACCTGCACAAGAGCACGCACTGTCTGGAGACGTGGCCGTGTCCGTGTTGAGTGTTATTGTTATTGTATTATTATTTCGGGACTGAATCCCATGGTTTATTACTGACGATACACATTGCTGTGTTAAGCCATTATTATTATTTAACAGTGCCAAACCGCGTTAAGGAAAATTAAAGAATTGTTTGGACCGTGAACTTTCTTGTCTGGCATTGTTTGGAGCATGGCATCACCTACTCACCTGCGCACTACTAAACACTTTGCCACACTTCTCAACTTACATTTGGTTCAAAGGATGTGACTGGAAGAAATACCTGGACTGGAAAGGCCAAGGTTAGATTACTTGATTTGAGTGAAACTAAAAGAGCTGGCTTGGTCCCTTTTGCAATTATGTTAGCACAGCTGAAAACTGTTGTGCTGATTAAAGAAGCAATAAAACTGGCCTTCTTTAGACTAGTTGAGTATCTGGAGCATCAGCAATTGTGGGTTCGATTATAGGCTCAAAATGGCCAGAAACAAAGAACTTTCTTCTGAAACTCGTCAGTCTATTCTTGTTCTGAGAAATGAAGGCTATTCCATGCGAGAAATTGCCAAGAAACTGAAGATCTCGTACAACGCTGTGTGCTACTCCCTTCACAGAACAAGCGCCAAACTGGCTCTAACCAGAATAGAGAGTGGGAGGCCCGGTGCACAACTGAACAAGACGACAAATACATTAGAGTGTCTAGTTTGAGAAACAGGCGCCTCACAGTCCTCAACTGGCAGCTTCATTAAATAGTACCCATAAAACACCAGTCTCAGCGTCAACAGTGAAGAAGACTCCGGGATGCTGGCCTTCTAGGCAGAGTTGCAAAGAAAAAGCCATATCTCAGACTGGCCAATAAAAAGAAAAGATGGGCAAAGAACACAGACACTGGACAGAGGAAGATTGGAAAAAAGTGTTATGGACAGGCGAATCTAAGTTTGAGGTGTTAGGATCACAAGAAGAACATTAGATGCGAAGCAGACCAAATGAAAAGATGCTGGAGGAGTGCTTTCGGCGCCATCTGTCAAGCATGGTGGAGGCAATGTGATGGTCTGGGGTGCTTTGGTGGTGGTAAAGTGGGAGATTTGTACAGGGTAAAGGGATCTTGAAGAAGGAAGGCCATCACTCCATTTTGCAGCGCCATGCCATGCCCGGCTTGATTGAACCAATTTCCTCCTACAACAGGACAATGACCCAAAGCACAGCTCCAAACTATGCAAGAACTATTTAGGAAGAAGCAGTCAGCTGGTATTCTGTCTATAATGGAGTGGCCAGCACAGTCACGGATCTCAACCCTATTGAGCTGTTGTGGGAGCAGCTTGACCGTATGGTATGTAAGAAGTGCCCATCAAGCCAATCCAACTTGTGGGAGGTGCTTCAGGAAGCATGGGGTGAAATCTTTTCAGATTACCTCAACAAATTGACAACTAGAATGCCAAAGGTCTGCAAGGCTGTAATTGCTGCAAATGGAGGATTCTTTGTGAAAGCAAAGTTTGAAGGACACAATTATTATTTCAACTAAAATCATTATTTCTAACCTTGTCAATGACTATATTTCCTATTCATTTGCTATATTTCCTATTCAAACTCATTCATGTATGTTTTCATTGAAAACAGGAAATTTCTAAGTGACCCCAAACTTTTGAGCGGTGTGTGTATATATATATATATATATATATATATATATATATATATATATATATATATATATATACACCACCGCTCAAAAGTTTGGGGTCACTTAGAAATTTCCTTGTTTTCCATGAAAACATACATGAAAATGAGTTTGAATAGGAAATATAGCAAAATGAATAGGAAATATAGTCATTGACAAGGTTAGAAATAATGATTTTAGTTGAAATAATAATTGTGTCCTTCAAACTTTGCTTTCGGCCAAAGAATCCTCCATTTGCAGCAATTACAGCCTTGCAGACCTTTGGCATTCTAGTTGTCAATTTGTTGAGGTAATCTGAAAAGATTTCACCCCATGCTTCCTGAAGCACCTCCCACAAGTTGGATTGGCTTGATGGGCACTTCTTACATACCATACGGTCAAGCTGCTCCCACAACAGCTCAATAGGGTTGAGATCCGTGACTGTGCTGGCCACTCCATTATAGACAGAATACCAGCTGACTGCTTCTTCCCTAAATAGTTCTTGCATAGTTTGGAGCTGTGCTTTGGGTCATTGTCCTGTTGTAGGAGGAAATTGGCTCCAATCAAGCGCCCACAGGGTATGGCATGGCGCTGCAAAATGGAGTGATGGCCTTCCTTCTTCAAGATCCCTTTACCCTGTACAAATCTCCCACTTTACCACCACCAAAGCACCCCAGACCATCACATTGCCTCCACCATGCTTGACAGATGGCGCCGAGCACTCCTCCAGCATCTTTTCATTTGGTCTGCGCCGCATCTAATGTTCTTCTTTGTGATCCTAACACCTCAAACTTAGATTCGCCTGTCCATAACACTTTTTTCCAATCTTCCTCTGTCCAGTGTCTGTGTTCTTTTGCCCATCTTAATCTTTTTCTTTTATTGGCCAGTCTGAGATATGGCTTTTCTTTGCAACTCTGCCTAGAAGGCCAGCATCCCGAGTCAGCCTCTTCACTGTTGACGTTGAGACTGGTGTTTTGCGGGTACTATTTAATGAAGCTGCCAGTTGAGGACCTGTGAGGCGCTCTGTTTCTCAAACTAGACACTCTAATGTATTTGTCCTCTTGTTCAGTTGTGCACCGGGCCTCCCACTCTTTCTATTCTGGTTAGAGCCAGTTTGCGCTGTTCTGTGAAGGGAGTAGCACACAGCGCTGTACGAGATCTTCAGTTTCTTGGCAATTTCTCGCATGGAATAGCCTTCATTTCTCAGAACAAGAATAGACTGACGAAGTTTCAGAAGAAAGTTCTTTGTTTCTGGCCATTTTGAGCCTATAATCGAACCCACAATTGCTGATGCTCCAGATACTCAACTAGTCTAAAGAAGGCCAGTTTTATTGCTTCTTTAATCAGCACAACAGTTTTCAGCTGTGCTAACATAATTGCAAAAGGGTTTTCTAATGATCAATTAGCCTCTTAAAATGATAAACTTGGATTAGCAAACACAACGTGCCATTGGAACACAGGACTGATGGTTGCTGATAATGGGCCTCTGTACGCCTATGTAGATATTCCATTACAAATCAGCCGTTTCCAGCTACAATAGTCATTTACAACATTAACAATGTCTACACTGTATTTCTGATCAATTTGATGTTATTTTAATGGACAAAAAATGTGCTTTTCTTTCGAAAACAAGGAAATTTCTAAGTGACCCCAAACTTTTGAACGGTAGTGTATATTAAACAAATATGTATAAGATGCAAAATAATTCTTAACCATGAATTAGCTCTTGTCTTCTGATAAGATAAAAGAAACCTGTTGATTTTGGACAGTGTTCAACTCAGATCCCTGTGTGCCAAATGAGATCAACCCATAAATTACCGAAAGCCCATGTCTTTTGTTTTGTTTTTGTTTTTTTTTAAAAATTGAAGCAGTTGTGTTAAGTACACCTGGGCCTCTGTGTGAAGGAAGTGTAAATAATTACATCAATGGGTATTACATCAAAGTTATTAATCCCCTGTGAATGACACTACTGAGATTCCATTTACAATTTGTTGCATTGCAGTTAAAACTAGAAACTGACTTTTGATCCTAATTAGAATAGACTACAGCATTTTCCAACATCTTTGCTTGCAACAGTGGCAGTCTGAAGTGTAAAAAACGTGCCATTTCAAATGATTTTTACCTGCATATATGTTTTATAAACACTTTATGAACATTATATCTGTCCATGTTGGTTTGTGCAAATGTTTACAATACCCCTGAGTTAGTCCTTGTTCTATGTATCTATTTAATCAAACTTCCAGATATATAGTAAGAAGAGCCTGAACACACCACTGAAATTGAAAAAGTCAAAAATGTGCTTTCCATTAAATATGGCTGTGATTTAACACACACACACACACACACACACACACACACACACACACACACACACACACATATATACAGCACTTCTGGAAAGTGTATTGCCATATAGTAACATAGGTGCTGTATTTTTGATTGAATCCTCCCGAGTGATGTACATTTTTTTTGTTTTAAATACAAACCAACAACAGATCCTGTAACACTTTCATTTTAATGGGTTCTGGATTTCATTCAGGAAAAGCTGACAACGATGTCATTGAAGGCAAAGGAGATGATTGGGATTCATTACAAAGGAGTGTGTTGGAATACAAAACAACAGTCATAACTGAAGAATAAGAAATATGTTAAGTATATATACACTTACATACATTTATGACAAATAATAAGTTTCTTGTGAGTTTCCATTAAAATGTTGGTCATAGCTCTATTTGTTCCCATGCATATGTCACTGCTTTCAAAAACCTGTATGTTTTTGCTGAATAAGATGCCCCTAGATATTGACCCATGTCTGTTTAACTGTGACGGACACATGTCTATACCAATATAAATCTGCCCACAGCACTCTGTGACTTGAGTTTGATGAGATGACATAGAAAATACAGTGGTTAGACATAGATTGGTATTGCCATGTTTGGAAGTGGTCAATGTCTACTGTGCTGCACTACCAAAGAAAACTGTTGACAGAATGATCAGACAAAAACATTCTACCTATACTCAATGCTATTTCAGAAGTGTAGTCAGATATGACAGCAGGAAGGGTAACACAAGACCTTGTAGACACAAACAAATAGCTTTTAGTTAGCAATGAGCCACCACATACTGCACATACTGTATGCAGATTTTTTTATTTGGCTATTGCCATGCATTTCTTATAAATTCTAAGCCAGATGGGCAGGGAAATAATTTGCTATTGATACTCAATATTTTGCAAGTTTGCTGGTTTTGTAAGTTTGCACATAATTAAAACACTGAAGAGAATGATTTATCAAAGAAATTGTTTAACCTGTTTTGTTTTGTTTTTCTTTACAATTTTTGACGACACAGAGTTTTTCAATAATGTATTGACAACAGAGAAATAAAAATTGCATGGGTTTCTTTTTGCCCTAATGAAAAAGTACAAAAAATATTGCTGTGATAAACAGTTTAGACTATTTACTATATATAAACTATTTCGTCATGAACAGGATTTCTTTCCTCAACCTAGCTGTTGTAAATTAATAAGAATGTTAGTTTGTAGTCACAAGCACATTTTCTAATACAAAATGAATATGTCACACTGTGGTATAGTATAGAACAGGGGTGCACAATTCTGGTCTCTAAAATTAGGAAGCATAAACCAACGTTAAGCCAGTTCAAGACAGCTACAGCGACACAGAAAATGAATACGTGTCAATATTGGAGCAATGGAACTCAAAATTATAATTTTTTAAAGTCACATTCTCTTGGCTATATTCACAGACCCTGTGACCAGGCTGGTTGGTGGTGACGTCAGACCAGGAAGTAGACAGAAAACAGTTTTGTGAGTGAATGCGCTGTTGCGCTGGTTTATTGTGAATAAAAGGTCTAAACAAATACAAAACACTTGCACACAAAAGCAAATGGCACGCTGGCCAAAGCAAACAGTCAAAGCACAAAACAAAACAAGAACGCATAGTAATTGTTATATTCTTTTATGTTCAGTTCTTACTGTCTCGCTCTCTCGTTCCACCTCTGAACACCCAACCATGTTCAGGCAAAGTTTTTATATTGTGGCAGAGGGATTAACTTGCTATTAATTACCTAGTTTATCCCTCTGCCACATTCGGCCGGTGTTTCTCATATGCGTGGTCAACAGCCAGTTTGCCAATAATCACTCGCTGTTGACCACGCATTCTCACGATTTTAGCTGGATGGGGCATTTTAACCCCATCAGGGCTGACAAACAATAATAGCACAGTGTGTTTTTACCACACTAAGAATAAATGTTAAATAATAATAATAATAATAATAATAATAATAATAATAATAATAATAATAATAATAATAATAATAATAATTATAATAATAATACATTTGCACACAGGGGCGGGGTGTACCCTGTCACAGACCCCAATTAACACTAGTCTTGGACCCCCTTAAGGTAACATTAGGTAGTCCAGGATGAGTGCTACAGTGTCTGTGAATCCAACCTCTTAAGCACATGTGAACAACCAAAGATTAAATGTGTTTCTTGTTCTCCTTTGAGGCAGTGTGCAATGTAGAGTCAAATAAATCTGTCAACACAAGCTGAAATGAAAGTCATGAAGGCGCAATTAGGAATAGTTCACTGTAGCGATTTCTCTTTATTATTTAATGCTCTCGCTCCTCCTGTACCTGTCTGTTTTCGCCTCCCTCTTGGCACCGCCCTCTGCAGTACCCATTTCTACTTCCTTTCCTCTACTGCTCCCTACCATGACTTAATATCCCCGTAATCCTCTCCTTTCGTTCCTGTCCTCTGTCTCCTCCCTGCCGCTGCAAATCTAACTCCTCTAACCTCATGTCCCTGCCTGCCCCTCTTTCTGCTTCCTTATCTTCTACATTCACCTCTGCCAATTGCTCCTATTTCCACTCTATTATTCAGTCTTCCATGAACAATCCTCATAAACTTTTCTCTACCTTCTCCTCCCTCCTTAGCTCTCCCCTCTCTTTCACCCTCCTCCATCTCGGCTGATGACTTTGTCTCCTTCTCCTCCAAAATCGCAGACTGCAAACTCTTCACTGCATCACCTCCTTCCCCACCCATACCGTCCTCTGCTCACCCCCTCCCCATCACCTTCTGCAACCCCTACTATTCTACCCTCCTACTCCTTCTTCTCACCTCTCTCGGACTCCGATCTCTGCTGCCTGCCTTTGACACAGTTGACCATTCTATTCTCCTGTCCTCCCTTGCTGACCTGGGACTCACTGGCACTGCTCTTGCTTGGTTCTCCTCCTACTTCTCTGAGTGCACGTACCAGGTGTCCTGGCATGGCTCACACTCCTCCTCTTGCTCTCGTTCGACAGGTGTCCCCCAAGGCTCAGTCCTGGGACCCCTCCTGTTTTCTCTCTACACCCGTTCCCTGAGTCCCCTCATCTCCTCCCATGGCTTCTTGTATCACTTCTATGCTGATAATGCCAAGATCTTCCTCTCCTTTCCCACCTCTAACTCCGACATTTCCTCCTGTATCTCTACCCGTCTCTCAGCCATCTCCTCCTGGATACACTCGCATCATCTCAAACTCAACCTCTCCAAATCAGACCTCCTTTTCTTCCCCCTCTTCCTCCCCCAGCTCTGATCTCTTTATCTCTCTTCTGCTTGAATCCACCACCCTCTCCTCTACCTCATCCACCAAGAACCGACCCCTCCTTCTCCTACTCTCAGCACATCTCTACTCTGGCACGATCCTGTCACTTCTTCCTCAGCAACATACTCAGAATTCTCCCCTTCCTCACCGACTACACGCAGCTCCTAGTTCAGGCCCTGGTACTGTCCCACCTTGACTACTGCAACTCCCTCCTGGCCAGCCTTCCTGCCTCTGCTACCCGTCCACTCCAGCTCATATAAAACTCTGCTGCTCACCTTGTCTTTTCCCTTCCTTGTTTCTCCCACACTACACCGCTGCTCTGTTGTCTGCACTGGCTCCCTATCGCTGCTCGCATCCAATAGAAAACTCTTGTACTCGCCTATCGCTGTCTTGACCTTTCTGCTCCCTCCTATCTCTAGACTATCATTTCTCCCTACACCACCTCCACTCCTCCACCTCCGACAGACTAGCTGTACCCCTCCCTCTGCTCCCCTACCTCCAGAGCCCACTCCTTCTCCACCCTTGCCCCTCAGTGGTGGAACTACCTACCCACGGATATCAGGACTGCTCAGTCCCTGACCACCTTTTGGCGCCTCCTCAAGACACACCTGTTCAGAAAGAATCTTTAAACATCACAACTCTCGACCATACTGGACTATATGGCACCCAATTATACCAGTACTTGCATCAGCTTGTATTTGCACCGAACTGCTTGCCTTGCCGCATTCAACTACTGCTCCTAACTATAACTACTTACTGTATCTTATATTTGATTTTACTCTTATAGGTAACTGTAATCATGTTTTTTGTAATTGCTCTTGTTTGAAATTATTCTCATCCATCTATCATACTTACTACTTGTTCTTACTGGACTTTACTCATATAAGCAAATATTTACTATAAGTTTTAACTGCTCTTAGTCAAACTCGCTCTTACTTATAATTTACTGTGTTCTTTATTTTGCTGTATTATGATATTATGTAATGTGATATTTTATAATGTGATAACTTGTAATGTGATATTGTATAACACCATACTTTGTACTGTGATATTTTGTAACAATTGTAAATCGCCATGGATAAGGGCGCCTGCTAAGAAATAAATAAACAATAATAATGATAAAAATAATTATAATTATACATGAGAAGGCAGATAGTTATGGAGGCGACGGGAACAGGCAATGAAGGAATGATCTGAAGTGAACAGAAGGAGAGGAGGACTGGAGAAATGATGAATGGGCAAACCAAGTGACACAGCACTCAGTGCTGTCAGCAATGCCAAAGACCAGATTGGTGACAGACATGGAACAGCACAACGCAGGCAAAGAAATTCATCAGCGGTCACGCTTCCTGCTGCCTGTCTGGGGCAATCTGAATGATTAATTGGCAGGTGTTTTGTTAGGGTCACATGACAGAGAAAGAATGAACGTAAGTTACCAATCTCCCTCCTGACCTGTGAGGGGGCTGTGTAAAGGGAACAGTGTGCCGCGGACTGGATGGTTTGGTAATTCATTCCAGGAAAAGGTGGAAGTTGGACATCTAGAAAGGGGGCGGAGTCACAGTACACCAAGTCATCGCCCCAGACGGGAAGCAATGTGGCGATCGTGCATTGGAGGAAAATGATTGCACTCGCTAACCAAGGTATAAAAGGGCATGTCACAATGTGAATTGTTCCTTTGTTATGTTTACAGATGAACTGCTGAAGGACCGTATATATACCATGAGTGTTTTGTGTTTGTTTTGTTTGCCGTGTTAATTGTAAGTCTTAAGATTACACATTGGTGTACAAACCTGGTAGGACACCATTCTTTCTATGAGGTTTTATTAATCCTAAACCATATGACTGAAAGAGACTCATTATATGCTTTTAATCTGCTCTGGACCGTCACAAAAAAAACAACCTTTTGACCACCCATTATATAAAAGAAGAAATATCAAACAATGGTGAATACAGTAGGGTATAGAATGTGCATATTCCTTATACAGTATGTTGATTATTTTCTGGTTGTAATATTAACAGAAAAGGGGCTAGATTTTTATTCCAAATAAAATACAAATAAAAATAAACACCAATAACAATTCTAAAACAAATAATGAATAACATAAGACTACTTACAACCTCCAATATTGAATGTCTGACTTGTCTATTTCTGGTGTGGTAACTTTATTGGTTAGTATTTTCCCTTTCTGGAAAAAACAATTGCTAATTAAAATTTAGAGTAAAACACTGATAATTTAGTCTTTTGTGCCATAAGTCATATTTATATTTCTATAGAAATCCCATAACTTAGCATGCTGACAGTATAAGGTTACCACTGGATTTTTGCTTCAAACTACAAAACGTTTCATGGTTAATTTCTCAGCTGAAAGACAAAGCTTTTCCAAGTACCAAAAACATGTCTGTGTCCCATATATTTAAAATATGTCTGCAGACTACATTTCAACATCTTTCATATTAATATGGAAAAAAATATGTATTTGAATAGTGGAACATTGCCAGCTAAAACAGCTGAAAATAACTTTTGTTTCCATATGGGTAATGTGGCACTAAAAGCCTTGGGCCAAGTTTATTAAATTCATACCCTGGATCTATAATTTTAGATATTGATCTCTTTTATACAGAGACCTGCTGTTGCTATCCTACTTTATAAAGTACATCAGTTGTGTAAGTTATAAAAACATATTCCTACCTGTGGTTGTATACCATACTAAATGAATGACTTGCACGTTATGTGGTTATAAGTATTTGATCATGTGGTGATTGGGTACCTTTCAATATTTCATCTTTAAGTTATACAAGTGGGAAATGAATACAGTAGAAGAAGGCTGTACCGACTGGTTAGACCTGCCTTGTGGGGTTTTGATTAAATATATTGTTACTGTTCACAAGAGAACAAGCCCAAATTCTGTTACTTATAATTGATTACTATTTTAGTTTATTCACTCACTTGTGCCCACAGGGCCAGCACAGGTACATCTCAATAGCGCAAGCACTAATAAAAAGAGAGACCTAAGTAGACGATAGTCAATAAAATAAAAATACAACAAATACTTTACAAATTCAATTACTTATAATTGATTATTATAATGTGGTTTATAATACTGACAAGAAAGCTATCCTGTCTAAGCTTGTTGTAGCCTATAACAACAGTATTATGGAACCCCATACAATTGGTGAGACAGACAGACAGAAAGACAGAGAGACAGACACAGAGGCATAGAAAGACAAACACACCTGAAAAGACAGACAGACTCTATCCGTTATAAGCGATTATAGCGCAAAAAAATGACAAATGTCTGTAATAATACTCTTATTTATATTCATATTCTATAATAGCATAATTAATAACATGTTTATAGATTATTTACAATCACTTATATCAGATCCCTAAACTAAAGTGTTACCTGTACTTGGATGTATTTGCATCATTGTGAATTGTATTGCAACTTAGGCTTGTTATCTTTAGTAGCCAGGTGGAAATTACATTGGACAGTCATCAGTTATAAACGTGTAAATGGATTACTACCTGCCTTACCATATACAGTACTATTTAACTGAACAGATCCTTTATAGTAACTAAGGAATCATATTATCACTTTTAAATTCCTACATTTACATTTGTATAAATGGTTATTTCGTATATGTAATATAACCAATATGGAGGAATATTGAACTACACAAGGGCTTCACGTTAAATGCTGTGTATAATACTGATACGTTTTGCAATGTGTGAGTCCAAAAATATATATAAAACAATCAAGAGTGAGTTGTGAATTTCAGTTGCTTTGCTGCTCAGCTGAACTCAATGGGACAGAAAGAACATTGCTAAACAATTCTTATTCTCTTGTGGTTGAGGTTCACTTTTTTGTGCTTTTTAGAATGACTATATACGAGCATGTGGCCACGCGTTGAGTAATAATCCTGTCACGTGTTAACCATTTATATAATCTTAATCCTAATGATTTATAAAGTAATATAAGTAACACTGCCAAATCCTGCCTGCTTCTTTGCTTCGTTGTTCAGCTGACTTGGACGTCACAGAAAAATGTGTTTATTTTTCTCTATTCATATCAGGGGCGCCAACCATAGCCAGATTAGTAACTTCAGGGAAGCTTATTTAACTCGAGTTAGAAAAGTGTTCTGAGTAAAACTAAAGAAGTCAATTTCTATGCTAAAGCACATTGTTGTTAAACAGGCTACTGTTGAATAAAACTTTTTTTTTTTTAAAGAATAATGTATTACAATATTTTCTCTCAGTACATTTTCTGGGGCTAGCAATACTGGTACATGTAGTCATAATACTATTGTTGGAGAACAAATCTTGCACCTAAATATACACCTTTATACATAGCTTGATTATACTAATCAGCATACTTTATGAAAAACAGTGTACTGTTGTTATTTCAGCAGGGTGGGTAATTGGTAAAGATACTTTTCTACCCTAACTTGTAATATCAGTCAATGCACAATTGCATACTATTGCTATTTTAAGGGTTTTATCTGATGAACACTCTGATTTCCAAAATAAATGACTAACATTACACATTTCAGTGAAATTTCCAGTGCTGCTTTTACAAACTTGTCTGACATGCAGTGTAACTAAAATTAACAGTGTTTTTCTCTAAGTGATGTTCATTTACGCTTTTCAATAAACAACTAAGATTGCACGTTGTAGAAGTGTCTGTCTGATTTGCACTTTCACATGGCAGTTAACTAAAGTAATTTCAGTCTATGGCTGTAACCATAAGCAACCAGTTTCTCTCTCACTTTTACTTGTCCTCATTTCTTCCTTCCAAATAATGTCTTAACTCTTTAATGACCAGACTTTATGCCACCAGCATTCTGTCAATAAAAATATATAAATGCAGTGCAAGCAAGCAGTGCCAGCACATAGGGCCTCATTTATGAAAGGGCACTAAATGTAGCTGTAACGTGCACATTAAGTAGGGCAGCAGTGTGGAGTAGTGGTTAGGGCGCTGGACTCTTGACCGGAGGGTTATGGGTTCAATCCCTGGTGGGAGACACTGCTGCTGTACACTTGAGCAAGGTACTTTACCTAGAATTCTCCAGTAAAAAAAAAAAAAACTGTATAAATGGGTAATTGTATGTAAAAAAAACAACAATTGTAAGTCGCCCTGGATAAGGGCGTCTGCTAAGAAATAAATAATAATAAGTAGTGAGCCTAACATGCACCATACATCAAAATGTACTGTCCCATTTACTAAGAGAGAACGTATTAATTTACGTGCACACTATTTTGCCAATTTGCATACCATAGCGTGCACACTACATGTATTGTGAGCGATAATTTAATGTGCACGATAATGTCCAAGACTTACCCGTGACCCAGCAGTCCAGGCATATCTTTTGGTCAATGGCTTATTGTGAACGGTGGAGGTGACTTACATTGACCGAAAATGAGCGATCAACAGACGCAGCCCTCCGTAGGGGATAGACAGAGGCAACGCAAACTGAAACTGTTTTAAATTATAATACCTTGTTTGGTCTAGTGTTTTATTTAACCACTCTATTATTTCTACCAAAGTAATGAACTATAAAATAAAATCTAAGAAATTATAACATTAATTCACATTTATTCACGCTTACTATAACCTGTTATTTACCGGTCATTTTCACTGCTCTATGTGAAAACTTTAATGCAAGTAATGCCTCCATGATGCCAGATAGATTTCAGCCCAGAAAAATAGGTTTAAATAGTGCGCCTATCAGTGGTTAAAGCCTGGTTTCCAAACAAACTAATTATCGCTCACTTTGAGGTGCACACTACGATTATCGCCCTTTATAAATACTGAGTGAATAAAGCTCATCTCATTATTCAGAGCGGCGTGCCTCATTTAAATACATTTCCATGCATTACCATACAAATCACATATTCATTCTGATTACCATAGTGTGACACAATAAAATCAGTCTGCTCCATAATATGCCCACTATTCTGCGCGATAATGAATAAAATTGCAATAGTAAATACGGAAATCATGAGCGAATCATGAGCACAATAATATTTAGTGCCCTTTCCTAAATGAGGCCCATAGTGTCAGCAAGCAATATTAATCATGTTCTATACACCCCTTGCCTATTGTCTCTCTGCCAGTTGTGCCAAATCATTTGGTGGTGTTTTAATTTTAATCCATGTCTACTAGGAGCACAAAACTTATTTCACCTGTGACCTGAGCTGGATTGAGACAATATCATCAACCATGGATTTTTTTCTCTCTTTGGCTCTGCAGTAGACCTTCATTTTCCAAATGGAGCCCCATTACATGCAGGTGAAGTGACAATAAGCCAAAGACAATAATGTTGTGTGATCACAGCTTCACGCTGTAGCTCGCTAATGTGTGATTGTCACACCAAATTGCTTCTAAGCATTTTTTTTATGACATTCAGAATTCAATAACATAACGTTACATGACTATTGGCTCAGACTGATAAGATCTCACATGCCTCTGTTTATAACAAATTGTCAATCTTTGACCTGAGATAAACCTTGTGCTTTGTACTAAGTAACAAACGTGTAGTGGTTCGATATGCTAAACTCGAAGATGCATGGTCAGGTCATGGGTTTTGCGAAGGTAAGATGGGTAATGTTTAATCTGAAGATATTTTTTCAAGGCAGTTCCATGAACATGCACATTTATTTTTGAGTAAAGCTTTCCTGGAAAAAATAATACCAGACCTACAGTTTAAATATTATTACTCTATATAACATGGATCTTTAGGATAAAGCTGTTTATTCTTTAATCAAATTGATAAAACAAACAGTAGAATTTAAACTTGAGTCCTTGAGTCTGTCGGCATTTTTGGCACTTACTGTGTTTCCCATTGTCAACAGCTTTCTTTTTTTAGCTATTTGTTCCTCAGTTAGATTGCACTTTATTTTGTAACACTTTAGTTTGAAGAATGATCTTTAAATGTTATTAATTATGCTATAAACAGTTATAGATTGTTAAACATGAAATGTATATATATATACAGTACTGTGCAAAAGTTTTAGGCAGGTGTGAAAAAATGCTGTAAAGTAAGAATGCTTTCAAAAATAGACATGTTAATAGATAATATTTATCAATTAACTAAATGCAAAGTGAGTGAACAGAAGAAAAATCTAAATCAAATCCATATTTGGTGTGACCACCCTTTGCCTTCAAAACAGCATCAAGCATCAATTCTTCTAGGTACATTTGCACACAGTTTTTGAAGGAACTCGGCAGGTAGGTTGGCCCAAACATCTTGGAGAACTAACCACAGTTCTTCTGTGGATTTAGGCAGCCTCAGTTGCTTCTCTCTCTTCATGTAATCCCAGACAGACTCGATGATGTTGAGATCAGGGCTCTGTGGGGGCCATATCATCACTTCCAGGACTCCTTGTTCTTCTTTATGCTGAAGATAGTTCTTAATGACTTTCGCTGCATGTGTGGGGTCGTTGTCATGCTGCAGAATAAATTTGGGGCCAATCAGATGCCTCCCTGATGGTATTGCATGATGGATAAGTATCTGCCTGTACTTCTCAGCATTGAGGAGACCATTAATTCTGACCAAATCCCCAACTCCATTTGCAGAAATGCAGCCCCAAACTTGCAAGGAACCTCCACCATGCTTCACTGTTGCCTGCAGACACTCATTCGTGTACACTCTCCAGCCCTTCGCGAACAAACTGCCTTCTGCTACAGCCAAATATTTCAAATTTTGACTCATCAGTCCAGAGCACCTGCTGCCATTTTTCTGCACCCCAGTTCCTGTGTTTTCGTGCATAGTTGAGTCGCTTGGCCTTGTTTCCACGCCGGAGGTATGGCTTTTGGCCGCAAGTCTTCCATGAAGGCCACTTCTGACCAGACTTCTCCGGACAGTAGATGGGTGTACCAGGGTCCCACTGTTTTCTGCCAGTTCTGAGCTGATGGCACTGCTGGACATCTTCCGATTGCAAAGGGAAGTAAGCATGATGTTGTTTTCATCTGCTGCAGTAAGTTTCCTTGGCCGACCACCGCGCTTCACGGTCCTCAACGTTGCCCGTTTCTTTGTGCTTCTTCAAAAGAGCTTGGACAGCACATCTGGAAACCCCTGTCTGCCTTGAAATTTCTGCCTGGGAGAGACCTTGCTGATGCAGTATAACTACCTTGTGTCTTGTTGCTGTGCTCAGTCTTGCCATGGTGTATGACTTTTGACAGTAAACTGTCTTCAGCAACCTCACCTTGTTAGCTGAGTT
This sequence comes from Acipenser oxyrinchus oxyrinchus, assembly GCA_030684275.1. Taxonomy (NCBI): domain Eukaryota; kingdom Metazoa; phylum Chordata; class Actinopteri; order Acipenseriformes; family Acipenseridae; genus Acipenser; species Acipenser oxyrinchus. Next base: position 27,012,126 of record CM060256.1, on the reverse strand, counting down.
TGGCTGTTCCTCACCCAGTTTTATTCCTCCTACACAGCTGTTTCTGTTTCAGTTAATGATTGTGTTTCAACCTACATATTGAATTGATGATCATTAGCACCTGTTTGGTATAATTGTTTAATCATACACCTGACTATATGCCTACAAAATCCCTGACTTTGTGCAAGTGTACCAAGAAGAATTGATGCTGTTTTGAAGGCAAAGGGTGGTCACACCAAATATGGATTTGATTTAGATTTTTCTTCTGTTCACTCACTTTGCATTTAGTTAATTGATAAATATAATCTATTAACATGTCTATTTTTGAAAGCAGTCTTACTTTACAGCATTTTTTCACACCTGCCTAAAACTTTTGCACAGTACTGTATATATATATATATTTATATATATACATGTATATAATATATATGTATATATATATATATATATATATATATATATATATATATATATATATATATATATATATATATATATATATATATATATATATATATTACATACCTTTACCCTTTATTTTCAGTTCCAATTCTAGGCATTTCTTAATAAATAGCTGACAAAATAGTTGAATAGCTCACATATAACTGAGGAAATTCAATTATTAGGCATAAAATATGAATTAGAGTTGATATTCATAAAACCTATGGCATTTCTAAGGGTATTTACATGTAATTGTGTGTCATTTTTTCAAGGTTAATAAAAGTTTGGATAATAGAAGCTAGTTTTTTTTTTTTCTTTTCAAAGTAAATCCCCCACTGTTATCTTTCTAACTCCACAGCAAGCCAACCTAATGAGTGACAGGTTGGGAATTAACGCTTGATAGTTTAATAAAACTTTACAAGAGCAGAGTTGTAGGGACAGATCACACAGCATTATCAAAATAGCCTTTATTTGGACAAAAAAAGTAGAAATAAATAAGACAGTATATATTACTCTGTAAGCTAAAGATTTTTAAAAGCAGGTGGAACTTGAATCTGTGTGGCTCCAAAATATTGTTTTCTTGCTTCTGGTTTAATTGCTTTGTCGTAGACATTAGACATTGGTCTGCAGGTACTGAATACTTAAGAATAAGCAGATGTTAAAGAGTCATTCTGGTAAACTGTGGGAAAAGATTATACTTATGTTTCAATACAAGTGTCATTTAAATGGGATTCTCATTTTGTATTCATTGGCAACCAATTATGTCTCACTGTGATCGGGTAGCGCTAGCAATGAGACTCAGAGACCAGAAAGCAGCAGTTTAAGTGTTCATAAGCATTTTATTTACAACACCAAAAAACACAGCACAGCACCTTCACCATCATTAATTCTAACATAACACCCGTGATCACCCTTTTTATACACCTGCGTCTGGAGCCTAATTAATCATTAATCATGTATTCAATTTACGGCTCCAGCCACATTCCCAGTGTTTTGACAGGGATGAATTTAATCCCCTCTCTGCCATCCAACATTCCCCACACACGCACACACACACACACACACACACACACACACACACACACATATTACACCGGCAGGGGCTTCCACCCTGCCACATACCTCCCCCCATGTGCACAGGACACCTGGCCGCAATCGGCCCCCTCCCCCCTTAAAACTCCAACCCCCTCCCCTCATGTCCTTCTTTCCCCACATGGATTTTTGGGGGCAGGTTGGTGATCAGGGCTGTGGTGGACGGGGTCTCCTCACTACCTCCTTCTGCTGTGGTGGCCCCAACACTGACAGTGCCATCGTCAGCATTGCCACTGCCGCACACCCACAAGAACAAGCCAGGCATCTCTTCAATACCTTTTAGCACAGCGGGGCTCACACAAAGAGAAACAACATCATAGTACTCCACTGAGGCATAGCAAGTGCATTAATGCATACATGGCTGCCTGTATTTTTAAAGTCTGTGTAAATTTATAATCTCTCTCTCTAGTTTGTTTTCAATTTTGTTTGTCAATTTGTCAGTTTTTTTCTATTCCTGAATTATGTTTGAGTATATAAAATGGAGGAACTGAAAAACTATTCTGTTACCAACAATGACAGCTTTGTAAACAGACTTTTAGCATAGCTGGGAAGCAGCAAGTCTATCACAATTGATACATTGAACATTGCCAACATTGACCAGTGTCAGAGAATATAGGCATGAAAACAGTGTGGCCAAATTGACACTATATGTTACCAGTGCAAGGCTGAGCAAATTGTGGTATCTCACAGATGTACAGTAAAACATTTTAACTATTTGTTTCCAGATTGTAATTAAACCATAAGTACATTGTAATGCTTTATGATTGCAAAGGACTACTGCCACTACTTTTAATGATTGTAATTAAACAGAGACACCAAATATGTATGTTTTACAAAAACTGGTACAAGCAGTACATCAAGGAGTGTTGTGGGGAAAATATTGGCTGCAAAGGAAGTACCCTGATTGAAAATCCAATCCCTTAAGTGGAATGCCTCCATTCAGAAGAATTAGATGATTCCATTAACCTGCTTGGCAGGGGTGCTCGGCATTATTTATCAGTGTGATAGCTCACTCAGGATCATAGTACATAGACCCGTACTAGGCTAAAGATATTTTTATCTAATGCTACAATGTTTTACATGTCCATTTGATGTGTTGTCCTGCAAACAAGCAGAGGTAGAAACTAGCTTTGTGGTTCCATCCTGGGGGCAGTAGAAAGCATGACCTTACTAAAATAGGATTACCTATAAATAGCAACCCATATCCGCCTCATTGTAACGTGGTATTGCTCAGCTGGTGATAGGAGCAGCCCTGCTCTCTGTTCATTCGATAACCCGATTCGGCTGTGTGCTGCAAGGGGGCCACCATTCAGGCATGAAAAGCGAGTGAAAAGAATGTGCTGATCCCCAGAGGATCAGACCAAAGCAGCTTCATCATTCTAAACCCGCACAATACACGCACACACACTCTCACTCACACAGCAAGATTAAACTGATGCGCCAATTCATACCGATGACATCATTAGCGGAATGCCCAGTAGTAGGTAAAACTGAGCACAAGCAATGGTAACAATGAAATAATGACGTTACCTGGTATCATAAGGGTTAGAGCAGGTGAATGCATGCTGTCTCTTCCATTAGTGGTTGTCTGATTCTGTATGATGCCTCAGTATGATGCCAAGGGGAGTGTTGTATCCACTGGCACACCTGTCGCTCTTAATTTCCAAATATCAAGGCAGCTGATATGCCACCAGAGGGTCAAACTCACAACCTTTAGTAGTAGAGCTGTATGAAAGAACTACTTGTACATAAGTTTTAAAAAATGTTTTTACACAACTAGATGTCGTTCCCAGATATTGCTTTTGACATTATATGAGCTCCTTTCTTTTTTCTTGTAGCTGAACCTGCAACTAAGCTCAAAGTGTTTGATGGCCTACCTCCTCCTAAACTCTGTTTTATGTTCCGATGTCATATTTGTTTGTGGAATTTATGTTAAAATTGCTTTCTTGCAAAGTATTACAATTCCAGAATTAGGTATAGTCTTAAAACCTGCCGTCATGAAATTGAGACAAATACCAGTAACTGGAGGGAGTTTTATTTTATTCTATGGTGTTGCTGAATTCCACTGTATTCTACCTACAGTTAATCTCAGTGTAATGTCCATTACTGAAATTGATATAGACTTTATAATTTCTATGTGTATCCTGTTCTGTCAGCCATGTATTCTATGATGCACTCATTAGCAGCACACAGCAATATAGTAGAACATTGTGCTCCTACAGACACATAACGTGAGAATATATCTTGCTGTAGTGCACCATAATGAAGTGCCTGCGGTGCTACGACTGGAACCTAAGTTCAGCCTGATAAGTTTCTAATCATTTGTACAAGCAACCATAATTATTTAATCTCTTAAAAGCATTCATTTTGCATTTCCTGTTACCTAAACTGAGACTTGGGTTGTCATGGAAACAGCAAAGCTTTGGGTGACAGAAAAATGTTTTTAAATCTCAACTATGGTACTGTGCAATGCTGAGGAGGTTGACATTCCTGGTAATGTGGCTTCTGGTTTGGTAGTGTGAGAAAATACATGTACAAAATGTCAAACCGGTACCTGTATTCAATATAAATGCAACGTAAGTGTAGGTTTTGCTGTACCTTTGTCTCACTGATGAAAGTACCCTATAGTTTTTCCAGGTTTGGCACTGAAGTTTTTAAAGGTTAAAATGGTCTGCAATTATTGAAGGGCTGGAGGTTTTTTTGCAGTTGACATACCTGACTGAATAATGCATTGCAATACTTACGTTACCTTATAAACAGTTGTAAAATGCTAACAAGAAAAACCTGGTATCAAAAACAATGATAGAATCTAATAATACTAATAATCTTTCTTTATATATATATATATACAGTACTGTGCAAAAGTTTTAGGCAGGTGTGAAAAAATGCTGTAAAGTAAGAATGCTTTCAAAAATAGACATGTTAATAGATTATATTTATCAATTAACTAAATGCAAAGTGAGTGAACAGAAGAAAAATCTAAATTAACTCCATATTTGGTGTGACCACCCTTTGCCTTCAAAACAGCATCAAGCATCAATTCTTCTAGGTACACTTGCACACAGTTTTTGAAGGAACTCAGCAGGTAGGTTGGCCCAAACATCTTGGAGAACTAACCACAGTTCTTCTGTGGATTTAGGCAGCCTCCGTTGCTTCTCTCTCTTCATGTAATCCCAGACAGACTCGATGATGTTGAGATCAGGGCTCTGTGGGGGCCATACCATCACTTCCAGGACTCCTTGTTCTTCTTTACGCTGAAGATAGTTCTTAATGACTTTCGCTGTATGTTTGGGGTCGTTGTCATGCTGCAGAATAAATTTGGGGCCAATCAAATGCCTCCCTGATGGTATTGCATGATGGATAAGTATCTGCTGTACTTCTCAGCATTGAGGAGACCATTAATTCTGACCAAATCCCCAACTCCATTTGCAGAAATGCAGCCCCAAACTTGCAAGGAACCTCCACCATGCTTCACTGTTGCCTGCAGACACTCATTCTGCACGCTCTCCAGCCCTTCGGCGAACAAACTGCCTTCTGCTACAGCCAAATATTTCAAATTTTGACTCATCAGTCCAGAGCACCTGCTGCCATTTTTCTGCACTCCAGTTCCTGTGTTTTCGTGCATAGTTGAGTCGCTTGGCCTTGAGTCGCTTGTTTCCACGTCGGAGGTATGGCTTTTTGGCCGCAAGTCTTCCATGAAGGCCACTTCTGACCAGACTTCTCCGGACAGTAGATGGGTGTACCAGAGTCCCACTGTTTTCTGCCAGTTCTGAGCTGATGGCACTGCTGGACATCTTCCGATTGCGAAGGGAAGTAAGCATGATGTGTCTTTCATCTGCTGCAGTAAGTTTCCTTGGCCGACCACTGCGTCTACGGTCCTCAACGTTGCCCATTTCTTTGTGCTTCTTCAAAAGAGCTTGGACAGCACATCTGGAAACCCCTGTCTGCCTTGAAATTTCTGCCTGGGAGAGACCTTGCTGATGCAGTATAACTACCTTGTGTCTTGTTGCTGTGCTCAGTCTTGCCATGGTGTATGACTTTTGACAGCAAACTGTCTTCAGCAACCTCACCTTGTTAGCTGAGTTTGGCTGTTCCTCACCCAGTTTTATTCCTCCTACACAGCTGTTTCTGTTTCAGTTAATGATTGTGTTTCAACCTACATATTGAATTGATGATCATTAGCACCTGTTTGGTATAATTGTTTAATCATACACCTGACTATATGCCTACAAAATCCCTGACTTTGTGCAAGTGTACCTAGAAGAATTGATGCTGTTTTGAAGGCAAAGGGTGGTCACACCAAATATGGATTTGATTTAGATTTTTCTTCTGTTCACTCACTTTGCATTTAGTTAATTGATAAATATAATCTATTAACATGTCTATTTTTGAAAGCATTCTTACTTTACAACATTTTTTCACACCTGCCTAAAACTTTTGCACAGTACTGTATATATATATATATATATATATATATATATATATATATATATATATATATATATATATATATATATATATTTATGATTAACCAGAGAGTTTTCAAGTGGCACTGCTACTGTTTTAATTAAAGAGACCATACTTTTTGTTTGACAATTAAGTACAGTAAGTAGACACTTGCTAGCAATGAACAGAGAAGTGACAGCTTGAATAAGCATCCATAATTCAGTCTGGTATAGACAGCTCTGCAGGTAGAGTAGGGATGCCAATACACATACTCTCTCTCTCTCTCTCTCTCTCTCTCTCTCTCTCTCTCTCTCTCTCTCTCTCTCACACACACACACACATATACACACAGGCATAAAATAACCCATCTAATCTCCTTCTCAATGGCTTAAAGCCTCTGAAGAAGCTTAGAAATGTTAAGAGGAAAACAGCAACAGTGCTTTTAAGGACATATGTGAAAAGATTAGCTCAGTGTTACTCTAATATTACTAATGTGTTTAATTAACATACAATGGGGTTGATTAAGAAAAAGCACCAATTGTATTACATTTAACACAAACAGCTTTGTTCTTCAACACAAACAGTGTCGTTCTTGATCAAACACGTAATTGTATTCATTTTAAGACATGCTCCTCAACAGTGTTCGACAGTAGTTTGGAGAAAGCTGCAGAACCTGTGTACTCGATTATATGATCTGGTTGTAGGTTTGAAATGCCATGCAGGAATAAGGATGTCTTTTAATACTAATATATTACCCTTTGTAAAATGGATATGCAAAAGATGACAATTTACTTAACATGCAATACATGCATTATTCAGGAGAGTAACACTGTCAGAGTGACATTTCCATTGCCAATGTTTTTCTTTCAGGTATTTTTTTATGGATGTGTTTGAAGTAGTGAATATTTAGCAAGCCAGGCTGCCATGAAATTACAACAACGAATAAAAGAAGATGTAATAAGAGAACCACGACAGACAGCTTTGACCTATTGATTCAGTGTGATCAACAGAATACCCATGTGACAAGTGGCTATTAAAAAAGACTAGTAAGGCAATAACTATTGATCTATTTTATAATCTTGGCCTGGTGGATAAGGGAGATTTTTTTAATGTTATTTATTATTATTTAGTAGTCGCCAATTTATTTGACCCCGTTTTTTCTCCCAATTTGAAATGCCCAATTGTATTTAGGCTCAGCCCACCACTACCACCCCCTGCACTGACTCGGGAGCGGCGAAGACAAACACACGCTGTCCTCCGAAGCGTGTGCCATCAGCTGACCGCTTCTTTTCACTCTGCAGGCCCGCCATGCAGCCAGCCAAGAGCTACAGTGTCAGAGGACAACGCAGCTCTGGGCAGCTTACAGGCAATCCCGCAGGCGCCAGTCCAGTCTACAGGGGTCGCTGGTGTGCGGTGAGCCAAAGATACCCTGGCTGACCGAAGATACCCAAGCTCCTAAGCGCCGCCCCCTAGGAGCCCCCGTTCATGGTCGGCAGTGGAATAGCCTGGACTCGAACTGGCGATCTCCAGGCTATAGGGCGCATCCTGCACTCCACGCGGATCGCCTTTTCCGGATACGCCACTCGGGAGCCCTAGTGACATCTTGTTTGAGTGAAACTCTAAAGCACAGGGTTAAGCTCATGTAATAAAGCTGTGATTTGTAAATACAAATGTATTGTGGTTTGTTCTTTTTTTCTGCTATGTACTGTACAGTGCTTTGCGATACTTTTGTATAAAAAGTGCTATGTAAATGAAATAAATAAATAAATAAATGCCTCGCGCCTGGTTGTTTACTAATATGTTTTACTTGCCCAAACTGTTTTTTATATGTCCATTGGTGGGATGGCATATCTTTAGTAGTGAATAATATTTCAACAAATGAATCACACGACTATTAATTAAAGAAAAAATAAAATAACCATGGCTGAAAACCAGCAGAGAGGTAGGATTATAGAGATCTGTGCACCTTCCACGTAAGGCTGTCTGGATTGGGAGAAGTGGACGTTTTCACGTGAAATGCGGGTTTCCATGTGAAAATGGACATGGATTTCCCGTGTTTTACGTCATGCTCACGGGTAAATGAGATTTACCCTATCCCTCTCGGTGGTCATTATTTTCGGCCACAAACCTGATTCTGTCGAGCTGTTCTCCCAAACGTGCACGCACATCGTCACTTCACATGTAAATAACCCACACATGGAAACCCATTGACAACTTTTTACACTTATAACTTGAAAGTAGTGCACTGGGGTGTGAAATCTGTCCTCTAAATCACTGCAGGAAGAGAGCTAAAAATAACATTAAGAAAAAATAACAACAAGTGCTCTGGCTTTTCTGTTCCATACTACATCATGGATTGTTATTGCTGTGTTACCTGTTTGACAATGTGGGCAGGCTTTAAACCCCCAGCCCTTCCCAATGTTTCCGGATTTTCTGGAGGAGGTACAGTCTTATTGGCACCGACCAGCCTCGTGCAAGCCCCTCCGGTAGGAGGTTTGTCTAAGAACCCTGCATGCTCTAACGGCCAATGCAGGATAACAGAGGATGACATTAAAAAGGCATATGCAGCTGAAGCACAAGTAACGCGCCTTGCCAACATGTTAGGTCTCCTCACAGCATACCTGGATGGCATTTTGCAATCGGTGCCCCTCCCTGAACCAGTAGTTTCAGAGCTGGTCTCAGGCACACTGCTGCAAATATCAGGCCAGGGTCCCGGATACAGACAAGTCGGCCTTGCTGGATGCATCTATCTCCCCAGGCCATACCTTTGGGCCAGCAGTGAAGGAGATCCTGCAACACTCCCACCAAGATCAAGAGGCATCTCGACAGGTGGCCGCGATGCTCCTTTGCCAAGCCTTCAGGCTCCCACGGCAGCTAATACCTGGGTCCGTCTGCAAGGACAGGGAAACTCTGAACGTGGGGCCCCAGCGCAACAGCATCTTGTAGAACACACCTCTCAAGGGGAGGGGTTCTACTCAAGGTACTTTCTAGTGCCAAAAAAGGATGGTGGCCTTCATCCCATCCTAGACCTGAGAAACCTCAACAGGTTCTTGACGGAAAGGAGGTTCCAAATGGTCACACATCGCCACATCCTCCAGTCTGTCCAACTGAGGGAAGCATCTTCGAGTTTTCCATGCTGCCATTTGGCCTCTCCTTAGCCCTCTGCACATTCTCAAAGTGCGTGGCTGCCATCCTAGCCCCCCTGCAGCTGCAAGGAATCAGGGTGTTGAACTACCTAGATGACTGGTTGATTTGCTCCAAGTCGCAGGAAGGAGCAGTGGCCAACACACCGATCGTGATGGAGCATCTGGCAAGACTGAGTCTCACCCTCAACGATGACAAAAGCCAATTAATACCGGTGCAAAGCACGCCCTGCTATCCCTCTGGGCTGTTCATCTCCCTGCAGTGGTGAATTGGACGGCGGACCTACTCTGAGGGAAAGTCCTCACCCATCAAAATAGCGACTCCACCCGCAGGTGGTAGAGTGCATTTGGCAACATTTTGGGAAGGCCAGAGTTGATCTCTTTGCCACGGCAGAGACTCACTGCCCACTGTGGTTCTCCCTCTACCACTGTGGTGGTCCACTAGGCATCAACGCCCTAGCCCACGAGTGGCCCAGGACGCTCTTGTACGCATTCCCACCAATACCGCTGCTCCCGGCCTTCCTAGAGAAGGTCCGGAGAGAGAAGGCTACAGTTCTCCTTGTGGCCCCCAGATGACCCAGGAGAATGTCAATAGGATGAGACCGCTGCGTCAGTCTGACCAGCTCTTCATCTGTCATGGTGAAAGGACCCTGGGTCAGGCCCTCTCAAAGCAGCGACTGTCTCGACTGCATATACCAATGCCGTTCTACCTCCACCTAGGAGGGTGGCTGCGCACTCTACCAGAGCAGTGGCTATGTCATGGGCCCTCTTTAGAGAGCTACATTGACTGATATTTGTACTGCGGCTAGCTGGCCTACTCCTCATACATTCACCAGGTTCTACCGACTTAACATGGTAGATTCCTCTATGCCTTCATTGGGCACAAGGGTCCTTGAGGTTGCACGCTCACACCACAAACATTAGTTTGGCGGTAGTGAAATGTCCCTTGTCTGCTGTCTCCGCTCACACTCCCTCGCAACGGCTTTGATACATTTTTCCCAAAGGTATTGTTGTGGTTGTCTTTGAATTGAAAGGGAATGTTAGGTTACAGGTGAAACCCTGGTTCCCTGAAAGAGAAGTCGACCAACAAACCTTGCAAGGTCGCATCAGTCACATTCGCGGGTTCGATGCAAAAGAGAACGTGATCTCCGCGGAGTGACTACTTATTCCCTCGGTTGGCAGGACCGAGGAAGTCACTCTCCAGAAGGGCCTATCGGCAGCCCTGACATAAAATGCTCAGTAAACACCTGCCCTGTGGCAGACATATCCCAAAAGTATTGTTGTTGGTCGTCTTCTCTTTCAGGGAACCGGTGTTACATCCGTAACCTAACGTTTTCCATATACTTAATGAAAAACAGACAAAAATTGAAAAATGTGACATTTTAAAATCTAACATGAAATATTGTACTACCAATTATGGCTTTTTGATTACATGATGTTAAATACAAGATCTAAACTATGTTCGTATTTTTTTATTTTGTATTATGTCTCAAAACTTTTGGCTATAGCTGTAGACCTTGGCCGACTATAGCACTTGTTGCATATTGTTTAGAATTTGGACTGGCTCCACTGACTTAGCAGTTGTTTCCTTGATTGAGTTGTAAAACTGGGTTATGTGTACCTGTAAAGGCAATTCAATATATCTGACCTTTGATATACTGACTTGAAAAGATATAGTTTATTTTTTTTCCACAATAAACTGGAAAGGTTAACACCTTTATGACCAATTTAAAACATTTTATTGATTTATGGAAAAACAAATTAATTATGTATGCAACAAATTATTCAAAGTTTAAAAATGAATTTTCAATCTATAATTTAGGCTGGCTCTGATAATTGTGAGATATCTGGTACCTGTGTCTTTGTGGGAACCTTTTGTAAATTGTAATTTCTTCCAGAAAACCTATTCAGTGTTAACTGTGAGAATATGCCAGAGATTGTGTGTTTTTTTATAATCTAAATATGTCTTTTTATACTCTAAATATGTTTTTTTATAATGAAAATATACCCCTTCATTTGGTGATTGTTTTATACAAATGACTGCATATGTTCATATATTATCCATTGTCCAATTAAGAAATGTGAAAATCAATATTAGAATTTACACACAATTTATATAACACATGTATATACTTATACACTGTAATCCGAATATAAAATGTGACACAGAAAAGACAACACAAGATATATAGATAGGAGTTAATAAAGACTGGAGTAAACGCTTTTAAAATATGGCCCTGTGTATTGTAGTAACTGATAGACAATCTAATATTTATTCAAGGGTTGTTCCTTGGTAAAATGTTACAATGAGATGATATGGGTGCTATGCTAGCTTTAATTGTGTCTTGTGTAACTAAGTTATCTTGTATCTTATATGACCTGCGTGTTTTATATACGCTTTGCAGGTAAAAAGCAGCTTTAAGCAGAAAGTGATTTTATGCTATTTAAAAAATGTTTATGGTGTATGATACAAATATATATATACAGTATATAATTTTTTTAATAAAGAAAAACAATCTTATTCTCGTTATTTTCATATTTGGAATCAGTGCATTAACGCACATTTTTGTATATAAACGTGTACAACATTTATTCCTTATTTACTCAATTTGTCTATATACACACACATTCATCTATCTTTTTATGGCATACAAATCAAGTTGCATGATATCATTTTGATCATGCATGTTCCTGTTTTGCTTATATTTAAAACACATTAAGAACATATGTGCATCAATATATGGATATGTGATGCATATATGTAACATATAAAAAGGTATACACTGCATATATTTCTAATGGAAATATGTGTTATTTATATATGGGTAGTAAAATAATGTAGCATCCGGATGCTTCTTTAATAGTGCTTAAATGATAATCGCATAGTAGTTATGGTGAAACTATAACCGCCTCCGTCTGTGCATTGGATTGCTTGGCTCTGGCCATCTTCGTGTCTATTAGTATTAGCTTTCTACCTTTCACTTGTGGCCTTTCACCACTTCCAAGATTTGAACCCACAATAGATCAAAATGTTCAAAGGAACTTTATTCTCATGGTTGTGTGCAGGTCAATATATTACCAACAGAGATGGGGATGTCCTTGAAGAAACTTTAATTCTTAACTTTCACTTGCATTAATTTACAAAACATAGCTATAAAAGATATTACAGGTCGCTGACAGCATCACCTTATTTGCACAACTGGAAGGTGACATCGAAAAACCAGAAAACCATGACAATAATGCAACAATACATTCCTCACAATGTCAAAATCAAAGAGATTGGGTGGTGTTTTTAATCACATTTTTTTAAAAGCTTGAAAGAAAAATATTTCTCATTACTAAAGGATGGACATTTTAATATTGTATGTGATTCTGAAAATGGCAAAATGACATTTTAAGCATAATTAGATGTAATTTTTAGCAAGTGTAGCAACCTTGGGTACATGATATTCATCACAATATGGCAGTTATAGGCTAGAAACACACACAGATGATAACCCCTTAACAGTTTTAATACCCTTTGATACAAATTCATCACTAAACTAATGAAGTTGATTTTAAGTATGAACTGGTGCACAATAATGCAGTATAAAATATAATGCTGCCATTTTCCATTTACCATGTATGTTATATTGAGGAACCATTTCCTGAACAGGCACATCTATATTTGGTAATCTTATTCATCAGAAATGAGTAACACTGGTACAGATTGAAAAGTGTTGCCATGGTAGTTCCGGGAGCAGAGGCACTTGACAGTTCTGACGACGGCAAAGCCTACTGTTGTCAACCTGCATATACAGGTTGCACAAAGTTTAAAATATAAACCCTGAAGACAGGAGTGAAAGAGTTACCAGAAGCCAGTCAAAATTAAAAGGTGTTGCAAGCAGTTCAGCAGATAACAAATATAAGCTGTAACTAGGCTAGCATCCCCAGTTTCACAGTGCACTGAAGTGAGGGAGAGATGAGTCACTGGCATTGCTCTGAACACACATCACACTTTCTATACAAGAGCACTAAGCCCTGTCAGTATTGATTAGCAATGTGTAATGCATTGTCATCTGCATCTGCTTCTTACAACGGTATTGTGCCAGAGCTATCAAGATCTGTTTGCATTTATAATTTGATATAAATGTCCTAATTTTAAAAGACAGTTACTGCATTTACACACAACCTGCATCCATTTGGCATATAGGATGGATAAATCCATCTCTCTATCATCAGTGCTGATTAGCACTGATCTTGGACTACTTAACATTACCTTAGGTACTGTAGTACAACATTAGTGTTAATGAAGTTCCATGACATGTTTCTCACATTGCCACCCCTACCCCTTATTATTGCTGTAGACTGGAGCCATTGTTGGGCTATTTGTGTTTTGCCCTATTACTAGAATGCAAGTGCTAGTTGGATGGGTTACGGGGAAAATGGAAGTCAAGACCCTACTGCATTATGACATGCTTTAACAGCCCAGCACTGTAATTAACATCAAGCCCCCAAGTCTCTATGTTTGCCAATTACACCTTTGACACCTGAAGATCAGACCATTATTCGCTTACATTTGTGCCTCAGCAGTTTGCCTTGTATTGTATCAGTTGCTAAGGGAAGTGTCAATTGAAGCAGTGGAAACTTCAATTCACCTTATAAATACTTGAAGAGCACTGCTCATTGAAATATGAAACAGGAAAGTATTCCATCGTGTCATCGTGTCAGGATTCAGTCATGTCAACAGTGTTGTAGCCAATGGTGACACAGGTGGCGTCATTTATTCATGCAAACAGAAAGAACAAAGGCAGGGTAAGCCAAGTGATGCGCATATACAGTATCTGCCATTTCCCATTGCAAAGAGGAGTCAACATCTTCTTCTGAGCACAGACTTTTTGTTAATTGGCCGTCTTTAGTTATACTCTAATCTAACTTTACTAGCAAGTGAGAACCCAATAACCAAATGTGTCATGGGCAACAAACAATACCGTAATAATAACAAAGTCAGTCAATATATTATCACTTGATGTGTGTTTCAGCCAGACATTTTAGACTGTTAATACATCCACCTTCAAAAACTGTTCCCTATCTTGACAACTCACCAGGCATCTCCTCAAACTGATTCTTTGAAGCCAGATGCTTTCTGCACTATACTATTGTGTAAACCTGTCATTAGAATTTGCCTAGGAAAAAAAACCTCAGTAGAAACATAACGTGTACAACTATAAAACACTATACAGTATGTGGTAATAGATAATTTCACATTAAAAGTGTGCTCAGTTCAGGTGTCTAGATAATATTAAGGGTGAAGCATGATCAATTTAAGGTCATTCGTACCCTAGGATTACAGAGCTAGGTACTGTTTATATTTGAGATTATTACAATACTTGATTTCCTTTACAGAGCTTGAGTTACATGGCTAATGATACCAAGCTTGTTTCACAAGTAACCATAAACACAATTACAAAGGTTTGTCGTCATGAAAGAGGCAAAGGAAACTCATTTGACAGGAAGATAATAAGATAAGTATATTGTCATATTTTAAGAAAAGTAATATACTTTGTTTGGCTTTAATGGGAAAACAACATATAATTAATATTTTAATTATTACTACATACATGGTTCAGAGTAGCGGCCCTCCGGTAGATGCCCTCCTAAGCTAAAGAGACTTAAGAATCTTAAAACCCACTATAAACGCAATTTACCTAAAGCTTTCGAGTTCAAAACATTACTTAAAGACAAATTACATAAAAGCATGAAACTGTCGCCTTCAATTATCTAGCTGGCAATGATCGGTATTAATGCTTAAATAGGGTTTACTGGGTAAAAAAAATCTTCATCTATTAATTACAACAAAATTCTGTTATTCTGAACATGCAGATTTTGAACTGAATTGAATACAAAGAACATAATTTTATATACAGCATGGAAAGATAACAAAGCTCTATAACAAAATAAATAAATACAATTTTTCCATATTTATGTAAACTGCACAAAACAGAACATTACATTTAGGTTAAAATACAAAAGCATAGAACGTTTTTACTGTTGAAATAAAAGTAAAGAAAATTAAGCTAAAGTTATACCCAATAATTATAATAGTTAATGTGTTAATTTGGGGAAGTATGTTGTGAAAACCAACTTTGGAAAATAAAGCATATTTTACCACTTATGTTTTGCTGTAACAAAAAATACTAGAATTGACCCCATGCACTTGCAGAACATGTTGATTTCCATGGTATAAACCTATATCAATCACAGTGTTACCAACAAATGCCAACATCGATCAAATATTGCCTATGCTGTTGCAGACAATTTTGTCAAACCAATGAGATGAGACTATTACCTAGTTTAAACTGATGTTATTGGCATGCGTTGATAACACTGAGGTAGGCACATGCCAAATACATGCAAATCGGCTCAGGCAGACTCTGTTGCCAACAGCAGTAGCAGTGCAAAAAACATTTTAAAAAACTAAGCATATAGAATACAGCAGTCATGGGGGAATTGTAAATGGATTTTATGCCTGCGTCACATTTTTTTTCTGTTATTGAACGAATTAATAAGAGATGCTTAAGCCTGTATTCATTTTTTATATTTGTTTTTAGGAGTGCCCTTTGACCCTTGAACTAGTAAAACCCTGTTAAGCTGTTGCATTTGTCTCCTGGATCAGCCAAGGACAGTCTTGCCTACCACAGGGATTTTCAATTTCTTTGTATTTTGTCGGCCTGGACCACTGCCAGGAAAAGCTCAGGAAATTATAAAAACCCATTTGTTTCTGTAAGCAGGAGATTTTTTTTTTGATACTGTGGTTAGGGTAGCGTTTAGATCCACACGCACACATTCAGAATAACCCCTGCTCAGAGTCATTCAGATAATGTTGCTGTTTTCCTGTTGTTCTCAATAGAATATCTCATTGTTAAACTGTATATTTTACAATAAAGTACTTAAATATTGCATAATGACCCGAGAGAACAGCCATTTATAACTGCAAACAGCAAACAAAGACCTGTCCCAGCTCGGAAATGTAGTTTCTGTTGCAGTTGGAAAATCAATGCCAAAGAATAAACAATGAAATTTTAACGAAAGAACCGATAATACACTGCAATCATTCAATCTAAATCCTGTAGCAAAATTAAGTGTTTAATACTTTTCTCTTGCAGGAAACCAATATTCTGTAAAAATGGCATCATCAGGTGCTTTTTGTTATCTATCTTTTTTATTGATTTAGCCATTTGAATAGATTTGTCCATTACTATTACACAACAATATGGAATTATACATTATGTAAACAAAGTTTTCATAATTACACATTCACTTCCACATAAAGATCCTCCTTCTAATTGTTTTCACATTTCTTCTGGACAGGTTCAGGAACAACAGCAATTTCATTATCACTTAGTAAATCTCCATCAATTACACATATGTTAGATGAAACTCAGCTTTAGCATTTCTTTCGTTTAACCATTGTTCTAGCTTACAGCCCATGCCCATTTATATATTTGCTTGAGTACTTTTTGAAGACTGATCACTAGCAATAATGTTTAGGTCTGTTATATGTATGGCAAAACGATCAATAACTTTACTCTCTGTTCCCTGTTAATATCCCTTTGCTTTTTGCATTTTTATTTTTCTAATGCCACTTTTAATGTATACATCAAAAACATAGTCCTCATTACTATCTTCACTTACAACAGACACTTTTGTCTGTGTAAGTAGGACTTCAAACTCATACTCTGAGGAACTCATGACAACATTCCCACAATATGAGTGACAAACATTATCATTGTTTATCCCTTACATAAACCACAGCAGAACCAATTACACAATGTATTTGTGTTCTTCCATGTATTTGGAGCCAATGTTTCATAGTGGACCTGATATGGAAATGGTACCACTGTGAATGAGGTTCATGCCATTGTGATAACATTGTGGGAGTCAGAATTTGAATATGGTAACCAGTAGCTCCTGGCATTGTAATTGATGCAGTGCTGCTATTGTCCCTTAGTATACAGAACCATTGCATTTCATAGCAGTGTCATAGTGTTTTCCTTGAAAACCATTTGGTGGCCACTATCTAATGGACTGCACAGGAAATTGCAAATCAAACACAATGAGCTGTTGTTGATTCAGTTAATGATTGAGAAGATAGTTTTGTATAGATGTTATCCATTATATGCACCATACTCCATCAAAGATTTATTTTAATTATGTCATTTAGCTGGCTTTCAGCTCTCCTTGTAAACCAGCCTGTCTGAAGCTCCAATTCCCTAAATGGGTTTGTTTTTTTCCACTGTATTCATCTTGTGGTGTGTGACCTTGTGACTTGCATGCTTGTGTACACAGACCCTTAATGGAAAAATGAGTGTAAGCTATTATAGTTTCAAACTCCAGTTTACCGGTATAATCAAAAAACAAAAGGTCAGCTTTGTTGTCTCTTGCTGATATAATAGCTTTTTAAAAAGTCCCAATAAAGCTTTGAGGAACGATTCACTGTCAGCTGTTTACCCTCTCTAGTTACCAAATTAAGGCACATTTTCCACTTGAGGCCTGTAATAGGGAAGGAAAGGCTGCTTGGTGTCTGACTTACATGTTACTTAGTATCTGCAGTTAAACCTCTGCAGTGCTCATAATGAGAGACCGCTACACTCTCCTATTGTACTAGTGATGGGATGCAGTGTATAATTTGTCCTATACTGTACTTACTTCTAAGGAGAAATATTAAAAGAAACTTAATAGAATGACAAATGTTTCGACTCTAAATCTTTCTCAATGCAGGTTTGACACTGCTGTTTTAGAAACTGAAGGTTCCATGTAGTTTTCTTTTTGGGAGAGAAATTATCCTTCCAAATGCAAATGACCTAATTAATATTAAAATACGGGAGGGTATATTTCAATGTTTCTGCCTTGCGCGATTACAGATATCATGCAGCTTTCTTAAACTGGGTTTCCACAAAGTGTTTGGGTTGTGTTGAAGAAAGCAAAAAAAAAAAAAACATTTCATAAGTGTATTATCCTTGTATTTTTGGTTATATATTTGTTATAACCCTATTATATTATATACATACATATATAATATATACAAGTCCAATCCATCTAGCCAAAATGTTTAGTAGAGTCATTTTTTAAATATTGGTAGTAAATCTACAATAGGCTATAAGACTATAAGGCTATAAGGCTATAAGACTGCAGTCGCTATGTAAAATATACCCCCATCAATTAACAAAAAGCAACAAACACTTCATGTAGCGCCACACTCTAAATACCTTTTGTCAAAATAACAGTGGCAAAGAGGATTTATACTAAGCTGTAAACAAAGTGCGTGCTGGGAGGAGGAGCGTCATGCATGCGGTACTGGTCTATTCTTAAATGTGTGCTCTGTCTTGTGGTTTGCACGGGGGTTGATGGTTTAAAAACAGCGTTTTAGTTTAGACAACCTTTTAATATTTTAAAATCTTTTTAACTGGTTTTAACTGCTTTTTCTTTCTTCCTGCTTCGCTGTACTATACTATGCACTTTAGCCTTTAGGGTATTAATGTAGACCTTTACTGTGATGAAGGAGGTTAAGTAAAGTGCTTCTATTTTTGTTTTAAACAATTGCAATTCTGGCACCAGTTTTGCTTACATTGCAGAATAAATACATTTTGGCGTTTTTCATACAGCCGACTGCTGCAGTTGCTGGTACAAGATTTATTCCTGGTTTACCTCCTTTCTGACAGAAGATCCTTTGTTTAACAGATTTTACTACTTGGACTTTTCAGCAGATTGAGTTTTGTAATATTTTATTTTTTTCTCTTTTGTTTTGATACTTTGTGAATGACAACAACTTGCACTTATTTTTAGTATAGATATTTGTGCAAGAACCCTTCCCTGACAATCTGAAAATACTTTTTTGTAAATATTTTAATGTGGTTTTACTGTGCTTTATCTTGTTTCTGTTTAATTCTATTTTAACGACTTGTTCATTTTTTGTTAGTCTACTTGGTAGACAAACAAACCACTGATAATAAAAAAGTGTATATATCTCATTTGCTGACTCTGGGCTTTTCTTGGGTGATCTGGCCTGTGCGCATTGTCTCCCCCGGAATCAAAACAACCTGTGTTAGGATAAAAATATGAATTCTGGGCAATAGGGTTTCCTATATTTGTCTAAAGTGGGCTTCTGGGGCTCCATAATTCTTAGGTGACGTAGTCTTGTAGGTATTTTAGTTTTGGTGCCTGTGGTGACTGGGAGGCTGTAGACAGCCTTTACGCTGCTGCCCCCCTTTCCCCCGTGACATCTAATTTGGCGCAGTCTGCAGGATTCCGGGTTTGGAGCGGCGAGACAGTCCAGATCATGCCGGGTGGAGAACCTGAGTCCACTGGTGGGATGGCTATGATGATGCCAATAATTACGGGTGCACCTTGGGTGTCTAAGTTTCAGAGAACAGGATCAGAAATCAGTTTAGCCGAATGGAAAAAACAAATACAGGTTTTTTTTTTTACTTATACAGGAATTGAATGAAGCACAGAGGGTGGATGTGATTTTGGGGGCTTTAGAAGGTGAAGCCAAAAAGGAAATTTGTGTTTTAAGTGCTGGGAACTGAGATAGCCCAGAAAAGATCTTTACGTGTTTAGAAAGTTTGTTTGGTGATCAGGTTTCCTTTTCCGTTATAAGGTCTAACTTTTTTCAGCTGTGTGCAACATCCAAATGAAACCTTGAAGGCTTATATTTTGTGTTTGAGAGAGCTGTTTTGTAGGCTACAGTGGAGAGACCACCGTGGTGCCCCCTCTGAAGACCATCTGCGGGACCAGTTGTTGGGCCTCAGAGACGGTGGTCTGTGACAGGCTTTGTTGGTTTTGTATGACGCACTCCAGAAGTGTCGCTTGAAGGAGTACGTCAGCAAGCCTTGCTGTTGGAAGAGGAATGCTACAATGATGCATGGCCCCAAGTGAAGTGCCATGCTATGGGTGAGTCTACTACTCCACGGTCTAATTCACAGGAGCCCATGGACTGGAAGCAGGAATTCAGGAAGGAGCTTCTACAAGAAATCTAGGGTCAGTTGGGGGAGTGGTGACGTGATATGCTGAAAGAACTGCGGCCAGAGACAAGGGCAGCAATTCCTGCTGCAGTATCGACGGCTCCTCCTCCAGGAGTCTCTTTTGTGCCCCAGCCTGCTGAATCTGGGAGGAGACCACTGGAACACCTTTTGCAAAATGTATGAGCTGTGCAGGGTAAGCTTATTTGTCGACGTTGTGGAATAGTGGGACATATTGCCACAAGGCCGACTTTAAACTTCTAGGCCCTACCGTTACTACCGTTACGGTCCAGGTGGTAGGAGGGCCTAAATCGGACTTGCCTATGGGAACTAAAACACAATTTGTTGGGGATTGTCCATTAGTGAGGTTGTGTGTAGATGGAGTACAGCTTATACGGTTGTTGGATACGGGGTTGCAGGTAACAATGATGCGTAAAAGCTTGTTTGACCAACACTTTCCACCTAGCAAGATAAGACATGGCAAACAATCGCACAGGCTAACTCTGCAAGCAGCAAATGGTTTAGAGGTTCCTTATGTAGTCTATGCAATCATGGATTACGAGGTCGAGGGAGTAAAAATGCCTGCCCGTGGGGTTGTAATTGTTAGTGGTGTGTGTTTGTTGGGAATGAATGTGATTACAGCCTGCTGGACTGCCTTGTTTAATGGGTCTATAGGGCCACATTTTATGTTTTCTCAGCCAAATTCTAGTTCACAGAAGGCAAGGAGATAGGCCTTTTCAGTTTGCAAAAGACTTGCTGCTTTTGCAGGGCAGGACGGCTTTGTGGGGTATGTATGGCCAACCAGCAAACTTGTACCAGCGAAATTGTAATCTGTGGACGAGTTCCAACCAGACTCAAAGGGAGTGATTACTATGGATTGGTGGAGGCATCGCCTAGCCCTGAAGCAGTGAGATCCCTGTATGTAGGATGTCAACATTTGTTTCAGTATGTACAGCTTTTGGCCAACAGTTTTGCATGACCCTATAGAATTAACTAGTCGAATGAAACAATGTTATGTTAACATATTGAATTATATACGACTTTGTAGTTTTCCATATTCTTTACGAAAAACTGACAAAAATTGAAAAATGTGACATTTCAAAATCTAACATGAAATACTGTACTACTATTATGGCTTCTGGTAGACTTTTGCAATATCATTTTATTGTTTCTTTGATTAAATGTTGTTAAATAAAAGACCTACATTTTATGTTCATATATTATTATTATTTATTTCTTAGCAGACGCCCTTATCCAGGGCGACTTACAATTGTTACAAGATATCACATTATTTTTACATACAATTACCCATTTATACAGTTGGGTTTTTTTACTGGAGCAATCTAGGTAAGGTACCTTGCTCAAGGGTACAGCAGCAGTGTCCCCACCTGGGAAGGAACCCACAACCCTCCGGTCAAGAGTCCAGAGCCCTAACCACTACGCCACACTGCTGCCCCATATATACACTGAGTGTACAAAACATTAGGAACATCTGCTCTTTCCATGAAATAGACTGTCGAGGTGAATCCAGGTGAAAGCTATGATCCCTTATTGATGTAACCTGTTAAATCCACTTCAATCAGTGTAGATGAAGGGGAGACAGGTTAAAGAAAGATTTTTAAGCCTTGACACAATTGAGACTTGGATTGTGTATGTGTGCCATTCAGAGGGTAAATGGGCAAGACAAAAGAGTGCTTGAACGGGGTATGGTAGTAGGTGCCAGGCGTGCCGGTTTGAGTGTGTTAAGAACTGCAACGCTGCTTGGTTTTTCACGCTCAACAGTTTCCCGTGTGTATCAAGGATGGTCCACCACCCAAAGGACATCCAGCCAACGGCAGGCCAGTGGTCGAAAACGGCTCATTGATGAAAGAGGCCAAAGGAGGCTGACACGAATTGACGAATTGTGCAGAGCAACAGACGGGCTACAGTTAGTCAACTGACAGTCCAGTACAACATTGGTGCCGAAAGACCCATAAAAGAATGTACAACTCGTCGTACCTTGACACGAATGGGGTATGGCAGCCGATGACCTAACAGAGTTCCACTTCTTTCAGCAAAACACAAGAAACTGTGGTTGCCGTGGGCTAAGGAACGAAAACACTGGACACTGGAGGATTGGAAAAACATTGGCTGGTCTGATGAATCCTGGTTCCTGCTGTTTCACGCTGATGGGAGAACTAGGGTATGGAGAAAACCACATGAGTACATGCATCCATCATGCCGCGTGTCAACATTGCAGGCTGGTGGTAGTGGTGTGATGGTGTGGGGTGTGTTTTCATGGCACACATTGGGCCCCTTGATAAAAGTGGAGCAACGTTTGAATGCCACAGGATATCTGAACATCATTGCCAATTAGGTGCATCCCTTCATGGCAGCAGTGTATCCATCTGCTAATGGATTTTTTCAGCAGGATAAGGCCACAAGTCTAAGATTGTCCAGGAATGGTTCCCCAAACATGACAGTGAATTCAGCTTACTGCAGTGACCTGCCCAGTCACCAGATCTCAATCCAATTGAGCATCTGTGGGATGAGATGGAAAGAGCTATTCGGAATAGAGATCCACTACCAGCCAACTTGACACAAGCATTGGAGTCAACATGGGCCAGCACCCCTGTGGAGCGCTTTTGACACTTTGTACAGACCATGCCCGGCCGAATTGAGGCTGTTCTGAGGGCAAAAGGGGGTGCAACTCAATATTAGGAATGTGTTCCTAATGTTTTGTACACTCAGTGTATATATATATATATATATATATATATATATATATATATATATATATATATATAGGTGAAGCAAAACTTTTGGCCATAGCTGTAGGTGTTAAATATATTAAATAACATGGACCAGCACTTGCAATTCAGTTTCTGAAAGTATTAACAATTAAGTTAAGCCTACTTTAATATTCCAGAGGGAACATTTTCATGTTGGTGTTTTGACTGATTTTTTTTTTTTTTTTAAACAGCCCTGTATTCCCTTTGGTTTCAATGTTTTGTTTTTTTCTTTTACATTTTACCATACAAATCCCTGACTATCAGGCTTTCATTATGATTATACTTGCTTTACCAACTTTTGCTATACTTTTACTATTGCTTTGTTCCTCTGTATGATGGTGAATGTAAACCTCAAAGGCAACATATCATACAACCCAGTAACTCTATATTGTCATGACTTGATAGTCATCAAGCTCTGACATTTCCACCCTGTGTTATTCCACACCACTTGATGCAGTTTCCTCAAATAAACACTGCAATAGTGCAATAATAGAGCAATTCTGACGACATATTTTCCAATAGTTTTTGATGAGGGGTCCTTTGGTTGCTGAATGTTTCAAACATAGAAACAGGGAAATGGAAATTGTTGGCTGTAGTGAAGTTTGTGCCATCAGTCTCTAGATCTTTAGTGTTTAGTACACATGAAGGTTGTCCATTTATCCTGTAAGATTGTGGACCTCAAACTGGGGGGGCACCCCTCACAGGGAGCGCAGAATGTATCCTGGGGGTGCGTGAGAAGGTTCCGGATTTTATTTTTAATTTTTTTAATTACTGTGCACATCTTAACCTAGCAAACCTAACTGCTGATACCTCCTGGTATGTCAAAGTTTCTAGATGGCGCTGTCTGACTTGTGCCTTTTATTTAAGCTTGCATATTATTGGTCGAAGTCCGCTGCCATCTGGTGATGTACGTTGTTTACCCGCTTACTACGTGGCATGCACATTAGTAAGCGTTGGACCCAATTGGTATTATTTGCAGTGTTAAGTTTGCTTGTCTTATGATAGATCAGTGGCTGGTTCATACAAAAGAAAAAAACACAACAGCAGTGACATACAGAGAAGCCAGTGGTATGTTGGATTTTTTTAAACCAACATGTGCATGTATGTATACCACAGACAAGAGGAAGTGGGGGCTTCTGCTCCAGGAACATCTACAAACAAACTTTAAACTCTACAGGGATTACATCAATCACATCATTTCAGCTTCAATACAACAGCATACTTTTTCCTAGCACATTCCACTAATGTTTACATAATATGGTTCAGAGTTTTAATTGAATGCAATTTGGCTAACTGAAGGACACCTCATTGTAAGGAACATTGAATGATAACAACTGCTGGAAGCTGTCATCAGGGTTGCTCTATCATTGCATGCTGCAGTATAAACTTGGAAAGACAGCAACAAGTGCTGGGGAATACCATGAAGTGGAAATGTCAGAGCATTGTGATATTTTTAAAACCTTGATGGACATAGCACCATAGAGAATGAATCACCATAGTATTGAGTTACCATGTTGTGTAATAGTAACGCCCGGTGTGTGAGCCTTTTGCTAAGCTCACCAGGGACAGAGCAAAATACTTTGAAGCCTGTATCACTTTGTAGAATGGGAATAATGCTTTCTGCAGCATGGATTGTGATAGCTAGTTTGTTTTTCACATGGGGGCACAATATTCTATTTGAGGCTAAAACGGCAAGGAACTATCAATACTAGATGTTTGTTTTATATATGTTCCGGTAAAAGTCAGAATATTGGAAAATCTTAAGATTTACTGGTAAATGTCGACATTTCCCAAGTAAAGCGGGAAATGTCTGAAATAAACATGATAACGCTTTTCTTCGGACATTCACTGGCAAATCTCAAGAATAACCAAGTGGCTTTGACTAATGACTGAATGTCTTTACAAAATAAACATGATAACGCTTTTCTTCTGACGTTTCTGAGTAAATCTCAAGGATAACCAAGTGGCTTTGGCTTTCGCGCATTTATGTAGTTGCCAACATGACAGGGAAATTGTTTCTAAGCAGCCTCTTTCTGGTGGGCAAGGGTTCAAACTATGTATGTGCAATAAAAAGTGTTCCAACAAAACGTGATATTGTGAGACTTCAGGAGTCCTGTGTAACTCCAAGAGTCTGCAATAAGTAAATCTATCTATTCATTGCCTGTGTTTGTGGTGTTTTGTGTCACAACTACGGAAGCATCCTTGTGCCAATTAAAAAAATAATAATAATAATAATAATAATACAAATCTCCTACGTAGGACTTTATATTTGTTACGTAGGACTTTATGTCTCTTAATTAGGACTTTATATCTCCTAATTAGGACTTTATATCTCCTACGTAGTCCTAATTAGGAGATATAAAGTCCTACGTAGGAGATACTTTTTTTTTAATTGGCACTAGGACACTTCCGTACACGACTAAAGCGTGATTTTCTGTTAAAAAATGGCCTAAATGATTTAATTTGCATTCAACGGAATGTTATTTTTCATTAAACTACTATGTATTTGGAGTACAATATCCTTCAACACTATTGTGAATTGTTTTATATGCAAATTTACTAGAACGTTTTTCTATATAAATGGATCACAATATTGTTCATTATCATGTTGAATATTGTTTGAAATTAATGTTTTTTTTTATTAATGGAAAATGTGTATGCAGAAATACATATATTGTTTCACATTAATGATTATTTTGTTAATTGACCATTTATATGCAGGAATAAATACATTCTTTGATAATATACAGTATATACCTGCATTTACCAATAAGCTTGGGTAAATGTCAGAAAAGCAACCAATTTCTTCATAATACCGGACGTTTTCCACCTTATTTGGTAAATGTTGACCAATAAAACTTAAGATTGACCAGATTCTAACTTTTACTGAAATTCTCTCTCTCTCTCTCTCCCTCTCTCTCTCTCTCTCTCTCTCTCTCTCTCTCTCTCTCTCTCTCTCTCTAGAGAGAGGCACTTAAACTCCTTAAACACCTATAATAAGTGACTACATTGTTCAATGAAAGAGTACTTAACTGTAAATTAGAAAAGATTGAGATCTTCTCAATAAGCTTTTTACTTCGTCCCAACAGCAATCAGATTCTGGTCAATCAGTCATTAATACGCTTTATTAGAATTCCTCTTTCCTGAGATATGCTCTTTAGATTTTTATCATTTATCTTTACCTGCTATTAAACTTCTCTCTTGCAGTTATTTGTGGCTAACCTGTTAGAAAATGTATTGTACTTTCTTGTGCATTTGTTTCTTAACGTACTTACTAATTTCAGTTATTGACTGAATATTGTTAATTTCGGAATGATATGAGGAAACAATAATATTTTTATTTTATTTGACTATAGATTTTTATACAGTATTTTGTATTATCTACAGTTGACCCTTTGTCACCTAAAGTGTGAAACAAGAACAGTACAGTTAAACTGTCACAATGCAATAATCAATGATTCTTTCAATATTATTTTACTGAGATCCACTTCTATAAAGTCTCCCATCCAAGTACTAAGCAGGCCCAACTTTGTTTAGCTTTTAAGATTTGATGAGATGGGAATGCAAAATGTCTGAGCTGCAGGTACCAAAACACAACATCCTGGCTACAAGACCCTGCATCTTAAACTTCAGCTTCCTGGAAGTGGGACGAATGCACAATTAGAAAAGATACTAGGAAATGGGACAGGTCAGAAATGCAATATACTGTACTGTGAGATATTGAACCAGACTGAACAGCAGAATAGTGCTTTCTAAAACCTGGCACATAATCTGTATCAGCCTTGACCAGCTTCATATGCAATGGGTGGTTTTTATACTCTCTTTCTATCCGGTCTGTATACAGGACTCAAGCAGCCGGAACACTCAAGGGTTTCTGACTCTATAAAATGGACTTCCTGTGTACATTGTTTGACCTTGTGGTTAACAATAGTGGGGTTTCCAAGCAGTTTAGAAACTCCAAACTCCATTGTCGTGAGAATGATGTAGCACACACATACCAAGCACATTCCTCATGCTATAGGAAGGGCACGGTCAGAACATGGTGCGGATAAAAAGGGTGGGTAAATCTCCTTCTCACGCTAAAAAGCCACGCAAACGGACCAAAAATGATTTTTAAATTTTTTTTTTTATGGAAACATGTCCGAAAGCTGTACCTTATGTTCATGAGACTTCAACAGTGAAGATCCCGTTTGTGACATAACCTCGCGCAACTTTCTACAAGAACTAAATGCCTTAATTCTTTATTAACAACTGAGATCTGCTGGAAGTAGCCCTGGCAAGATTCTTGAACCAAATAGGAAAAAATAAGCATACAGTGTAGCCAGCCATGAAAAATGACTGTGGCACTTGCCCATCCGCAACCCCCCCACACTACTAAAGTTTTTATAACAGAAGGAGAGGAGATTATTATATGTTGTTTATTTAAAAATAAAAACGTTTTAGTTTTTTCTGAGTAAGATACTATTATAGAATGTTTTTAATTTGCAAGACCTGTGTGGTTCTGTACAGTGCTGTGACACAGCAACAATATACAGAACTATAAGTCGTCTCATTCAGGAAGTGCCATGATTGGCTTTTATTACACAACATCACGTGCATTCAGTGAGTTGGTGTCATGTTTGTTCAGACAGACCTTGCAATAAAATTAGCTTAAGCAGGTTGACAAGACGGAGAGAGTTTAGCTGTGTGAGTTGTAAGCACATCATAACCAGAGGGTTGCACCTCAAGCTTTTCTGCTGACCAGTCGATTTGATAGGCTGTTTGGCTGTGTTCTGACATACTCATGAATATGCATTTGACTTCTGTTAATGTGATTTGAAAGCTACGAGGCTCCTTGCAAACCGCAGCGCTATGAACTCGACACAACCCTCAACCACCAGTGCCAATCATCCACTGTCTGAAATAAACCTTGTATCCCCACTTACTTCAAATGCAGAAGTCAAATGCTTCTAAATACACCAGAACAGATATTTAGGGTTGCTGGTTTTTGGCTTTTATTTCTGAGCGCTCTGCCTGCCTTTAATGTTATAATTAGCATCTCCATTTCTTCACAGCATGGAGTTGTAGCTACAACACTAAACTGCCTGTTTCATAAAACAAAGACACCACCCTTGCTAAACTCGTCAAATAAAATAAATAATAATAATTGCGATGGTTATTTATGTGTTTGCACTTGTTAAAATACAGAGCAATTAATTGTATGTTATTCGTTGGAGTAGAAAGAAGTCTTTGGCCCTGTCCACACTATGCCTTTAAACTAATTAATTGGCTTTAAACCGGCTTAAAAGTGCCAAATCAGGTTAGCGTCAACACTACGTAGCATTTAACACTGTACTCGAGACCACCTCAGGGGGTAGTCTTGAGTCCGGTTCTAAATTAAATTGCATCAGGTAGTGCGGTTTGTCAGAAGTGTGGATGCTGTAATACCAAACTACATTTTTGGTGTATCCTCCAGTATCCCAAAATGCTTTGTGATATGTTTGGCTAAGTACTTATAACAGGTGTCTCAAGGACTTGCTATCAGTGTACTCTGCGCTCTAGGTATTCATTTTTATGCTTACAAAAAATCTGTATGGATTCTGTTAAACTAGTGGGGAAAATAACAAAAGCACAATGTTAAAGTAGGCGACTGCAAAAATGAAATAATGTAAGATAAAAGTAGTATCGAGGATGAACAATTCACGTAATTTGTCAGCTCTGTTTGAAATAAAATTAAGGGGACCACAATTAGGCTCAGGCAAGTTATAAAGGTAAAAGCAAAGATTGTTTTGTAATTAAAAGTTTAATTATGAAACAGAATCAGCTAAATTTGTATAAAGGGACGTAAACTGATTAAAAATAAAACATGAAAACTTGAAGCCCTACTTGTGTGTGTGTGTGTGTGTGTGTGTGTGTGTGTGTGTGTGTGTGTGTGTGTGTGTGTATTTGCATTTACTTCTTCCAAAATACTTGTTTTATTTCTTTTTAGCAATATAGACCTCTATTAATATGGGACATAAGACATTATTTTAAAATAAAATACAGTGCATGGTGGGATACTATTATATTAATTTCCACTGTTCATTGCGCTGCTAGTAAGTGTAACCAAACTATTTTAATAGTGTGTGTATGCATTAAGCCCGACTAAACACGAAACGGTACTTTAGTGTGGATGCTTTGAGCTGGATTAATTAAAGCATTTTTGAGTATGGTTCTCGAGATCAGTTATCTAGTATGGACAGGGCCTTAATTAATCAGCTTATTTCATGTATTAATAAAAATAATATAAACATATTTAAAGGCATTTTAAATACCGATATTAAATTGAAACACAGACAGTACTGAACACACTAATCAAAGCAGAGAATGGAGAGCTTTACAGAGACTCGACATAAGTAAATAGAGACAATTTAGCACAGAAGTATGTCGAGCTGCGCACTGCTTGACAACAGTGCCTTATAGCTGGCTACGGTCTTGCAGTAAGAGTGGTTTAGAGGCCTCTTCATTCAGTGTTTATTTTTTATTTTTTTATTTCTGTAACGCTATGTATGTGTTTTTGTTTTGTTTCCCGTGCTTTATTATTATATATTTTTCGTGGCCAAACGAGGCAGGCTGAGACAGTTTTTCAACACAACCTAAAAACTTTTTGGAAACACAGTTTAAAAAAGCTGCACAATGTCAGTAGATGCGGAAGGCCAAAAATTGACAGAAACATTTAAATATACCCTCCCGTATTTTAATATTAATTATGGCATTTGCATTTGGAATTGTCAATGGGGGAGTTTCCATAACTGGTTATCTACATGTGAAGTGGCGATGCATGTGCACGTTTGAGAGAACAGCTCGAGAGGATCAGGTTTGTGCCCGAAAATAACGGCCACAGAGAGGAATAGGGTAAATCTCATTTACTTGTGAGCATGACGTAAAACATGGGAAATCCATCGGCCATTTTCACATGGAAATCCACATTTCATGTGAAAACCTCCACTGCTCCCAATCCAGACAGCCTTGGAGCATACGTGGAAGGTGTCTGGCACAGATCTCTATAATCCTACATCTCTGCCGGTTTTCAGCCATGGTGATCTGCAATAGTTGGGTTGGACAGTTTCATTATATACTTCAGGGTTAATTATTTTCTTTTTTCTTCAATTAATAAGTCGTTTGATAAATTAGTTGAAATATTATTCACTATCAACGATATGCCACCCCACCAATAGACATTTGAAAAACTATTTGGGCAACAGCAGTAAAACCTATTATTTGTTTTATTTTTGAACAATTATTTGCATTAATTTTCCAATTTTCTTCCCAATTTGGAATGTCCAATTATTATTCAACCTGGTTCACCGCTGCAGATCGGTTTAAGATGATGATTTCATGAAATAAGGGACATATTTGAATACTGCTACTTGCATACCTGGAACCGCATGTCATTCCTGTCTGAGGCCTGTATGTATGGTATGTATGGATGTGTGAAATTACTATTTCTAATTTAAATTGACATGCCTATAGTAAAGTAAATAACATGGTAAAGAGCTTAAGTTTTTGTGATAAGCTGCCCCTCTCCACTCTACCCCCTGGGTCTGAGTATATCAAACTTTTATTAGGAAATTCTAGAGCATCATCCAGCTTCAATAAGCAAGTGGGGGAGTCAGAAAGCATTACTTCCACTTAGTTATTGAACTCCTCTGGGGTGATAAATTACCTAATACCAGCCGTGTCTGGAGAAGAGAATTACATTGACTGCCTGCGGGTATCCCTGGTCATCCCGCCAGTTAGATTGGGAAGGGAGTGCAACATTTAGGACATGGACATGTGAAAGTGCACAGACAGGGATGGCACCACAGTTATATCAATGCATCAGTTTCATAAAATATACAATGCATTGTATATATATATATATATACAGTACTGTGCAAAAGTTTTAGACAGGTGTGAAAAAATGCTGTAAAGTAAGAATGCTTTCAAAAATAAACATGTTAATAGATTATATTTATCAATTAACTAAATGCAAAGTGAGTGAACAGAAGAAAAATCTAAATCAAATCCATATTTGGTGTGACCACCCTTTGCCTTCAAAACAGCATCAATTCTTCTAGGTACACTTGCACAAAGTCAGGGATTTTGTAGGCATATAGTCAGGTGTATGATTAAACAATTATACCAAACAGGTGCTAATGATCATCAATTCAATATGTAGGTTGAAACACAATCATTAACTGAAACAGAAACAGCTGTGTAGGTGGAATAAAACTGGATGAGGAACAGCCAAACTCAGCTAACAAGGTGAGGTTGCTGAAGACAGTTTACTGTCAAAAGTCATACACCATGGCAAGACCTAGCACAGCAACAAGACACAAGGTAGTTATACTGCATCAGCAAGGTCTCTCCCAGGCAGAAATTTCAAGGCAGACAGGGGTTTCCAGATGTGCTGTCCAAGCTCTTTTAAAGAAGCACAAAGAAACAGGCAACGTTGAGGACCGTAGACGCAGTGGTCGGCCAAGGAAACTTACTGCAGCAGATGAAAGACACATCATGCTTACTTCCCTTCGCAATCGGAAGATGTCCAGCAGTGCCATCAGCTCAGAATTGGCAGAAAACAGTGGGACCCTGGTACACCCATCTACTGTCCGGAGAAGTCTGGTCAGAAGTGGCCTTCATGGAAGACTTGCGGCCAAAAGCCATACCTCCGACATGGAAACAAGGCCAAGCGACTCAACTATGCAGGAAAACACAGGAACTGGGGTGCAGAAAAATGGCAGCAGGTGCTCCTGACTGATGAGTCAAAATTTGAAATATTTGGCTGTAGCAGAAGGCAGTTTGTTCGCCGAAGGGCTGGAGAGCGTACCGAATGAGTGTCTGCAGGCAACAGTGAAGCATGGTGGAGGTTCCTTGCAAGTTTGGGGCTGCATTTCTGCAAATGGAGTTGGGGATTTGGTCAGAATTAATGGTCTCCTCAATGCTGAGAAGTACAGGCAGATACTTATCCATCATGCAATACCATCAGGGAGGCATCTGATTGGCCCCAAATTTATTCTGCAGCATGACAACGACCCCAAACATACAGCAAAAGTCATTAAGAACTATCTTCAGCGTAAAGAAGAACAAGGAGTCCTGGAAGTGATGGTATGGCCCCCACAGAGCCCTGATCTCAACATCATCGAGTCTGTCTGGGATTACATGAAGAGAGAGAAGCAACTGAGGCTGCCTAAATCCACAGAAGAACTGTGGTTAGTTCTCCAAGATGTTTGGGCCAACCTACCTGCCGAGTTCCTTCAAAAACTGTGTGCAAGTGTACCTAGAAGAATTGATGCTTCATGCTGTTTTGAAGGCAAAGGGTGGTCACACCAAATATGGATTTGATTTAGATTTTTCTTCTGTTCACTCACTTTGCATTTAGTTAATTGATAAATATAATCTATTAACATGTCTATTTTTGAAAGCATTCTTACTTTACAGCATTTTTTCACACCTGCCTAAAACTTTTGCACAGTACTGTATATATGTCAGGCCACCAGTAAACTGATTGAAGAGAGGCCCAATATATCAATGTATGACTGCAAGAACAATTTAGTTCTCCTTTTTGTCTAACTATTGTACCAATATACTAAACTGCTATTTTTTTTTATGTTAAACCTGTTATTAGTCCCAGGACTAATACTATACCATGTAATGTACAAACACAGTTGCTACGTTTCCCTTGTTTACGGTAACACTTATCCCATACCCCCATAATGTTTAAATCTAACCTCTATCCAGTCAGACTGGGGATTTCTGCCACTATACATACGGCTCCAAATATGCACCCTTTGCTTTCCATTATTGCCCACACAGGCTCAATATACTCATTATTCTTCTTTAAAGTGTAAAGTAGCAGACTATGCCCTGTTATGGTCATATAGGACAGCATGATGCTTTAGTTATGCCACTGTTATAGAATACATCTTTAGTATTCTAAGCAAACCACAATGTCGATCTCTTAAAATGTTATTCTAAGATAGCAACGCCTGCTGAGTAGTGAAAGGGCTTTTTTGAGCCCCTGCAGCCACTGCCTGCTTCCCAGCTCCTGGTTAAGCAGCATATGCTAGTGTAACCAGCGGGAGGGTACTTTATCTACTGCAGGATCAAAGATGAAGGGAGATCAATTGATTTAAAATGTGGAATTTGAAAGAACTCTATTCTTGGTTTGGCATTGCTCTCTTTGTTAATGTCCAAGGTATCTAGGTGTTGGACTACTATCTCTCAAAGTTCTCGGCAGAATTCAGAGCCAGTGCTGGATCACACTGCCTGTTGTTCACTCTTTGTCATTTTAGTAATTAATAATTAAGATTACTTTCTCCTTTATTGTAATTGCTTACATTGCTTTTACATTAAATAACTAATGTTTGCATTATCAACGTTTTAATGGCCAACCAGAGCAAGCTTTAATTTCTATTTGGCATTTTACAGAAGTCTGGTAGTCCTGTTTTGTGTCCAGGTAGTGGAGCATCAGGTTGTGGAGAACCTTATGAGAAAAACAAAAACACAGCTTAGAATTAGTCTTGGCAGTCACCTTTGCCAAAAAAAAAAGAACAAAGTTTTGGTGGCTGAAAAATGTCCCACCCATCTGTATTCGTTACCTTACCATCCAGTGGAGTAACTGGAAACTGCAAATCTTCACTGGCTGATGAAACACGTTAAGGATTGTACAGCCTGCTGAGTTCATAACAAGCCAACCATTTAGACACACTAAATAATTAGTATACATTAATTGAAAGCAAAGCTTTATATAATATGCACAATTATTTCTATGATTTATTCCGTACTGATAATTACCCAGACAACAGCCTGTAACATAGACGTAGGTATTTTCATCCTCATTCATTTTATGACTGCTCTAATTACCAACAACTGAGTATTTATAAAATTCCAAAAGTCAATGCTGGTATGACTAGTTACATGGAGGTACATTTTTTACAGAATTTGTACGCTATGCACACTGCATAATTTAGTGGACACGTTAGGCAGTCTTGCAAAGGAAAAGGTGTGCACATCACTGTATGTAAAAAGTACTGCTGCATTTTTAGAAGGGGATTCATTTCCAACTGTACTATTTAGCCAAGTAATGCATTTCCTATATATGTTTTTCAATGTTTGCAACGTTAGTGAAAGCTCAGTTTTAATTATAATTGTAATTGTTTAATCAGTCACATAGATAGAATAGCTACAATGAATAATCAAGGAAAGGACTTCGATGTTTAATATTTTTTTTATGTCTGTCCAGAGAAATAATCAATTAGATACAAAGAAGAGTAAAAAGCCAGCCAACTCTAACAATAAATTACTTTATTTTTCCTTTTGCTTACGAAAAACAAATTTAAGTCTCTTAAAATTTACAATGCAATATTTCAGACTGTTTAAAGCTTATAGTTGGAATTATAAATGATTCACTGTGCTGTTTTTTCCAGAGACAAATGCTCTAGGAGCAGCCACACACCCAAAAGCTGACTCTAACACTGAATTACAATTTAATGGCAAACCTTTAACTTAATCTTAACCTTATAGTCAAAAAATGCAATTCAGTCTCACAGTGGGATGATTAAAATAACATGTCCTATTCAACAGATGCTGTTGCAAATGTGGATGTTTCCCAACTATGTAAATCTTTGAAATATTGTTATAATTCTAATTTAGATTTCTTTTATCTGTGGGCTCTAAAATATGACTGAAACTTTGACTCAACTGTTGTATATCCCTGGTAGCGAATTTAGCAAGCTTTGTTGGGTTATATTGAAAACCTTTTCTTCCACTGTATTATTTTTGCTGTGAGTATTTTTGCACCCACAACACCACACTAACAATGAGCCTTCACTACTGGGAAAGAAATGCAGTTCCCTTTTAATTCGAAGACAACCACCAACCAATACTTTTGGGATATGCCTGCCACAGGTCAGGTATTTACTGAGCATTTTATGTCAGAGCTGCCGACGGTGCTTTGGCGCCCTCGGTGCCTCACAGCCTCAGTGCCTCGGTGCTTTGGCGCCCTCGGTGCCTCACAGCCTCAGTGCCTCGGTGCTTTGGCGCCCTCGGTGCTTCGGCGCCACAGCATGTCGATAACCACCTGCACTCAGTGCACCGATATTTTGGTGCACCAGTGCTGCATTCCCAGGTTCCTCGGTGCTTCGGCACCTTCCGGAGCCTCAGAGCCTCGGTGCACTTTGTGCCCTCACTCCCTCAGTACTTTGGCTCCTTCGTGCCTTAGAGCCTACCTGCACTCAGTGTCCTCAGTGCTCATGCGCCCTTGGTGCCTGAGTGCTTCAATATTTGGGCAGCTTCAGTACCCTCGCTGCTGTGGCACCTGTATACCCAAGTACTCCACTGGTTAATGCCCTCCGGTGTTTTCAATGCCCTCGGGGCATTAGAGACATCAATCATGGCTAAATTCCATGCTTGCACGTCCTGCAGAGCGAAACTTCCTTCAGAGGACAAGCACCTCCTCTGCGTCTGGTGCCTGGGCATGCAGCACGCTTCCTCTGCCCTTGGAGATGAGATGTTCTACGCTATTTGTGCAGCGTGACCTACCCCCACCTGGGTGGGTGGCCGCGCACTCTACCCGAAGAGTGGCTACGTCATGGGTCCTTTTTAGAGGAGTCTCACTGACTGCTACGCCGGTTAGCTGGTCTACTCCACATACTTTCACCAGATTCTACCAACTTAATGTGCTAGATCCCTCTATTAGGCCTCCTTTATTAGGCACAAGGGTCCTTGAGGTTGCACGTTTGCACCACAAACTCTAGTTTTGCGGTAGCGAGATGTCCCTCGTCTGCTGTCTCCGCTCATGCTCCCTCGTGACGGGATATACTTTTCTCAAAAGTATTTTTTGGTGGTTGTCTTCGAATTGGAAGGGAATGTTAGGTTACGGATGTAACCCTGGTTCCCTGGTTCGCTTCAGCGGGTTCGATGCAAAAAGAGGAAGTGAGCTCCATGGAGTGACTGTTTGTTCCTTCGGGAGGCGGGACCCTGGACGTCACTTGTTGGAAGAGCCTATCGGCAGCTCTGACATAAAATGCTCAGTAAATACCTGACCTGTGCCAGGCATATCCCAAAGTATTGGTTGGTGGTCATCTTCTCTTTCAAGGAACCAGGGTTACATCCGTAACCTAATGATTTCTTGTGTATTATAATGATTTTAAAATTTAGGACTAAATTATCTTTTTTATTTGTAAACTAGTTGACCCTTTTAAACTTAGTTTTTATAATAACGTAATAATTTACAGAAATAATTACACAGTCTAAATGATTTTGATAATCCACCATAAGTGACTTTATTTTCCTGCTACTGTGACTGTTGCATAGTTTCTATGGAAACCTACTTAGAGCCAACCATCCTGTTTCCATGGAAACATGCCGAGACCCTTTATCAGATGAAGGAAAGTAAAAAGGCCTCCAAGGACAAGTGTGTTGTTCAGTGTTCTGAGGATAGATATACAGTCTACCCTGCTTAAGTGAATAATGTTTAGGTGTATATTGTGCCTAAGTAATAAATTTCAAAATCCAAAACCATTACCAGTGCTGTTTCATTAACTTTACCCTGTTTAATTAATTCCTGTTTTATTGTACAGGAGTGATATATTTTTATACAGCTAACTGAGCATGTGCAATGTGAACTGACATATCTGGGCACAGGCCCGGTGTCAGGACCGTGAATGCTTTCAATACTTTCCCACACTAATATGATGTGCTAAAATGAACACAGCATTTGTTAAAGGTTCACTGATAATGATTGCTGTTCAGTTCTTAAGTAAGCTAAAATTACATGTAGATATGTGAAGAGACTATGAATGAATACAGTTTTCAGAATGACAATGGTAAATGGTGTGCAATGTACATAAGCTGATAATTGCCCATCCATTGTCCATTACTTCTCATGAACAAAAAGGATCTACAGAGGAGAGGACGCCATACAGTCTAAGAGTATATGGAGGTGCCCTGTCTGTCTTACATTGTTACATATGCCTGTACTACATATCATTCAGCAATAACTTTTAACCCTTGTGTTTAAAACAAACATCTCTCATAACTCTTTGAAGACCCTGGGATATTCTTATAATTAAAAGTCAATCAACTACCTTTGTTTTTATACCAAGCACATCCTTGTTCTACTCAGGAAACGTGTGTGTGTGTGTGTGTGTGTGTGTGTGTGTGTGTGTGTGTGTGTGTGTGTGTGTGTGTGTGTGTGTGTGTGTGTGTGTGTGTGTGTGTGTGTGTGTGTGTGTAAATCTATGAGCTTCCATCTATTGTACACAAGCCTCAATTACATTCTTTTTCAGTTTGATATTTTCCCACGTTCAAGATGAGCTGAGAGCTAGAAAGACTAATCTAGTTTACGGGGGCTTTTAGAAAAAGGAATTAAAACACTTCTTTTCATATTCTGTATTATAGATGGATCTGGTTCCTGCCTTTTTTGTGTGTTTTTAAAGATGGAGAGCAATATCAGTAATGCAAGTGGGTTTCAACAGAGGATTACAGTAAGCTTTGCAGTGACTGTCAGCGTGTCATGCAATTTGAACAAACCTTTATCTGGATTTCAATAGGAAAATGTGTCTTGTGGCCGAGTCCTGATAAAGCCCTGTGGATGAAACATAACAAAGCTAACTGTGTGGGGCATATTGTATTAATACAGTTTCTAAACTGCTTACAACCCTCCCCCACAACAGTGCTAAACCAAACTCAACTACTTCTGCACTCCCACCAGCATTAGTATATCACCATCAGTCATACCTTCCTACAAACCTCTAAACAGAACCTGTTTTAAATACACCTACGCTGTCACCCCCAAGTAAACAATTCTTATAAAACATGTCATTTCATAAATCATGTTAGAATTTCTTAAGTTAAAACTGGAAACTTAATTTGAAAAAAAGAAAAACAAATGTACACATTATGCTGTCTGTTACTTACATAACGGCTTCAAGCAGACTCGGGACAGCCTCTTCTCTCTGAATCACATTAACAGCTACCTTGAAGAGCCTAAGCTGCTATCTTTGGAAACCAGATAACTGGCTTACAGGTATGTGTGTTTTTCATGTCTCCAGTTAGCTGATAAAGTGTCTCCCGTTAATTGCTTTTAGTGATAAAGCTTAGTGTTCGTACACTGACACTGTACTGTGAACCTTTATTTTTTTTCCACAGTACAGTATAGCAGATCCCTAACAAGCAGCAGGCACATGTTCATAATTAGAACCGGTTGGAGTGAGAAGAAACTCATTTTTATGGTTAAGCATCTTAAAATACACCAGTGTTTTCTATGCATTTTAATTTTTTTTTTTTTTTGGTCCTACCTGTTACACATTAACCTTCGGGGGGGTGGGGGTTAAAGTTTAACTTTATTTTTAATTGTTAAATGTATGCTTTATTGTGCTTTCTGAATGTCAGGGTGGCATAAAAGCATGCGACACACCCCCCAACCCCACCCCCTAAACCCCCCCTCATCATCATCATCATCATCAGACATTAATTAAAATAGTTTATTCAATCTTTTCAAAACTGACTTGTCATTGCGAGAGAGGAACACTGTTTGGCTTATTCAATCTTTCAATTTATCATTGCCTCGTTGTGTATTCTGATTTCCATGTGTGTGTCTTGAATATTGCTCCTGTACATGTATTCATAATTAATCTAGAGATGCTGCTGCTGCATTTTTTAACATGTGTAGGTGTGCTGTGTTAATTTTGTTTGACAGTTAGTTTATTAACGTTAGTTTGTCTGTTACTTTATTATTATAGTTTATTAACATACACTGGCCTATTGCTTTTATCTTACGTATTCTGTTCATTTAATAACTTGATGCACGTGGGTCATGACAAGTAATAAATATTTATTTATTTATTGATTCCTATTGTGTGGTCAACTCCATCCTAGAGAACATTCTGGCTAAGGGAACAGTTTGCTTGCTTCCCGAGGGGTGTTCTCTTAGACGACTGTACTTTGGGGATGCATGCTTGGAATCTTATGTTTTCAGAATTCTGTCTTTCTAAGCGTACTTGTACTTTCCAGCTTTGACTTGCTATCTGTATCAGTATGTACGCCTGTGACAGAAATATAATGAATTCTGGTGATAAATCTTCCTCCCGACCTGTGAGGGCGCTAAAGAACGGGAGGAGAAGTATCTGGAAGGGCTGGCCTGACAGTTCGTTTCGGGGCCGGAAGTGGGTCAGCCTGGAAGGAAGCGAGACTCTGTTGTAAGACCGTTTTGACTTGAAAGGTAAACGAGGGCAGCTGCAAGTAATAAGGCAGCTGCAACCGTTTACCTAGATATCATCTGGGATTACATATAGAGCCAGGGTAACGCTGATCTTTTCCTTCGTTTGGGGTTAAAGCGTGAGGAGAGAAGGACTGAGAGAGGAGCTCTCAGAATATAATACCAGTGTTACGTGTTGTTTCTGTCTGTTTGTAATTGTCTGTCTTTGTTGCACCACTAGACAGTTAAGGCACACCTCCGGAGCTGTCGCCAGGAAAGCACTATCCGGAGCACCACTGCACAGAGCACCTGCACGTTTTGGATTCACCCAGGACTGGTGACCGTGCTTTTGTTTTGTTCAATAACTGTATAACAATTATTCACGCTCCCCGCGCTTTACACATTGTTGTGTACTGCCGGGGATATATTATTTGACGGTCGCCAGACCTGGAAACAGCACAATAAACACTTGTTCACTGAATTACCGTTGTCTGTTTGTCACTCCTGCCTCGCATCACCGCTACACCTGTTCCCCTTCACTAGCCACTTTGCCACACGTGGTGTCAGAAGTGGGATTATGGATCGCAACGCACTGGCGGAGCTGCTGCAGGCGCTGGAGAGCAGACGCGACGCAGAGGAGAGAAGGAGGGAGGAGCGCTACACGGCGCTCATTGAACGGGTAGGGCTGGCCGTTGCCGCAGTGACGGCCCCTACCCCAACACCGCAGATGTCGCCCCCGAAGGCACGGGCGATGAAGATGTCGGCGGAGGATGACCCGGAAGCGTACTTGGTGGCGTTCGAGCGGCTGGCTACGCGGCGGCTTGGCCGCGGGAGTTCTGGGCTAGCCAGTTGGGACCCTGCCTGATCGGGGAGGCTCAGGCAGCCTACCAAGCGATGAGCGATCATCACGCCACCGAGTACGACCTGGTCAAACAGGCTATCCTCCGCCGCCTGAACATAACAACGGAGACCCACCGGGCGCGGTTTAGGGAGTACCGAGAGCCCCAGAGACACGCCCCAGGGTGGTGGCAGAGCGGTTGTCGCGACCACATGGTGCATTGGCTGACCCCAGGGAAGAAGACCGCCCAGCAGATGGGGAAGCCATTGTGATAGAGCAATTCTGCCATGTGGTCGGCGCGAAACCCAGGCGTGGATACGGCGCCACAACCCTGACACCCTGGAGGAGGCGGTCAAGCTGGCAGAAGATTTCGAGGACTCCTGACTTCTGCCCGGTCGGGATCCTATCGGCCCCTGCCCTTCGAGCAGTCGACCTCTCCCTCCCTCTCCTCCAACACCACCACCCTCGTTCCGGGACCCAGACCTCCGAGAGTGCCGACCCCATTGGGCCCCTTGCCTCCCCCATGGAGACCAAGGTTGGCCCCAGCTGGGGTAGAGGTGCTGCCCTGCCCGTTGCCATACCAGCAACGGGACAGATTCATACCCTATGCCCCTCTGTCCCTCCTATCTGTTTTAGGTGCCACCAGCGGGACATCTGGCCAGGTCATGCCCGCTGCCATGGAGTGTGGCGTGGCGCGTGCAATTGGGCACCTGAAACTGGTAAGTGTGGGGAAAATGGTCGGGAGGGGCCTTGTTTAATCAATGTTGTTTTAGGGAATGTGAAAACCCGCATTAGTGGACACAGGGTGTGCGCAAACCTTGATTAGGACAGCTCTCCTGGGCGGTGTGTCGTGGCGGCCACAAGGTCAGGTGGCCATCTCCTGTATCCATGGAGACACGGCGGCATACCCCACAGTAAAGTATATTTATCGGTAGGACCGATAAAGCGTCACCTGTAGTCGGGGTGGCGGAAAGGTTGCCACACCCAGTTATTCTGGGCGAGACTGGCCAAAATTCAGAGATTTGATACAAAAATGGCAGTCTCAGCCACACACGTAAGCGTGGCAGAAAAAAACAAAAGGAACGGATTGGTGATGTGTTTCCTTTTCACACTGAAATGTTTTCCCCTCTTTTCCGTCCTAGAAAAACAAATAAGGAGAGACGGACCGCAAAATGGGAGGGGCGTTTTTGAGACAAGGCTGGGGTCTGGTGGGAGAGTGCTGCAATGGTAACAAACGCCAGTCGAAGGGAGTGGGAGCGCAGTGTGACCGAGAGGCGAGGTTACTGGGCCGACTAGGGCAGAGGTTATTCCAGCCCCTCTCAATGTACGGACCCGTGGTACTCAGCGCGGACCTAGTGTGGGGCCAACATAACGACCGTCACTGGTGCACGCTTGGGGCAGGTCCGGTCCATTGAAGGTAAGGATGTTGAAGGCGCTGGGGCTAGTATACCCACATTTCAGTATCAAGGGGCAATTACTGTATAGGGTAAACCTAGCCGCGGGCACAGGACAGCCTGTAACACAATTGTTGGTTCCCCGTCTTGTCGGACCGAGGTCATGAGGCTGGCGCATGATATCCCTTTGCGGGGCACCTCGGAGCCGAGAAGGCGAGGAACGGATATTGGCTCGATTCTATTGGCTGGGTCTTCATACTGATGTGTCGAGATATGTAGCCACATGCCCAGACTGCCAGCGAGTAGCGCCGGGTCGAGTCGCCCGCCCCTTTGGTCCCACTGCCGATTATTTCCACTCCTTTCGGCGCATTGCAATGGACATAGTGGGCCCTTTGCTACCTTCTGACTCGGGTATACGCATATATTAGTGGTGGTGGATTATGCAACGCGATACCGGAGGCAGTTCCATTGAGTCCACTAGTGCCGCTGCAATAGCCACTGAGTTAGCGCAGATTATGGCTAGAGTAGGGATCCCCAAGGAGATTTTGACCGATCACGGAACCAATTTTTGTCCAACACGTTACAGCAGGTGTACAAAATATTGAAAATACGTCCCATCAGGACATCCGTTTATCATCCACAAGCGGACGGTCTGGTGGAGCGTTTTAATCAGAACCTTAAAGTCGATGCTAAGGCGATTTGTAACACAAGAGCAGAAACATTGGGCATCGCTTCTCCCCTACCTCCTTTTGCAGTAAGAGAAGTGCCACAGAGTTCAACAGGGTTCTCCCCTTTGAGCTCCTGTACGGCCGGCAGCCTCGCGGCATTCTTGACCTGCTGAGAGAGGGTGGGAGGAGCACAAAGGCTCGTCCAAAAATGTAGTGAAGTATGTGCTCCTACTAAGAGATCGCCTGGATTTGGTCGGTCGTTTGGCCCAGGACAACCTCAGATCGGCTCAGCACCGACAGCAGCAGCATTACAACAAAATGCACGGATTGAACCTTTCGACCAGGGGACAAGGTAATGCTGCTACTTCCCTCATCAGAATCGAAACTGTGTGCTAAATGGCAGGGGCCGTATGAGGTGATTCGGGCTATAGGGAAAGTAAATTATGAAATTAGACAGCCCGATCGCGGAATGAGCGTGAAATTTACCATGTTAATTTGTTAAAGCCCTGGCAGGCAAGGGAGGTCTTATTTATAGCCCCAGGCAATATGGAGGATGATT
The DNA here is from genome assembly GCA_030684275.1 of Acipenser oxyrinchus oxyrinchus. Taxonomy (NCBI): domain Eukaryota; kingdom Metazoa; phylum Chordata; class Actinopteri; order Acipenseriformes; family Acipenseridae; genus Acipenser; species Acipenser oxyrinchus. The sequence goes on along the minus strand of CM060256.1, from coordinate 26,969,597 downwards.
TAGGCCCCTGTCCAGAGACCCCGAGCACAAGAGCGATTTCCATGGGGAACAATTGGTTCCAGATCAGCAAAAGAACTGCGTAAGCTTATTGAGAAATTCAGCGATGTTTTTCTGGCGTGCCCGGCAGAACAAACTTAGTTGAATATGACATTATCTCTCCACCAGGTGTCGCAGTGCGAGAGACCGTGCGGATCCCGGAAAGTCGGCGAAGTGGCGTTAGCAAAGAGGTATGGGATATGCTCGAGCTTGGGGTGATTGAACCTTCCAGGAGCGAGTGGTGCAGTCCTATTGTCATAGTGGCTAAGAAAGGCGGCACCAACCGCTTCTGCGTTGATTTCCGTAAGGTAAGCGCTATTGCTAAGTTCGATCGTATCCCATGCCTCGGGTCGACGAACTTTTAGACAGACTGGGAAAAGCGAGGTTTATTTCCACTCTGGACCTGACGAAGGGATACTGGCAAATCCCTTTAACCCGCAGCTCCAGAGAGAAACCGCATTTTCAACACCAGAAGGGCTGTTCCACTTTAAAACCATGCCATTTGGGCTACATGGTGCGCCGCTGCCTTTCAGAGACTGATGGACCAGGTTTTACGCCCACATCATGAATATGCAGCAGCGTATATTGATGGCGTGGTGATTTACAGCTCCACCTGGCGAGAGCATTTGGCTAGGGTTGCAGCCGTTCTTCAGTCTCTAAGGGCAGCCCGGCTGACAGCTAACTTAAGGAAATGTGCGTTTGCAAAACAAGAAACTCAATATTTGGGATTTTTAATGGGAAATGGAAGGGTGAGACCTGTGGTCACCAAAATCCAGGCTTTGGTTGATGCAGCGATCCCCAAAACCAAGACTCAGGTGAGGTCACTACTGGGCTTAGCCGGTTATTACCGCCGTTTCATCCCGAGTGCGCCACAGTGGTTAACCCGTTAGTTGACCTCACCAAAAGAGTGCCCCAAATTTAATCAAATGGTCAGCTGAGTGTCAGGGGCGTTTGATACGATTAAGCGTAGACTTTGCCAGGCCCCCACTCTTATTACTCCAGATTTCACCAAGAGATTCATCCTCCACACCGGCGCATCGGATGTAGGTTTGGGTGCTGTCTTGTCTCAAAAGGTAGATGGAGTAGAACACCCGATACTGTACATCAGTAAAAGATGCTACCTCGGGAGCGCAACTACTCCGTGAGTCGAAAAGGAGTGTTTAGCCATTAAATGGGCTACTCACTCTTTACGATACTACCTGCTGGGACACTCATTTGATCTGGTCACAGACCACGCCCCACTCAAGTGGTTAAGCACAATGAAGGACAGCAATGCCGGATAACTTCGGTGGTATCTGGCATTGCAGCCCTTCATGTACCATATGGTACACCGTGCAGGAAAGACCACCAAAATGCGGATTATTTTTCCGGGAGGAGTAATGGGAAAGGTAGATTTAGCGAGTGTTCCTTCGGCTCCACTCTGAGCGGTGGGATATGTGACAGAAATATAATGAGTTCTGGTGATAAATCTTCCTCCCGACCTGTGAGGGCTAAAGAACGGGAGGAGAAGTATCTGGAAGGGCTGGCCTGACAGTTCGTTTCGGGGCGGGAAGTGGGTCAGCCTGGAAGGAAGCGAGACTCTGTTGTAAGACCGTTTTGACTTGAAAGGTAAGCGAGGGGCAGCTGCAAGTAATAAGGCAGCTGCAACCGTTTACCTAGATATCATCTGGGATTACATATAGAGACCAGGGTAGCGCTGATCTTTTCCTTCGTTTGGGGTTAAAGCGTGAGGAGAGAAGGACTGAGAGAGGAGCTCTCAGAATATAATACCAGTGTTACGTGTTGTTTCTGTCTGTTTGTAATTGTCTGTCTTTGTTGCACCACTAGACAGTTAAGGCACACCTCGGAGCTGTCGCCAGGAAAGCACTATCCGAGCACCACTGCACAGAGCACCTGCACGTTTTGGATTCACCCAGGACTGGTGACCGTGCTTTTGTTTTGTTCAATAACTGTTATAACAATTATTCACGCTCCCCGCGCTTTACACATTGTTGTGTACTGCCGGGGATATATTATTTGACGGTCGCCAGACCTGGAAACAGCACAATAAACACTTGTTCACTGAATTACCGTTGTCTGTTTGTCACTCCTGCCTCGCATCACCGCTACACCTGTTCCCCTTCACTAGCCACTTTGCCACAACGCCCCTTAAGCCCCTTTCACACTGGCACTCCTACCTGGGTCCAAACCTGGGTTCTGGCTACCCAGGTCATAATCCAACCACATACCTGGGTCTACCCAGGTTAACACGGGTCCCAGCGACCCACCTCAGGATGTGGGTCAACATGCTTTGACCCAGGTTGAGTGAGACAAAATGTATGACGGCGGTCATAGTCAGTTTTACAGGATTTGCAACTCTGGTTAGATTTAAAATATATATTGATGAGTGATTTAAAAAGTTATTGTGAAGAGGCTATTTTAATGTTGGAAGGCAATGAAAGGAAATATTGTTTGGGTTACCGATCGAGAATGACCTTCTTGAGAGAAACATTGCCTGTGTCTGTATGGTAAACTAAGTTTATCTATGTATTTGCATACCAGATGTTCAATATTATGGAACTGTATTCAAAATGTAGCACTGAATCAAGTCATACCAAGGTATTTATTGTATATTGTGCTTCAGTTAAATGCCATCATTTGATACAAGTGCAGGATTACTTTTAACACTGCACAATTTAGATGCAGATCCAAATGACATGTTTTTAGTTTTAGTAGTATTTAAAACCAGCCTGCTATTTACTAGTTCTTTTCTAAGGAATCCTAGTATTTTTGAAGGTTAATTTACCGGCCGCTGACATCGAGGACTCTATCATCCGCATATAAATGAAATATGGAATATTTAAGAACATTACATGTCATATAGATGAAAAAAAAAAAAACAATGGACCAAGAATTGAACTTTGAAGAACTCCCTTTTTGCTTATGGCCAGGTCAGATTTAGTACTATCAATAGTCACCCTTTGAGTCTGATCTTGTAAGTAATTACTTACTGTACTGTATATGCAAAACATCCACCCAAATACAGTGCTCCATTTGTAATTAATACGATCTTGGACAGCGTGAAAAGACAACGTCCACACTAGGAAGATAGATATAGGAAAAGAGCCAAACGGAAATAATTATTTTAAGGTAAGAACTTTCTATCTGCTTGTTGGTCTGTCATTGTGCCTCATAATCTATTTCTGCAGTTGTCATGGTAGCTTCAATGTGTTCCTTCAGCAGCTGAAAGTACGTCTCTGTAAAAAAAAAAAAAAAAAGTAGAGGTGACCTGACCTTCAAAAATACTAGATACAAATGGAGGAAAAAAGTGGTATGCTTCATTGCATTAACTTTCAATATATACACAAATAAAGTAATTCTACAGGATCCATATTCAAGATCACCATTCCGCTCTGCCGAGTCATTATGCAGTCCCCTCTGTTTATATCACTTCTTGTCTGCTGAAGTGAGACTTGTTAATTCAATGTGGTGCATTGCTATGGAAATGGTTTCCAGTTCTCATCAGTGTCGCTTTGCAGAGCCACTTGCTGGCTGCTCTAAGTGCTCTGTGAGTGAGTGTGAGTGTGTTTATCAGTTATATGTGTAAGATGGGAGTTGAAATAATCTCTCAGAGAAGCTCACTCTGTACACTGTGGTGATATTCCATACGGAACAAACATATTTTTAATATATATACTAAGAATGTATGATACTTATATTTTCCCAACATCATTCTTGAATTAAATAGAATGTAATAAAAAATATATTATCAAGATATATTGTACATTTTAATACACCAATAATTGGCCCCTTTTCTAGATATGAAAAATTTATGAGATGTATGCTAAATATAGGTTTTATGTATTTAAAACATATAAATGTGTATACAGTGCCTTGCGAAAGTATTCGGCCCCCTTGAACTTTGCGACCTTTTGCCACATTTCAGGCTTCAAACATAAAGATATGAAACTGTAATTTTTTGTGAAGAATCAACAACAAGTGGGACACAATCATGAACGAAATTTATTGGATATTTCAAACTTTTTTAACAAATAAAAACTGAAAAATTGGTGCAAAATTATTCAGCCCCTTAAGTTAATACTTTGTAGCGCCACCTTTTGCTGCGATTACAGCTGTAAGTCAAACTTGGGGTATGTCTCTATCAGTTTTGCACATCGAGAGACTGAAATTTTGCCCATTCCTCCTTGCAAAACAGCTCGAGCTCAGTGAGGTTGGATGGAGAGCATTTGTGAACAGCAGTTTTCAGTTCTTTCCACAGATTCTCGATTGGATTCAGGTCTGGACTTTGACTTGGCCATTCTAACACCTGGATATGTTTATTTGTGAACCATTCCATTGTAGATTTTGCTTTATGTTTTGGATCATTGTCTTGTTGGAAGACAAATCTCCGTCCCAGTCTCAGGTCTTTTGCAGACTCCATCAGGTTTTCTTCCAGAATGGTCCTGTATTTGGCTCCATCCATCTTCCCATCAATTTTAACCATCTTCCCTGTCCCTGCTGAAGAAAAGCAGGCCCAAACCATGATGCTGCCACCACCATGTTTGACAGTGGGGATGGTGTGTTCAGGGTGATGAGCTGTGTTGCTTTTACGCCAAACATAACGTTTTGCATTGTTGCCAAAAAGTTCGATTTTGGTTTCATCTGACCAGAGCACCTTCTTCCACATGTTTGGTGTGTCTCCCAGGTGGCTTGTGGCAAACTGTAAACGACACTTTTATGGATATCTTTAAGAAATGGCTTTCTTCTTGCCACTCTTCCATAAAGGCCAGATTTGTGCAGTATACGACTGATTGTTGTCCTATGGACAGAGTCTCCCACCTCAGCTGTAGATCTCTGCAGTTCATCCAGAGTGATCATGGGCCTCTTGGCTGCATCTCTGATCAGTCTTCTCCTTGTATGAGCTGAAAGTTTAGAGGACGGCCAGGTCTTGGTAGATTTGCAGTGGTCTGATACTCCTTCCATTTCAATATTATCGCTTGCACAGTGCTCCTTGGGATGTTTAAAGCTTGGGAAATCTTTTTGTATCCAAATCCGACTTTAAACTTCTCCACAACAGTATCTTGGACCTGCCTGGTGTGTTCCTTGTTCTTCATGATGCTCTCTGCGCTTTAAAGCGGACCTCTGAGACTATCACAGTGCAGGTGCATTTATACGGAGACTTGATTACACACAGGTGGATTCTATTTATCATCATTAGTCATTTAGGTCAACATTGGATCATTCAGAGATCCTCACTGAACTTCTGGAGAGAGTTTGCTGCACTGAAAGTAAAGGGGCTGAATAATTTTGCACGCCCAATTTTTCAGTTTTTATTTGTTAAAAAGTTTGAAATATCCAATAAATTTCGTTCCACTTCATGATTGTGTCCCACTTGTTGTTGATTCTTCACAAAAAATTACAGTTTCATATCTTTATGTTTGAAGCCTGAAATGTGGCAAAAGGTCGCAAAGTTCAAGGGGGCCGAATACTTTCGCAAGGCACTGTATATGTTAAATATATTGTTAATGCTTTTCAGATATAAAGTAAACATATTGAGAAATACAAAATTAATGAGAAAAATGCATTACATATACATTTGAAATATGACATTTAATATACAGTATATACTGTATATTATGTGTATATAATGTATATTATGTTTTTTTTATTATGTATAATAAGCAGTGTGGAGTAGTGGTTAGGGCTCTGGACTCTTGACTGGAGGGTTGTGGGTTCAAACCCAGATAGGGGACACTGCTGCTGTACCCTAGGAGGCTGTGTGGTCCAGTGGTTAAAGAAAAGGGCTTGTAACCAGGAGGTCCCCGGTTCAAATCCCACCTCCGCCATTGACTCATTGTGTGACCCTGAGCAAGTCACTCAACCTCTTTGTGCTCCGTCTTTCGGGTGACTCTGCAGCTGATGCATAGTTCACACACCCTAGTCTCTGTAAGTCGCCTAGGATAAAGGCGTCTGCTAAATAAACAAATAATAATAATACCCTTGAGCAAGGTACTTTACCTAGATTGCTCCAGTAAAAACCCAACTGTATAAATGGGTAACTATGTAAAAAATAATGTGATATCTTGTAACAATTGTAAGTCGCCTTACATAAGGGCATCTGCTAATAAATAATAAGTTAAAATCAACTTTATTGATTAATTTAAAAAAAAAGCAACTCAGTTCTTTCCATAACACCAGAGTTGTGATTTGGCAGATCATGCCAAGAGCAGTGACGCGTGACGCATTGTGATGCATGCACACAGGCAACTCCCCACTCTTGCGGACGCATACAATTAATTGTCAGGGTGATTTTCGCTGATTAATAACAAATCACAGAAGTACTCCCAAATGAACCATAAACATGTAGAACAATTATCACAAAACAGTATCAAATATTTACAATAATCAACAATAATCACAGTTTCCACACAAAAATCCCAACCCCCAGCATCCTTTGCAAGCAACTAATTTACATGAGACTGCTCCGGCAATATCCATATAAGACAAATACATATATAAAACGAGCAAGATGGGCTGAATGGCCTCCTCTCGTTTGTAACCTTTCTTATGTTCTTATGTTCTAATGCTTTGTGTAATAAATATATTGATTAATATTAAATTTAAAAAGGTACAGTAAATACATGTTTCAATGCAATTAAATATATAATGTATGTACTGTATGGTATATATATATATATTTAGTTAATGTTTAATCAATGTCTAAGGTCAACATCACATATTAGCATCATTATACATTTCAGGGAAACTTATAAATACATTCTTAATGTATTTTTATTCAGTTCCAAAATATTTACACCAATTTGTTGCTAAATATATATTTTTAATATATTTAAACAGCATCCATAAATAATGTTTTTAAAATGTATGACAAATGTAAGGCAAAACATAAATATTTTAAATGTATGGTAAGTTTGTTGCAAATATATATTGATAACAATATATTGTAAAATATATATTTTAGTCAGTTAAATAAAACAAATTAGTAATATATATCAAATACATTAAAAAATATCTGGTGCATTTGGAATATATTTGAAATATAATTTCATCTGTGAGCCATATATATATTTTATATGTTGAACATATATGGTAAGGTTATAATTATTCATATATTTAACATGTCCCATTCATAAAAAAAATATATTCAAAATATATTTTCTTTCTGTATGGGATTGCAGTTTTCCCAATGCTTTACCAAGAATGTATCATGGGTTTATCATGCTTCGTTCTGGATTACCATGCTTTCTCTACACTTTACTATTTAACCCATTTATGTACAAAACCTATGCTACTTATCTAGACTAACATTTTCTAATGGTGATCACTCTTTTTTTATTACAACCTTAACAAAACAATAAATAAATAAATACCATTTATCACTTTGCATGATGCAAAGACATGTTAACAATATTGGTGCTATTCATTGTAGCAGTATTTGGGTTACTGGCTACTTTATACATATTGACCCTGCAGCTGCTTTGGAAATCTGAGTGATCAGGGAATTTGAGGAATGTGCTCAACTAGAACGCCACCAATTCTCGTAAAACAATTCAGTCTTATTTTACAGACCTATTTTGATTCCAGTACTTTTTCGTCCAGTTTGAAATACAAAGAATTACGATCTCTGATAGAAGGTCCCCTGAAGGTTCATGAAACTGTGGAGTGGGATATATGTTACATTTATTGCATGCATCAAAAATAAGAAGATCATGTAACCCTTAATATTAGTCCTAGCATGACCTAATCAATACTCACCAACTTGATTATCTTAATACTGACCTCAATTTAAGGGAGCTGATAACTGATTGACTGTGACTGTATTGATTTCATTGCAATCTGATATAAATGTATACATGATGTCAACCTCAACAGTAACGTGTTTACCATCTCATTATTTAGCAAGTGCTTTAATGTGTATGCTACTTTAGATGCTTTAAACCTCATTCATAATGAGTTAAGGACAAGCTGTACCTGATAATTGAACACCTACTTAATTGCTGTCTGTTTATCAATATGCTATTTAAAAAGGTGCTTATTTGGGAAACAGTATGCAAGAAGGAAACCATCTATTTAATACTGCCATCCAATGGAGCACAACTGTGATTTTCTGTGTCCTTTATACAACACGTACCATTCTTGAAGATTACTGGGGAGGAGAAAATACATTTTTAAGCTCTATCAAATGGCACATTGTGGCATGGCAGAAGCCCTACACATGGGGAAATATGTAGTTTTGTTGTATATTTTTGGGTTAATTGTTGTAAATAGATTGAGTAGATTGATTTAATTGTTTAACTGCTGTGGCGCTCCGCCAGAGACGATTACCTGTGTGCATGGAGCAGCAGCTGAAAGCAATCAGCTGTTCCAGCAGGCAGGTGGGCGTGTCTCGGCGGAGCACCAGTATAAAAACATAGAGATCACTGTGATCGGGGCTGCTGCAAGGCCTGCCGTTTTCACGGCACCTTTGATTTATAGTTTATTGTATTGTGTATTGTGTTATTTTTAGTGTTTTTTACAGTCTTGTACCGTCCTCTGTGTGGTACCATTGCTGGTAGCGTCACATGACATTACTGTTTGTTTTTTTTGTTTTATGTGTTCATAAATACTGAGCGCCATGTTGGCGTGTTTCACTGCACCTGTGTCTCCGTGCCTCCATTCCGGCTCTCATCTGCCTGTCTGTCTGCTTCAGTGCAGGAACAACACGCAAGAATGCCACACACATATTTTAATACTGTAAGACTTTTAAATAAAACATGAAATGTAACACAATTGGTCCTAAACTCTGTAACATCAAATACAGTAATTCCACTGTCTACTTAAGGCATGTTCTTTTCCATGTCATATGCAGATGCATGCCTGGGGTGGAACAGGAGGTATCCAAGTCAAGCCACAGCAGAACTCTGCAGCCACAGATGCCCCACTCAGCTAACATATGAAAGTATTTCTGTCATGATCCTGCCTTTCTATAATATACATACAAGGAACAATGGGAGTTTTTCCTTTGTATTAATACAATTTAATGATGTCAATGGACTCGCGGTCCTGCAAATCTCTCTTTTATGGGGGAGGCTCAGAAATATCATGCTGCGTAATTAGATCCAGGCACAGTTCTGTATGCAAAACATTGCTGTTATTTTAAAGAAAATGCCTTAAAATCTGAAATAAACAAACAAATTATACTAGTAGTAACAGAGTTTAGACATTATTTGTAACATAGTATTATTTTAACACACTGCTTTGGTATATATAAAAAAGGAAGTAGTTATGAGTTTATTATAGCATGTAAATCTGGTGTCGTTTTCAAAGAGCAATATTGAGAAAAGGTTTTGTGAGCTACAATCACTTCTCTCCCATCGTTTCTTTCTTTCCCATTGTAACAGGGACAATGTACCATCCCTGACTGCAGGAAAGAGCCAGATGCTCTGCCTGAGACTTGTTGCCGGCTGTGTTTTGTTTATAGGTAATGGCAGCTGGGGATGGGTTGGCTGCAGATTCCTCAACAGCAGGTAGGCGTGTCCTTGCGGAGTGTGTTTTAGTGGGAAAAGAGCTTGGCCGCTTATAGAAAACTTTAGTTTTTTTTGTTGTTTTTTCCCTACTGTGTTTTATTTAGCATTTGTTGTATTTCTTTATTTTACACTGTGTGTGTGTATTTCCTCACGCACACTGTTCCTGGCCTGCGTATTGAAGGCGATGTATCCACTCTACTCTAACACCATATGTGAACAGGCTGGCTGGTGGTGACGTCAGGCCAGAAAGTAGACAGACAGGACTGCTGAGTGAAATGCGCTGTTGTGCAGGTTTATTGTAAATAAAAAGATTTAACAAAACAAATCCTATAATAGTAATCCTATGAAAACACTTTGGTCTTCTTTACACATTGTACACCTGACACCACTCCACTCCCAGACAAATCTTATGCATTGCAATGATAATGAAATACATATTTAAAATTACACACATATTTAATCTTCCTGACACTCCTATTAAAATGCACTTCAAGTTAATATATATCTTTATTTTTATTATCCTTTAAAACATAATTACCAGAGGAAAAGTTTCCAGAGCAAGGCCCTTCCTTTCTGTAATGTATCTCACTTTATATGTTATAAACGGACATTCAGGATCAACAACTGGTATTTAACATAGTTTTCTGTTACACCTTTAAAGTTTTAGTATATCATTATTTAAAGAAACACTTCTTTGTAAAATGTCACCCTCATTTAGAAACTTATGTTAAAACCTGTAATTATTACACCAGGGTTTATCTGTAAGATGTTGGCAGTGAAGATGGTGTTTCTTAATTGTAGAGGACACTTCTTTCAAAGTGTATACTCCAGTCATTACTTACTGTAATGACTACATTTCTGAAAGGAGAAAATACTTCAAGGTCTCTTAATCAATGTTGTTTGTTTCTCAGTTTTGTAACATTTACATGGAATTTTCTCCTTTAAAAAAATAGGAGCTAATGACAGATATGCCCATCTGTTCATTAACATAATTATCTATGCTTTACCATGCTTTATCTGTGCTCTAATACAATTTTCTATGCATCTACCAGCAATGAATATCATTAAAAAAATTAAATCAATACTGGTTGTGTCAAAATCAGCTTTCCAAAATCAATAGATTTCCCCTCTATGCAAAGTGACAGATTGATTTTAATATACGGATAGTTGTCTCAGGAATAGAAACTTCTGGCGAGAGTGCTGGTCAAGACACACACAATAATTCATAAAGGTTATCTTGTCTTATCAAATATACAGCAGTGTACCCTAAAGCTAATGCTTGATGGCTGAGGTGATCATCTGAAAAATTGTTTAAGAAGCTTGTTAATAGAAATGCAAAAAAAAAAATTAATGCTAAAATTACCACAACTGCAAACCAAAATCTGTTTTCTGAAGTTCCTTAAGCAAGACACATGTAAAATGAACTGGAATGCCAAGGATGAATATCATTTAATACATAATTTAACAAATTTTGAATGGCTTTTATTATTTTTTTTTTTTAGATCTTGGTTTTCTCACTCTGGGGTCCAATAATTGTATGATGTCAAGCAGTTCATGTATTATGGATTGTGGTTAGTGCCTAACATCTATATCTGCTCCAGTTCCTTGGGTCAACGTGAGACGAATACATCTCAGTCTGTCAGGAGACAGTGGTGTGAGAAATGCTGTGGGGGAGATAAAGTAGAACGACCCTCGCCACCTTGAGCTGCAGCAGCAAGGGGAATCTAATAATAAAAACCAGGGCAGCTCCCGGACGCACAACCCATTATTTCAGGGAACAGCGAACAGGGCAAACTAGTAAGATAAGTGAAGCAAATTTTTAGGAAAGAAATCATTGAGAAGCATTCAAAGATAAGTGACTAACTGGCTATATTTTCAATGAATGTATTAAATGTTGTCTGTGAGAGCTATTGGTTCCGCCATTGGAAAATGACTACTAATTTCTTGTACAGTTGAAGTATGAAGCGAGTATCGCAAAGAATTAGATCTTTGACATCTGGTAACCACACAATCACAGTAAGTCACATGATCACAATATGAGCTGCTTTTTATGAGATTTGAACATCAGTCAAGTGGCTGCTCAGATGATAACATCGTTTGTTGTATAATGGATTCTAATGATGACAGGTGGTGGCAGTAAAAAAAAGATTTTTGACTGACGTCCAGTCTGCCAGAGTTGTCAAATGCTCGAATCTGGGGATATATAAAGACATGTAGCTTTCAGTGTGGTATTCAGTGTGACCCCTTCTGTTGTTTCCAGATTGTGGACACGTACAAACCCCATGGTTTGTACACTAGATGAACAAGGTCAAGGGAGGTCAGCCACAACACGCAATGGCAAATATCTACATGGGCTCAACATCCCCTTCAGGACAGCAAAAGGAATCATGATAAGCAACCAAACCGTGAAACATGATGTATGAGTCTGGTTTGAGGTCAAGAAGACCAGCTACAGCTCCTCAATTGACCCCACAACACTGCGCATTGGAGGTCATACAGATTTAAGGTACATTGTTTGTTTTTATTGTTTGTTCTGATGCAAGATAATGCATGTTGTCATACTGCCAGGATAGTCATGGATTATCTTGAGCAGAAGACTATAGAGGTTATGTAGTGGCCAGCAAGAAGTCTGGACCGTAATCACATAGAGCACCTTTGGGACCTTCTGTTAGTCACTGTTGTAACCTTTCACATGCCATTACAGAGATTGGTATTGCACTGACTGAAGAATGGAACAAAATACCCCAAGACATCATCCACCTCCTGATTAAAATCAGATTATAATATGTAGACTGCAACAATGTCAGAGGAGCCCATACTTGATAATGAAACATTCATATGGATAAAAAAAATGATCTTCAAAGACCAAGACTATACATTTTGATTTCCTTGGGTCTCCATGTTCTGTTGCGTGTCACTAATGATATAAGTATTTTAGTGCTCCTTTAAAATACTCATATTTCATTCTTGTTGTTAATTCTGTTTTGGAAAACTCTAAAATATTGCTTCTTTCATAAAGCAAGAAGGACCTCTGATTCATGGTTTGTCTGAATGTAATCTTATACAGTACATTCTTTAAATCGTGGAGATGATACTGCTACCTACAGAGCTCTCAATGTCTTCATAACTGTGTTTACAAAAATAAAACAATGCTCAGGTCTCATTTTGCTTGGTTATTAGACTGTCAACATACGTCAGCAAAGAGAATATGAATATAAAGGAGCTGCCACGGTTGTGCCTTGTAATATTTCTTGAGCTGTTAGTTGGTTTTCTGTTGCTATTTCTGGAGCCACAATTGCTGCAGTGTGGCAAGTAACAGCGTCCATGAAACAGCCATCGGCGGATCTTTTTTTAAACAATCTCTGAGTAATTGACACCTTAAATGCCACAGGCAAAATGCTGCTTGACGTACGATGTGTCATACATCAGTTTGTTCAGCTCAATTCCTTAAAAAAAATATCTGGATGTGATTTGATATTAAATGGAATGAATTAGTAGCTAAGAATATTCAACTGTTGTTTTTTGCCTCAATTATATGAATTGCCATTTGTCAGTAAAGTAAATTAATTATCTTTTTTTTATTATTGTAGACCTGTAGTTTAATGAGCACCCTTATCAAGTCGTATAGTGAGAGGTGTTTTTTATTTGTCAAATTTTAATGTGAGACATGTATTTTATCTATACACAACCATGATTGACACACACACATGAGCACTACATTTTCTTTCTGTTTTTGAAAAAAATATTGCATATTTGACAATGGGCTACTTAGGGCAGTTTTAAAGTGAAGACGTACAACCTGGCTGACATGAGGACATTATTTTATTACTGCTGCAGTGCACACTGGCTCTCGTCCTTGCACCTTAATCTTACTTAAAGAGGCGCCGGTTGCTTGCCCGTTGACAAGCCTGCAGCGTGTTCTTCCATACAGAACCAGCCCAATGCACCTGGGGGACCTGTGAAAGCGCAGCACCATGCTGCTCAAACAGTTCACAGTAACAACCGGCAGTCACATTCATACCTAAAACCCTTGGGGTAAGATCTTTCTGTTTGTTCTCTCTAACATCTGGAGGTTCCTTAACAACCAAAACCCCACGATCAGGGAGCACTCACAACCAATATACTCACCAGCTACCCCACATAAGGAATCTCCAGAACGTTGGCTGCTATAAGGCTAAGCCAACCACAACAACAGAGCCTCATCCCCAAGGCACAAAATGCTGCTGAAAGAAACTTTCTGCTATAGTGGTCTCGATGGACCCAGTGTCCAGTATACAGGGCACAGTCATCCCACCCTTAACAATACTGACCACTGGAGACCGAGCCACCAACCTCTGGATTAATGCGCGGCACACAGGAGCTGTAACGTCAGAGCCTTAATTACCCCCTCCTGACATATGACTACGTCAGAGGGCACTAGTTTTCCGATGGTTGTGATGGCAAGCTTAACTCAGATTTTGCCGTGTTAGTATTCTCAATAGTGCAGCTTATTGGTGCTGCTGGGTACTGCCTTCTTGCATTGCATACATATTAGCTGCTCGCTTGTGGTATACTGGTGCCCACTGCTCAGTGTTGATACCCTTCCCTGAGGGTGTACAGGCGCCCTCTCGCTCTAGACAGTGAACTAAAGAATCCAATTCCGCTTGCTGTTTAATGAACATCTCTTTTAACTAGGGCTGTCAATTAATCGCAGTTAACTTCTGCGATAAACACGTTAATTTCTTTGGAGATTATTCTTTTAACACAAGTACAACATACAATGCAATGATTTCCATTACATGAGAGTAGGTGTTAAAACTTCATGCTGATATTGGACTCAGCTCTCACCAAGATAAGCACCAACTAAGACATAGATTCTTTTACTGTAAACTAATGTGATCCATCTGTGTTTCCTTCCATCTGATGATGTAGATATCCTTCTGCCTGGTGTTGATGGCTGAAGTGTAATTCTGGCTCCAGGGATCAGCCTATTTTGCGTCCCTGGCACATCAGCACACACAACGGCTGCAATGCTGGCTCAACCACTGGGATCAACCACAGTGCGGCCTCCCTAGCCCATCAGCATGATAACCGCCTGGACTGAGTTGAGTAGGGTACTTCTCTGGGGTCTTCAAGTGGGCACCTTCCATCCTTGATGCTTCGTTGACACCTTAAGAGGGCAGTGATTCTGGCATCCCAGCATCACCTCCCTCCGTCCCCCATTCAGCTAAACCCAGCTTACTTATCTTCCTTTACATCAACTTTTTTTTCTTTTTTACTTAATCTACTTCTAGTACTGCTGTGAAAGGAAAGCACAGATGAAAAAATGTTTCTTTCTTCATTCTGAGATATTATGAAATATTTTGTATACCTTTCCGTAAGTACCCTCCACCATTTTTCAAGATTTCTTTTCCACGCACTTTTTTGGATACCACTCTATATATATATATATATATATATATATATATATATATATATATATATATATATAAATGGTGATGCATCGATGACTTCATAGTGGCCAATTAGCGCCTACTCTCAAATAGACGCTCTTATCCAAATAAATGCCAGGTAAAGAGAAGATTGAGAAAATAAGCACCTGGGCGCTATTTTGAGCAAATACAATACATGTATCTGGTGTGTTCTGCATAGGTAACTTGAACGTACAGTCAGATGGAACAGCTTTCTATCATTTTAGAATGTGTAGCATGTCAATGAAAATGGAGCATATGTATGAATATGAACAATATTATTATTATTAGTCGTAGTATAGTAAATAGAATGTGATCAAGGTCCAGGATAAACTGTGTGTGACCTTTACACTTCCTAGGAAGAAGGATGGCCAAATATAGAGAGCTCTTTGGGGGGGAATTTCTGTGGAGCTGTGGCCAAAAGCAGCCCATTTCTGTGTGGCAAGTTATGCACTCAGCACATACTTAGGCCAACAGGCCCTCCCGTCTCTTTAATTTAGTCAGGCCAGGTAACTCAATACTGGAACTTCCCCAAGCCCTGTCACTGCCCCAGCTCCAAATGCCAAATGTGAAGCATACACCAGACTGCCAGTGATAGACAATGCAGGATATTATGTTGCTTCCAGCTGGGGTTATTCCATGCAGAGTTAAATATATGCCTGTGCTCTCTCAGCTGTCTGGACAATAATGTAACCTGTTTGTGTCACTTCCAAAGGTTTATGAATTATATTGTATGGGTTCTAATGTCTGTTCATTTTTTGGAGCTTTGGTTTTACCATTGTCCTGTGTTATATTGTGTTATATTCTGTGCACTGCTAGCACTGGATGAAATTCAAATTATGACGTATAGAATTCAGTAGGACTCTATGATATTTTATTACTAACAACCTTATCAAAAAAAACAACTGACCATGAAAAGCAGTTTTTGGATTTTCTAACACACATACAGTAAAGCGGTATGTAATAGAGATAGCAAACATCTGGGAATGGGTTAAATAAATACATGAACAAATGAAAAACTAGCCTTGAATTTCAGGCATGACTTTTTCAGTTTTACATAGATGTTGCTATCATAATGACAATGACTTACAGAAGTGTTCTAATAATACAGTAATTATAGTGTTAATTAATTAATTTTTAAATAAAGTCTAAATGTAAATTTTACAAACTCGCAAATGTGTATAGTTTAAATATATATATATATATATATATATATATATATATATATATATATATATATATATATATATATATATATATATATATGATACCGGATACCGGTACATATTTAGTCTGGAAACCGCGCTTAATAAAGCAGAGACACAATCACAGGCGATTTTGTGTTTAACAATCAATGACAGTTCAGTATCCTTATTCAGTATATAAAATAGATTTTTTTGTGGTGTATGAAAAAAGCGATTGTGCAAGTGCATCATCATTTAAAAAAAAAAGAAAAGTTCGGAAATCTGAAGAAAATTAATTGGAAATTGGATTTACCTTTGTTGGCACTGCACATGAACCTTGCACTGAAGTACTGGCTAATGACAGACAACTGGAGAAACGTGTGAAAAGTTTGTAGAGTTTCATTAATATTCTCTTCGGAGAAACTAGTGTTGAGTTCATCTTAATGTTAAGAAAGAGTGAAGTTAATAGGATGATCCATTTTTCAAAAGGTACCAGGTATTTGCAGGGTTTTTTTGTTTTGTTTTGTTTTGATGTTTGAACATTGGAATTAATTGTTGTATTCTATGCAAGGGATGACATCTGTCACTTGGTATTCTGCATACCAGGAGAGATCTTTTAAACCAGGGCTGTCCAACAGGTGAGCTATTTCTGGCTCATCTTTAAGGTTTTTTATATGTTTGAAAAGACTGCAAGAATAATCTGTTGTCTTACGTTGAAGCAACAGAGTCAAAATGAGGTGGAATTGATATTTAAGAAGACTACAAAAGCAGTGACTAATTGCAGTTCTACTGCTGTAAAATTAACTGAACTTGAACTTTAAACATTCAACAGACAATGTTATTCAGTACATAGCGAAAGAGAGAGAGAACTGCAATAATCAGAATGAATAGGGTTGCTATGAAATATGGTTTAAAGATACCAGAAATATTCTGTGTAGAAAGCATCGGTTCTCCCTTTGATGACTATACAATTAATTCAGTTTTTTTAGACTTGACAGGAGTATCGTGGAGATGATGGGCATATAACATGCTGTAATTAGAATAGAGAAGGCTATGTATGTTTCATACTGTGATTTCAGTCTGTATAACTTGAGTATTATATCTTTAGGAAGGAACCTTTTAAGCTGACTTGCCACTTTTCCCAGAGAGTACATTTCTGTTATCAGGAGTAAAGTCAGTTTTATGGCAATATGCAGACTCATTGGAGTCCAAGAGGCTATTTAACCGATACTGTGTGTGTTTCACTAGTGACACGCTGCAGACCCTGACTTCCACAGGATGTGTCTTCTTGGTAACCTTAATGTAGTAACTGGACTGTTTTCATATGACAATCAATATCACAGTTATTAGGAAGGGAGAAAACATGAAAAGCAGGACTATTGACATTCAACATCATCAGGGTGGATCCACTTTAATTGGATCATTCCAATAACGACGTACCTCTGCAAAGATGTTTAAGAAGTGTTGCTTCGAGAAGAACATGGCCTCCATCTCCAACTCCATCTCCGTCTCTCTCTTCTTCATCTTTGCCTTAAGACCAGGAGAAGCACCCAACATCAGCAGCTATATGCAACAACTAAAGGAGTTCTCTTATGCAAGCAAGCTGTAACCACAGAACTCTGCCGAACTTTAAGAACAGTAAGGAAGGTTGCAATAATATTCTGGTAATGCAATATTATGGTATACTGGACTCGACCTTCAACAAAGGACACCATTATCTAAAAACCCATTTATAATACTGTTATATTGAACATAACTGTGTGAATGTTAGACGTAAAGATTTATTACCAAGAAGACACATCCTGTGGAAGTCAGGGTCTGCAGTGTGTCACTAGTGACACACACAGTATCGGTTAAATAGCCTCTTGGACTCCAATGCCATAAAACTGACTGTACTGATAACACTTTTTAAGGATATTATTGTCTTTTAGGACGTGCCTCCAATTGAATACTAGCATGAGCTCATTTTAGATCCTAGTTAATTAGGTAATTACTGCTTTAAGTCCTTTTCGTAAATCTGCCAATCCTCATTAAATCGTCTTTTTGAACCTAAGAATAGATTTAAGCCAATAATGATCAATATTACTTTGAATGTTTCATAAATCATTATTTTGTTCATTGCAGGCAACCTTTTAGGTATACAAGTTGATAAATATATTTGGCTTATGAAATATTTAAAAGTCAATGTGCCACTAAGCATATCGCTAAAATCTTGGACACCTGTCTGGGGCCTGGACAATAATACTCTTCCTGTAACTTCACATCTTGGAGGCACGTCCTAAAGGACAATAATATCCTTAAAAAGTTCTGACACCAGCAGACAGCATGACTTTCCAATGGCACTGTCCAACCAGGTAATTTATTTTTGGTTGCTGGCTCCTCACAGTAGTGACAGGCTTTTGGTGATAAGTCAGTGTAACATAATGATTTGCTTCCTGTAAAAAATACATTAAAATTACATATTTGTATACAGTAATATACATACTTGGTAACAAATCAATTCTGTGCTGAAGTCTTCCTCCAATTATCTAGCTGCAATCATACCAACTGATATACAGCACGGGAAGAGTGGTTTTAAAATGGGCAGTTATTGTGGAGGCTGGTCCAGTGTATTTACAATCAGTAACTGTGTTTGAACTGAACCATGGGACATAAAACACATCTAATTCAGGTGTAACTTTTTTAATTACTGGTACTTGTGTAGAGGTTTAAATATATACAATATGTTGCGTGGGACTTGCCTTGACCTAGTTAAGCATATGGTCAAGGAAAAAAAAAAAAAAGATCTTCAGGACCTTTCAGTCTATTGACAATGTATTTCTTACTGCTACATCAGTTGTCTTTGAAGCTTTGTCATCACTAACCCCTACTCATATGTCTTTGGTATTGTCAACCAGCTGTAAATGCAACTGGCTGATCTTGGGACAGAGAAGATAGGCTGTAAATAATAGATTAAGCTCTCTGTATTTGTTTTCAGTAAAGATTATTGAGTACATGTATCCTATTGCACTGTCACTGTGAGACTTGCCTTCTATAGGACGAACCCAAATGTTTTTGTATGTGAAACAGAAAGCATCAATCTGTTCCTCTAGTCTGTTTATGGTACAACTGCAATAATTGACGAGTCACTAATTATGAAGATAAAAGCAAAAAGTAGTAGATAGAGGCGGGAGTGTAGTTTTAGTTAATGCAACTGCACAGTATCTACAGGGTGTAACTAGGGAACACTGCATTGGCCTTTGTTCTCCTGAAGAGTTATACAGGAAAACCGCCTGGGACTACGGCTCAGGTGGTGACTTCCCAGGCCCTGTAATATCCAGGAGTAATATACCGCAGGTGAAAAAAGGTGATTGGCTTGAACCGTTCTTCTGATTGGTAACTGGGTTGCAGTAGTGAAGCAACATTTATATTGGGTATTTCAATTTGATTTAAAAAAGGGGTTAAACTGAAATTATTATTATTATTATTATTATTATTATTATTATTAATAATAATAATAATAATAATAATAATAATAATAACATTATATTTCCAGTTAAGTTGCATACAAACATATCCAATGAGTGTTTGTGGCTGTTACCAATATGTTGTGCTTCCTGTCAAGGGTTGGAGAGTTGAAGAATGCCCACAAAAATAAGGCTGCCTGTCTCATGTCTTAGTATCAAAAAATATTCAGAATGTGCTTTGTTTATACGACCAGCTATAAAAACATGTACATTAAGACTGGAAGAAAACAGAGAAGCAAATGAAACACATACAGTGTCATTACACAGGTAAGAAATTAAAGATAACGTTTACAGGGTGTAAAGAATCAATGTCATGTACTCTACACAGTTTCATATGGCGGGTACCCTCAAAACAGATAAGAGATGTCACAATGGATTGAATTACATCTGAAGCATGGTTTGATCTTTCATAGGCTGCCATCTGGTGTGTTCAACTAGGACTGATGGAAGATTACTTAAACATGTCAAAAGAGGGTTAAAAACAATACAAGTCTAAAAACAAGATTTAAGACTGCAAAACTAGCTAAAGATGTTAACAGCCCATGCTTCAGACAGACAATTGGTTTTAAAAGGAAATATCTGAACCCCAAAATACTACTTGGGACGTTCGGTTGATATTTTAATAATTCAAACATATGTTTTTTTGTTTGTACTAATGTTATGATAAAATAAAATACAAGTGAATGAATAAATAAGCTACACATTTGGAATTAGTTAGGAACAGGGTGTTTATTGGTGTCTAAAAACACAAAAATAAAACATGTCTAAAACAATCCCAGATGACACTGCTGCACGAGACGCCAGGCAGACTGCAACCTAGCAACCTGAACAGCGTCTGTAAAACTTAGCTCGGGGAACTGTCAAAGTGAGAATAATAGGTGCATCACCTGATTTTTATCATAGTGCAACATGCTACTACCTGGAAAGAATGACGACGCTATATTACTTTAATTACTTAGAAATGTAGAAGTCATATACATCATTGTTCTGAATCAGTAAAGATGAGCAGTATATGTTACACATTTCTTATGCACTATACACAAGATAAATAATGCGCTATTTCCACCCATGCTGAAAACATGCTGATTACCCAGACCCAAAACAATCCAAATACAATGTAGAATGTCAGCAGCTAACTTCTCTGTATCTGCTTCCAATTCCCAACCTGCAGGTAATATCTCAAATTTAAACCTCACTTTTCACCTGTCACTTGGTGTGGAATTATTCTTTTTTTCAACTTATTTATAAAACGTAAAACACAAAAAAGGGTTAGAATCCAAGTTAAGTCACAAATGCAATTTAGTGATTTTATTATTCCTCACTGACAGAGGTCCTCAAGAGAAACCACCTCACACCTTGATGTAATTTGTTAGGAGAGGCCCAAGGTTGAATAGCAAAGGTTCATCTTTCAAGTAATGATCAAGGCACACTGATCCACTAGGAAAGCTTGCACAGTGATTACCCTCACCATAATATCTCTGAAGTAATCTTTTCAGAGATTTCACAAGTATTAAGTGTGTGTTTAATGTGCAGGTTTCTCAAAGTGCCATTGTGGATTGCTATTGTAAACTAGGTGCACTTTGGGGCTCCCTAGTGGTGCATCCAGTAAAAGCACTTGCGTAAAGTGCAGGATGCGCACTATAGTATGGACGTCGCGAGTTCGAGTCCAGGCTATTCCTTTGCCGACTGAGGATGGGAGCTCCTAGGGGCGTGACCAATGGCGGCCGCCTGGGGAGGGGAGGCCTAGGTCGCCAGGGTGTCCTCGGCTCACCAAGCACCAGCGACCCCTGTAGTCTGGCTGGCCTGCGGCTTGCCTGTAAGCTGCCCAAGAGCTGCGTTGTCCTCCGATGCTGTAGCTCTTGGGTGGCTGCATGGTGAGTCCGCAGTGTGAAAAGCGGTCGGCTGACGGCACATGCTCGATGACAGTGTGTGTTCGTCTTAGCCCTCGAGTCAGCGCAGGGGTGGTAGCGGTGAGCTGAGCATAATAAAATAATTGGCCATTCCAAATTGGGAGAAAATAATAAAAAAATAATTGGCAACGACTAAATTTATATTAAAAAAAAAATAGGTGCACTTTGCCCACTTGGATGGCTTTTATGTAATGGCAATTAATGTAAAAAAAAAAAACCTGCATAGAAGATTATTCAGTGGTCATATTCATAAAAAAAGAATGAGTCTCTGGGCTAAACCCTGGCGGTTGACAACTACAATGAACTTGATGAATAATATTATTTAGCTATTTATTTATTTGCCAGATGCCTTCATCTAAGGTGACTTACAGATGTTGCAGGGCAGTAAAGGGTTACAATGCAAGCTTTGTATTTAAATGCAGTGTAGTTTACAGTAAGTGCAAATAATACTACTAAATTACAATATGAACTTGGATGCAACAAGTTAGGATTACAACAAGTTATATCTACAATGACATAGCGCAATAGTGCAAGGATAGTGCATTAACTGAGGATCCAGTAATGTCGTACACAGGTCAGGCAAGCCCAGTGCATAACAGGAGTGGTAGTGCAAGAGGTACGGCCTGAGTATTAGGAAACAGGCACAGGTTTTTGCATGCACGGTTCAGTTTTGCACACCTGGTATCTGCAATATAAAGAAACTACCTCGTATTCATATTTTAATATGTACACCCCGGTGCTGCGTCTGTGTAGGGAAAGTCTTTTATACTGACCCTTACTGGTGAGACAAGGTTAAAAGTAGAGGTTGCAGAATACTCATTACTCATAGTCATATAGTCTTTAAGAAGCGTTTATGGCCTTTTCATTGTCCATTTACAGACTTGCTATGACAATGTCAGCGCTTCAGATAAGAGGAAAATAATCTTCCAATTGGCTTTTAAAACACTGCAGAATTGATTGGTACTCAATTGGAAAGGTGAGGTAAAGTCAGCTTTTCTTGTTGTCAAATTAACACATTCATTAATTATTGTTTAATTTAACTTAATTTAATATTGGCTGACAAAAAACATCTTTAAGGGAATTACTCAAAAAATCTGAGCAGTGGTATCTGTAGACCCCTAAATAGTATTGATGCAGCACCATTTACTGTGTTAATCCTGCACAACAAGTGTATTATAAAAATCTTGTTAACCTGTGGCAGGATGGCTTGCAGTGGTGAGGTGTGGTGACATCACGGACCAAGAAGTAACAGAACCAAAACAGTGGATGGGCGGGTGAAACTGAACGCAACGGAGATGATTTTATTAAATAAATAAACAAAACAAAAGATTTAAACAATCAACAAACACAAAACAAAACGGCGCGTTGGCCAAACAAATAGAAACAAATAAGCGTGCTGGTTTTAACCCAGCACGATACTTAGCAGTTGTTTTATTTTGTTTTCCTCGCTCTCTCCGCTCCCCGTACTCTCCTCTGTACACTCCTCCCCGCAGCACGGACAGCTGCAGGTTCTTATACTCTGGCCGAGGGGTTAACTAGCTGTTAATTATCTTATTATCCCTCGGCCACAGTCTGCACGAGTTTAGTAAGGATGCGTGATTGTCAGCTTGTTAAATAATCAGTAGCTGATCAGCCACGCATCCTCATGAGGTTTTTAAATTATAAAATCAACAATAAATACGCGGCGCTTTTATCTGCGCCGCAAACAAAAATACAAATAATAATAAATAAATATATAGGGCGGACACTCCATACATAACCCTACAATTCACTGTAGTTACTCAGCTTAATAGTTTCTTTTAAGTGATATTTGATGTCTCACAGATCAGAGATTGACATTCATTTTCTAATAGTAGATGTGATATGTGGCTTATGTATGCCTCAGTGTCATTATTCACTGTAAAGCCACTTGCTCTAACAGTGTTACTAATAAAAGTCTTATTGCCCAATAGTCCTGCACACTCATTATAGCACATGTTATGTTGTGCATTGTTCACTCTCTGGCTGCTATAAACTCAATTTGGTTTAAAAGATACTATCTGAACATGAGTGGTTCTCTGTCTACCATGCAATCCACACTCTCCAACTAATTGACAATGTCCACCCACATTCTCTTTTGAAACAAAACAACATATCTATTACTGATTTTAAAATTCTGGCATTGAACCCTAGGGGTGAAAGTTGCTTTGTGGTAAGTATAAAAGACAAGTTAATGGAAGAAAACTGGGCCAGGCTCTATCCTTACTTAATTAGGGTAGTCTTAAGTGACTTGGAGTTGTTTTTTTTTTGGTTTTTAAATCAACTGTTAGGAATGGATTTATTGGATATCTGCTAATAAATACTTCTTTAAGACACTATAAGTATGAGTGATAAGTATTCTGCACACCCCCAGTTAAAAGCTCTATAACTCTTTTTTACAGTGAACACTTACTTGGGAAGTGTGTAATCGTCAGTTTGCACCCAACATCCGATCGTTTCACCAGCATTGGGACTGGGTCTGTTGAATGTCAACACACTGTACTAGAATCCCAGCATAGGGACTAGATCAGCCATTCTGAAAGTGCTCTCCTGCATACATATTTTTACACTGAAAGTACTCCTTAGATTATTATTTATTTATTTATTTATTTATTATTTTTGTGTGTGAACACATTAAAATACATCTCCGGTGTTAAATATTCAAATTTAACAGAAGCCTTACAAAATACTGTCACATGGAGTTTCAACAGGGCCTTACAAAGTAAAAATAAATCCTGGCAGCTTAGTCAGGATGCTTGTCTCTCTTAAGTAAAAACAGAGGAACTGTAAAGGTAAACTCAGTCACCCATAACACTTTAATACCAGCATTTTACATGTCTTGCTGTAATTACAAGGCATCAAAGACCTACAGTGCCTTCTTGAAAGTATTGCCCCCTTGAACTTTGCGACCTTTTGCCACATTTCAGGCTTCAAACATAAAGATATGAAACTGTAATTTTTTGTGAAGAATCAACAACAAGTGGGACACAATCATGAAGTGGAACGAAATTTATTGGATATTTCAAACTTTTTAACAAATAAAAACTGAAAAATTGGAGTGCAAAATTATTCAGCCCCTTAAGTTAATACTTTGTAGCGCCACCTTTTGCTGCGATTACAGCTGTAAGTCGCTTGGGGTATGTCTCTATCAGTTTTGCACATCGAGAGACTGAAATTTTTGCCCATTCCTCCTTGCAAAACAGCTCGAGCTCAGTGAGGTTGGATGGAGAGCATTTGTGAACAGCAGTTTTCAGTTCTTTCCACAGATTCTCGATTGGATTCAGGTCTGGACTTTGACTTGGCCATTCTAACACCTGGATATGTTTATTTGTGAACCATTCCATTGTAGATTTTGCTTTATGTTTTGGATCATTGTCTTGTTGGAAGACAAATCTCCGTCCCAGTCTCAGGTCTTTTGCAGACTCCATCAGGTTTTCTTCCAGAATGGTCCTGTATTTGGCTCCATCCATCTTCCCATCAATTTTAACCATCTTCCCTGTCCCTGCTGAAGAAAAGCAGGCCCAAACCATGATGCTGCCACCACCATGTTTGACAGTGGGGATGGTGTGTTCAGGAGTGATGAGCTGTGTTGCTTTTACGCCAAACATAACGTTTTGCATTGTTGCCAAAAAGTTCGATTTTGGTTTCATCTGACCAGAGCACCTTCTTCCACATGTTTGGTGTGTCTCCCAGGTGGCTTGTGGCAAACTGTAAACGACACTTTTATGGATATCTTTAAGAAATGGCTTTCTTCTTGCCACTCTTCCATAAAGGCCAGATTTGTGCAGTATCACGACTGATTGTTGTCCTATGGACAGAGTCTCCCACCTCAGCTGTAGATCTCTGCAGTTCATCCAGAGTGATCATGGGCCTCTTGGCTGCATCTCTGATCAGTCTTCTCCTTGTATGAGCTGAAAGTTTAGAGGGGCGGCCAGGTCTTGGTAGATTTGCAGTGGTCTGATACTCCTTCCATTTCAATATTATCGCTTGCACAGTGCTCCTTGGGATGTTTAAAGCTTGGGAAATCTTTTTGTATCCAAATCCGGCTTTAAACTTCTCCACAACAGTATCTCGGACCTGCCTGGTGTGTTCCTTGTTCTTCATGATGCTCTCTGCGCTTTAAGCGGACCTCTGAGACTATCACAGTGCAGGTGCATTTATCTGGAGACTTGATTACACACAGGTGGATTCTATTTATCATCATTAGTCATTTAGGTCAACATTGGATCATTCAGAGATCCTCACTGAACTTCTGGAGAGAGTTTGCTGCACTGAAAGTAAAGGGGCTGAATAATTTTGCGCCCAATTTTTCAGTTTTTATTTGTTAAAAAGTTTGAAATATCCAATAAATTTCGTTCCACTTCATGATTGTGTCCCACTTGTTGTTGATTCTTCACAAAAAATTACAGTTTCATATCTTTATGTTTGAAGGCTGAAATGTGGCAAAAGGTCGCAAAGTTCAAGGGGGCCGAATACTTTCGCAAGGCACTGTATCTACCTTATTGATTTATTCTTTCCATCTGAATAAGGAAAAAAAACTGGAGCCTGTTATCATCAGTGATAAGTACCATTATTGATTTTCATTTTATCTAAGCAAAAAAAGAAACAATGCACAGCAGCGCAATACTTCACTGCCTTGACCCCAGTCTTGTGTTACAGTTTGCCGGGGCCTCATCTTGTGATATTAAGGCAAGACAGGTGCTACTGCTAGGCTGGTACAGGTGTCACTTACAGGCAATGGTGCTTCGATGTTGAAATGTACCACAGCATTGCTCTGGGGTAAGATATGTGCAGTATGCAACTCTGTTTAAAGTACAATGTATAGGAGAAAATTGGAATTGATGCTAAAATTGATGCTAAACTATTTATCAATGGTAGGCCTGCAGTCTGGTGTTCTGCTTATATGATGAATTTTCAAAAAATGTAACCCTGAACACTAAACATTGATTACTATTGTTTGCACATTTTATTTGTATATATATATATATATATATATATATATATATATATAATTATCTTTATTTTTTTATATAGCACCTTTCATAGTGTACCACCATCACAAAGCGCTTTGCAGAGGTAGGCTGTGAACTGTGCATTATATGCAGAGTCACTTACAATAGGACATTGATTTAACATCGCATCCACAGGATGGAGCACACGGAGGATAAGTGACTTGCTAAGGGTCACACAGTGAGTCAGTCAGTGGCAGAGGTGGGATTTGAACCAGTGACCTTCTGGTTACAAGTCCTGGACTATATGTATATATTGCAGGGCTACCTTAAGATTATCCAAAATAGCATTTCAGTGGTTAAGGCTTTGCATATATATAGTGCCTATAGTAAGTATTTACCCCCCTTGGATGTTTTCACAGTTTGTTGTGTTACAACCTGAAATCTTGATGCATTTAAATTGGATTTTTTTTCCTTTGATTTAAACAACCTACTCAACACTTTCAATGTGTGAAAAAATGGGGGGAAAAAACAAATCAATTAAAATGAAAACCTGAAAAGTCTTCATTAGATAAGTATTCACCCCCTTTGCTATGACACTCCTAAATAAGCTCAGGTGCAACCAATTGCCATCAGAATACACACAATAAGTTAAATAGAGTCCATCTGTGTGCAATAAAAGTGGTTCACATGATTTCAGATTTAATACAGCTGTCTCTGTAAGGTCCCACAGTTGGGTAGTGCATTCAAAGCAACGATACTACCATGAAGACCAAGGAGCTTTCAAAACAACTCCAGGATAAAGTTGTAGAAAGGCACAGATCAGGGGAGGAGTATAAAAAGATTTCAAAGGCATTGAATATCCCTTGGAGCACAGTCAAGTCGATCATTAAGAAGTGGAAGGTATACAACACTACCCAGAATCTGCTTAGAGCAGGCCATCCTCCCAAACTGAGCAGCCGGGTAAGAAGGGCATTGGTCAGAGAAGCCAGCAAGAGGCCAATGACAACTCTGAAAGACCTACAGCGTTCCATGGCTGAGATGGGAGAAACTGTCCATGTGTCAACAATATCTCAGGTACTCCACAAATCTGGCCTGTATGGAAGAGTGGTAAGAAGGAAGCCATTTCTGAAAAAAGCTCATGTAAAATCCTGCTTGGAATTTGCAAAAAGGCATGTCGGAGACTCTGAAAAGATGTGGCAAAAGATTCTGTGATCCGATGAAACAAAAATTGAACTATTTGGCCTAAATGCAAAGCGTTATGTCTGGCGCAAACCTAACACAGCACATCACCCAGGTAATACCATCCCTACTGTGAAGCATGGTGGTGGCAGCATCATGCTATGGGGATGCATTTCATCGGCAGGGACTGGGAAGCTTGTCAGGGTAGAGGGCAAAATGGATGGAGCTAAATACAGGCAAATCCTTGAGGAAAACCTGCTTCAGTCTGCAAAAGACCTAAGACTGGGACGGAGATTCACCTTTCAGCAGGACAATGACCCCAAGCACACAGCCAAAGCAACACTGGAGTGGCTTAAAAACAACAAAGTGAATGTCCTAGAGTGGCCCAGTCAAAGCCCGGACTTGAATCCGATTGATAATCTGTGGCAAGACTCGAAGATTGCTGTCCACCAACGATCCCCATCCAACTTGACAGAGCTTGAACAATTTCGCCAAGAAGAATGGGCGAATATTGCACGTGCTTAATGGTTGTGGGATTGGAGGACGGCCACTGAACCATCGGATCTCCTGAGCTGTGTAAGGAAAAAAATTATTGGACACATTTGCAAACACTAACTTTTAAGTTGAGTATTTTACATCTCTTATGGACACAGGCTGTAAGGACTAATAGAAGATGTATATATTTTCTCTTAATTCATAAAGCAAAAGCACAGTGAACAATGAATAGCTGATCTTGCTTCAGAGGGTTATTCATTACTGAACCCCCAACAATGAAATCAGCAAACAGACTAATGTTAAAACATCCTGCTGGTATAGACAACCTTCCAATTGCCTCTGAGCATCAGCAGAGAGCAGTGGAATTTATTGGAAAACAAAGTAGAATCCCAAAGCACGGGTAATAGGCCAGTTGTATCAGAGCAAGGTAATACCAGGGCAAGGTCAGAAGAGAGTCAACACGCCAGACCAACATTAATCCTGAACAGGATATTTACTTGCCTGTTTCAATAAATATGTTCCAGTAAAGATGTGGAACAGATTGACCCATAAACCACTTTTAACAATAAGTGTGTTTCCACGGTGGTGTTGAAAAGTACATTTTTTATAATAATAATAATCCATTCACAGGTCTCCAGACGATGGGGTGGCGGCTCAGCAGAACTACTGTTTGCTCATGGTGCCTGAGTCTGCTCATTGGGGCAAGTAAACTGTTTCTCTTCTGTGTTTCACAACATAATTAAAACACTGCTGTGCGGTGAGCTGAAGAGTCAATAACAGGTGCAATGGTGTTTCTAAAAATATCAAAACAATCACAATTATGTTGAAAATGATACTGCAAGAATATATACAATGAAGCAGGGAAGCAGGAAGAGTAATGCATTGTGTTTTAAATTGTACAGCCTGTTCAGTAACACTTTAAATACAGCACTGTGTTCCAAAATCAAATACCATATTTAATCGAATTGAAGTCGCCCCTGAATTTAAGCCACACCCCCAAATACAATGACCAAAAAAAGGTGCATTTAATTCTTAATGAAAAAAACACAATAATTACCGGTTAAATTACTTTTTCATTTCTAGGTGCCAGCATGTAACATTGTATTACCATACATTAGAGCATCAGAGTAAGTAATCTAATATATTACAAATGCAAATGAAAATATGTACAGTACAGTACTTACAGTATTGAATGGCAGTCCTTGCAGTTTACGGTATCTGGAAAAGGGTAAACTACCTTTGACTTTATTTCAATCAGTTTTATTGTCCTTGTTTGTTTAATTTGTCCAATGTGACTTTCTGTGATGTTCACAAGCAAAAATAGTGTAAGACAGAAATGTATAGTTTATTTTAAGTTTGAACTAGTGGGGTTCCTGTAGTTAAACCAGGTGCAGACCAAAACAACACTCAGTAAGTAAGAGAGTCAGAGTGAGGGAGCATCTACCATTAAACAGAACATACCTGCTAGGTTGTCTGTTTCTTTTTCTCCTCCGGGTAGAGAAAGAAAGATATATAAATAAAGGATTTTTCGTCTTGAAGCCGGGCCCATGTTGATCATTTCAATAAGTACTATACTGGAAATATTATAGTTTTACAACAGCCTTACGATTGCGTCTCCATCAGGTGCCCCAAATTCACTTTCTCTTTTCTTCAGCAAACAGAAAGCTGCCTCATAACATTTTTAAGTGAAGTTCGCCACGCATCCATTTTAATATACCGGTACTGAATCTAGAATAATTACTGTAGTGAGCATTACTGTATGTACAATAACTCTCATTCAAGCACGCCAGAATAATTGACATGCAATGTAATTGAAATGTAAATTGGTACTTTAACTAAAAAAAAACAGAATCCACGTCGCCCTCAAATCCAAGTCGTTCCCCCTAAATTGGAATTTTTATATGGTAATAGGTTTTAGACAAAACTATAATGGAAAATATGAACAACACATTCATTCACAAATCAGTGGAAAATGTATGGGCTGAACTGTACTTACCAGCACATTATGTTTTAATGGATCTAGGTTTATAAACGACATGTGAATAAAGAAATAAACCTAATAAATGACAGCAAGATGAACTCAAGTTATACTCAAGTCAGTTGCAGTATACACTTTCTCAATTTGGTCATTCCTTATTGCAGAATGAATGACTCACATATATTCAAGTTTGAGGTTCAGGTAATGAACACAAAAGCAGATTCATGTATTCTGGTGGTATAAAAGAAAATGGTCACATCCACTTCACTGAATCCAATAAACTGACAGGCTTTGATTGATAACACATAGGGACTGAAATACCCTCTCAACCTCACCACAAAAAGCAAAATTACTGTTATTATTTTTTCAATTGAAAGAATTAATACTCCTCCTCCAGGACACATTCAATGCCCACGCGCCCAATCAAATAGCTGGATCGCATTAGTGGGACCTGACTGTAGGTGGAAAGCAGAAAGTGTCCCACGTGATAATATGTACTTGCAACACCTGTCATTGTGCTCTGTAGACACTGTAGCTATACCTTGAAACCTAACTTTGACCTCGGTAGAATGTCAGCTCTGGTTATGGCCCTGATTTCATATATATATATATATATATATATATATATATATATATATATATATATATATATATATATATATACAGTACTGTGCAAAAGTTTTAGGCAGGTGTGAAAAAATGCTGTAAAGTAAGAATGCTTTCAAAAATAGACATGTTAATAGATTATATTTATCAATTAACTAAATGCAAAGTGAGTGAACAGAAGAAAAATCTAAATCAAATCCATATTTGGTGTGACCACCCTTTGCCTTCAAAACAGCATCAAGCATCAATTCTTCTAGGTACACTTGCACACAGTTTTTGAAGGAACTTCGGCAGGTAGGTTGGCCCAAACATCTTGGAGAACTAACCACAGTTCTTCTGTGGATTTAGGCAGCCTCAGTTGCTTCTCTCTCTACATGTAATCCCAGACAGACTCGATGATGTTGAGATCAGGGCTCTGTGGGGCCATACCATCACTTCCAGGACTCCTTGTTCTTCTTTACACTGAAGATAGTTCTTAATGACTTTCGCTGTATGTTTGGGGTCGTTGTCATGCTGCAGAATAAATTTGGGGCCAATCAGATGCCTCCCTGATGGTATTGCATGATGGATAAGTATCTGCTTGTACTTCTCAGCATTGAGGAGACCATTAATTCTGACGAAATCCCCAACTCCATTTGCAGAAATGCAGCCCCAAACTTGCAAGGAACCTCCACCATGCTTCACTGTTGCCTGCAGACACTCATTCGTATGCGCTCTCCAGCCCTTCGGCGAACAAACTGCCTTCTGCTACAGCCAAATATTTCAAATTTTGACTCATCAGTCCAGAGCACCTGCTGCCATTTTTCTGCACCCCAGTTCCTGTGTTTTCATGCATAGTTGAGTCGCTGGCCTTGTTTCCACGCCGGAGGTATGGCTTTTTGGCCGCAAGTCTTCCATGAAGGCCACTTCTGACCAGACTTCTCCGGACAGTAGATGGGTGTACCAGGGTCCCACTGTTTTCTGCCAGTTCTGAGCTGATGGCACTGCTGGACATCTTCCGATTGCGAAGGGAAGTAAGCATGATGTGTCTTTCATCTGCTGCAGTAAGTTTCCTTGGCCGACCACTGCGTCTACGGTCCTCAACGTTGCCCGTTTCTTTGTGCTTCTTCAAAGCTTGGACGGCACATCTGGAAACCCCTGTCTGCCTTGAAATTTCTGCCTGGGAGAGACCTTGCTGATGCAGTATAACTACCTTGTGTCTTGTTGCTGTGCTCAGTCTTGCCATGGTGTATGACTTTTGACAGTAAACTGTCTTCAGCAACCTCACCTGAGTTTGGCTGTTCCTCACCCAGTTTTATTCCTCCTACACAGCGGTTTCTGTTTCAGTTAATGATTGTGTTTCAACCTACATATTGAATTGATGATCATTAGCACCTGTTTGGTATAATTGTTTAATCATACACCTGACTATATGCCTACAAAATCCCTGACTTTGTGCAAGTGTACCTAGAAGAATTGATGCTGTTTTGAAGGCAAAGGGTTGTCACACCAAATATGGATATGATTTAGATTTTTCTTCTGTTCACTCACTTTGCATTTAGTTAATTGATAAATATAATCTATTAACATGTCTATTTTTGAAAGCATTCTTACTTTACAGCATTTTTTCACACCTGCCTAAAACTTTTGTACAGTACTGTATATATATATATATATATATATATATATATATATATATATATATATATATATATATATATATATATATATATATATACGCACACACTATTGCGTAAATGTGTGGGTTTGTAGATGTGTGGGCTGGACTCCCATTTATTCTGAAATCCCTGAAAATCTCATTGTGATAGGAAAGAATAAAAACACCTACACAGATCAAGTCTATTCCAGGAACTCACTTATCTTTGCAAACATTGTGAAATGGTAGAATTAAGAAATATCTTTAAATGTGTACATTTAGATTGGAGTAGTACTATATTTCTTAATTTTATAGTTTATGTCAATTGCTAAAGCATAGTTACTGATACTCTTAGCACAATTCTCAAAACAGTTAACACAAACACCAAAACAGTTGTGTAATTTGCAAAACATCAAATATAATTGCAAAATGAAGCAAACATGTCAAATGTATTCATACATCTTGCAAAACCTAATATTTACATCAGTTCTTCAAACATTTAGGTTCATATCCTTTGACTCTTCGAACCAAGATAAAATACAACTTTCAATTGTAAATAGATCATGCAAATCAAAGGCTTACATTATCAAACAGAAAACCAATATACACAAAACTTTTAATGTTTTTTGTCATTTCATGGGCACTATATTTAGTCAATACTTTATAATTAAAATAATATTTGCATGATCAATGTAAAGAGGACATGAACAGCACTTATTTCCACTCCAAGCAGCACTCTCTCTGGTTCCAAACACACCCTGCTTTCGGACCCCCTGCTCTACGAATTGTCTTCCAACGCGTCCACTGGTGGTAGTTAACGTAGAGTAGGGCCTTGAAGTTCAGGTGTGTGTTGTGCTGCTTGTATTCGATCTCCTGGGTCGTCGTTCACTCCTCTGTAGCAGCGATGTCAACAGTGATGGTGCCTTTGAAACAGAGCCAAAACACATAGGTCATTAATATTAATATTGGACCCCCTGTGTACTCAGCTGATACTTGGAGGTCATGTAACCACACTTTTAGATGTAGTCCAACAATAATTCACATTCAGCATTCTCTACATGAGGCGTTATACTGTTGACTTATCTTGTACTTTAATATCTATAAAACTTCCCTTTGTATTATATTTAAGCGGTCCTCCTTCAACTCAGAAGCCTTTCGGCAGACTGCAACTCTTTGCAATTCAGTCTGTGTGTGTTGTTGTCTTCCTGTCCGCCCAGTCTCCAGGCACCACCAGCAACACGTGCTTCCCCTCTGGTGAATTTTGGTTCCCCTTTTATAGTAGGGATGGGAATTTCAAACGTTTAAACACATAAACTCTAAAAAAGTGGTAAAACGTTTAATAATATTCTAGACGTATAACCGGTCACGTGACAAGTGTCACCAAACACATATTTATTTATGCATTAATTTTAATAATTTATCATCAGTAGTCCTCGCGTATGAGACTGCTCTAGTGCCACAGTAAGGGCAAATATTATAAAAAGGAAGGGGTTTGGCAATTGCCTCCAAGTAGCTTTTCTAATTGGTGGAACAGAAAGATTGACACTGGGGCAGGTTTTATTCTTGGTCGATCTGGCGCTTCATTGGTGCACTGTGTGTGTTCATGCTGTAGTAGGCGTGGTATGTTATCAAATCCACGGCGAGGTTAAATTACGTTAATGACCAGCGTTTTTTTCTGAGTTTGTTCTATATTTAAAATGGCATCTCTGAACATAGGAAGCCACGTTTGGAAGTATTTTGAGGAACGGACGAGAAAACCGTAAATAATTATGCCAGACAAAATTCCATACCACAAAAACACAAGTTCAATGCTTCACAGTTTGAAATGAAAACATTCATAATTATTGTGGATAGAGTTACTGATGCAATAAAAAGCAAACATCCATAACAACGTTTGCTATAGATTTGGCCGAACATGATCACGTTATCCCCTGAGGACAGTGCGTATGAATCGTGAATGCAGCAGTTTTTAAATCGATGTAAGATTATCCCAATACTGTGCCAACCCATACAACAATAACAGCAAATCAAACTGCAGCTGTTCATACAAAACTTTCAAAGGGAGAAAAAGTTGCAATTACCACAGACTCGTACACCCCATTCCCCAATCTTCCCATAGGTGGAAGGCTTTTTTCACTTGAAATTGTTCTGTAAGCTTTTGGACCGAAAGTCCGTTTAGTTTACTACAGTTTTCATTTGTATGTTGGAACTACTGCTTGCAGTAAAGGACCCCTGAGACAGTCTAAATAGGTAGGCCAGGCATCTCTTTTTACAATTTAATGTAAAGTTGTGTGGATACGTGAATTTGAATACTTTGCGTTATTTAGTAATACTTGACCATATACAATTAACTGCATAAGAAGGCAGACATTATATTAATTACTTTATATATTACTTGATTGTATGTTAATTTGGCATTTAAAACAGGACTTATGGCAATGTTTGGGAGGTTTATGTACAGTATGTAGAGGAGAGTGGTGTTTGATTTGAGCACTCGGAAATTGTAATGCTAAAGTACTCGTCTCGAGCAACAATAGATCTCAAAAATCCCAAAGACCACAAACTTTTAAATCTCTGAGGCAGACTTTTTTTAATATCAATTACAGTGCTCTTTAAAATTCTAAAATATTGTGCTATTTTATTACTGGTAATTACCTTTTCCAGAAGTGAAAGTATTTCCAAATTTTTTTCAATTGTAAGCACAACTCGCTTTAGCTTTCACGCTGTACAGCGGGTGATTGTGGGTGGAGCAATGGGGACTAATCACAATCCCTTCCTAGTGCATAAAAGAGAATGACAACTAATACAAACACAATTAAATAATGATGCAAAATCAAATCACATGAAGTGGGTAAACACTACAAACAATAATAATCTCACAGCAAACATTGTGAAAAATATATCAAGTTAATAATGTGACAAAAAGAACAATTATCAATAAAAGAAAAACAAAAAAAACACCCCACACACAACAGTGATAGTCACCTGTGACATTTGTGTTAACTGTTTTGAGAATTGTGCTAATAGTTTCAGGAATTTTGCTTTAGCAATTGAGAACATCTGCAATTAACCTTATATGAATAGGACCTGGATTTATTTAAATTTTTACCACAGAGAACAAAATGCTTGTTAAGCTAAGGGGGCAGCTCTGTTTGTGGAGCACCTTTTTTATCTCTGTGACAGGATAGCGTCAGGAAGTAGACTCAGAGTCAGGAAGTAGACTCAGAGTCAGAAAGTTGACAAGAAGCTGCAGTGAAAGCGTGGTTGCACACGTTTATGTACACAAACTATAAGGAAACAAAGGCACAGGGGACAAAATAAACATTCAAACAAAATACAACCAGATTCCATCACTACTGTCAGGCTTTACGGAACAGTTGTATTTTGTATCTTGCTCTTAATTGTACTGTAATTCTTGATATGTATTGTTTGTATACAACTGTAAGTCACCCTGTGTAAGGGCGCCTGCTAATAAAATAAATAATAATAATAATAATAATAATAATAATAATAATAATAATAATAATAATAGTTCACAAAAAAAACCTCCAACAAACAAAAAGCTTTTCCTCCCTTTATATACATGTGGCCATTCCCCAATTAGCACCCAATTGCCAAACTTAAGTTCAAAACAAAACATCTTAATTTACATATTTACACAAAACCCATACTATTTATACGTGCAGGGCTTCAGGTCTGCCATATCTCCTTTTAGAAATGCCGTTTAGAAGAAATTAATTCTTAATTAATTCCAATTTCTAATTATTTACAGTCAAAATTTTTTTTTTTTTTAAATAGCGTTTTGCCTGAGTGTCCTTTAAACACTGCCAGACACCCATATGTCTCTGTTATATAAAAAATGGAATCAAAGCAATGAATGCATCAGTGATTCTCCTGTTAGAAGCAGATAAGCAGTACTGTATTTGCACAGATGGGTAAATAAAAGAGGATACCGTTTTTCAAAGCCTCAGTTAATTATTTCTGCAGTGTGACCATAAGTGACCCTTTCTACCTTATGCCTCACAATTGATGACATGAAACACAAATCTGGCTTCAAGCCTGGGACCAGGGAACTCATACTAAACCTTCCTGTGCTTTAGGATCATATGGTAGTACCCAGGTGGTCAAGGGTTAGCACAGTATACAGTACTGTATACCTGGCTTTCTGTCTATACCCAGGGAAGGCAAACCCTACTTTCTACAGGAAACAGTGTTTAATGTTTGGGTTCATATGGAGAGCAGATTTGTGATGCCTACATATTCATCTAATTCCACAAATGAAATGACATCAGCTCTGCATAAAACCAAGGATATTTTAGTTGTGTTTTATAACACATACTGTATATGGCCTTATATTTAAATAGTTTCCTCCCCTGCTTGGTTTGCACTTTATTTCTGACAGGGAAACCCCTATCAATAACAACTTGACATGTCAATACAAGGTACTCAATGCTTATTTAGAGTACTTACTGTTACTGCTTCCTTTGGTCCAGTTTTTAACAAGGGAGTTAGTAGGAAAACAGTCAGCAAAGTTGTTCTTAATTTTTGTTTCAATTTTTGTTTCAAAAAGTCAATTTATTTTCAGTATTTTAAGTAGCTCAAAGAGAAATCTATTTTCTACATGTATTTTATATCTCTGTGGAGCAGCTGTCTGGCTTTGGGGGTACAATATAAATGATCAGCAGATGGTTTGATTTTACAGAAGGCTTAACTACTAGACCAACATGCCCTCCTTGTCTGAATTTCTTTCAAATTTGCTGGCAGTATCAGCAATGCTTGGAAAGAGAAAAAGGGAAAACCCGTTGATGGACGTAAAAGGGACATGGAAAGTGCTGGTGTTGGATATTTCTAGGGATGGAAAACAGCATGGGGGAACACTTCTTCCTGTGCAACAGGATCTAACCAGAATAACTATGGCAGCTACCCACAGTAATGTCAGTACATTACATATGGTCAACAGTTTCTGGAAGCAAGGTGAATTATTTACAAAGAATCTGTTCATCCAGACTTACTTGCATTGCTAACCTTCAGGCTAGTAAAAGACAGTATTAAATGACAAAAGCAGTTGCAAAAACTGAAAAACAACATGGGCAAACTTGTAACCAAAACTTATGCAATACAAGGGAAGACCAGAAACATATAAATCACTGACATCAGTGTTAACCACTTGTGACAGGATGGCTTGGTGGGTGATGTCACCAGACCAGGAAACAGAGAGGCAAGCATGTACTGTGGGGTGAGACGCAAATGCACTCTTATTTATTAAATAATAAATCAAACAAACAAAAGACTTTTACAAAATAAAAAGACACGATGGCCAAACTAACAAAATAGAACACAAAAAATAAAACAAGTACTGTGCTGGTGCAAATCCAGCGCGCGTGGCAATTTAGATTTCTCTTACTCTCTGTCTCCTTTCTCCTCTATTCCAACACAACCAACCCCGGTCACTATGTTTTATATAGTGGTCAAGGTATTAACTGGTTATCAATTACCTTGTTTATCCCGCGACCACATTTCGCACGGGTTTTCTAATAAGCGTGATCGACAGCCAGTTGGTCAATAAATTATTAGCTGCCGCATTCTCACAGAGCAAACATCGTCCCTGCCAACTATATTTAACTAAAATAATAACACAAATACACACAATATGTTTAAATAATAACAATAATAATAATACAAAAATACATATAAACACAGGGGCTTAATAATGTTAATAATATGAAACATTATTAACATTATTTGAGAACACTAACCACTCTAGAGACTAAATACAGCAATTCTTATGGTGGTAAGCAGAGGGTTAAATGTATCAATGCTGGAGAGTGTTAATTTATTTTAAGTGCTCTTCTTTCCAGTGGCCCTTGATGTCCCTGATGGTTGCCAGCAGCACCACTAATGTATTGTATTTCGTGTAGTACAGCACAGAGTTATAAATGTTTCACTTCCAAGGTAAGGAGAACATTTTATTTAGATAGATGTAAACCCAAATTGCATGAAAGATACTACCAAAATTGAGTGACAAAAAGGTGAGACTTATTTTTGCATGTAAACCAAGCCAATTTTTCAGAAGCATATTGTGTTGTTTTTATATAGTTTCAATAGTTCCTAAAACATAATCATGAAATGTTATTGAAACAGATCCAAAGTGCTATAAATAGATAACTGAGACGTTCAATTGAAAATTTAAAGTTGACTTTACTGTATGACTCATTCATTCCTTTACAAATTAGCCTTGGTAACCTCATAATAATTACATCTGTAAACGCATTAGAGATCTTCACTTGAGTAAGTGCAAGGTTGTGGGCGACTGAGGGGATTGTATAATTAATCCTTACACAGTTACAATGCTGTACGAGTGTTGTATTAAAAAAAAACTAGGATAGCCTTGGGAAGCCTGACAACTGAAAATTATAATAAGCGAGCAAAATTGGCTATTATTTTCTTGGTTTATTCCCTTCCATGAGACAATTTACCCCTAGCAAATATATTTCCTCTACCTGTTAGGGGCTGCCACTCATTTAGTCAAGCAGAAGTGCAGAAATTTAACAACATCTGCATATTCTCATTATCTTTTTTTGGTCTACTGCATCATGGGTCGTTATTGCTGTTACCTGTATGACAATGTGGGCAATAATCCTTACACTATCAGTGCACTAGAGCAGCCATTTTGGAAACAGCTTTTAAACAGACTTTAAAGTTATAAGCTTAAATGACATTAACAATGAAAATAAAAATTACAGGTACATTATTTAAACAGTTGTAGCAAAACCTAGGGACATGTAACGCTACATGGCCTTATCTGAATCTTAGTTGAACAATAGATTATACATATTGGAATGAGGAGGGTCGGTTTCTCCAAGGGGAAGAAGGTCTCTATCTTGAGACAAAAAATACTAAAGAAAGTATGTCAATTAACACTAGAATTATGTAGTACAAAGCAACAATGAGGCAAAATTAAGACTTAAACTTAAAGACTTAAAAATGATTTAAATGCCTGTGGAATCCTGCTGCAGATGCCATAACTAACCATTGCAGTATAAAGAGAAAAACAGGTGATACATACTAATTCTTAGGACAGTACAAGATTGATGTTGATGCTTTGCCCACTTTAGGCCTGCCACATTCACATATTGCCACTTTATCCCCCACCATCCCCCACCAGTCACAGCCCTGGGGCGAATTCTCATTAGCCTATTAATTGAAAGCACTTATTGAGCTGTCAGCTCAGACACTTAGAGAAATTGAATACCACAGATAACCTTTTCTCCCAGAACAAAAGTTTTAATTAAAAATAATTGATGGGATAACCTTTCCCACTAACTTCAGATTTCATATTTAGCACGAAGAAAACTGTGACTGGTATATCACTGGCCAAAAATAACATATTTCTGCTTCTTTCATAATTTTTTAGTTACAGACAAACCAGACAAGCACTTATAAAAGTAATACAGGATTATATTAGTTATTTATATTCAGTATCACCACACAAGCACCTATTAACAGCACAAGAAATATTATCATTTTATTTCGTTTCTTTGTTTTATGCATTATTTGGGATATGGGATATACAGATATTTGAAATACAGTATAGATGGAAATTGTTGGTGCTTTCTGCTTCTTAATCAGTTCTAGTGTTGTGGTTCAAACTCACTCCAATATTCTAGCTTCCATTAGACTATGTTATCTGTAGCACAGGCACCAGGATGAAGTCTATATATTGCTAAATAATTGCATATTCTGAATTAATTTAAGTAATTCAAGAATCAGAAGTTTCATAACTATACAAGGGGGGCACGTGATAGTGATAGTAAAGTTATCAAGATATCATGGGAAGGAGTCACTTCATCACACAAAAGTGATGCTGTTGAGGCAGAATCACTTGGATCCTTTAAGACTCACAACGTTTTGGAATCAATCAGATGAGCTTTAATGGGCCTCCTCTCGTTCGTACATTTTATTATGTTCTTATGAACCTGATGATATTGAACATGGTTTGATAATCACTGCCCTTAATAGGAGAAGGGTGACTGGCTTTTCATATACAAGACTGTACACTGTTCCTTATTGCATCGCACTTCTCCTCTGTCATGTAATATGCAGACAACAGAACACCAATTTTGAAAAAATGAGGTGAAATTAAAAAAATGGCAACAACAAAAACTTTTGTCATGCTGCAAGATTCCATTAATTTGTGGTCTTGGTGTTAACATCAACTATTCATCATCTGTCGAACTGAGCCCTATCTTTTTAAATATTTAATAAAGGGTGGTAAATACAAGTCCTCTTGTTTACAGCAGAGTCATGCAGCACTTCCAGTGGAAAGGAAATTCCAAACTGAATGTTTCGCGTATTCTTCCAGAAGTAACAACAACAAAACAGAAACTAAGGCTCATTTTTACCATTTACAGAGTGGAATGTGGATGAGCTAGCATACTTAAAATACAGCTTTTAGATCTAGATAATATTGCTAATGCATTCTGTTTGAAGAGGTAAAAATATAAAGTGGATTTCTACAACACAAAAATGTTATGAAGTAGTACAGTACCTCTAAATATTTATTTTTTGAATATAATTAGTTCTGGTTTCGTCAGTAAACAACACTTCAAGCTATATTAGTGCACTCCAAAAACAAAGATGAAGGTGAATATATAAAAGGATATCCGATAAGTACATCAAAGATAATTAAAGAGAAGGATGAATACATACTGTATGATAATTACTACACATACTGTAGAGTACTATTGAACCCAAACACCTTAATTGTTATTATTACTTACAGATAAAATGCTATTCAAAATGTTCAGGTGTTTTGAAGCCTTTTGTGTGCATTTTAAGTAGTAGTTTAACGTCTAGAAATGTTGCGTTCTATTACTCTTGACCACAGGGTTTGCTTTCTGCCCAGGAAGATACCGTAATACTGGACTCGATGCTCTGCTAGTTTTGATATAAGTGCATTTATGGATAAGTGTAACCTTATGAATATAAAATCTTAATGCTAGTTGCCATTCACTAACCTTCTTTCTAAACTCTCCTGCTATTTCAATATGTCTCACTAATGTATTGTAATGTACTAATGTATTACAAATGCACTAATGTATCTCCAGATGCACTAATGTATTTTTTTATCTCTTCTAAATAGAAAAAAAAAACATCACCACTAAATGAATAGGCCATTGTGTATTCAGTATGGATACATTCTTTTGGTTTTTAATCGTTAAATGAAAGTTTTAAGGATATATCTTAAATATTCAGAAAATTAGTGATTATTACCTATATATTTGGGATGGGCATGTGATGAAATGCTATACATTAAAATAAAGCCCATCACTACAGAATCCAAAAAATGCTTGGTTGTGCATCAGTACTTGCACTTCAATATAGTTCCATTATATATTATTGGTATGTGCACTGTTTTAAACGACTACAGTCCCTTTTCATTCATGAGAGGCTGGTTTCCATGGAAACCCAGTTACTATTTCTAACCATTAGTAGGTCTTACCTGTCATTTACCAGATAAATACAAAATGTGCTGGATCCATACATAGAAGAAATTACCATTTCTCTTTAAAAGACTACAGAGGAAAGAAATTAATTACAGCTGAATTCTCATCCTCCCTATTTGATGATTGGTTTGAGAGGAAATTGTTGTTAGGGATTGTACATGCAAGAGGGCAAGATACATTATACACCTTTAATACATTTGATCAGTTGAAATTCAATTTGTTTGGTAAGAAAAGAAATGTTTTACTCAATGGTTCACAGATGAAAAAGAAAGTGGATTGAAATTGTTTAATTCACACCCCATTTATGTTGGTTATAAACAAGTTGCAGATCAAAAAACAGGTGAAGCTGATAGAAAACAATCGTATTAATAATGAATTAATGTAGGTCTGCA
The DNA here is from genome assembly GCA_030684275.1 of Acipenser oxyrinchus oxyrinchus. Taxonomy (NCBI): domain Eukaryota; kingdom Metazoa; phylum Chordata; class Actinopteri; order Acipenseriformes; family Acipenseridae; genus Acipenser; species Acipenser oxyrinchus. The sequence continues at coordinate 26,927,243 of CM060256.1, read as the reverse complement.
TTTATAACTTAATCTTATAAAAAAGCCCTGGTTACTGATGAGCATGCATCCAGTGGTTGGAATGGCACCTGGGAAGCAAAGACAATACACAATGTTTTATTTTGTCTCTTCTTGAGTCTAAAATGTAAAGTTTATATTCTTACCCTCTTACAGTCTTAATCTAAATACTCGAAACAAACCAAATAAATGCAATCTCTCTTTTGACTCATATGTTTTTAATGTCTCTGCATTCCCTCTCGAAGAAGAAATGCAGAATTGTAAAGATGAAATATGTGACCAAATGACTTGCAGTTGTGTGAGCAAACATTTGTTTATAATGTTTTCTAAGTATACAGTGCCGAGAAAAAGTTTGTGAACCCCAGTGATAATTATGGAAATTCCATAGTTTACCATGATAGCCTTCTTGAATCAAAACCAGTCTTTTCTTAAATATCCAATAGGGTTTATATTAATCAATTCCATGTCTTTTGAAACAAAATGATGTATGAATTAGACAAACAATGAGTAATTAAGATTCAGGGTATGTGTAAAAGTAAGTGAACCCCTGGTTTTATCAGCTCAATTAAGGGGATAATTAGAATCAGGTGTTTAAATAGTTAGGTAGATCTTCAGGGGTGAGTTTAAAGTTTGGTCTTCACCATACAGGTGTGTGGAAACACATCATGCCACGATCAAAAGAAATCTCTGAGGACCTCAGAAAACCAGCTATTGATGCTCATCAGTCTAGAAAGGGTTATTTGGGGCTCCACCAATCCACTGTCAGACAGATAGTCTACAAATGGAGAAAGTTCAAGACCACAGTCACTTTACCCAGGAGCGGTCGTCCTACCAAAATCTCTCCATGAACAAACTGGAAAATCATCAAGGAAGTCACAAAGAACCCCAGAGTAACATCCAAGCATCTGCAGGCCACTCTCGCCTTGGCTATTCTGAGTGCTCATGACTCAACTATCAGAAAAAGACCGAACAAGAATGGTGTTCATGGAAGGATAGCCAGGAGGAAACCACTGCTCTCTAAAAAGAACATTGCTGCCCGTCTGAAGTTCGCCAAAGAGCACATAGATGATCCACAAGGCTTCTGGAACAATGTTCTCTGGACAGACGAGTCAAAGGTAGAACTTTTTGGCCTCAATGAGAAACATTATGTTTGGCGAAAACCAAACACTGCGTTCGAACAGAAGAACCTCATCCCAACCATCAAGCATGGTGGTGGGAGTGTGATGGTTTGGGGCTGCTTTGCTGCCTCAGGACCTGGACAGCTTGCCATCATTGACACAACCATTAATTCTGCATTGTATCAGAAGATTCTAGAGGAGAATGTCAGGCCATCCATCCATGAGCTGAAGCTGAACCAAAAGTGGGTCATCTATTCGTGTAAGGGATGTAAATGAAGACTATATTGTCTTACAAAAAATAGCTAAATGTCTTTGTTTATAATACATTTGTAGACGGATGGATGGAGACAGATAGTTAAATAGTTAGTCAGACACAGATACTGTTGCACACTGTATAAGAACACACAGAATGTTGGGTACCAGAAGTGGCCATTCAGACCATCAAGGCTCGTCCCTTGCTAGCACCACATTTGAATAAAGGATTCTAATTTAATAGGGCAGAATCAAACTGTTTTTTGAAAGAACCTAGTGTTTCAGAGGTTCTGAACTTTAGGCAGCTTCCATGAAAGCCCCCCTCCCATCCTACTTTATGTAATATGTTCATAACATAAATAAATATGTCAAAAGAAAAAAAGGACACACAAATACAGAGAATGGCATGCTGGTTGATAAAGGTAGATGGCAAGAATGTAATTTGACATACAGATTACTACAATAATAGACAAACTGAGGGTTACCTTCTTCTCCAGAGGCTAAATTATTATTTATTTATTTAGCAGACGCCTTTATCCAAGGCGACTTACAGAGACTAGGGTGTGTGAACTATGCATCAGCTGCAGAGTCACTTACAATTGTCTCACCCGAAAGACGGAGCACAAGGAGGTTAAGTGACTTGCTCAGGGTCACACAATGAGTCAGTGGCTGAGGTGGGATTTGAACCGGGGACCTCCTGATTACAAGCCCTTTTCTTTAACCACTGGACCACACAGCCTCCTAAATTAATCATTTTGCGCTCCCTAGTGTTACAGATGAACTGCTCGAAAGGATTGATAACTGGACCAGAGTGTGAAGGTGGTGATCTGTCTTTCAGAACCCAAAGAGCTTCTATTAATAACTGCAGCTGCACAGACAGGCTAGTGGCTGTCACATGGGTATTGAGGCTGTCATATAAATTCCAGCACACACTGCTAACTACAGGTAAAGATTCTCATCCCCCAGGACAATGATGACTTTTGTGTAAACAAAGTGGACAACACTCACTTGTAAAAGATATTTGTACCAACAGAGGTCTCACATATCCATCATCAATGAGAATGACATGGATTTACATTGTACATAACACTGATTATTTCCATTGTTAAGATAATTAGTGTACTATAGTATTACAGTGACACTTAGTTATGGCCAAGAAAAAGTCCTGTAGTGCCACTTTCAATGGCCTGCAATCAAGCATCACATTAATAAATCTGTCAGCCTTTTAAATTTATGTAGAGCTCTAAAAGCAAGCATGGTCATGTCAAGGGAGTCTTTGAGCATGCATGACTCCTACAGACAACCTCCATTTATAGAGTCTGTCTATGCATTTATTATTTTCTTGGACACACAGTTGGGGAATAATTTGGTTTAGTTATTGTCTGTGCCTTAAACACTATCCCTTTGCGCTGGGTAAAGATGGTATGAAGTTCTGATTTGTATTTTATTTATATTTCAAAACATTGAAGGTAAAATAGGTTGTCAATGGAAGTTCTTGGGAAAATCATTATTTCTGTTCTTTTCTGAGAAGTGCCCTGGACAAATCATCAACCAGTTTTATATCTCATCAACCAGATGCCAAATCCAATATCAAAGCTCATCAATTAACCAAACAACATTTGTCCCAGAGGGTGTCTGCACTAAAATATGAAACTGATCCAGAGTTTCTTCTGCTACATTAAGCAGCACATTGTTTGCTGAGAATGAAGTGCACACTCACAAATAAAACTTTAATGCAGTATTATGTAGAGAGCAAAGTGAAAGCAAGGCACGGACAACCCTGATAAATCAAGTAAGGTAAAGCAAAAAAAAAAAAAAGGTTAAATAATGTAAAGCACAGTAAATGCAAAGTATACCTGCAATATTCTTGCCATACTAAACTTTTTTACAGGTTGTTAATGAACAGGTATTATATGTAACAGAACCGAGGCTGGACACAAACCAACAACCATGCATTCCCCAAGTTACTTTCTTAATAACCACTGTACATAGCTTATATATAGCTTGCCCAAGTAGTTATACAAACTACACAGTTACCATCTGAATAAACGGATTACAGCAGCAGTAAGTAATGCAAACCACTTCATTATTTGAAGCTTTATTCATGTGGCCATGTTATTCATCCCATGGCTATCCCACAGGCATTTGTATTAACTGACAATTGTGATTGTGGTACATTACAAAGTGCACTTGTAAGCCATCTTGGGAACCTGGGGAACATTGAGTGCTCACAGTGACGAGTGACGTTGAAACTCCCTGAGCCTCTGTTAATGCGCACTTGTAATGAATCTCCACCTAGTGGCTGATGAGCTGATGAATGATACTGACATCGGCAAAAGACATGTACAGTACTTGTCTCTTGACTATAGAGCTTGCTCTTTAGTTGAATTGTAAGGCATTCATCTGAACCGTCCAGCCCTTACCTTTCAATTCAATTCAATGGGCTGAGATGCCAATTCAGTAGACACTCATGATCTTATCAAGACGCTATGCTGCCTCAAAACTGAAGGATTGCCTAAGTCATGGGATATCATTTCTATTTAATATAAGTTGTATGTATCAATTTTTGACCTGTAAGTCATGTTATATAATGCATTTGCGGTATCGTGTGTGGTACAACAAGACTCTGAAGCTCAGCCTTATTAACACCATTGCCTCTGTTGTAATGGGAGTGATATCCAGTATGTAGTCCAGTGGTATCTAGCAAGGTTTGAGTCAATCCAGGGTTCCAGCTATGCCACTGCATACAATAGATATACAGCACAATCCTATGCAAACAACTTTTACCTCGAAAAGGGTGCCAGACTAGGATGACAGATAAAGGTTCACCCATGTTACGTTACACCTATGACCATGTGTATCCATGCTGGGGACTGGAGGGTGTCTTATAGCACAGATACAGGGCTAAAGGAATTGCATTTATCAAACGAAACAAATGGTCTTACAAATCCTAGCTGTCTGTTAGGGATCAGTGTGCATATGAGCCCAATTAATATAACACCACACAGGGTAATTAATCTCCAGGCGGAATATATATGGCAGCTAATCCGGTTCTTCAGTCAGGGAATGTTTTCTGTTGGCATGCAGGCACACAACTATGCAGATTTGAGGAAGTGTCCTTTCAACTGGTAATTCTTTTTTTTAACAATTATAAAAGGTGGCAGATTGAAAACAATGGGATTGGGGTCATCTGTGTATCTCTACACTGCACATGTTGTGTAGGCTGTCTAAGAGATAGCTTGTCCATACACTTTACAAAATTTTCACACCTCAACTATGGTTGGTAGTGAACAAAGTTAATAATAATAATAATAATAATAATATGAACTTACAATTGTAAAGTGACCCCAGAGATTGGAAGTGCCTCCATGATACATCAACAGTCGCTTGCACAGTTTGCACAGTACATATTTTACTAAAGCACTACAACCGCTATAGGTACCCCCCCAGTGCTTTGGATAATATACCCTGCTCCATACACGGCAGCGGCACATATAGAGTTGCTACGTATAAAGATTTGGTTAGATTTTAATACAACAACTTTTGTTTAAGTAATATGCATTATATAAATAACAAAATCGAATTTTGCATGCGAGTGACATTTAATGTGTGACTTATAGTATTCACACATTGTCAAACAATTTCTGTTAACAGAAAAAAAAACCACACACACGCCGTGAATAACCTTCGAAGGTTTAAAACAATCTTTGAATTCCTGGCTAGCAAACGAACCTTCGAACTTTCTAATACAGCCCTCATAACTTTAGGTATGTGGTCCTTAAATTTGGTGTTCCTGACATGTATAACTTTCTCACTACTTATTGCTGCCTCCTATATTATGTTGCAAATGCATTTTTAAACACATATTGGTTCTGTAGTTTAGATATCCATATTCCCCATTTAATTAATGACCTAGAACACATTTATGTGTGAATGACCGATCTAGAAGGCCTTAACTGGCAAATAATGACCTGTGGAGTGGTTTAGCACAACGCCCAAAGGTCTTTCACAACAAAGTGTTGAGGTTTTTTGTTTACACTGGCCTGTTCTAGCATACCGCATAATGACCTGAAATGCTACATCTTGATAAGCTGAGGCGTCCAGGAGTCCAGCGTTCTATTAGGTTTATAATTAAGTGTTAACAACCAATGTGTAAGACCTTTACTGGCAGTTAATGACCTTCACTACCACTTGAACATGTACAAGGAACAGTAATAAACATTGAAAACCCTTAAAATGTCGGCAACCTCTGTTTCAGTTTATTCATAGTAGACAATCTTTGAAATTACTGGTATGTGTATATCAGGAAGAAATTACATGGATCTGTTGAGTTGTGGTAATAATACTGCTGCTACTTTTTCATACTGCCATTTTTTTTTCATTCCGTAACCCCTGAAGATATGGGGTTTGCTTACAACCACTATATTTTTCAAAAATACTGGATTTAGTTTACATGAATCACCTGCTCTCTCGCATTGTCATGTTTGCTGTTAGCATCTCTGCCTGTACTACGGATATGCTGGGAACATTGTAAAATCAGCACATATGCTCAATTAAATCAGGAATCGGCTTCTCCATGTGCCCCACAATGCACCCAAGGCATGACAACATGCTACTGCGACACACACCCTGCTGTGCCATATTGCTTATGTATATATTAATAAATATTAAAAAATGAGAGTGTTTACTAAAAAAAAAACATTATTAAGGCAGCCACCATTAAACATGTAAATGACTATACCTTAGATCATGCAACAAACATACATTTACAGGATTCAGCTAGGAAAGTAGGGAGAGCTTATGTTATGTACAGTACATATGAAATATAAAGCTTATTGGTATCCTAGTAAATTATAAGCAGACTCTAATATAAATCACTTAAGTTGAAGTTGAAGTGATGCCAAAACTGTGGTAATCTGCTGTTTTGCTTATCTTTCCTGTCACTTAAAGTTTAATTACTTCTGTCCTGTACTATTCCACAATTAGATCATTATTTTCCCTAAAAACCACTAGTAAGCTCTTCAGCTTATACTCTTTCACTGTTTAAATCTGTGATTCCCTTGAGTTGCATATATTGTATTTTATTGTATTGTATTGTATTGTTATCAACTGAGTAATCATTACAGAGTAATGTGTTCAAGGTAACCCAAAGAAACCCTCCAAAGCCATGACAGGTAATGCCTGGGAGCCTCTCATCACAGCTTTCTCTTCAGGCTTTGAATACAGTTAATTTCACTGTTCTCTTTCCACCACACTAGCTCAAGATATCTCATCCCCATAACTGAAGTCGAAAATAAACACTCCATGATAGAAAATCCACTCATCTGTATACAGCCGTGACACAGTCGACATTTACTGAAAGAAATGAACAACCAGATTATCTGATCACACAGACAGAAGATTGGGAGGTAGTTTAAGGTATTAATTTTATTTTCACTGCATGTTCCTCCTCTTTGCCTGCACACCATTTAAAACAGAGGTTTTGGTCATTGTCTGTGTTTTACCGGGGGTGAGTTTCTAAAACTAACTTGCAAGTGTCTTCAGTCCATTTAGTTCAAATTCAATTTCATTCAAAATGAGTTGTTTGAAACAAAGTGTGGACAGTTGTTTATATACATAGTTATAGCTGGGTACACTTAGATGTCTCTGCTTCAAAGAGGTTGGGTTTGATTCAGGTTATAGAAACATACAGTACCATGTCCCTTGCAAAGAAGTGCTTAAACATACAGATGACAACCAAGGATTGCCCAAATGTGATATAACATTTAGTTTTCATATAACCTATATATGTCTAATAGATCTAGAAGGACTGAAAAATCAGAATTATGACTTTACATACTGACTTGACAATATTCAAATCCTGGATGAAAACGTCATTAACTTAAGGTTTTCAGGATCTTTGTTCTAACAGCTGAACACAAATGTCTGCTCAGTTTGTAGGGTTTATCTACCAGTGCTGTCAATCCAGGCTTAGTGAATTATTTAGATAAATAAATTTCCCCTTCTGTGTATCTGTTTCTCTTTTTTTCCAAAGATGTCAATCATCTACTTTCAGTCCTGGTAGTAACATAGACTTCCAGCTACCTGAACATAAAGAAACTGTGAAATCCTCATCCTGTGGTATAGTTCAATGTTTGCGTTTTTGCACACCACTGTATAAACGTTATACTTGTACAGTGTAATGTAACCCAGTCAACCCAGTTGATTGTTTGATTGTTGGATTGATTGTTTAATTGGTTGATTGAAGAATGATTGGATAAGGGTTGAAGTGTGGAATGTGATCAGGTGGTGATTCATTGAATGACTAATTGTCAGTCAATCCCTGGCCACATGGTTTAAAAGAAGAAAAAAAGAGTGTTTGTTAATGAGAGTGTGTAGGGGTAGAGTGGAGTGGAGTGAGAAAGAAAGAGAGAGAAAAAGAAAAGTGAAAGAAAGTGCTCTGACAGTCATAGCTTTACTGCTAGAAGAGAGAAAGAAAGAGAGCACCGGATAGCTGAAGCTTAGGTTTTTTGGGGTTGTTTATTTTAAGTTTTTGTTTTCTAGTGTGGGTAGAGTTTTGTTCAGACCTGCTCCTGTGTTTTGTTTGCTTGATTTGAGTTAATAAAAGTGTGCGAAAAGCACTTAACTGTAGTTCCTGTGTCTGGGTCTAATATTTCAAACCAGACTTGACCGGGATGCTATGCCACAGCCATATGATTTTACATTTTTTGTTCATGAAATATTGGCTTTTGTGGGGGAAAATGTTGTGAACTTTCATAGTTCATAATTCATTTGTTTGTTTTTATCAATTACAGCTCACCATCCCAACTCAATCCACTTCCTGCCTAAAACACACACACACATATATATATATATATATATATATATATATATATATATATATATATATATATATATATATATATATATATATTCTTGTATGACCATATTCTCATTTTAAACCTGTGATGTCTATTTCACTATTTTATATGGCACAGTATGACTAAGATGCCTTTTTTAATTTTTTAATTTTTATGTTTTTATAAATTTAGTCGTTGCCAATTATGTTTATTATTTTCTCCCAATTTGATATGTCCAATTATTTTTAGGCTCAGTTCACTGCTACCACCCCTGCGCTGGCTCAGGAGGGTGAAGACAAACACATGCTGTCCTCCAAAGCGTGTGCCGTCAGCCGACCACTTTTTTTCACACTGCGGACTCACCATGCAGCCACCCAAGAGCTACAGCGTCGGAGGACAATGCAGCTCTCAGGCAGCTTACAGGTAAGCCCACAGGCGCCCGGCCAGACTGCAGGTTCCCTCCGCCCGGGCAATGCTCAGCCAATTGTGCGCAGCCCCCTGGGAGCTCCCGTCCATGGTCGGCTATAGAATAGCCTGGAATCGAACTGGCGACGTCCAGGCTATAGGGCACATCCTGCACTCCATGTGGAGCGCCTTTACTGGATGCGCCACTCGGGAGCCCCTAGGATGCCTTTTTATACATAGAATCAGTGACATGCTTGGCTCCAGTGTGGAGTGAATATACTAATTGAGCTGAGTAATATAAAGTCTGTTTGCTCCGCAAATAGGGTCAGGTCTCTGTACTTGGAGAACAGGGCTTTTTTGATCTTGACCGGGTACACAAGTTCCACCTCTCTGAGCTGTGGCAAACTCCTGCATCAGGGCCAGCCTGATTTTTACTTTATCGTGATTCTTCTTAACTTAATGGTATTTTGTATGTTTATTGAGCTTACAAAAGCCACCAAACTAAAATGAGAACCTGCTGCAGAAGTAGAGGAGGGGAGGGAGGTGGAAATGTGAAAGCTAGCTATAATCCTGAGGAAGACCCTTGAGCTGATACTGATTGGTTACTTTGTGTTTTTATAGACTAGACAATAATCTGGATCACTATGCCATTAAAGCAAATAGAAGATGCCAGTGTTGTCAACCCAATATATTTCTTAAATCAAAAGCCTGAAAAGGTCTATAGACAAATAAATAAATACATTTGGCTTTAGTCATTTTGTGTAGGCATTCAGAAGTAAAATTATTATTATTATTATTTATTTCTTAGCAGACGCCCTTATCCAGGGCGACTTACAGATGGAGTTGGGAAATGCTTCCCAACTCCATCTTATTGATTTTACGTCTGCATGATGTACCTTTTATCGTGTTTGTTAATTACATTAAGACCCTGTTTTCATTCTCCACTGAATACCTATTTCTGGAGAAACCAACAATACTGCACATTTTCAAAACCAAAAATACACAAGGGCAATAAAAATAATATGTGCAAACAATAATAATATGTGCACCTGCTTGGTAGTAATAGTTACAACTTCAGTAATAAAAAAAACACAATTTTTAAAAAATTTTATCCAATATTTTAGTTTGTGTAAATGATTCATCCACTACAACCATTGGCTGATCTCAGATAAAAACAAAGAGGTTAACAAGCCCTGTTTTATTTATTGTATTATATAAATAATTTCTCTCCTAAAAACAGCTAAGATGATGAGCCATCAGAAGCTATCAGTGATGAATTGCTTTATAGGTTGTCAAAACTGCCAATACAAACTGCCTTCCGGTGATGTCAGTAGCTGTTAAAAGGATTCCATAAGACATCCCATTATGTCTTATTGCAATGGTTGGAATCAAAATGGTTTAGAGACAAAAGTGTAAAAAAAATATACATGTGCCAGTGGCTACAGCAGCTCCACAGAACGTCTCTATCTTGTCCCACAGCCTGACGTGACCCCATAGTGGCTGATGGCAAAGCAAGAACATCTGATGCCTTACAGCTACAATGAACTGGAGAGGGTAACAAACGATCCATCTCTGGTAATGCACAGCAAGCCCTTATCAGAGCCTGCTAGACAAATGACTGTATCATTAAAGCTTTTCTACAAGATTAATAATCCAATCTGCAATTGGCTGAACAGACAATCGGGAGGTCGCTCTGTACAAATGACACAATTGCTGCTGCAGCTCTGTCTTCAATAATTCATAGCGGTGTGCTAAAGTACTTCTGCCCTCTTTTCAGTTTATGTCATAAAAGATTTATTGTAGTGATTAAACTCAATGCTGAATTGTACACGATAGGGGAACAACTCTGTATGCCTGTGTCTGTCTAGTACTGAGCTGTCATCCCAGTTTTAAACACCCAGGAAAGGTGAGGTATTGCATGGAGGACAAGATCATATCAAAGTTCCCATCTCATCTTTTACGTTTTAGTGGAGTGCAGCCATTTAAGCCATGTATTTAAGCCTATCGATCTGAAATTAGAAACAATTTTGCTGCAATTGACAGCTAGTGAGTTTAGTGTGCTATGTGCAGTAAATGCCTTAAATGTATATAATTTTTATTCTTCACATATGAAAGTGAGACGTAGTATGTTTTTTTTCATTACTAAAATCCATTGCACATCAGTTTCTTTAGATGTTAATTTAACAAACATTTATTACTGCAAGTATTTAATTGCCACACAAGAGGGATGCATTGAATGTGAAATAATTTCAAACCAGCATCCTCTTTAATCATATTTAAGGTTCATCTCGTCGCTTCATTAGACTTCCCAGTTCCAATAGTCCTCAGCAATTTTCATTTCACCTTTAGAACACAAGCAATGAGCAGGGAAGCATCTAAAATTTGTCAATCACATACCTGTCAAGATTGAGTTTTCAAAATAAGGGAGCTTTTGTAGACTGAAATCTTAGTGGCCTGAATTGAAGTGAATACCTATATAAGGCAAAGGCATACAACTATTCCACTTTATTACTTGATAGAATGATAGACTGTGATAAGGTCTCCTTCTAAAAAGGAAACAGAAAAACAGAAAAAAGCAAACAGAAAAACAACCATTATATGCTTCATAATCAAATTCTCTCTTGGCCCCTTGGTCCTTATTGTACTGTATTGTTGTAGGTGGCTGATTTGGCAGCAGCCAATACTTTGTGAACAGGACTATTGTAGTTGATTTTGCAAGACAGCAAAGCATACACAGTTGGTGCTGTTACTTTCATCACACAACAAACCTAAAGGACGAGCTATGGCACCTACTTTATAACAAGAACAACTAATCTAAAGTCCATCATTAACAAAAAAAAATGCCAAAATAGAAAACAACGTGGTATTGCAACATTATTCACTACACTGCACATATGTGGCAGGATCAATACCACTGTCAGTAACATTTCATTGTCAATTTTAAATTAGCACACTAGAACTGTATATAAACACATATTATCAATCAATCTGAATTTCTAAAGCAATGTTGATGATGAATATGTAATAGAAAGGCCTTGCACTATTTGTGTGGCTTTTAGACTTTCCTGCAGAATACTTTGCAATTCGTGAGTCTGGGAACAGATTCCCAGATTTGCTGAACTAATCACAACATGTAATAGTCTCTGGCATATGTAACTTTCTTGACCTCCGTTTTTCCTTTGGCAACAAAAGATATTAATTGAAGCTTGAGCGTCACTGGCTTTTTGGTGTTTTTGTGATATTTCGTGGTTACCACAAGCATCATTCTTGCTCCCATGTCCCACTGTTAAAATCAGTACTGCATAGATTACAGAAAATATTCCTTTATCCAACGTTACTTCGGATTATGTGAGAATATGTTGTTGTCAAATAAGCGTGACAGTCAAGGCAGGGGTTACAGACAGGGATTGCAGTAACCACAGACCGTACATTACTTTTACAGAAATTAAAGGTTAGCTGACATAAAGCGTTTTACAGTAGTTTTGAGCAAAATACGGGAGAAAATCTGTCCAGGGAGTTGTGCGGGAGAAGTGTCCAAAAAACGTGAGAGTCCCGGTAAAATAAGGGAGCGTTGACAGGTCTGCAATCATGCAAGGGGATGTGATTTTCCCTAGGACAAGCGGCTAAAAATAGAAAAAAGTACATTAATAGCAAGTCCTGGGGAAAAGATCCCCATGGACATCAAAATGTCATACTTGACCTGAAGCTAAATCTACTCATTGGCTAGTGCAACACTAAAGTAGCAGTTTAACAACTGGCAACATGTTTACCAAGGAGATATGGAAATAACTGTTTTAGTAATGCTTCATACAAACCAGGCAACAATTACCACTAATTACCTGCACTTGTCTCTGTTTGAGGGTAGGACAGTAGAATTAAATACAAAATACAGTAAATTGGTTAAATCTTTTAATAATAGTAATTATTGCCTAGTCAATATTAATCATTACCAGTGTTTTGTTTTTTCTTCTGAATTCCTTTTGCAAAGGCCCCAGACAAGGGGGGCTCAATACGCTTCAGGGCCCCTGTATTAGCTATAGTATCAGACACTGATTTGAAATGTTTGTAAGTATTACCGACGTAATCACAATCTAGGTTATCTTCGCAAGGCTTCTAGTCAATAATCTGTGTGGTATTGGAATTGCATTTTAATGTCGAACCTAGTTAATTAAATGGTCAGCTCTGCAGGCAGTGGAAGTGACAGCCTAGTCATTGCTCCATGGTGTGAAGGACCCCTTCTGATCCCTCAGGATTCATTGTGATTAATGCTGCAGTTTGTTACAATAGGAGAAAACATGACCCTTGCATAAAGGTATTAGGGAAGACAGGGTTTTGTTCTTAAATATATTGTTTAATAGAAGTTGTTTTTCTTCCTTTAGGGGCAGAATGATTTTGCACAATACTGTCCATTATGTGAAAACAAATCTTTTACAGATACAGTTCTGTTTTATCATGGCTTTCATGTATACATGTGTTTAGTTCTTTTTTAATAAGTAAATAAATGATCATGACTGAAAGAAAGGACTGTAGTTTTCACTCTTATAGTATGTGTTAGTCTCTTCAGTGTATTTTAGTTATTAAAGGAAGTAAAATGCCAGGTTAGTTCCTATTTAAATTTTTAAATGGTGGAAATGTTTAGCTCCATTGAATAGAGCCCTATTTAATTATAGATGTGTCATTTCTTCTTTTCTCCACAAAAGAGGTCATTGTAGTTCAGTCTCAATAAGTTGCAGTTTATCTGTAATTGCCATTTTGAACATGATGTTAGGCTCTTTTTTTCCTGCATAAGTACCTACATTTTCAAACAGGAAGCTTGCAGTTCTGCTTCTTTGGTGTGCTTTTTGTCCCCATAAAGGTTCAACTCAGCAGGGTTTGACGTGCCTATTGTGAAATGAGCCATTCCTTCTCATAAGAGACTACAGTGTGGCGTCAATTCAGAATCCATAGTTTATGATTTCAATTGTCTTCTGCCCTAATCCATATCCTAATCCAGCAATTAAGAACCACAAATACATTTTCTGACGTAACTGATGAATCTAATGCCTTAATCCATTAATGTGATTTTAAAAAACAGTGTATATCATAAATATGAGTATAATTGAAGAAATGTCTTTGTGTAATAGATACATACTGGAAAGTCTGATGGTTGAAGTAATGGGCATATAAACTATCCAAGAAGTCATTAAAATCGCAGATTGAATTGATTACTAAACTAATATATTTACTGAACTGTAAACCTTTTTCAAATCTCATAAAATGGAGTGGTCTACTTCAACCACAACAGTTCACTTACCTAAGGATTACAACATAAGAGCAATTTACGAAAGTGGTTATATTCTCTTTCCAAGTAGGATTAATATAACCCAATCAGAAGAAGAAAAAAAACATTAAGATTAGACTTAAATGTGATATTAGCTGCTTAATATTTTTGGTATTATTTAAAAGTTCAAAATGTATTGTGTCAAGGGAGAACACCCATTTTTTTCCCAATTTGAAATGTCCAGTTTGAATGGCGTCTCACTGCTGTAACCCACCTACTGATGATCAGGCTTCCTGCTGTCAAGCCAATTGTTTATTGTCACCTGTTGAACCTAAGCCACCGACAATACCAAGCTACTGAACTCTGGTGGCAAGGGGCAATCATGAGAAATCTCTGCCAGAACTCAAGTTCCTCAAAATATCTCTTACTTGGAATCCCCAGCAAACAGGTTTATTTCCTGTCTGTTGCTGAAAGATTCAGGGTCTATAATCAGAATGGCAAGATCCTTCTTGTAGCTGAGGAGCTGCCTGGATAACGGGAAGCTAAAGCTTGACTGCCTTGTCTAATTAAACAGTCTGCTTCCAAGGGTTGACAGGGTTGCGGGTATGTACAGTAGTGATTGAGAGTTTTGTAAACGCCTCTCAGACAAATCAATCTGTAATTAAAATCTGTAATTTTAGTACTTTGCCACTAGTCTTATGGTAGCGCACCGTCAGATAGCACTATAGAAAAAGCATAGAAATGTCTAATAAAGTATAGACATGTCTAATAAAATATGTAATTCCTTACTTATTTCATGCTTCCTTTGGGTCACCTCATCCGCCAGCAGCCTCATGTTTCACTCCTATGCTGACGACACCCAGCTCTACTTAAAACTCGACCCTGGAAGCCCCTCTGCCATGGTCCGGCTCTCGGCTTGCATTCAAGACATCGAGGCCTGGATGAGCAAATCTGAACTCCTTCTAGTAGGATCTAAAACTCAACTTAACAATCTCAATATATCTGCACTGAACCTCGGAAACTGTCTGCTGCTGCCTTCCCCCACAGTACGAAGCCTTGGTGTACTTCTGACAGCAACCTCTCCTTTGATGCCTACATCTCTTCTGTGGTCAAATCTTCCTTCTACCATCTTCAAAACATCTCCAAAGTCCGTCCCTACCTTTCCCTCCTGGATGCAGAGCTATTGCAACTCTCTTTATGGTGCTCTCCTGGCACGCACCATAAACCGACTGCAGCTAGTTCAGAATACCGCTGCCAGGACACTTACCAGATGTAAAAAACGTGATCACTGCACCCCCCGTCTTGCCCAGCTGCACTGGCTACCTGTAAAACTCTCCTGCTCACCTACAATGCCCTTCATCACACAGGTCCCGAGTACCTCCTCAACTTGCTGACCCGTTATGTCCCTGCCCGCAAGCTGAAGTCCTCTGACTCTGTCCTGCTTGTTATCCCCAAGCAAAAGTATACCACACTTGGAGAATGCTCGTTTAGCTACATGGCTCTGACTCTTTGGAACGCTCTCCCAGCTTTAGTGTATGATGCTCCCACCATCGCTCGCTTTAAATCAACTCTCAAGTCCCACCTGTTCTCTCTTGCTTTCCATGCTCTTTAAGCCTGATATCTGCTATTAGCTGCTGTGTTGTTGCTACTATTTCATGTATTATGCATTTTTCACTGTATTTAATGTATTATGTTTTTTTTTACTGTATATCATGTATTATGCATGTCTCTGTATTTAAAGTATTATGGATTTTCTTGTTGTTACTGCATCTTGTAAAGCTCTTTGTGATGGTGGTCCACTATGAAAGGCGCTATATAAAATAAAGATTGATTGATAGTGAAAGCATGAAATGCATTGTAAAGCTCAGGGAGGTACAGTATAGCATATTTAAAAATATGGCAAATATGGTAAATGCATAGTACAGCAGTATAACAAATTGTAAAGGGAGCGGAATCTCTCCCTTTTATTCTGTGTTTAATAGTAATAGACCAGCTACAAGAACAGGATACTTAACTGTTTGACTGCCATACAAACAGAGTGTTTGGTCCTTTAAAAAATGATAATCTAAATGAACACCAAGAGACCTGTAGTGTGCATTTTTATATAGGAGAGACTGCATTGGGAGTTCTATAAATGAATTGCAGCATGAAAGCCCAACTTGAGTGACAGTATATTTATTTCCTTACCTGCAGACATTTTCTCCCATTCTGTTGCTACCTGCAGACTCCCACTGATCCATACAATTTTAATAAGGTTAGATTAACAGGGATGCACCTGTTGTGTAAGCACATTGTTCTTCCTTCAGCAATGGGCATCACTGTCAAACAGAGAATCACATTTCACATTGGAAGTGGAAACTTTGGCGGCATTCTGGCGCCATTCTGATGCACAAAAAAATGTTTGCATGGAAACATGTCCGAAAGTTGTACCTTAAGCTCACAAGCCTTCAGCAGTGCAGAAACTTTCTACTATATAAAAAGGCTGGAAGTAGCCCTGGCAAGCTCTTTGACCAAAAAATGGAAAAAATAAGCATACAGTATGAGGGGTTTAGAGACCTCTTCATTCAGTATTTTTTTTATGTAATACTATTTCACGTTTCAAATTATTGCCGTTTGATTCATAAAATGATCATGCTTTATAGTTTAGCTGTTTTATAAGCAAGACTATAAAAATTGCTAGAGCTACTATTTTTTTTAAAAAATGCAGCCCTTTGCAATACATAAATAAACAAATAAATGAATAAATAACGAAGCCTGTCAAACTGACATAATGCTGTCCTGTAAAAGCAATACCCCGTTAATATTTCTATAAGTAATCCAGGCATGAGTCTGTCAGCATTAATATATAACTGATGATGGCATGTCAAGGTCCTGAAGCTGTCAGCACTTGTATTTATTACGAGTATTTATTAAAAAGGAACGTTTTTTTTTACTCATATCTAAGCAAATGTTAAAAAGTGGTTACATATTTCAAACTAATTTGACCAAATGATAAATACATACACAATTTATATTCAGTCAGGACAGTCTTGCGTTAAATAACCACTTTTATTAAACACAAAATCTTACAGATTTCCCAAAACATTGAACCCAAACAATGGTTGAAGAAAAGGTAAAGTAGTGTAAAAAGTTGGAGCACAGCCTCATTCTTTGGAGCATCCTGGTGCTAAACAACAAACAATAAAATAATAAATATTTGTGACATGTTCTCCCTGGTGAGCAAAAAATATTAGGCAGAGGAGCATTGTATATTCTACTCCCCTTGATCAGCAGCAGTGGAGGAAAGCGATCTTTACCTTCGAATGAAACGATAGGTTGCGGATGCAACCCGGTTCCCTGAAAGAGAAAATAACCATCAAGTATGGGAGATATTGCCGTCAGGCAGTAGCGATTGGCTGAGCTTTATAGCAAAGCTGCCGATAGGCCTCTGCGCGAGCTGCCACGTAAGCCCGCCCCCCTGGGAGCTTACTATACGCAGTGCACAGAGACTCTCTTCCTCTTTTGCTCTTCAGGCCGTGAAGGCTTCGGGCGACCGCGGCTTGATGGTTATTTTCTCTTTCAGGGAACCGGGGTTGCATCCGCAACCTATTGTTCCCTTTCAAGTCGAAAATAACCATCAAGTATGGGAACAGTGTACCCAAGCCGTCGCGAGGGAGGATTCTCGGCAGTAGGACAGTCTTACATCATAACGCAACTGCGTAGGTAATATATCGACGCATATGTGGAGCTGCGCCTCAGCGTCTATGCTCGCAATGACACCTCTCCTAAGGCTGAATAGTCAACACCATGTTACCAACCACTCTATATGTGCGCATCCTGCGGCATCGTAGAGTGTAGCACAGATGCTCCAAATAGTGGAGCAGAGGAATCCAGTACGTTCAATCTGTAAAACCTCATGAAAGTATGCGGTGTAGCCCAACTGGCTGCCGCGCAAATGTCAGACACCGGCACCCCTCTAAAGAGGGCCCAGGATGTCGCCATACCCCTAGTGGAATGCGCCTTCAACTGCCCTGGTGGTGGAAGGCCTGCAGATTCATAAGCTAATTTAATAGCATCCACTATCCAGTGGGAAAGACGTTGTTTAGACAACGGCTGACCCAAAGTCCTTGAACCATGGCATATGAACAATTGTTCTGTTTGCCTCACAGCCGTTATACGGTCAATATAACATCTCAATGCCCGCGACGGGCAGAGCATGTGTAACCGTTCTTCCTCTGGGGAAGAAAAGGAGGAGGATTTAACGCCATCAACTCGACTGATTGGTTCATATGAAGCGGAGATATGACCTTGGGTAAAAGGCTGGATTTGAGCATGGAGACCTTAGAACCGTCTCCTGCGAAACGAGTACATGATGAATGCACTGACAGTGCATGTAACTCGCTCACGCGTTTGGCTGATACCACTGACAGCAAAAACGCAGTCTTTATAGACACGAGCTTCATATCCACGCTGTGAAGAGGCTCGAACGGTGCCTTGGTAAGGGCTTCTAGCACCACGTCAAGGCTCCATGACGGTAAACTGGTCGTCCTTGGAGGCCGCAAACGTCTTGCGCCTTTCAGGAACTGCAATGCCAGAAAATGGCAACCTGGTGATAAACCGTCCATGCGTACATGGCAAGCCGATATGGCGGCTAAATACACTTTAAGTGTAGAGGGAGATTTCCCCTCATCCAACAGTTTTTGTAGAAACTGTAATATCACTGCCATAGGGCAGGATATTGGGTCATGGCCCTCCGCCAGACACCAATCTTGAAACAACTGCCACTTGTACGTGTACTGCGTCCTAGTAGAGGGCGCTCTAGCACTTTGAATGGTCGAAATCACAGCCGTCGAGAGCCCTAAGGCTGACAGGCGATCCCGCTCAGGGGCCAAGGCCATAGCTGCATGAGCTTGGGGTTCGGGTGCCAAAGCCCTCCTTGGGCCTGGGACAATAGGTCTGCTCGCAGGGGAAGCTCCCTCGGGTGACCGTGCAGCAACTGCACCAGGCTCGGAAACCATATCCTCCGAGGGCACCGAGGAGCAATCAGGATCACTGTCGCTCGCTCTACCCTGACCTTCTCTAAGAAGGCGGGGAGCATCGGAATCGGCGGAAACGCATATAGGAGCCCTGGCAGCCATTCGTGAGCCAGTGCATCGACTCCTAGGGGGCTGTCGAGGTCTCTCACCGAGAACCATAGGGGGCAGTGCGTGGTCTCTCGCGAAGCTGAAGAGATCTACTTGCGCTATGCCGAACCATTCCCAAATGCGGTCTACCACCTGAGGGTGGAGACACCATTCCCCCGCAAGAGGACCTCCTCTGGATAGGAGATCCGCTGCATAATTGACTCTGCCCGGTAGATGAACCGCACGCAGAGAGGTGAAACGCGGTTGTGCCCATGGCAACATCCATGTTACCATCCGGTGAAGGCAAGGGGACCGTAGGCCGCCCTGGCGGTTGATGTACACCACAACCGTGGTGTTGTCTGACCGCACTAACACGTACTTGCCTAGAAGCACTGGCAAGAAGTGCCGAAGGGCGAGGTCCACCGCCCTGAGTTCCAGAGCATTGATGTGGGCTGACCTCCAGGGTCCTGACCACACTCCGCGGGTCCCTGAACCGTTCCAGACTGCTCCCCAACCTTGGTTGGAAGCGTCGGTCGTGATAACTTCCCTTTGGAAGGTGGGACCCAAGCGTACGCCCTGGCGGATGTTCGACGGAACTTTCCACCAGCGCAGTGCTTCCCAGCAGGTTCGGGATACCATCAACCTGCGTTGTTTGTCCCTCCGGGGATGCAACGCGAAGGCATTGAACCAGGCCTGCAGAGGTCTCTGGTGTAGTAAGCCCAAAGGAAGGGCTTGCGAGGCGGCAGCCATCAACCCCAGCATGCGCTGACACAGCTCCATGCTGACTGTTTCTCTCAACCTGAATAGGAAGAGACACCGCTCCATCGAGGCAACTCTTTGTGTCGACAGGGTCGCTTCCATGGACACTGAGTCCAGATGCAGACCCAAGAATTCGGTCTGTTGGCTTGGCACTAGGCGGCTCTTTTCTGAATTGATCTTCAGACCTAGCCGCTGAAGATGGTCTGTAACCATCACTGTGTGCTGTGCCGCCTGCTCCTTCGACTGCGCCGCAGACGAGCCAGTCGTCCAGATAATTCAGCAGTCGGACACCTTGAGCCCGCAAGGGAGCTAGAATGGCATCCATACATTTCAAAAGGTTCGAGGAGCTAGTGACAGGCGAATGGAAGGACACAAAACTTGTATACCCTGCTCTGAAATGCGAAACGCAGATACTTCCTGTGACCGGGCAGATGGGAACGTGAAAGCACGCATCTGTCATGTCCACGGTGGTGAACCAGTCGCCGTGTCGGACTGACTGGACGATGTGCCTGTGCGTAAGCATCCTGAACGATAACACCCGCAGGTATTTGTTCAGTACTCGCAGATCTAAAATAGGGCGGAGCCCGCCGTCCTTTTTGGGCACCAGGAAGTATTTGGAATAGAACCTCTGGTCGAACAGAGCAGGGTCTACTTGTTGAATGGCACGCTTCCTGAGCAATGCCTGTATTTCCACATTCAGAGCTGAGGACTGAACCGAGTCCTTCACTGCAGTTACCACCACTCCCGGAAGGGGGGAGGTTTTAACTGGAACTGAAGGGTGTACCCGGTGGATATAGTTTTGTGCACCCAGATGTCGTTGGTGCATTGTTGCCAGAACTGGAGC
The DNA here is from genome assembly GCA_030684275.1 of Acipenser oxyrinchus oxyrinchus. Taxonomy (NCBI): domain Eukaryota; kingdom Metazoa; phylum Chordata; class Actinopteri; order Acipenseriformes; family Acipenseridae; genus Acipenser; species Acipenser oxyrinchus. Next base: position 26,906,667 of record CM060256.1, on the reverse strand, counting down.
TGGGAGACAGTGTAGGGGCAGGTTAACAGCTGCCTGGAGTTCTCAGGGCTGTTTCGGCTGCGCCCGCTCGCAAGGGGCCTGGCCGGCACCCCGAGGGCGTGGCCTGCCACCTCCTCTAGGGCGCCACCCTCCGCGCTGCAGTCTTGGAAATGGAGGTTGACCACGCGCTGCTGTGCTTGAGGGAGAGGTCTTACTACCCCGTGATTGCGCCTGCTGCTGTGTCGGTGCTCTGCGCCACTGGCGCTCGTGCGGCCGCCTTGGCTGGAAAGGCTTGGCTGGCCACATCTTTGCCAACTGCTGCGACGCCTCACGCGCCTTGACGGAGCGTTGCAGCATCTCCTCAACCGCTGGGCCAAATGTGTGCCCCAGTGAAATTGGAGCATCCAGCAATGGGACCTTATCAGGTTCCTGCACCCTCGCCTGCGAGAGCCAGAGCTGCCTTCTTGCCATCACAAGAGAAGCGATGCTCCTGCCCTGCGCTTGCGATTCAATTGAACCAGCTTCACCAACAGCTGAGTAATTGTGCCCAGCTCGGTCCTAAGGGCAACGGAGGGGCACTCAGGCAGATCCCGGATGAGCGTCGCCTGGTAGACCATCAGGAGGCTGGCCACGTTGGACAGCCTGACTGCCTCTGTAGCCGCGGCGTACCCCTTTTTCAGGTGGGTCTCCGTGATCTTGCACTGCTTGTTAGGGCACGAAGGGTCTTTAGTCAGCCCCGATAATGTTGGCGCCTTCACCAACGCGGCGAACGCAGCGCCCACCGGCGGGAAGGACGCTAACCCAGCTTCGCCCGCACCTTGCATTGTGAAGGCCGAAGCCTTGCGAGAAGTCGCAGGGGCAGAGGCAGGGGCCCCCCAGGTGGACTGCACCTCCTTAATAAAATCCGTGAATGCCGGTAGCATCCTGGACTGAAGGGGCTGGGCTGATGGCGACTCAAATAGGGAGCATCGTGTTGGCTCTAACATGGGCCAGTCCACGCCCAAGTGATGGGTTGCCCTCTCCACCACTGACCACATTGGGTCATTAGTGTCCAGCACTTCAGCACTTCAGCCCAGAGTGCTGGGATGCCACCTCGGCCTCTGTGCTCTCCTCCTCCAATAAGGGCTCAATGTCGGATGCGTCCCTTGAGACCGCATCGACATCCCACACTTCCTGGGGTTGGGCCACTGGTGGAGGAGCCACTGGCTGATTAGCAATGGGCCCAGCTGATTGTTCTGGAACCCAAGGCGCCACGTTTGCTAAGGTCATGAGGAGGGATTGCTGTCCCATCATGACTTCCATAAACTGTGACATTTTGGAGGTGAGCTCAGCTACTCCAAATCTGTCCTGATGCCGCCTGTCCCGTCGAGGGGAGCGAGAGTGCCTTCTACGGCGAGGCGATCGAGATCTCGACCTGGACTCCCGACGGGGACGTGCCCCGCGAGAGGAGGGGCTGCGGGAACGTTCCCGAGCACGCCTGGCTGGGGACCTCTGACCAGCTGTAAGCTGGGAGGGTGGGCTCCTGGAGAGCTGCAACGCCATCGACGGCATTATAACAGACGACGGCGGAGCCGAGATAGTATGGGACGACCCCGAGGATGGGGACCGACCCCCAACCGCCCTCTTTGCTCTTTGGCGAAGGGTGCGTGTCTGGAACCCCGCACATAGATGGCAGTATGCCTTATCCGCCAAGGCAGATGCAGCATGCTCCGGCCCCAAACACGCTACGCAGTCATCATGCGGATCGCTGGCCGGCAACTTGGCCTGGGAGGTCACGCATTGATGAAAGCTCGACATAGTGCTCGAGCACAGATGTGCATGCGTCGAACGCCAAAGCGTCGAGCACCGACGGTACGTGCGTCGTGCACCGAAGTGCATGGGTTGAACGCCGACGCGTTAAGCACCGAGCGTCGAATGCCTGCGTGTGTCGGCGTCGAGCACCGAAGTGCGTCGTCGAGCACCGGCGTCAAGAACCGACGCGTCGGCGCCGGCGTCGAGCACCGGCGTCGAGCACCGGCGTCGAGCACCGAAGTGCGTCGCGTCGGGCGCCGGCGTCAAGCAACGGCGTCGAGCGCCGAGCAGCAAAGTGCGTGTGTCGGCGCCCGAAGCGTCGACGCGTCAAGCACCGAGCGCCGACGCGACGCTGCCGACGGTGCGTGCACCGACGGTGCGTCGCGTCGAGGAAAGCGCGTCGGCGTCGAGCACCGAAGCGTCGAGCACCGAGTCCCCAAGCGCAGACGCGCTAGCACCAAGCGCTGAAGTGCTGCACAAAGCGCCGAAGCGCTGCACCAAGCGACAAAGCGCCGACACCAAGCGCCGAAGCGCAGCACGCCGGAGCGTGAGTACCGAGCGTAGAACGCTAGCACAGACGCCTAAGCGTCAGCTGACCCGCAGAACGGAGACGCTAAGTGCTGGTACAGTGTCTTGGATGCTGTGCACTATTTACCTGTTGGTGCTGGGGAATTGCGCTTTGTGGTCATCTTCCTCTGTCTAGTGAATGGGAATTTTTTTTTTTTTTTGGGACGCTGCAGCAGCACTATATACTAGTGATATGTGACTGGGGCACAATAATATGTGGGCACAGTATAGCTACCACGCGGTTGGTGGAACACACCGCAGAGGTAGTGTGTGGGAGACTGCAGTGCAGGCTGCACACACGCGGTCTAGCCAAGGCAAGACCGGGGCTGCAGATACGTGCGCGGCCGAGGCCAACGCAACGTGCGTCCTTCACAAAATAGATATATATACAACAATATATACAATTTTATTTACAAAAAACCCCAAAACACAACACTACTAATTAAAAAATAATTATTAACACAGGAAAGACGGAGACCACAAGACAACGCGATGCCGAAGCAAAGCGTGAAGGAAATATATATATATGTAAAAACAAATATATCCTTAAACAATAATAATAATCACTCCGAAGAGTATAACTGAAATAAACTCAGAGAATGGGCAATAACCAGCTTCTCAAGCCTAAGCTTAGCGAGTACAATCAGTTACCAGCTCTATTACCTACCGCTACCAATGCTGAAGACAAAAGAGGAAGAGAGTCTCTGTGCACTGCGTATAGTAAGCTCCCAGGGGGGCGGGCTTACGTGGCAGCTCGCGCAGAGGCCTATCGGCAGCTTTGCTATAAAGCTCAGCCAATCGCTACTGCCTGACGGCAATATCTCCCATACTTGATGGTTATTTTCGACTTGAAAGGGAACTGTAAAATGCTCCCCAGTGGTTTATCCTGTTTGGATCTGATAGTGCTGGTTCAAGAAAAAAAAAGTTAATTATAACTCCTTTTAATTATGTCCTTGTAGCAGGGCGGTAGAAAGCCCTGCTGTATAAATGTATTATTTGTTTATTTTTAGAACAGGGTTTCCCCCTCTGCCCGTGTTATTTTGTATTTTTGTTTTATGATTTATTATGTATTTATGTGACGGCGAAGCCGTGTGTTTTGTTTGTTTTATTTAAAGCGTGTTCTGGCAGAGGTGAGATTGGCACTCGTCCTCTGCCAGGAGTAATTAAAAACCCTGTGCAGAAGGTGGCCATCTCCCGAGTTAATTAGTTGTTTAAATTGTTGCTAAATCGGAAGATGGTCACCTGCATATAAACCTGCAGCTCTCCGGGTGGGTGTTCAGAGGAGGAACTAGAGCGAGCGAGGCGCGAGAGAGAAATTTATTTAAAACTATACAAGGATCAATGAAGGCGATTGCCCAGCCTGTCCGGGGTATTATTTGTGTTTGTGATTATTTTGTTTAAACTTTTATTTTTGCTCTGTGAGCACAGTGTTTTCTGTTTGAATATTTATTTTATTTTTGTGTTTAAATAAACGTCGCACGCTGCTTCCTTTTTGCACTGCAGTACCTGGTCTTTGTTTTTGTTCCTGCTTCTGGCCTGACGTCACCACTTAGCCACCCTGTCACAGTCCTTTTAATTATTAATTTTGAATTCAAGTCTTTGTTGCCTGCACTCTAAAATGAAGTGTAAATCTCTACTGGGGTTGCATGTACTGTGCCACCTGCGTATCCAGTAAATGTGTTTTACAGTGAGAGGGATTTTCGGTTTTAATGATGATCCTTATGCTCTGTGTGTACTGAAGAACGCAATTGCTGAAAGGCATTGGCTACATGTGTTTAATTAATTAAGTTCAATAATACAAGTAATGTATTATGGAAAGTCTGGAGGTTGTTAAAACCATGGGTGTACTGATATATTCAGCAACTCCCTGGTAGTTTTTACAGAACTTGAGTCACAAACACAGAGAGATTTCCAGCTGTTCTATTTACAGAATATTGAATGTGACTTGACATCTCTGCTCATCAGATCAAGCACTGCAGTTATATCTCTCGTCATCAGATCGTGCCTTGCACTTTGTGTTTGGTTGCAGCTGGGATAATTTCAGTACCATAAGAAATGTGTAATTTGTTAATACAAGAGAGTAGTGGTTTGGCACCCACAATCTTATCATTATCTGGAGACCACTTTAAAATAAAATAAATTAACAATATCTTCCATTTTGGCAGATGTCCCTTAAGGGACCATCTTGCTTCCCGTTTAATCATCAGCATATCAAGCAACAAGTTAGGGATTTAATTAGAACAATCATAAGCCTAGCTAAAAATAATACCAGGCACTTCTTTTCATCTGAAGGAACTCCATATGTTGTGCAGTCATCATTACAACTTTTCCCAAGGTACCTTACACACTGGGATCCATGCAAAAGACCGTATCACAGTTTGCACACTAGGATATAAAAGTCTCATGAAAGCATAGATACACTCTTGTTTCTTTTGCTGGATCTGTCCTAAACATAAACAATTGTAAAATACTGTGAACTAGTAAAGGGACCTGCACATGAAGATGGGTTTTTGTGTAAATGTATATTGTAAGTAGTGTGTGCTTATTGTAATTGTAATTAATTAAGGAAGTACCTGACGCTCCTGGGAGAGCCTGCCTGCTGTGTGTGATTACCAGCTGTGAAATCTAATCAGCAGGTAGGTATGTTCCAGCGGGGCGTCGGGTATAAAAAGGTTCAATTTATTCACCTCAGGGCTGCTGCAGAGCCAAGGACAATGGACTGAACATCATCCACGTCCACGTCCACAGCCACTTAAAGAACGCAAAGAAACCAAAACCGCGGACGGCCAGGTGAGTAGCCGGAGTCGGAATTAGTTTACTAGTGAACAGAGAAGATTAGTTCAAGGATTGTAGATCCCACTAATGTATAGAGAGCGAGGTGAAAAAGTGGGACCTCCCATGTATTAGGCGTAGCAAATGCCGTTTTCATGGCACCTTTTATTTGATAGTATTTGTAGTGATTTATTTTGCCTTTTGTACGCCGGGCTATAAGTTCCACGTTGCCTACCATTGCTGGTAGGTCGCGTGGGGTTCCTGTATGTTCTGTCCATGTTTATGTAAATAAAACCTGCGTGCCTGTGGGTTGTGCCAATTTCAACCTCCTACCGGTCACTCAGCTGTGAATTCACGCACCCACACAGTGATATTGACTGTCAATATAGCCAAACCCTGAAGATAGCACTGTATGCTTTAATATAACATCAATCTTACTCTAAAAGATGCAGGGTACCTGTGTCTGAAAAAAAGTTAGGTTCCAATAAAAATGGGCTATTGTGAATATTAGCTATGCTTCTGCATGCAATAAAAAACAAGGGTGCAGATTATGACAAATTATAATGTGACTTACTGTGCAATGGATAACCTTTAACTGTGCAATTGCTAATCAAGAGATACAAAAGTTATATAGTCTCCCACAAAATGAACAGACTGCACATGCAGGGTCGGATTTAAGGGGGGGGGGCAACCGGGACATTTGTCCAGGGCCCTGGGCCGCAAGGGGGCCCACAGCCCAGGTTAAAATGAATAAATAAAAATCGCTATTTTACAGTTTGAAATTCAATTCACTTGCCCCGTTATCATGCTAGCTAAACACTGGCGTCTCTTACTGGCCACGCACACGCAGTAAGACGGGGAGAGAGAAAGTGTGCGCGCAAGAGAGAACAGAACAAAGCTCCAATCCACAGATAGTGGGGTTAGGAATGAGTACAGCTATAATGACAAAGCCCCAATCCACAGATAGTGGGGTTAGGAATGGGTACAGCTATAATGACAAAGCCCCAATCCACAGACAGCGGGGTTAGGAATGGGTACAGCTATAATGACAAAGCCCCAATCCACAGATAGTGGGGTTAGGAATGGGTACAGCTATAACGACAAAGCAATCCACAGATAGTGGGGTTAGGATTGGGTACAGCTATAATGACAAAGCCCCAATCCACACATAGTGGGGTTAGGAATGGGTACAGCTATAATGACAAAGCCCCAATCCACAGATAGTTAGGAATGGTGAACTGTATGATTTTTTGATTTTTTTATTGTAACATTTCTATTCTTTCCCATTACTTTATGTAGTTGTTCAGTATGACATACATCACAAACATGAGGGGGCTTGAGTGGCCAGCTGAATCACTTTTTTTATTGACTTACGCAAATTCATTTGAAAACCAAAGTTTCCATGATTCACACTCCCACTATCTAAAGAGAAACTGTAGCCTCTCTTCAGAATACAAAATGTGATTGAACTTTTTTTTTCCATCAACAGTGCCCTTCAGTGGCTGAAATGTATTATTACCCCTTTGGAATTTCTATAAAGCAACTTTCTATGTTTCTAAAAGCTAACAAGAAAAATAAATATAAAAACATACAAAAATGACTAAAAGAGCTGACTAGGGCACATTAATATAATTTGAAATTACATCATCACAAACTTAATTTAAATGGTCTATTATTACCTTTTTGGTTTTGATTGCTTTATTACCCTTAACCATAACATAACGAGTCCAGTGCGACAGCACATATTGGAGCACAATGATTCTTTGCCATATAAATATAATAAAGATATAGATACCATGTAACAGGACACCATTACAATCTAGTTGGAATTCATACATTTCACAAGGGTGTAGAAAAAAGAGATCCCACTGCATCTTGTTGTGTCTTTCCTTGAAAAAACAAAAACTATTGAAGCCTGTGAGGAAACCGTAGTATATTACAGACCTCAACTCTCTCCTTCTTTGTAACAGTTTGACACTAGAAGGGAGCTTCTTTCAAACCACATACATAATACTAAACAGGTAAATCATTTAATATTAGTAAAATGTAGGAAAAAAGTCTCTTCAACATGAGACCACTATATTAAATTTGATGTACGACTGTATGGCTCTACAATAGATTGTATAAAGCACAAATAATCAATAATTATAGGGTAAATTTAATCTATTAGTATTTCCTGCTAAAACTGCTGTTCAATAATTATAGGGTAAATTTAATCTATTAGTATTTCCTGCTAAAACTGCTGTTCATACACTCATCTTAGAAAACCATCATTTACCCTGCTATATATAGCCACAGTCTAGACAATTTGTAAACATCACTAACTAAATGATAAGGTTGTCCTTTTTTTACTCCAGACTAATAAAGAAGTTGAAACAAGGATAACAATTCTGCAAGGAAATTTTAACTCACTGTTTTGTTTCCATACTTTCTCTTACACAGTTGCAAGGTTATGTACAGTACTGTCAGCATTTTTTATTACTATTATTTTTATGCTTTAGAATGTACTGCACTTAAATTATGCAAACTGTTCATGTTTTTTTTTGGTAAACTAACCACATCTTCATAACACAATCAAACAGTTATTTAGTGCTAGTTTAAACTTTTTTTTTGTTACATGTGTTACTATTTCTCCTAATATTACAGATATTCACTAGACTTGAATGACTGATAGGGGGTCTGGAGTGTATTTAGGTTTGGCTTTGGGGTCCCCCTTTCCCGATGGGGGCACCCTAAAGCCTTAGGACCCCAGGACCCCAAGACAGAGTAGCAGGCTTTAGGTGCCCATAAATGGAGACACTGTTGCAAAGGTGGTGGAGGGAAGGATGGAGGAGCAAGGAACACAGAAAAATGAAGGTGAATGCACAGACCAGGTATGAATCCCATTGATTGACAAAGGATTGTGTGGTCTATAACAAGTAAATGCTGTTTTCCTCATTTTCTTTAATTCGGTTTGGGATTTATATATCTGCTAGCAATAATGAACACATATGAATTTAAACTTCTCAGTCTTGGCACTGTGGATCAGTACCACAACTCTTCTTCAACATACTGTAACCATGCAAAAGCAGATTTTTACATTTCCACAGGACTGAAGAACTCTAAAGGGATACGTTGTTTAACTTGATTATGTACAATTGTTTATGAAAATCTCTGAGAAAATCTGCTTTGCCTAAATCTCTGTTGATGAAACAATAGTAATCCTAGTCTTCTGCAGCCTTGGTCCCTCCCTCTGCTATCCATATTAATCACAATCTCAGTTATGCATACAGTATCATATGCCCTTAATGTATCACTCCGATATTAAACAAACACGGCCAAGTCTAACCTACTCAAGTCTTTTTTTTTAATTTATTGGAGAATTGATATCCTAGAAGGATTGTACAGAGCCCGGGAGGGGACATGAGAGAAACAAATATATATATTATTATTATTATTATTTATTTCTTAGCAGACGCCCTTATCCAGGGCGACTTACAATTGTAAGCAAATACATTTCAAGTGTTACAGTACAGTACAGGTACAAGATATATGTTTTTTCTCTCATGTTCCCTCCCGGACTCCATAGGATTCTGTTATCGCAGGAGAAAGTAATTTTATGATTGAATACATCCAATCACTTAAAGCCACTTTAACCACACACCACTCACTATAATACAATATGGATAGTATGTCCAGAATAAGGCATGTGTACAACTAATTGAGCACTTTACCCTTCCTACTGCACCTCAAAATAAAAGACTTCGCACGACAATGCACACTTCTTAAGGGGATCAAGATGTTATCTTAAAATTTCTAGTTTTATACAAAACTTCTGCAAGTGGCATTGCTAAGTGAACCTCAAGTGTCCTTGACACATTTAGGGAGGATGCCATCACAAGGTTGGATTATAAATATGGTTCCTCTCGTGGCAGCTGCCATCACTTAACAGCAAGTCTCTTGGCGACTGCCTCGATACCCCTGTACCCCATTAACAATGCACTGGCAAGTGGCTGAAAATAGACAGTGTACTGGCCTGATGCTTTCTTCACAGAGTAATGAGGAGTGGTGATATAGAGTGGTCCCTGCGGTGCCCAGGCACACGTCAATGCCTTCAGCTACCTGTGTCCTACTTCCAGGTAGGGCAGCATTAAACATTCACATTGGCTGCCACATACAGACACAGCACATACTTCTGGCACACTGCATAATTTCTCATTTACTGTAGCACTGTCACATCACATCAGTAAATACATCAGACTGAATCACACTTACTGAGAGAAAATGCCAGCTGCACAGTTTTATATTGTTACTCTTCTGAATTAAAAGTTAGTGCCACCACTGTACTAAGCAGCAAAAAACATGTGTACAAATTTGTATTAATAGTACCCTATGTATGAGCTATGAAGATATATCTGTAAACCCTGTATTAAGATTCTGAAAGTGATACTTTGTATTTTGTACTCATTTATGATGTGCTTATGTGTTGTATATGCAGTTTTGTACTTAGAATTGTGTGTGTCTGTGGGAGAGGAGGGAGGATTTAATTTCTAATAAATGCAGGTTCTAAATACCATGTGTCATCGGCTTGATTTGCATGAGTTAAATCCAGCACACCACAAATGCTCAATCCCTGAAATTTAACACAGATGATCACCAATATATTACCACTCTTTTCAGAGTTTTAAAGTAGGTTAACAAAAGAGGTGTTAAAATAGGTTAACAAAAGAATTCCAGTAAATCTTACCTAATATGTATGTCCATCATTTTGGCGGGCTCACATTTTCTAAACGAAACACTCACACGCATTATTGCAAAGGTGATTTTTTATAATTTAATGGTATTTTATTTGTAGTTATTGGTGAAGAAAATGTATTGATTGCTCCTTGCAGACACTTAAATTCAACACTTCAAAAGGCTGCATGAAGATACGCAGTCAACGTAGAAAACATTAGCTTACGGATGTAACCCCGGTTCCCTGAAAGAGAAGACGACCAACAATACTTTTGGGATATGCCTGCCACAGGTCAGGTATTTGCTAAGCGTTTTCATACATGTCAACCCCTAAGTGTTCACACCAGTGAGACCCCTGCTGAAAAATTATATAAAATATAATTTCTATTAAGTACAAGTTTTACTACTTAGAATTTATATGTGTGTGTGTGTTTGTGGAACATGTAAAAGTTAAATTTCATTAAACACTAGAACCGCCTTTTACAATACATGTTTTTATTTTGAATATAACCTACAATATTCATTTTCTTTATATCTCTATATATATAAGCCTGTTGTTAGCTCTACTGGACCTGGCAGCCATCAATTCCTTCATTTTGTACAAGAAATGCACCAGGGAAAATATCAGTAGGAGAGATTTCATTTTGAAGCTAGCCACAGCGCTTCAGTAGAAACATTTCGATCAGAAAACTGCAAATCAAGAGAAATCATCTTTAGATTAAAAACTACATTTGTTTTTACAGTTTTGTATGTACATAAACCTGTTTACACCTGTTTACACACTAGTTTCTTTTGAAATGTTTATTGTATTATAGTTTTTTCATTTTTTGAAGTAGTGCTTAGAAAGTTAGAAAATAAACCCTTTTGTGTTTAATTGGTCATTTAAATACAGCATTTCAGCTGTGCAGATGTGATGTGCTTGAATGAAACTTTTGAGTTGTATCCGATTGTTTGTCTTTCATTTTAATATTGATGATGTTTAAAATGTACCGTGATAATGACTGCCGTCGGCGGTTGTAGGTATGAGTATAACCGCGGTGGTTCTAGTGTTAAAGTAATCCATAAATGTACATTTTGTGTGTGTGTGTGTGTGTGTTGGGGGTGTGTGTGTTTTGTACGGCCTTTCTGCTTGAGATTACGTGAGATTAAGTCAGAAGAACAGGATCTTTACTGCTGAAATCTTGTGAGCAACATGCACGATTCTATTGTGAGAAAGCGACTGACCCTGCCATTAAAGTCACGCTGCCAAAAGGACGTCCTTTTGCTGTTTCACGATGTATTTGCGTGACGTCACAGTCATGTCTGTAGAGTCGATATTCACGTGCAATGTCTATAATTGTACTTGTATTTACTGTAACCTTACATTAGCTGCTATAAACAAAACAATACACTGCTGTTTGTATGAAGGTCATCTTGTCTCCAGACGTGGCACAGCAAACCCATTTAATGGAGGAACTGTATCTTTTGTTTTAATGATTTCTCTCCAACAGCTGACTGAGTTGAGTAGTAACTATACAGACTTGCTTAAGTGAAGAGAGTGTTAATGACTTATCTTACTTATCTTATTTAGCTGACTGAGTTGAGAAGGACTGCATATAGACTTGTCTGCCTGATCCACTGACGCAGCCTGGCTCTTATAGAAGAGAACACAAATTGGTCTCTAGACATGGAAAACAGGGATTGAGCCTCATCGGCTAGCTTCAATAATACGTTAAGGTTGTGCAGACGTCCCTTCCCAGCATTTCCTTACAAGCTCATGGAGGTATGGTACTGTAGGCTGAAGTCAAACAGCATGGTTACCAGATGGTAGCATCTACTTGAGAGGGTCCTACTGTTTAAATAACTGGCTTGTGGAGTGTATTTCGAATAAGCATTTTATCATCTTAGTGTTTTTTGTTTTACTTTATTTCAGTTGCTTTTTTTAAAGAAGAGTTAAAGTACATCAGATGACACGTGTCATCGGATCATTCTGACACTAGATATCTCAGAAGTAAGAGTGAGAGTGCACCTTGTCAGTAACTGCAGTGAATGTACGTTAGAACCCTTAACATAAGAGGTAGCGAGTGAGGATTGAACCCCGGTGTCCAGGTTCAAAGGCTGTGTTACAGCCGCCTGAACTGGCAATGCTGACAGTCATATAATTACATTTCTCTTATCTCAGTTGGCTGCTGGAAGGAGTTCATTATACATATTTCATATTGCTGGGCAAAGGGAGATTACTAGTGTGCCATAACAGACAACTGGATAAACAGTCAGAACCTTTTGTTAATAACCTTTGTTTACTCCATCATCACTCCGCCCCCAACCCTGTCTTAACTGTTGTATTGTTTGTGTTGTTACCTGTTTTTCCACTCTCTGTAACCAGAGCTGTGTAAATAATGCAGCAACCAGCAGGCGCAGAATGAACATGAGCTTTTAAGTATTAAATATAAAGGGTTCAATACATAAAGCACCCGCGCTTGTCCTCAGCTCACAGATTAAACTGTGTTTCATCTTTTTAGATTTTTTCTTTTTCTTTTTCAAAAGCAGATGTAATTGTGCCTTTTAAAACACTCAATTTAAGGAACGTTCCCACTACCTCAGTAGACAGGATGTGATAAAAACATTGTAGATATATCAAAATGTGTACTGTTTTCTGAACATTTTAAGTGCCTATATGGCTTCCTGGTCATCTGTTTACCATCACCTTCCGGATACCCGGCTGCACCACAATTCTCCAATAAAATACTTTTGACTGTTCACACTTCGTGGATACTTTTTATTCAATTTCCAAATAATTGACCATTTAAATAACGACTAAATTGATATTTAAATTCATATCAAGTGACCTAACACAGTGTATTTGTTATGAACAGTGGTCCATAAATGTGAATGGTGTTGTACTGTTTATACAGCCTGCAGAAACTCAGTATTTAAGACAATTAAGCTTTACTGCCACCAACTGGCATATACAGAGAAAAGAGAGGCAGATACTACAAAAAAAAAAAAAACATGAAAGGCAATTAAAGAAAGGGAGTGAGCACCTGTTCATTAGTGTCTGCAAAACAAGGGAGTCAATAATTGGGGGGGCTGGGGAATACTGGGTCCTTTTGCCTGCTGTTTTCTCTGCCAACTGAATTAATGAGATAAACACTGATAGCAGATATGAAGATCACCTTTCGACAATACTCCATGCACATACATGGCTGCTGAATAGCAGCTGGGACATCTGCACTAAATCTGTCATTGAACAACAAACAGAGGAGTCCCAGGGTTTCTAAAGGAATTGATTGAGGCGAACATTAGCAAAAAGCGTTACTGCCGTCACGAGGGAGGGGCAGATGCTGTATACAATTATACACAGGCTTTATATTACCCCAGTCACTTGTGACAGGTCATTTTTTTGTATCAAATGAAAAATTTGTATCGTTAAAAGTGTCCTCATTACCTGGTAAAGGCACAACTGCATAGTGTATATGATTCAAGCAGTCACAGTGGCCTGCTTCACCTCACCATATGACAGACTCCTGAGTTGTTGTGGGGAGTTTCAGCGGATAATATTCAAGAGTTTCTGGGGAAAGTAGTGGTGAAAATCTTAAACATGCCTCTTCAGCTTTATATAAATACTTAAATATCAAAGAAAACTATTAAAGAACGTGACCCTGAGGAAGCACTGACTTTGGATTTAAAATATTTGCCTTTTAAATGGTTTCAAGGATTAGCGTTCAACCATTATTTCCAGCTGTCAGCACACGAATTCATGAAAAACTCTGCTCTTGGTGCAGCTGTATTCAGACCTCTGTTCTTCATACACAAAACGCAGACTTCTAGAAGTGTGTTTATGTTTATACTAAAAGTCAAGGGCTGCATTCCCTGTTTATCAACATACACAGCTGCCACTGGAAAAAAAAACAAAAAAACTTTTGTAGCAGTGGTTCACAGGCAACAGCACACTGTATGCATAAAGAGTTTCTGTTGCCAAGGGATTCACCAATGTCTGAAACAAACATGGGGCTCCTGTAAAAATGCCAAATGTTCTGTAATATATGAAAAGCTGCGTCTGAGACCCCCGTTTTACTGCAGCAAAACTTTTGGAATAATACTTTATCAAATTTAGATAGTTACATTGCATTAGCTAAACCTAAAACTATGCATGAGGTACACACTTAGAAAGTATTAAGATACTAGTGTGATGCTGAGGAAACAACTGACCCACTCTAACTAAGCATTTGAAAGCTGTGATAAGCACCTACTGTACACTGGTTTAAGTTTCGTAGTGTTAAGCCCATACCTCATCCATTCTCAAAGGACAGAGGCCAACTTGTTTATTTCTTTAAGATACTGTACTTCAGATAGTCACAGGTTTATAATTCCTTTTGCAGCGTCCTTGAGTACTGTGTTGTACATTGGTTTAATGTTTTTTTATTGCAGCTATTTAACTAAAAAAAACTTTAACAAACCACTTTGAGGTAGTATTCTGCCGAACTCTGTATAATTAGCTGAAAGACAAATGTCTATCTTTTAATCACTTAGCTGAGTTATATTGTTTTGTGAAATAGCTATCACTGCTAAATAGCAGCCTGCTTAAAATTGCTTAATGTAAGTGAATATTTTTAATTGCCACTTTTTTAATGGGTTGATGCCACTTGTGAAGTCCTTTAAGCACCCTCTCCTGGTGTATATGCAATAAAGTTAATACAATTTCTGTTTCATAGGTATTAGTAAATTGATAATTTTCTTTTTTAATGGGGGTGATAAAGGAGTCCACATAATGTATCTGGTAGTACTGGATGTGACACAGAATAAACCATTTATCACTTCTATAGATGTTTGTACAGTCTTGAGGGGGCTCTTGGTTTTTTCTTTTAATTATTTTCTGTCCTTTTGGGCCACTTGAATGGGCTCCTGTGATCTATCTCCCTGGTAATATTGTTTTGAATTTGCTGATCCCTTCAAAAGAAATAGGGAAGCATTTACTCTGCCCTGGAATTTCAGTCATTGTTTATTATAAGTTCTACATTAGTTATAGGATATTGTTTGTTATGCTGATACATACACGACTTTGGTGGAAACATGAGCATAGGCAAAGAATGCATGGTTTTTTTTTTTTTTAAATTCACTTTATTAGTTTTATTAGTGAGAAAAATGTTTGGAACCAAAAAAGCATTTATCATTATATTGAAAATCCAGTGAAGAGCTTAACATATGCACAGCAGAGTCATGGCCTTGCTGCAATTTTTTTCTGGGCTTCTTAGAACTGATGATTCTGCATCATAAATACATAGCAGATCCTGGGTTCCCACAGTAACAGACAGTTCCATCCTGTTGTCAGCTTTGTCATTGAGGAAGACAGCTGCATATGCAATATGTGCCCGGGAATGATCACTTAGCAGGACACACACACCAAGTTTAAATAATGCAGGCCGTGTGGCTCTAATAACCTCCTAGTTAGGTGGGTAATCCTGGCATGAGTT
This sequence comes from Acipenser oxyrinchus oxyrinchus, assembly GCA_030684275.1. Taxonomy (NCBI): domain Eukaryota; kingdom Metazoa; phylum Chordata; class Actinopteri; order Acipenseriformes; family Acipenseridae; genus Acipenser; species Acipenser oxyrinchus. The sequence goes on along the minus strand of CM060256.1, from coordinate 26,891,392 downwards.
CTACAGAAGCCAACATCAAATGTCATGTAGTAAGAGGATAAACCTAATGTTTAAGAAGGAATCCCTTTCAAGATGCAAACGGCTTTGAATAGTGGAATGGGGGACACCTGTTAATCACTGACTCAGTGAAACAGTTCTTCACACTAAAGATAGTCAATGGGTTTCAGGACAGTACAGTACATATGACAGAGATCTTCATATGTAGAATTCTCTATTGAAATACCACTCAAGGTCCATATACATTTATTAAGGCAAACTTTTCAGTTAGCGTTGAAGATGAAGTATTCAATAAGACAAAGTAGACTACTTCCAAATGTGTAGGAACAAATACACCAATCAGAAAACACTGAAGGTTTCACTTGAATATCTGTTTGAAGCTGAAGGGAGTGATTTCTCATTGTGAGGGAATTTACCATAATTAATTTATAATTGTGCCCACTTTATTGCATTTTTACCACTAGCTTTTTTTGGGACAAAACTGCCAAACCTAAAACAGCATTTATATAGAAATGGACAATTTGCTCAGTAATTATTTAAAAAAAAAACACATTGAGACATACATATTTTTGGCTCAATTGTGAATTTAGGTGACGCAAACCCTGCTTGCTGATATTTAGTTTGGATTGTCACAACTATCTGTCATTTTGAGGGCTTAGGTAGTGCCATATTTTCAGCATGACGCATTCCTAATATTGAAAGCCAACAGTAAAATATGATATCTTGCAGAGTAGGCCAAGTATTACTATTCGAAAACAAATAGAAGATACAACTTTACTTTGCAATAAGTATCAGCTAAGCTTAGTCTATTTAATCCATGTACAGCAGCAACCTAAAATACTTTTTTTTTTGTCAATGAACCCATATGAAAAAATACTGATATACTGCATTACTTTTACAATGTTTTTTTAACATTTATCAAAGACAACTTCACAATGTTTTCTATCTTTTATCAGATACCACATTGTTTTAATAGCAATAAAATCTAATTACACAGGATGTCTACACTCATTTTTGGGTGACAATGTGACAGTACTACACAGTAGTTCGAACACAGGTTTAAACCAGCTCCTCCACTTATGCCAAATCCCACTGTTGAGACAATTTCACTGCAAGGGGAGTGCTGGGACTGCTGCAGGGTTTTCAACGTTGTCAGTGGTTAATACAATAGCTTTTTTCCCTTAGGAATACTAACAGAGTACAGTATTAAATCTGTCTGATCTCTTATGGATGGAGACTTGGTGTTGTATTATCCTACAGGTACATATTTAAAAGGAAAAGCTCATGAAGGTTGATAGGAAGCTGTTGCACAATGTGTAAAAGAAATGCAGCTCACAAATCAATACATTTTTCTTCAGTCACAAGGAACAAATCAATATGTTGGGATCATTCTGTTTGAGCCTCAGGCCAGTGTAATTTTTAAACCATTGAAATCCCTTTGTGACTGATTTGTCCTTCAGCAACCGGACTGAAAAAACACACACACACACAACCCAGCTATGATAAAACACACATTGCTGGGAAACTATAAACTTCAGTTATCTGAGCTTAACTGCTGGCAAAGACTAACAAGAATAGTTCAATTGCATATTAAGAAATTCAGTGGTTCTTAACAACACTATTTGTGGTTTATAATCCCTTGACAGCTAACATATCCAAGCCCACTATACTGTATCAGTACCTCTGTAATGGGTAACCTAATGATATCAATATCTCATTAGAGTAGTGGCTCACCCTGGAAACATTAGATATCTATTCAATGTCACATGTTATGCTTGAATTGTTGTAAACAGGTTGGTTGCTAGAAAGCTGTGGAATTCCATTGTCTTTGTAAAATATAAAATATGTCAAGGGTTCAGCTCGCACTCTCTAAATTGAATATATAAATAATGAATGCAGAAGTGAGATTTTTAACTTCAGGTCATTTTTTTTCCCAAATACAGCAGCCCCTTTGAGAGATACCTTATAATATACTGTGCATTTCTATTTTGGTGCTGTAATTGATAACAATGATCTTCAGAATGCATTTTATTTTACCACACAGCTTTATCTTTGTATGTAGTGCACCTACAGGTAATTAAGTCATTGTATTATTTATGCTGCAAATGGAGTAAACCGCTTTAAAGTCCCATTTAGATCTAATTAGAATTGTTTTGCCCTGGTTGTGCATGCACGTTTTTTGAATTTAGTATTTTTTTTTTTTTAAACACTTTGGGTAAATAAATGTTCTGCACCTGAACCCTTATTGTGTTGCTGCCTTTAAATCATTTTCCCACAATATTACTGGAAAATTACATTGTTGCACAGTAAGGTGTTCACCCCTTAAAACTCTTCCCAACTGCAGTTATGACTAAATACTACTATTATTTTTTTTTTAGATGAATGTAGAAAACAAAATGTGTGGCCCAATGAAAGAACAATCTTGAATCGTGAATGTTATGTTATCTGCAAATGCAGCAAGACTTAACCATGTAATCAGTAAATATGTGATTGCTATAAGCATGGTTGAGCAGCTCAGAAATTTATTGTACATTATCAAAACTAACCAAAAATAAGTGCTTGCCAACGCAGTCATCATTCATTTTGTTAAGTTGTTTCTCAGTTAGGAATCTCGTTTCTAAAGACAATATGCAATTCTGGAATATGTAAAAAAATAAGATTGAAAAACTTCTCTGCTTTTTGTAATTTTAAAATCTATAATGTAATGTGTAGACACCCAGAGCAATAGGTTCATAAAAAAGGGTTGAGACTCCCTGGCACCAAACTTCTACAGTGGAATACTACTCTTGCCATCTTCAAGCCATGGTTCCTTATATTAAAGTAACAAAACCAAAAAAAAGTTTTAAAATGCTGATTTTGCATTAACAGTTTATTTAACTGTATAATAACACAAATCTAAATTATACTCACTTTTATAGCTAAGCTCTGGACCAGTAACCTTTCTTGTTCAGTAACACAAGTCAGTTTTGGGATCTATAGGGGAGTGTTTCATTCTAAAAGCAGTACAATTCAGCATTTTAATCAATGTCAGAAGCAACGGTCAAAGAATTTTGTGAATCATAAGTGCCTAACCTTGTTAAACTGAAGGACTAACTGCTGAGCGTAGAGAAGCAAATGTTTGTTTGTTTTATTTTTCTCTTACAATTAAGAAGTTCTAAGAAACCAAGCAAACCTTGCTGGTGTGAAGTTACGGTTTCAGTAATTGCAAACCTACAAAATTGGGCACATGTTTCAGCATAAAATGTTTGGGCACATGGGCACATGTTTCAGCATAAAACATTTTATTTAGAGTTGTTGAACTTAAACTCGTTCATGGCCCGCAGCAAAAACAAACCTAACGTCCTTGTTTAAAAGAAAATACATAATTAACCGTCTGAATATAATTTAATTAATACAGAATAAAACAAACTAAACTAACAATTACCTAACCTATATTTAATTAATCATTTTTTGTAATATCCAAACTGCCCAGCATCTTCTGTTGCAGTCAAACCGCTGCTAATGTTAGCTGTTGTAAATAGTGCAGACCGGACTATGGTGGGTCAAACCAATGTTCGTGTAGGGAGCATTTTATTGTGGGTTTTTATTTATTTATTTTTAATTTTGGACTTGACATCTTATGACTTTCCTTTTTATTTTACATTTATAGACAAAATCATAACAAAACATAGAATAGTGTGTTTACACAGAGCAAAAAAAGTTGAGTGGCAAAATATATTGTTTGTCTCCCCTGTGCTTTATGGGTTAGGTGCCTATGGTCTCAATCAAGTTACAGTTCAACAGGAGAAAAATATACTAAAAGGTCCTCAAGTACGTGTGAAAACATTAGTTCCCCCTCTCTTGCAGGGCAATGCTTAATGCTGAAATAATAAACTCCTCCCACCCTCACATAGCAATATTTGGTACTAACTGGTTGAAACACTAAATGCCAGCCTCATTTGATTCATATTAATAGGGGAGCAAGAGAAAAAGGACTGCAGCTGCACCACCGCTGCCTAGGGGTGAGGCCACACCTCCACTTCCTTAGAGCACAAAAAAAAAAGAGATGCATCACTGGAACATGTAAGCATGTAAAATGTACCCAAACCAGACCAAATTTTGGCAGGTTGCAATTTTGAACACTGTAGGAGAGATGCTGGCACCATATTCAAAAGAATAAAATAAACAAAACTCAATTGATTCAAACAGTTTTTTTGGTAAAAAATATATATATATATTTTTTTTATTTAACATTAATGAAACATCATTTTGGTACCTGTCCCGTTCCTACGGCTGTAATAGATCAATCACAGCAAAATGTTAACTATACCCAATACAAACTGCAGAGCACCTCAACTTCTTAGACAGCTCAATGTTTTCTTTCAATTTTTTTTTTTTAAACTAAGTTTTCTTATTGTCACTAGCTTTTTCTACAGCCAGTTCCAACCAGAATTTTTCCACTGTAAAACTAGTTGATTGTATGTGCCGACTGTTGCAATTGGTTGGTGAATGCATAAACATGGCTACAATTCAAGTTTAAAAGTCATTTCCTTTGTGTGTACAAGAACTTAAAATTGACAGGTACTAACCCTACAGTTTATTTCAAGTAAATACATTAACAAATACTGGTTTATAGTTGTGGCAAGCCTTTGTATGAGACTTAAAACCAAGTACTTTGAAAATGACATTTTAAGGCTTAAACGACTTTGAACTTATTTAACCAGTAAATAATGAAGAGTTTAAAAACACAAGGCAACTGGATTTAGACAAAACTCTGTGCATGTGAAACAGCTCCCTTCCTTGTGAAAGTATGTCTTAATTCAAAAAACATCTAACTAATCCAGGCAGACTAGATCATAAATATATGAAACTAATTTTACTTTAAATCAGTAATTAGTTAAATAACCGAAGACTATAAAAAAAGGGGTTTGTGTCTGTAAGATCTAATATTTACAATTGTTTTTGCATCTACAAGTCAAAATACAGCTTTATACACTACTGTCGACATCAATTGTAAATATTTATTACTCATCTAACGTTAATAAATGAACTAGAGATGGTATTTGACATTTAATGTTAGTAACTGTAGAAGTGTTAGCAATAATGTTTGTATGTGAAAGGTAGTCATGAATAGCCCCTATATGTCCAACTTAATACCAACAAACTTTGGGGTAAACAGCTGTTTCTTAAGTTGTCCTGTATTTGTTTTTATATTGATGAACTTGACTGGTTGCAGACATCTTTAACACATCACTCCAGCTGAATTCCAACAGATACCTGGAAGTCAACTGGAAAGAATACTAAAACAAATAACACATTCCATTACATATTGCAGTCAATTACTTATTCACTTGCTGTTTTTTCTGAAAGTTTAAAAGAAAAAAACAAACAAAAAAAAAAACACTAATCTCTGAACAATTCATTTGCTTGACCAATATGGCAAGTATGCAATTATAAGGGAACCCACTTTATCCACATTATATCCTTACCAACAGGAAAAGGTTGTCCATTTAAAGTTGGAGATCTGCTGCGTCACTGTAACATGACCTACTTGAAGGATAAAATTTCAAAAAGATTACCAGCATGGGACCCAACAGGCTCCGTCCTCCTGAACAAAAACAAAATTTTAGTTCAAACTGGATTCCAAATAAGTTCTCCGTGTACTCTGAAGGCTTTGACCCTAGAGGAAATTAAATATAAAAGTTTAATCTGTGAATATCATGACTCAAGTAAAAGTTCTAACCTTAGACACTTTGTACATCTACACAGTGGCTAAGGAGAACTAAACTTTTGCAGACATTTGTAGCACCTGTGCTCTTCTGTAAGTGTACAGATAATACACAATTTGCTTAACAGCAAAAACATGCCACAGTGTACCTGTATTCTCAGCTGGCACATTTACCTGGAGACCACACCAGATACCAACTGCAGATCTGAATTCTCAGACTCCGGAGGTTGAGGTCTGCAGGTTGCAAGGTTCAAGGATGAGAGCGCCTCTGCAGACAGGCTGCTTCAGATTCACTAAGAGACAAGGAAAATCCATGAATAAAAAGTATTTTAATTTAATTAATACAGTGCACGAATGGGGAAAACAATTCCAACATTTTTTTGGACTAAAATGTGTACAGGATCACAATCAAAACAGCGATTTAAAACACATAAATAATAAATCTTTCCATTACCAAAATGTGAAATTCATAGTGTAACAAACTCTGAAAAGTACGTTACCAAAAGTGAAACAAACTGTTTTAAACTACAATTTTCCACCCAAACAGAATTGACTCCATGTATTTCATAAATACCGTGCAAACTGTGCAATCCTGTTTACATTGTCAAACGTTTTATTTACAGTTCTCGAAATTAATAAATCTAAAATAGGATTTTTTTTTTTTTTTTTTTAAATTACTGCTTTACTTAAACATGCATACATTCAACAGCATATAAGCACCATACACATTACACACGGACTAGTAATATAGCACACCTCAATGGCCGCAGTCTTAAGAGAAAAAAAGTCAATCGCTGGGTTGTCGATTCAGCTGGAAATTCTTAAATGTTTTCGACCCATGAAACATTAAAGATGTTTTCAAAATCGCACCGTAGAATGTCACGAGTCTTTTCCAAATCGATGTTTGACTGACTGCAAGTGCTTTGAGAAGAGGCCGTCTCGTAGTAAAGCAGTTCCGGTCCCATATATTGAGAGTCATCAAAATCACTTGCAACACGACTATAAACGCTTTCAAATTCGGAATCCTGTCCTTTAACAGAATCGTTTACGAGATCCTGGTAAACAAGGTGCATAAGATACTGCGTAGTGTTTCTAGGAGCTTGCATACCCAGAAAAGTCCGGCCATTGCCGGGTCGCAAGTTTTTGCAATCACCGCTGTTGTCGATAAAAAGCCTTCGGTTTCCGTGTCTGTGTTTCCCCGCCTGACAGAGGCCTTGTTGTCGGTATTTTCTTGATGCCTGGGTAGAGTCACGCTTCCATTTTAGTAAGCTTTTCTGACCGCCGCCACTGAAACACTTCCTGGGCTTCCATTTTGTGACTCTCTTTTTCTGGTAAGAGCAGGGTTGGACTACTTTCGGTTCTATTTTAACCTCCATTGCGTCCATACACATAATTACCAAATACAGTCCCTTATATCTTCTTTTTGTGGGCTAGTATACGTTCAAGTTTGCCCAAACACGTAGAAAATGCAAGCAGTTTAATTTTACAAACTAAAAGATATATTATATTTCAAAACCGCTTTCGATACAGCTGTATTACAACAATAAATACTGTATATACAATGTATTACGCTGTTCAACCTGCGCTTCCAGCAACAATAAGTTAATACAGACTTTCGTAGCTGACAAGTCTCGGTATCATATACGGCTGGGTACCGTACACAACCAATAATAAACTATTTAATTCATACAAATCCCTAGTTCATACAAATATTGTAGCATTTGTTTTCAAATGAGTGCTATATAAACAAGTACAATATTAACCTGAATATACGAATCCAGTAAAACCAACACTACCTTTCCGACACCAGCACAAAATGAAGCCTTACGCCCCACAACCGTAGTTATATAACTTAATGCGCATGTCAGAACGAGGCCGTCACCACGAAAACAACCAATCACAGACAAACCTTTCTCTCTACAGCATCGTTTCCCAATCTTGCAGTTACCCCGGAAGTTGTACTTTCTTGCTTTGTAATGAAAACGTGTAATGAACGTTTGAGATTGTTTTGCAATTCCATTGTGAGCCAAAAAAAGAAGTTTAGTGTTTTGTACAACTGTAGTAAACGTGGTTTGTCCACCTGTTTTAGTATTTTATTGAAAGCGATAGTATTCAATATGCTTTTAAAAGCTATTGTTAATTTGTACACGTTCTTTTTTGGAATAAACAATCTATTGTGACATAATCGTCCACAGAATCTTTTAAAAATAACAAGTTTACTGCACTGTGTTTACTTTTCTTTATACACACAGCTGAAGAAGTCAGAAATATCCTGCTATATATATATATATATATATATATATATATATATATATATATATATATATATATATATATATATATTCATTTAAACCTTTTATGTATCGTGCTAAGTCTGCAAACAGTTCTCACGATGCTGTTTCAGTAGAAATATATATTTTATTTAAACAAAAAAAAAAGATTTCGTATAATAGATCTAAAATTCAGATACATTAAGGTTGAGCTATTTAGCAACAGTTTCTTTACAAGAATTAAGGATGTGCTTTTACGTTCGGAGCAAACCAGTGTTGCCAAGTCTCGAGGAAAAAATGCGGCACTGGGTGGGGGTGTTTATACACATATACACATATATTTATATGTTGAGAAATTTTATATAATGTATGTATGTGTGTATATTTTGAATCGCCATTTTACTATAGGATGTAATATTTTAACGTGCCAATTGTCTACAAGATATGAAATTGGTAAGAAATACACCTACAATGACTCTTCTTCCCTGTTCATAACATAGCTTCTAATCACTTAATAGCTTGGATACAGGAATGTGTTTTAGTTTTTTTCCACCACCCAAAACTCTCAAGTTTTACAAAACTAAATTAACTACAGCATACGTTTGTGCAATCTTGACACTGGTATACATGATCCTTTTGTGCCACTCTAGCTTCTTGTTTTAAATCTGCTTTCCTTGCTTTACCCTTTGTAAATGTAATTCAACAACACAAGTGTGAAAAAGCAGGGCTATTTGAGGTGAGCAGTATTGGTCACAGAAAGAAAAGCTTTGTGACACCACATTCATGGCCCATTATCAACAAAACAAAGGACTGGATCGCAGTAACTACATGTATGCAAGGCTTTTCAACAGTTGACAAAGCATTGTGTTGAGGAATTCTGTATGTCTGTTGTGCACATACACAGTTCACATTTCTCCCCCTGATGGTTCTTGCACAATAGTTGCATTGAAACATGACTTGGAATAGGGCCAGTTATGTATCGCATTAAGTAACAGTTGAATATATTCCAGGTAAAAACAGTACTCTAAGATACAATGGACATTAGCATTTTTGTTAGAGGTTGGTTGACATCAGAAACTGTAGGGCTTAAAGTACTCTACTTTTGCATTTTAAGTAGATAATACTTTTTTTTACTGATAGGAAGTTGCGAGATGAGCAGTTCAAGTTTTACCAGTTGGTCCATATAATTACAGGACCATTCACTCTTAACATAAAGGCAATTTTGTAAATTACATTTTCTATTCATCTAGATCCGTTCAGAGCCACTGTGTAATCTTCCTCAGTCTTCAGCCCTGACATGAGAGAGGGGTGGGGAATTCTCTTGGAATGACTGGAAAGTTTGTTATCTGTAGGGTACAAAGGTGGTGGCAAGGGATTGTATAACAGAACAGAGTATGTTGAAATCTATTAGAAAAAAAATTCTGAAATGGCATTGTGAATTGTCTACAGAGCTATTAATGTTAAATAACTACATTATGTAAAGTATCAGTGATGAATAGAGGGCTCTGTTCTAGTTTTTTTTTTATTAATATGAATTATGATATGGATTACAAAAGACAAAAGCATATCTATCGGAGCAAGGTGGCAGTGGCTTTTGCGTTCTAGTAATTCTAAAATGGACTGCCCTTAGAGAGGAAATTGAGTCAGTCTGATAGTGGACCTCAGATGTTGTATTTCATTGGACAATTGCTTTTTAATTCAGTAATGGACCTGGAATTGGGTATTTGATAAACACTGTATGAAAGTTAGATTACTAATTAATTGATACTTATACGTGTTATATTTTACCTGTTATGTACAAAAAAAAAAAAAAAAAAGCTGTATATTGTGAACTTATGATTCCACCAGTAAATGGATCACTCTTATAAACAAGATGCTACATTTCAATGAGTTATCCTGAAAAATAAAATGCAAAAAATACATACACCACAACACACTTATTGGGATGTAATGTGAGATGATTATATTAGCACACTAACTCAAATCTAATACATAATATCTAATGTAATTATTATTTTTTTTGCTCTCTCACTGATATTTGTATTCATTTAAGGTGCATTACAATAAGGATCCTGTCAGTTCATGAGATATACAGGGAAAAACATACAAGCCTAAAACATGACATTACATTTGGAGAAAATAAATAATGTATTTTTCTTAAAGAGATTAATATATATTTTCCATGTGTTTGCCTTTGAAGCTGCCAGTAATGACAACTATTGCCCACATATGGTATCACCCTGCAATTGTGGTTCCTGATGGTCCCACACTTTCCAGGAACTAAAGGGAAGCCTTTTTTGTAGCTTGTTGTTCTTACCAAATACCGACACAAGATGTCCCCATTTCCAGAGACAGTGCCTCATTGTGAAGGGGGGTGTAAATGTATCACATTTACTATGACCCTATAAGAAGCATTGCAAAGCAGGTTATATTTATATATATAAACACCGGTGTAACATGCATGGTTTAAACATGAAACAAAAATCTGATGGAACCTTGAGCTTTACAGAACTTAAACCTGAGGAATTAAAGCCCACAAGGCCGAAGGCAGAGCACCATTGTACTTTGGAATACACTATAAATATGTCTTTACTTGGTAGGTATTTGTTGGATTTGAATACATGCATGTTAATCCAATGAATAAAATGTTTTTCCAAGGGCCATAGCGGTATGTTTATTTGATCTGCCTTGGAATTAATTATATACAAATTATACAATCAATATTAGTATACTGCTGTATGACTCAGATAATGAAAAAGTAAAGGCATTCCTGTATTGGAAAGGTCTTTCATACAACAATTTTATTCAACCTGAAAACATTAATATAGTATAGCAATAGTTACAAAGCACAAAAGGTCATAGCTACCAAATCCCTACCAAGGTCGCAGCTGCTGTATGTTTGCACCTATAAAATCAGTTTGTATAAAATAAAATATAACTACAACTCCAGTTCATTAAGATTATGATTTCTTTCTTCAACTTGTTTAATTTATTATATAGCCTTTACAAAAGAAAATAAAAAAGTTTATTATTATTATTTTTTTTTTTTTACATAATGCTGCAAGTATAGTTTTTTTTTTAGTTTTTTTGTGTAAAATGTGGGTCATCATGCTTCAGCATTTAATATTTTGGTATATTTCCCTTCAAAATATCCCATACATTGTGAATTAATACATATTTTACTAAACATACAACAAAATGTACTGCATTTCTGTTTTTGCTGTAAAGAGTATTCTCTTCAAAAGAAATATGGTCACTGTAAATAAAAACAAAACAAAACAAAAAGCTAGTTCTGACTAATGCCTTAGTTGTGTGTTTCTGACTGTAGGTTTAACCTTATGTTGTGAAAAAGGGCCTTCCTATACATCTGGTGTTTCTTCCTGTTTGTTTGTGTAAGTTTAGTAAAGTCGGCCAATAGGCACACGGGGCAGGCATATATAGGCATGTGGTGTTTTGCTGAGGTTGATGGGATTGCCATCCAATCGGATGTCCTCAAGAGCCTTGCGAATATAATTGATGTCTTTCAAGTTGCAGAATGTGTCTTCATGCAGCATCTGGATGTTGTTGTTCTGAAAAGATGGGGGGAAAGGATAAGCTGACAGACAGACAGTTTAATTGTGCTAAATATTTTTGATATATTTTTGATATATTTTGTATTTGTATTTTGTACTTGACAATGAGAGGGCGCATCAAAGGAGATAGCCTTCCAAACGATAAGGACCAGGACTGTAGGTTGTCTCTGAATGCTGTTAATGTAAACTCTAGATATGGCTAATATGCAACAAGTGCTTCAGGGATGTACTCTTAAATAGTTTAATGCTAGTTGTGCGCAACGGACAATGACAATATTTAAGCCTTAATGTCATTAGACACACAATTTATACCTAAACTATATAATCAAAATACATTTCATTAATATCTGAATTTTGAACGGAAACCCAAAACATGAAAATACCATGTTCGTCCCGCCACTAATTCTTCTCTTTTGACTTTTAACATCTTTAGATTTGAAATCACCTCTCATATGCTGCCATTGTGTAGTGGTTAAACAACAGTGTATGCAACACTGGCGAGTGACAGAGTGGGATATTTATTCATTCATTTTGTTTATTCTGAGTACTGTTGGTGTGCATACATATTTAAACAACTTTTCCCCTTTTTTAGTTTACCCTTTAGACTTTCCCTCATATCCGCTGCTGTAAAGCAGTTTGGTGTGAAGTGCCCAGAACACACAGCATTGTTCTTGTTCAGCTGAAAAGACTATCTAATTAATATTGGCACATTTTAAAGCTGCTATTCAGTAAAACCTCATCATGAGTTCTTCAAATTGAATCTATGAAGTGTCCTCTCCAGTTGTCTTGGAGCATCCAGCAGCCATACACATCATTTTGTGATTGATTATATGAACAGCTTAAATAGATATGAAGCATACCAAACTTGAGGTTTCTATGTATGTCTACAGCAAACATGCGATTCAGAAAGATATACAATGACATACGCACACGTAATAAACAACAACTAATAAGTGTAAAGTAACATCATTTTTCTATTCATAGTGCTTGAGTTTTATAGGACTACTAGTGCACCTTAACATAGTTATCTGGAATGGTTCTGGGAAGAAGCCGGAGCCGTGGACCCTGAACCGCAATGAAAGCATTAAGAAGTAATGAAAGTGCATTTCAATGATTATCATGTGGCTTCCCCTTTATGGTAGCACACAGGAACAATTTCAAAATAGATGCATAAATAAAGCTGTGTTTTTATTTTATTTGTGTATCCAAGTAAAATGAGAGGTCAGTTCTGCATTATATCTTTCATTGTGTACACAAATTGTTAAAGCATGTATGCAGAGCTTCAGTCCAAATTTCAATCCTCATAGTTCCCTGGGCGCTGTAAATAGCCCATTTCCTGGCTGGCTCTGAGGTGTTTAATTAAATACAGTGTGGATACAGGCCTCTGCAGCTGTAAGTTAGTTATACAAACATTTCGACTGAGTAGGCCATTGTGCGAGTAAGCTTGTTTTTCAGAAGGTCTTTTCTCCTTTGTACTTGAATAAATATCTCTCATTCTTTGACAATAGCTGTGAAATCTTTAGTCCTTCAAATAACAGAACCTGTGTTCAGTGTACAGAGTATTTCATATGAAGTGTAGAGAAAGGTAAGGTACCTGGAGATGAAGAGAACGCAGGGTGTGAGGCAGGGGCAGAGGGACGTGGTCCAGGTTGTTGTCAGTGAGGTATAGGTACTGCAGGTTGTGCATTTCCTGGAAAATACGTTTCAGTTACTGTATGGATAGATACATGAAATGGTATGTTCTGACACTCCAACTAAAGGACAGTTTATCATAGCAAGCTGTGAGAAACACAGTAGAGGAAATAGAGCACCTCACCAGCACACAAAAAGTAGTAACACACAATGGGGAAAAGAGGCAGAGAAATTAGCATCTGTTAGGTCCAAATTTCTTGCATTTAAAATATGTGAAATAATGTGAACAGTAATGCAGACATGCTTAAACAAACATTTTATTGTATGTACATGGGCTGTTGGGCTGATATGTAGACAACTCTCTACCAACCTTACAAACAATGTAATAGGTTTCAATTGTATACACTTATTTATAATTGTTTATTTGTTTTGGTAAAACTATAACAAAACTATGAATCCCATGGCTATACTCTTATAAAGGTTGACTGTGGTACTATGGTAAAACCATAGAACAGTAGTAAAGCATGCAACATGTAGTAAAAAAAAACAAACATGGTTTACAATGGGAAAACATGATGGTTAAGGCACTGCATTTTTTTTTTATCAGTTTGGGCTTGTGCCAATAGTCTGACCTATTCCGCTGGAATGGTTCATAGTAAGCTGCAAAATTACTATGCAAATTTACCATAGTAAAATTGAACCGTGGTAGTGATAAGAAATGACACTGGTTGGGGCACTCACCTTGAAGGCTTCGTGTTTGAGTCCATTGCTGCCTAGCTTGTTGTGGCTGGCGTCGATCAGAGTCATAGCGTTGGGCAGCTCAGGTAGCTGACGCACCTTGTTCTCCCGCACCACCAGCTCCTGCAGGGCAGGCAGAGTCCGGAAGGCATCCTCGTCAATCTCAGAAATCTCATTGCTTGTCACGTCGATGCTCTTCAGCTTATCTGTAAAGAAAAACAATGGAATATTTCTACAGATTTTTTTTTTTTTTATTTGGTTGTAACTTAAACACTACTGTAAGCAAATGAGAAACAATGACTGTTATAGCTGAATCTTGAAATAATTGTATGTGACAGGGTAGATGAAATCCCTGCACTGAAAAGCACCTCCCACCAGCAGGGGGAACAGGAGGAACCTGTCCATCCAGCAGGCTTTGACAACTACTGGGTTAACGTTCCGTAGGCATCAGCCTGCTAGGAGGCTGGTGCAGAGGAACGAGGTACACCTGGTTCCCAGCCCAGGTAATCGGGTAAGGGCGGAGGCAAGGTGTACAAAAGGGGCAGCCTCTCCACCGGTCAGGACAGTGTTCCTGGCACCGGGGAAGTGACATCAACACCTGTTTGCCGGTAATGAATGCTTTAAAAGACCAAGACCAATACCTCTGCTGCTGCAGGGATACTTTGTGCTGAAATCAAACAGCGAGACTGTTTACCCATACACTTTTGTACATGTGTTGGCTCCCCCTTCATGGCCTTGTATATTGCTTTGTAGATAGTTTCTTAAAATGTAAAGAAACAGTACTATTTATTTTGCAACCCCAACTCTCCTTGTGTCATTCCGAGGCCTTCCACACTGTACAAAAGAGTTTAAAGAACAACTTGGTATGGGTGTGTAATATCATACCAAGTATATCAATATCATATTAACTAATGTCTTCTTCTTGTTTATATTCACACTGGGCACAATGCTCCACTGTGCTATAATAATGCAGCATGCTTTTTAATTCTGTAAGGTCAAAGAAATAGTACATAATCACACTTTCTGCAATTACACTTGCATGATATTTTCCCTTTACTGTTAAATAGCATTTATTTTCAAATCACATGCCGCTTAACTGGGATTTATTACTTAAATGAAGGGAAATTTGCAACACAACTTAAAAAGGGGAAGCGGTTAGGATGAAACTATTTGTATAATATTATACAGTTCTGGTGGACTGGGGAAAAAAAGATAATACAATTGCAATTAAATTAATAGATTTTTTTTTATCTTGACAGAAAAAACAACATATTTAGGGAATATTATGGACATTTATATAGGCTCAGGGATTTTAAATGTAATGTAACATAATAATAACCGCTGAACTGTACCAGTTTACCTGACGTTTCTCTTCAGTGCTTACTGAGGTTTGTTTTTTTTGTGTTTTTTTTAACATTGCTTCAATGATAATATTGCTAGTGCTAATAAGAGGTAGGACAATGGATTATAACAACTTGGTTAGAACTCCTTCAAGGATGGAATTAATACCATTCATTTATAAATCTTAAAGTTATTTGTGTGTAAATTGGTATACATACTCATCTCTGCAAAATCAGACTTATTGATTTTCTTGATCTTGTTGTAGCGAGCATAGAAATGAGTGGTCTCTTTGGGAAGAGGAGGCACCGTGTCCAGCTTCACATCGTCACAGTAAACTGAGCCACCAAGGCAGGTGCACAGCAGGCAGGTGGGCAAGCCTGACAGGAGCCAAACAGACACATCATTCATGAATCAGCCAGGTGAAAACTACATTTAAGAAAAACATGTGAAATTGATTGTGATGTGTTTTCCATTGTTACTGCTGCCATTTTCTAACAATTTCAAAATGCAAATACTGTATATCCCTTTAATGTGAACAAATAATATGCAGTAAATAATACTTTTATTTAATCTGCATCCTTTGCTCTGGTAATATTGCACTTTTTAGCATGCTGTTCCATGCTTTTACTACTTTCCAAATACGACAATAATTTTACCAAGATATACCATGCTTTACCATTCACCATGCTGTACCTGTACTTTGCTATAATTTACTGTGTTTTCCATACTCTTTACCAGGTAAACTTTTAGAGGGGTTAAAAAATTGTCAAATTGTCCTTTCATTTGGTAAATAGTCTGGAATGAGCTGGCTGTACTGACCTGCCTGTGTGTCTGGGCCCAAGAGCCCTGAACCCCCTGAGCTCTGGGCTGGGTTCAGGGGTTTAAGAGGGAGCTCATCTTCCTCCTCGTCCTGGGAAGCGACTGTCTGCCGGCGGCTGTCTACAATGGGCGGCAGGGTGCCAATCTCAATCTGTGGTGAGAGATATCACTTTTCTCAGTGTGTATATTTTAGCTCTGTGGATTGAGTCTCTGTCATGTCATTACCCACAGTGGCCACGTGAGGTCAGTAGTAAACCTCTGAAACCACTTGTTTCACCCAGAACTCCTGGCAGACCTTTTCAATTCTCTTTCTTTCTCTCCATACAAGTTTGCTTGGCAAATCACTTTTGTAAACACTACACTACACAAAACAAAACAAAATACATTCTAGGCTGGTTTATATATTTTAAAACAAAGTTAATGCTTATGTTATTTAGGTTTCATTAATTCCAATAATATATTTTTTGTTTCTTTTGGATATTTTATATTCTGAAAATCATCTTACTCGAGAACAAAAAAGGAAAACAAGTGAAAGGTATTGGAAGTGGTTAAAAAAAATAAAAATAAATTTGGATAAAACCAACACGTTAAGACTCTAGACTTTAAGTTAAGACTTTAATACAGTGACGCTGGTTTCCTTATGGTCCTAGCTAGTAGTTTGTGATTTCTATTTGTAATTTCCAAAATGACCACCTGGGGTCCCTATCAACCCACAGCAACCATGTCATTAACGCATGCAAGGCCTCTATTGGAGCAGTTTCAAAACCATTGAAGCTCAAGCCCAAAGTTCTGTTCTTAATGAGTATGGTCCTTGTGGCACCAAGACACTCATGGTAACCACAGGCACCTTCACTCTCAACTACATTAAAACACATGATATAAACTGTATTAATAAAATACTAGGATTACAAATGAGTATAGGCTTCACATAACATATACCTGTATAATAAAGTAAATGTTAATTATCTATCAGAAATGCTGAATAAATTACAAGATAGTTTGCAATCTTACAATAACCTGACACTGAACACCTCTTACGTTGAGTTTGTACATATTAAAGATAGTTTGCATTAGTTACAGTCATTTTAAAGGTAACCGTTTTCAGTGTTATCAATAACTTACATTATGGGCACGCTAGAGGTACATTGGAAATGGCAGTTACATAGAGGTAGAACAGGTATTGTGACATGACTGGTTCCACAGACCACAATTAGCCCTAATGTTCATTAGATAAAGTAGTTTGAGATTACTGCTAATCTGGGTCTGTGAAACCAACCGTTAAATGTTAGCATAATCCAGTTGAACTGGATTTAGAAACAGATATTACACTTGTGTTTACAGATTTTGTGGTTTAGGTGTGTGGGGTGAAGACATAAGTATCTGCTGCAATATTTTTTTTGTAAATGTAGTGTTATAGCAGTCGCGTTGGTTGTTAAAACATTGTATTTATAATTTGTTTTTCTATTCCATTTCTCCTTTTTCAACATTCAATTTAATAGCACATACATTACTGTTTCACCAGTGAATTATTTTTGACTCTGCTCCTCCATTGCAAATCAGCAGTTGTGGAGAAGAGGAGTCAGACGAGGAAGCAGTCACTTCACATGACACAAAATAAACAAGAACCCAGCTTTTACACTTTTACATAGAATAACACAGCTTAGTTACAACAAAAGAACCTTTAAACAACCATTCAATTAACTAATACAAAATACTTAAAGATTAATTATAATAATGTGAAATTCTTAAATAACAAATTCATAATAATGGAACAATACAATAATTAGTGATAATAAGACAATTTAAAAAATAGGAACTGTTCCTCACCAAATACGAAGCCAAAATTATTTTTAAAAAAGCAATGAATGTAGAAAACAAAGAACACATTGAATCCAGATGTACTGCCATTTTATGGATGTACAGAACGGTGTTGCTACTTGGAAAGGTTTGTTTTAAGTAATTACGTAATCAAAATGCAGAGGAAATAAACACAGAAGCCTATTTGAATGCCTTATAATAAAACAAGGAAATGATGCAAACAAAAGGAGGCCATCAATCCTTGTCCGTTTTTAAGTAAATGATTCATCCCAGAGCTTTGTCTTGTCAGCTCTTAAAGGATCCCAATTACTCAGCAGCCACAACATGGCTTGATAACTAATTCCGTACACTCACTACTCCTAGCCTCTGTCCGAAGTCTGTCTTCACTCAATTTCCAAATGTGCACTCTAGTGACAACTCTCCCCAAACCCTTTGTTCTAGGCTAAACAGATGTGGTTCCCTCAGCCTATCTTGATAACAAATACCTTTAACTCTCTCCATAGCCCCAATATTGTCCTTTTTGTATATTTAATTGAAAAATACACTTTTGCCTACTAGACCCACTACTTTCTTTATTTTTGTGATTGAATGCTTAATAAAGCACAAGTAACTGTGAAAAGCACCCACAGTAAAGAGAACAGCAAAGTTTAGGTGTAGGGCAGGCCTTCTCAAGAAAGAAAACATAATAATAAATTAAGAAAATAAATCATTATTTACCAATTGGGGATAAAAAGTATTTCACATTTAATAGAGTAATCCTCTTCTTGTTGCTTTGTTGCATGCCCTGTCGCGCATCTCCTAGTACATATTATTATTATTATTATTATTTATTTATTTATTTATTTATTTATTTATTTGGCAGATGCCTTTATCCAAGGCGACTTACAGGTAATACAGGGCAGTACAGGGTTACAATGCAAGATTCATATTTAAATACAATATAGTTTACAGCAAGTGCAATAATACTAAAAGAATACAATATGAAATAGGATGCAACCGTTTAGGATTACAACAAGTTATATTTACAACGACATAGTGGTGCAATAATGGTGCTTAGGTCAGGCAAGTCCAGTGCATAATATGCGGGGTAGATCAAGAGATCTACATGTGCAGTCTAACAGGTAGGTCTTGAGGAGGTGGTGGAAGGCAGTGAGAGACGGAATAGTCCTGAAGTTCTCCGGTAGCTGGTTCCACCACACAGGGGCTTGGGAATAGAAGGAGCGGGCACGGGCAGATGGAGAGCGGAGGAAAGCCATGACCAGTTGGCCTGTAGAGGAGGAGCGGAGAGGGCACGAGGGGGTGTAGGAAGACATGAGGGATTGGAGGTAGTATGAAGGCAGTGTGGTGAGGAGAACAGCAGACAAAAACAAAGGTCTTGAACTGAATGCAAGCAGAGATAGGTAGTTAGTGGATTGTGCGAACCAGAGGGGTAGAATGAGAGTACCGAGGTTGGAAGAAAACAAGATGAGCAGCTGAATTTTGAAGGAGTTGAAGGGGCCAGATAGCTGAGGCGGGGAAACTAGCAAGGAGATTTACAGTAGTCCAATCTGGAGAGTACAAGAGGTTGGATCAGTTGAGTTGAATAAGTAGTGAGAAAAGGACGGATTCGTTAGATGTTGCTAAGAAAGAAGCGGCAAGTGTGTGTCAGGGAAGAGATGTGTTGAGAGAAGGAGAGGGAGGGGTCAAGAATAACACCTAGGTTTTTAGCAGAAGGAGATGGATAGAGTTTGACAGAGTTAAGGGATACTGAGATGGAGAGGTCAGAGGAGGGAGAGGAAGAAGAAGGAAAGTAGAGGAGGTCAGATTTAGAGAGGTTGTGTTTGAAGTGGTAAGAATGCATCCAAGTTGAGATAGCTGAGAGGCATTCTGAGATATGGGAGGAGATGTGGGAGTCAAAGAAGGGAAAGAAGAGGAAGATCTGGGCGTCATCCACATGTGGATTTTGTTTTTTTATATTATTATGCAATTGTATCATAGAGGTAAAGTCATCATCATTTGAAACAACAACAGCTGTAACAACACCTGAGTGAATATAAAACTGTGTTTTTGTGCCCTACCACCAACTACTACTTCCAGAAGCCATTTCAAAGAAATTCCTGGTAAAATAATGTGCATCTGAGAATTAGTTTAAGATTTGGTAACTATACGCTGTCCCAGATCATAGTTTTGCAATTTAAAAATTGTTTATTTTGTTCCCGTAATCAAATTCACATATCCGTAACAACCAATCATAAAAGGCTACAGAAATTAGCAATTTATTTTTCCTTGATCCATCACAATGGAAAAAATAAATCAATATAATCACATTATTTATATTAATAATAATAATTAAACAAACTCCAGTATAACATGGACAATCTTGAGGAAGCTTGAGCAATATTCTTAATTAGCAACTCTTCCCTGGAGATCAGTTTTGGGAGGTAATATCCCAATCTCCTCCACAT
Organism: Acipenser oxyrinchus oxyrinchus; assembly: GCA_030684275.1. Lineage (NCBI taxonomy): Eukaryota > Metazoa > Chordata > Actinopteri > Acipenseriformes > Acipenseridae > Acipenser > Acipenser oxyrinchus. The sequence continues at coordinate 26,871,054 of CM060256.1, read as the reverse complement.
AATTGCTTAAATTAGTTCATAAGCAAACCAAACATGTGCAATATTACCCGTATGTGGGTTACAATTACAGTATAGTAAAAATAATCATTCTTCCTGCAGCAGACCAAAAGGTAGGACACTCAGCAACACAAAAGCAAAAATAGCAGAAAGAAGTTGAAAAAGGAGTACAAGGTTTCCAGGGGATCAGTCCAAAGAGTTATGCCTGTATTTCTCGAGTGTCTTTGACCAATATGGCTGTCTGGAAACCAACAGAACCCGTTATTATTATTTCTTTTTTTAATCGATCCATGACTAAATGACTGATGGATTTTTGTGGCTTTTAATTTGGCAGGGTGGTTCATAATTTTCTTACCTACTTTATACTGTGATTAAAATATTAAACATCATTGTGAAATCTTACAGTCTAACCTTTCTAATGCATGGTCATCGGATTGGATTTGAAGTGCTTGTGAAACTATTCTGATTTTGTTGCAATGCAGCTGAATGTCACAGCTTCCTTCCTGTAGAAAACCCCAAGGTGGTTGGTTCAGTAAAGTTAAAGGAAAGTCTTTTTGAGTCACAGTGCTCTTCACTCTTTTGCTGCCAAACTAGCACAGCACATTTGAGTAGCCAGAACCGACCTATAATTTGAACCAGAGTATCAGAGAGCAACTGCAGAAACCAAACTTCAGTATCATAAATCCATAATAAGTAAAACATTAGCAGCTGTCTTTTTTTCCGAAGATTTATTACTGTTGTTTTTTTTTTTAATTAAATATATATTGGGAATATATTAAAAATATAAAACTAAAACTGTCAAGGTATTTTTTAGTATAGTACAGATTATGATCAGTGCTTCACACAGGAGCTCCACTATCTACAGTACTGTACTTCACTGTACTTCACTTCAAACAGCAAAGCACATTATACTTGTCAGAACAACTCAGGGATCTAGATCTAGCAAGCTGCATTTTGAGAGAAACTTCACAGACACAAATGATTAACTAAAAACCAGCATAACAAAACACAAAAAAACCTATGATTTTCATAACATTGACAACAAAACGCAATCATCTGCAAAACTAAGAGAATCTTACCTGAGGTTTATCAATGGTAAGTCCATCATCATAGTCATAGATGTCTTGGTTTTCCAAATTGAGATTTTCTAAATCCACATCATAGTTTGAAGCATCATATGTGTCATAGCCTGGGGCCTGTCTTCCTTGCCTTGACGGAGCGGCTACAACTGCCTCCACAATAAAAAGTCCAAATACTATATTTGCAAAAGTCTTCATGATCCAGTCTTTCAAAAAAGAGTACATCAGATCATTAGATCAGTTGTTATAACTTCTGTTTTATAGCTATCTATCAAAGTGTTGATGAACTACAAGTAGCACACTGGTACTGATATGATACCATGGTACTCAAGGATTATCAGTTTGTATTAGTTCATGACATTATGATACAATTGGAATGTCGTAATTTCAAATGTTACCAGCTTGATATTACTGCATTAGTATATGTTGCATAATAGTGTAGCTACCCTGGTGTTCCCATTGAAGATAATTTGGTCAGGGTATACTTGCAAATTCAAAAAAAGGAAGTGACTGTAACTTCTAGAAAGAAATATCAATTCATTATTATTTTTGTATCTGGATTTTTCTATAATGGGAAGCTCTTAAAGAGTACTGTAAATAACGTTAAATGACATTTCACTTTTCCTTTATGTATTTATGATATTTGCAGTCATAGTGTTTTGAGCATGTTTAAAATTTTCTGCTCCCAATTGATTATTTGGTCAATTTTATTGAAGACAAATAACTTTTATTTATCTACCTCTTTTGTTTTTCTTTACAATTCTATGTGAAAAACAATGACATCACCAGGTCAAACGTCAAACTAAAAGGGACACTATTGATAGCTATGGTCTCTGACCAGAACAAGAAATTGCAAGGCAAACTAGAACTTACTACAAATCTGAGAAGGAGCTGAGCTTTTCAAAACTCCCATGTCATACAAAATACTTGAGTGACATTACTTTAAACTGAAAACAATTGCAAACATCACAAAACGGTAAGGGAAAGTACACAAATGTTCAAATGTCATTTTAAGCCACTTGCCTTTTAAGACCAACAATATTCCTGCTATGTGGAGTGAGAAAGTGGTCTGCTACACATTCAGTACCTGCCTGCCTTCCTAGTTACCTGATTGAGGGTGAATCCAAAATTTTATATGGCATGTCAGTGTTACTAACGTAATCCTTAACATAATGTGTTGATATCACATATAGAAAATATAGCTGCAAAAGTAACCAGCAACAACTCAAAACAACTAACCAAACTTCAGTGTGCTACAATGGTAATACAGCACTTTAAAGGCCTGTGTGCTTTGAAATAGTAATTTAATTTCTTTGTAGTTGTTTTTCTACTGTAATTTTAGCCTCAAGACTAACAGGAGAACACAGACTAGTTTAGCACTACAGTATCTGAGGTGTATGTAAATCATGTAGACAGAACCTACTGTAGGCAAACTAAATACCTCAGGTCTGAATGAATGCTTTTATGTGAGCAGGTCTAGGCAAGCACATATGAAATTCCACTGGGGTTAGAGGACAGGGTGGCAGTCTAACTCCAAATGCCTGTTTCTACAAATAAACCTTTTGCTAAATGGGGGAAAACAAATCCTAGCAGGACTCCTCTCACACATAACCCTTTGATTGCATCTCAGTAAGGCTGTAAAGAGGTAGTGTTAAATACTTTGGTTAATTATCAGCTATTTTGCTAAAATAATAAAGCAATCATCTGATCAATGGGTTAAAATGGACGTATCAGTCAAAACAGAACAGAATAACTCATAAATTTTCAGGAGATATACTTGATTTAAAAGCTCTCATATTATTGTCAGCTATGTTGTTTATGATGAGTGAGGACGTTTTTTATTTATTTATTTTGTAATGCTCTGTTGTATTTTTAAAATTTACCATTTGACGAAAATGTGTGTCTGTTGTGCCAACCAAGTATGCATTCTAATATATCCTTCTTTATTGTATCAAATTACACATTGACTGCATAATTCATTGTACAGTAGCCCTTCTCGTTCTTCTATTTTGCTTGGCTACGTCCATGATATTCCTCCCTTTGAATGATTTAACAGTTGCTTTTCGAATAGTTTCTTATAATGATAGCTTTCCTTTATAAAGATTTATTTTCACATTTCTGTTATCCTTAATACATTTTCAACATGATATATTTTTACATACATGTATATGGAGAGTAGAGATTACGAGATAATACTTGTATATCTGCCATTTAAAATATCACACAATGACAATTGCCATCGATTAGGTACTGCTTTACGTATCTGATATTTTTCTTAATTATCAATTACTATGCAAAATGCATAAAATACAATAAAAACCATGCAATTTCCCATGTCAAATAAGCAACCCAAAGTTTTAAATAATGAATACAATCAAAATAAACCACTGACTGCTTCAGGAATTTAGCTGTAAAATGATCTTGCAATTCCAATAGCTAACAGCTGTTTTGCAGTCACATTGAAATCGTTTGTATCTGCAGTTTGTCTGGAAAAGATAGCATGTGCGTAACAGTCAATTTAAATAGTCAGTCATAATAAATGAATTACATGCTTCACAATTGAAAAAGTTCACCTTATAAAAATGACAACAGCCAAAAAATCACAGGGTTTGTCATTTCTCAAATTGTGTCTCATATTATGTATGTCTCAACACAATTGGTTCAAAGACCATAACAATCTTAAATGTTTCTGTATGAACATTTATTTTAAAAAACAACAACATAATAATAAATAAAATTTAAAAAAAAACTTTAGTACAATAAGCATTTAGAACAAACATTAACAATAAATAAGATAAGATTTACTGTAAGCGTCATTTATCACCATAGATGTTAATTAGTTGCCATGTCTAGAGAATTATTACTTTTTTGTTACATTTATAAAATCTTAGATAACCGATTTTAAAAAATCCCCAAATACTTACCTCTGGCTTTTACTTTCTCAAATGGTCCAAGCAATGGGTTTGCTGAACTCAGGGTATCTGGCCCTGGCCAATGGCAATGGCTGTGGGAGGGTGGTATCCTACCAGACCTGATATGTGCCCTACCTTGTGGAAGCAAGGACTGACATGGCAGAGAAGAGACTGGTGCTTTTGGTGACTGACCACCTTAGAAATGCTTAGCCTGTAATTCAACACAATCCTGCACAACAAAATACCTTTTTATAAGTGCACCTTTCTTTTGCTACCGGTAATTTGAACATTCTTAAGTTCAAGTGAGAAACACAGGACCAGGGTTGGGGGATGAATTATGAATGTGTTGCCCTTTCATTATAAATGTTAAGGGCTAACAGAACAACAGAGTCTTTGTATCGAACTTTTGTCAGAATGCTACAAAAAGGAAATCTTGAAATGGATCAAGCCTTCTCCCAGCTGGAGGCCAACCAAGTAAAACAACTTAAATAATATCTGATGAATAGGCATCCAACCTTTTGTGTGTCAGCTTCATCTTTATTCATATTTCCGGGGGAATTTGACAGCCATTCTAGACAAGAGTAGCATGTACAAAAGTACCTCAGAGAAACCCAGTCACCTTCATACCCTGTAGGGCAAAATGTGTGAAAGAGAGAATGAAGAAATTTCTGACTGCTATTAACCTTAGGATTGCCTGGAAATCCATTGGGCTTATTTTATGGTGTAGTGTATTTTTGTGTCTAAATGTTTAAATAATGTAGAAACTGTAAAGATATAACAGGAACTGTTACTGGCTGACATTCTCTGAAATAACTTATGCATGACGTACTAGGAACTTACATACATATATGTTATTTAGCTGGACATACTTTAATACCACAAGGGGCATCTTCTACACAAATAGAGATCTGGATTATGACTTGTATAGCTTAGCATAAGCATGTCAAGAAAACAGTCAGTCTGGTCTCTAGTCTTGATTACTTGTTTCATGTGTTATTGCTTGGTTTTGTATGGGACAGCAACAGCACAGATCCATGCTGCACCCAATGTACGCTATTGTGAACTATACTGAGTATCAAAATAAACTTATCACTTATATTTGAGCATCAAAAGAAACTTTTCACTCATATTTGGATAAAATGTACTGATCAAAAAATGACAAACTCTGTCTCAGAGCAGGTGCAGTGACTTTTTATTGTGTTGACCAACAATTGACATTTTACTGTCTGAAGTTATGGGGGGACGGGGGATACTGTGAAAGTCACAGGCTAGTAGCGTGTGTCGCCACCGTTGGAAGCAATACAAGCAGTACATCTGCGACACATGCTTTGCTCCAGGTTTCGGATGCTGTCTTGTGGAATCCTGGCCCATTCCTCTTGTAGTGCCCTGATAAGCATCTGCCTGTTCAGTGGTCTCCGAGCTCTAGAAGCAACACATCGCCCAAGTTCATCCCACAAATGTTCAATTGGGCTCAGGTCTGGGGAATAAGGCATCCATGGCATGACTCTCACGTTCGCATTCTGCAAGAAAGCTGTCGTGACATGAGCAACATGTGAACGTTAGTTGTCTTGATGGAATGTTGTCACATTAGGATGGGCTTGCAAGAAGGGCACCAAGTGAGGCCTTAGGACTTGGTCAACATATCGCTGTGCAGTCATGTTGCCGTCAATCACTACCAGCGGAGTTCTGTACAATCTAGACACTCCTGCCCAGACCATCACACTTGGACCTCCCCACCGATTGGTCTCTTGTACACAACAATTAGCATATCATTCACCACGTCTACGCCATACTCGCTGATGTCCATCAGGGCAGTCTGTGCAGAATCTCGATTCGTCACTGAAGAGGACCTGGCTCCACTGAAGGCGAGTCCACCTAAGGTGTTGTTGGAACCACCTCATCCTGTTGCGATGGTGCACATTGCTGAGCACCGGACCCCTTTGTGGTCGTCTGGCCTGTAGATGATGACTGTGTAACCACCTTCTTACAGTTGAACTGGTGATAGGTGGATTGTTACGACCTGCAGTATCAGATGCTGTTCTACTAGCTGTGCGAAAACGATCACGAAGATGCTGCAAAATGATCTGTCGATCTTGGGCAGGTGTTGTGACTCTTGGTCTCCCAGTTCGTGGCCTGTCATTGACAGAGTGTGTCTGGTTATACCACCTCGCCAGGTTTGAAATTGCTGGCTGTGAGCACCCAAGACGGCGAGCCACAGTATGCTGCCCTAGTCCAGCCTCCAACATGCCAATTGCGCGAAGGTTGCTGGTCTCTTGACAGACATGGCATTGGTGTTTTTCTGTGATTTTCTTTATTGCTTTTATTCAAGCTTGCAATTCAACAACTGAAATCACTCCGATCAACGTCCAATCAACTGTCTCACTAATTAGGTGATTAAGTGCATATGCTTCAGTCATAGTCACTGAAGCGTGTCATGGTCAAGGATGAATGATCAAGTGATTAAAAAAGAAACCAAAATAATTTAGTCAATGTCCATCATTTATATACCTTATTTTTTTCCAAAAATAAATATGCCATAATAGTGTAAATAAATATGTCATAATAGTGATGCTCAGTATATGTTAATGTGATTGGCAAGATACATTTAGCTTGCTAAATGCAACAACTTATGTAGGTAATATGCAGTCTTGGTGCTCACAATCAAAGAGTGTAACAAATCTCCTGCAAAGACCCTCTATGTTATCTCATTAGAATTGGGACATTGCAACATTTTCGCCATCTAATAAGAAGGAGGCGTTTCCCACCATTTTCCAGTATGCTGTTGGGTGGAAACAAATGAAGTTGATTGGGGCCTTGCTTGGGGTGTGGACATTCTTTCATGTTGCAGGACCCAGATATGAAATAGTGTGTGTGCCTTTCATCAGGTTGCTGTAGTAGAAGTGTCCTGAAGTACCACATTTTGAAACTAAAAATGTCTATTCAGTGCAATTAAAATATCCATGTTTTAATTATTTCTGGAGAGACAAACCTAGAGGTAGCAATGGTATATATTTCAGAGCTATATCAACTGTATGTAAATTACATTTTACTTTAATGATATGCTACCACATTGGTTTAATGTATTATACTTTCCTCTCTGGATGCCTGGGTGAAGGGTGTTCCAAATGTTATAAATCACACAACTACCACACAGAACACACAATACAGAATAAATGGCACTGTCAATTGCAGGCAATGTCAAAAAACAGAGGCCAATGATTGGATGGGAATGGGGACTAAAAGGCTCCCTTGTCCCAAATTGGTGGTCCCTCCAGGGCAAAGTTGAGGCACATTCACTAGGCAGAGTGGGGGTCTTCATGTTTGTTATTGTCCCTTTTCTCTGGATAAGAACTCAGATACCAGAATAAGACAGACGGCAGAAATATAATGAAGGAAGGCTGAGAGTATTAGTATAAAGAAAAATATATGTTGTATGAATGGAGGTGACCAGCAGGTGTCAGACTTTTTTTAACATATGGGTAGTTGCTCAAGTTGTTTATGTTGGCACAATGACAAATCTATGTGCACAGACACACACATACATCTTTCTTAATAGATTGAGTTGGTAAAAACAGAAAATATGAGCCCTTTCTTCCTACAACTGTATATTTTGTAAAAAAAAATAATTATTGCTCTTCCAACTTAACAGCAAGGATGTTTAGATTTAAAAAGCTTGTAATTTTGGTCATGAAAGGTTACTGCAAATACTAGTATAAACATGATTGTACCTACAAAATATTAAACCGTATCACATTTGTCTGCTTGCCATCAAAGGGTGATGTGGTATTACAGTTAGATCAAGAAATGTTTTCCCACATAAAACCAATGACTCACACTGTCCCTAAGAGAAAGTAATGTGGCTTCGTTGAACAGAAACAAAGGCTCACTTCAAAGCTTGGTTTCATTATCCTGGGTATAATAATAATAATAATAATAATAATAATAATAATAATAATAATAATAATAATAATAATAATAATAATGAATTACCTGGCCCTAATAATTCAAGAAGAGACAGAACATTAAATCCTGGTATTTTACAACCTTAGATCTAAACCATACTATTTTGCTCTGGGGGCATATGTTTTTTTTTTTTTTTAACGACTGCATAGTACCAAAATTTAGTTTAGTTTAATTTTAGCATCATAAAAAGATTACATGTACATTACATGAACAGCTTTAGAAATCAAGAGGTCCACATGGCACTGCTGTTTATTTTATTATAAATGCAGTAAACTTTAACTAATATCACCACATTAAGCTTTTCATAGATTAGCAATTCTGTTTGTAGCCGTGGGCACACTCTCAGTAATTGTAGGATACAGAAAGTATTTTCTACAAGACTGGTCTACAGCATGATAAAGAGCAGAACACAAAACTTTCCATATTTGTATATGCTGCTGATACCAAATATCCTGTCTTCACATCAGTCTTTGGATGTATTGTGCATTAAAGATGTTTCAGCTGTAGATTCTGACTGATAATTGATGCCACCTTGAGGGCTTGGCTTGTTACGTATCAGGTTTTGGCAACTACCCTGTTTTGTATCAGGATTTATTCCAGTTAGGCACATATTCTTGCAGGGTTTCAACATGAGGTTTTGATCATCTTTGTTTTTGAACTTCAAAAAGCTTAAGTTGAAGAGACTTCAAACCCATTTATCTAGGCAAGCAAGATATATGATGATTAACTGTTAGGTTTCTCTCGCAATAAATGTACCATAAGATTCTGAAATCCTGGAAGAATTCCTTAACCAATCTTGTCTGAGAATTTGCTGGTATTTTGCAGTTGGATTATAGAAAACATCATGCTGTTTTAATAAATAATCTATATTATTATTAGTGAGTTGCAGCTGCAGTGGAAGTGCACAGAGGTATTAGCTCACTTTTTTTTTGTAAAAGTACCCATAGGGAGTTACATTCGCTGACATTAAACTGTACTGTAGCTACAGCTAATATCTGACTGACTGGGGAGCATTTGTGGTAAAATCATAGAAGTCCTTGAAGAATAATCCAAACTAGACTAGTATCTACCAAATGCCACACTCCCATGACCAGAGACATCTACTTTGGTTAGCTGTTAATTTTTTTTTAATGTCAATGGCTCTCAATATCTATTTTCCAGAGTTACTCATCCTACAAATATTAAGTCTTTACAACTACATACAGGCTCTGTCTTGGCAACTCCTAAGAACATTTTGTGTAACTATAGTCAGCAGCCTCATTTTATAACAATTTCACTGCTTGGATTTGAACAACACCTACAAACAATCTAGAGATTACTTAATCTCAAAGGAATTATACTGTAAAAATATTTGTTTAAATATATCATTTGTTTGTTATACTACATGTAGCAAACACATCTCATCTAACAATACAGTATGTATCTATTTTGAATATCATTCCATTTTTGGCAAATGATATTAGAATTATGAAACCGCTGCTAAAACAAAACCGAAAACTGTAATTTCCTAATATAAATACCTATCCCTTTGGTCTGTGGAAAACTCAGTAAATATTGGGAGTCAATGCCATTGGTTACTAAAATATTAATCATTAATTATGAAATAGTTTTGTGGGGTCTCTTGAAAAGTGTGCAAGTGTGACAAATGTCATTATTCTTCGATTGCCTAAGTAATTACTTTATTCATTCCTTTTATGGTGGGCCCCAGCAAAATTAACATGAATTAGAAAATGGATTGGAGATTTCCTTTAACTGATTAGTCAATCTAAATTCCCTAATCTCTGGTAAAGGACCTTGAATGTTGTCGTTCAAACTATGTTTAATCTCTGTTCCAAATCATTCCACAGGAAAATACATAAATACAATATTCATGTTGTAACAGGGGAGATCTGTGCTGACTGTCTGGCGCATGCGTGGTTCTGCAGGAAGAGAGCAGCAGCCTCGTAACATCTGGCTGTCAGTCATGGTGATGTCACGGAGAGGTGGGGAAGAGGGTGTGTTGGCTTTCCCTCTTTCCAAGTGGGTGAGAGGCAGGCCTTAGGGATTGCTCGGCCCATAAGTACTGCGCTTGGTTATGCATTCTGGTGGCCGTGATTGGGAATACACAGAGACACTGGCTGAGAAGGCCAGTGTAAGCACAGACCAGACAAGAATGCCAGTGGCTGGAACGAGAGAACAAAATAGGCAAGCACGGCTGAGGAAGACAGCCAGCCTAGAGAAAGAAAATAATATATAAAATAAATTGTTATGTCCAAGGGAACGTGTATGAGTAGAAGGGGAACCTTGGCCAGCCCAGTGTATAGTGCATAACAGCGTAGGACGGAGACCCGAGCTGACCGGCTTAGCCGCAGTGGGGACACTGCGTAAGCAGCACCTTTATTTTGTAGTTTTATTACTGTGTTTTATTTTCCCTTTTGTTATTTATTATTTCAGAGCACCTGTGAGTGCGCCAGCATTTAACTGTTTACCAGTATTGGTATTTCTGTAGTCCTGTTTACCGTTGCCGGTATTCAGGCCACGGACGACAGTGCCTTCTGTGGGCTACAAGAAAATACATAAAATAATAAAACTGGGCACCAGTGCAGTTTTGTCGATTAAACCTTCTGTCTCCCGTGTGTGTCAGTGAATTGCCCATCACCCTTCCACACATGTATTAAACATTTTTGCATTGGATTAAAAATCAGGTGTCCTCAGACGTGGATAAGTTTTCATCAAGAAAAGTTGTTAAGTGAAATTTGTGACCAGAGAAGACACTTTTTTGCAGGATTTGTAAACCGTGAACCTGGTGTAAATAACTCATTTCATTGTACCTTTTTTCCAAAGGCTAGAACAACCATTTCATCCCTTTAGTGATATGTATTTGCATACATATCTTCAAATGCATTGTTCAAAGCATCCATTTTTTAAGAGTGGCCAATTATGTTTTATTTTCTTAGAATCTCAGGACAAATCATACCAATTTTAGTATTATATTATGGTTTATTGTAAAGGGTGGTATTGCTTTGAGGCGAATACCCCCGAAAATGCTTATATTAATCCTAACATAACACTGACATGGTCAATTCGCACAGGAGTAAAAAGACACAGGACGCTTGAGTTTGAAATTTTAGAAAAGGTCCTGATGTCCTGTAAAAAAAAAGTCGAAGGAAAATTATCGGGAATAAAAAGAAATGCACGGTTCACACAGGACTAAATTTCACTGATGTCGGTAAAAATTGCAAATCCACCTGTTTATGTAGTGATTTTTAGTCCTGTGCGAATCAGGCTTAAGTCTGCTTCCTTGCTGTCCTATGCGTTCAATCTATCTATTCGAAAATGGATTGAGATTTCCTTTGACATGATTGGTCTATAAGAGGTCCTTAATCTTTGGTAAAGGACCTTGAATGCTATCTTTCAAACAATGTTTAATCACGTTCCAAATCAGTCTGCCGGAAAAGAAGAGGCTCCCGAGTAGCACATCCGGCAAAGGCGCTCCGCATGGAGCGCAGGATACGCCCTATAGCCTGGAGATCGCCGGTTCGAGCTCAGGCAATTCCACTGCCGACCATGGACGAGAGCTCGCAAGGGACGGCGCACAATTGGCCGGGTGGGGAGGGCTTAGGTCGGCCAGGGTGTGCTCGGCTCATCGCGCATCAGCGAACCCTGTGGACTGGCCTGCAGGCTTGCCTGTAAGCTGCCCAGAGCTGCGTTGTCCTCCGACGCTGTAGCTCTGAGGTGGCTGCATGGTGGGCCTGCAGAGTGAAAAGAAGCGGTCCACTGATGGCACACGCTTCGGAGGACAGCGTGTGTTCATCTTCGCCACTCCCGAGTCATCGCGGGAGTGGTAGCGGTGAGCTGAGCCTAAATAAATTGGCTATTTCAAATTTGGAGAAAATTGGGGTAAAAATCAATTGGCGACTACTAAATAAAAAAAAAAGAAAAAAAGAATCAAGAATAGTGTTTGCTATCAGCAGCAATACAGTAATCACAATAGTAGTCAGGAGGCTGTGTGGTCCAGTGGTTAAAGAAAAGGGCTTATAACTAGGAGGTCCCCGGTTCAAATCCCACCTCAGCCACTGACTCACTGTATGACCCTAAGCAAGTCACTTAACCTCCTTGTGCTCCGTCTTTCGGGTGAGACGTAGTTGTAAGTGACTCTGCAGCTGATGCATAGTTTACACACCCTAGTCTCTGTAAGTCGCCTTGGATAAAGGCGTCTGCCAAATAAACAAATAATAATAATAATAACGTTAAATCAGTTGATATAATGAGATGTCACTTATAGTGGGGACCCGTACAGTACACGTACCCCATATTATCAACATGATTTCCTTGCATAAGGCAACAAAAAAAAAAAAAAAGACGCTGGATGTTAGTTGAAATGTTTTTGTTTTTTTAATTAAACTGAAATGTAGTCTACGTAGCAGTGCCATGTTAAACGAGAAGACGACCAACAACAATACTTTTGGTATATGCCTGCCACAGGTCAGGTATTTACTGAGCATTTTATGTCAGAGCTGCAGAGTGACGTCCTCGGTCCCGCCTATCGAGGGATTAAGTAGTCACACCGCGGAGATCACATTCTATTTTGCATCGAACCTGCGAATGCGAGTGATGCAACCTCACAAGGTTTGGTAGTCGTCTTCTCTTTCAGGGAACCAGGGTTACATCAGTAACCTATCGTTCCCTTTCAATTCGAAGACGACCAACAACCATACGAAAAGTATATCAGAGCTGTCGCGAGGGAGCGTGAGCGGAGACAGCAGACGAGTGACGTCTCGCTACCACCAAACTAATCTCTGTGGTGTGAGCGTGCAACCTCAAGGACCCTTGTGCCTAATGCCTTAGGAGGCAGTGTGGTCCAGTGGTTAAAGTCCAGGGCTTGTGTCACGTGGGTCGATTCGGTGACAATGGTGGGTGATGAATGGGTGGCGTGGTGGTTACTTTGCATTGTGTTTTTAGAAGAATGTGACGATATGAATACTTAATGAAAAGATGATTTATTTAATCCTGTAATCCTGAGACACAGCACAGGCTCAGTCTCGACTTCCAGGACCTGCACTATCCTGCACTTGTTGTGAAGGTTGGGAGACTGAGCGAATTCTCATAACAATAAATATAATAACGACTAAAGAAATAAATAAATAACAATTAAATTAAATATTATATCAAGGTGGCTTTATACTATATTTACATTATAACAATAAATAAAAATAACAAATATAGAGATAAATCAAAGAACAATGCACAAAGAATCACAATAAATAATTAATATCTGTACATTCAACTTGCATTAGAAAATACTATACACACGACCTGTGTATAGTACAAAAAAATAACAATAAAAATACCCACTTTCAATAATAATAATAATAATAATAATAATAATAATAATAATAATAATAAACATGCTATATACATATTCATATGATCTATGGTATGTACAATATAAAAAAAATAATAACCGGTACCTGTATAAAACACAGCACAGGCTCAGTCTTGGCTTCCAGGACCTGCACTATCCTACACTGCAATACATAGTTTCTTTAATATACATACAGTACTGTGCAAAAGTTTTAGGCAGGTGTGAAAAAATGCTGTAAAGTAAGAATGCTTTCAAAAATAGACATGTTAATAGATTATATTTATCAATTAACTAAATGCAAAGTGAGTGAACAGAAGAAAAATCTAAATCAAATCCATATTTGGTGTGACCACCCTTTGCCTTCAAAACAGCATCAATTCTTCTAGGTACACTTGCACAAAGTCAGGGATTTTGTAGGCATATAGTCAGGTGTATGATTAAACAATTATAACAAACAGGTGCTAATGATCATCAATTCAATATGTAGGTTGAAACACAATCATTAACTGAAACAGAAACAGCTGTGTAGGAGGAATAAAACTGGGTGAGGAACAGCCAAACTCAGCTAACAAGGTGAGGTTGCTGAAGACAATTTACTGTCAAAAGTCATACACCATGGCAAGACTGAGCACAGCAACAAGACACAAGGTAGTTATACTGCATCAGCAAGGTCTCTCCCAGGCAGAAATTTCAAGGCAGACAGGGGTTTCCAGATGTGCTGTCCAAGCTCTTTTGAAGAAGCACAAAGAAACGGGCAACATTGAGGACCGTAGACGCAGTGGTCGGCCAAGGAAACTTACTGCAGCAGATGAAAGACACATCATGCTTCCTTCCCTTCGCAATCAGAAGATGTCCAGCAGTGCCATCAGCTCAGAACTGGCAGAAAACAGTGGGACCCTGGTACACCCATCTACTGTCCGGAGAAGTCTGGTCAGAAGTGGCCTTCATGGAAGACTTGCGGCCAAAAAGCCATACCTCCGACGTGGAAACAAGGCCAAGCGACTCAACTATGCACGAAAACACAGGAACTGGGGTGCAGAAAAATGGCAGCAGGTGCTCTGGACTTATGAGTCAAAATTTGAAATATTTGGCTGTAGCAGAAGGCAGTTTGTTCGCCGAAGGGCTGGAGAGCGTACACGAATGAGTGTCTGCAGGCAACAGTGAAGCATGGTGGAGGTTCCTTGCAAGTTTTGGGCTGCATTTCTGCAAATGGAGTTGGGGATTTGGTCAGAATTAATGGTCTCCTCAATGCTGAGAAGTACAGGCAGATACTTATCCATCATGCAATACCATCAGGGAGGCATCTGATTGGCCCCAAATTTATTCTGCAGCATGACAACAACCCCAAACATACAGCGAAAGTCATTAAGAACTATCTTCAGCGTAAAGAAGAACAAGGAGTCCTGAAGTGATGGTATGGCCCCACAGAGCCCTGATATTAACATCATCGAGTCTGTCTGGGATTACATGAAGAGAGAGAAGCAACTGAGGCTGCCTAAATCCACAGAAGAACTGTGGTTAGTTCTCCAAGATGTTTGGGCCAACCTACCTGCCGAGTTCCTTCAAAAACTGTGTGCAAGTGTACCTAGACGAATTGATGCTTGATGCTGTTTTGAAGGCAAAGGGTGGTCACACCAAATATGGATTTGATTTAGATTTTTCTTCTGTTCACTCACTTTGCATTTAGTTAATTGATAAATATAATCTATTAACATGTCTATTTTTGAAAGCATTCTTACTTTACAGCATTTTTTCACACCTGCCTAAAACTTTTGCACAGTACTGTATATACAAAAATAGGACAACATACTTTCTCATAATATAAAATATACTGATAATAGTACACACTCAATTGCTATAAACATTAAATGAATTATCGATCGTATCATATTTACAAATAGGGAAGTACATTCATACTTCTCAATTGCTCGAGTCGGTTCAAGGACATGTCTCGTTTGGAGCACTGGGAGAAAATGCTGGAGAGCGAGGTGAACCAGTCACAGCTCCAACCCATTTATGTGCAGGGATGTCCATCAACCCGACCAGGACCCGTGCCTGCCCAGACCACACCCCAACCCGAGTTGAATGCAACTGTCATCACCACCTGATGACTGTAGATCACTCCCATCATTACGCATTTGCGCAGGTGAGAAGCTTGCCTCTACCAGCACAGGGCTTCCCAGCATACGTGAGACACGGTTTTATATATATATATATATATATATATATATATATATATATATATATATATATATATATATATATATCAGTTGGAATATCATTTAATCAAGTGGCCCATTATAGACACAGGGATTGTAAGTTGCGGAAATTAAAAGAAATACGTATGCACCAGAGCAATTATGTTAAACATTTTTCACTGATTTAAAACTGTTACTATAGTTAATTAATATAGGTCTGTAAATCTCAGTAGAATCTGCTATTTACTTCAATTTTTACAGCATTCATAACTTTATATCATACAAAAAATAAACTCTGCCCAGGAGTAAATGCTTTTAATGAATTTAGCAAAGAAACTAACAAGCTCAAAGTTTGAACCAGGTTTAGTCTGTAAATCTGGAAAGCAAGAATCAACACGTTCCAAAGAGATGTGCAAAGCAGCTGTAGACTCTTTTAATTCCATAACTATGTAATAGATTCTGAAAAGGTTCATGATAAGTACATCTACACTGGACCGTCTGGACAGTAGCTCAGAGCTCTGTTTCAAGTGGTGTGTTTGGTTGACCAATCAGTAAGTGTGGTATTCATAACTCTGGGGTTCTGTTGTACATGCTATGGAGCTTAATAATCTTAAGTTTTTTTTAGAAGATCTATACCAATGAGTCTTTGAGGTTATTACTGTACATACGTAAAATAAGTATCTTATTTATGAACAGTGTAATACAGTATGTTGTATTTTCTACAGTGGTATTTATTTTCATCTTCTGAAGATGGCTAAATAAAGTAATAAAAGAATAAGTAAACTGACCTTTTTTGTTACCTTTTTATTAGAATTGGGGGGGGGGAGTACATTTGGCTAGAGTGCAGCATTTTATAAAATCAAAAATCACCATTCATTTACACAATTATACAAACCATATGTGTAAATGTTGAGTTTTATACATCATATTTTAAATGATAAAAAACATGCATAATACACTAATTCAATATCATCTTATTTTTAGATAAAACATATTTCCCAGCTAAAAAACATATTTATTTATTTTGTATCTATCAACCTTTGAGTTACAAATTACAATTTACTGATTGAGTAATGCTGAGTTGTCAAAAGAGTAAACCAATCGAATATAAACAGTTATAAATACAATTTTCACAGAGGGCCCTTGGATATATCTTTGCTGTCCCAACTGATGCACATTCCCTAGAAGCTTTACTTTCTTAAATAACCTGTGCCATACTCAAAAAATCACCAAGCATAGATTAAAAAAACAACAACAACAAAAACATTTCTGGGCCTGCAAAACTTGCATTCTGAGCATTTCATTAATTTGGAAGATTTACTTTAAGCATACAGATAAGTGGTCACAAATATATTTTTTTTCAATTTATGAGCATCCAATGCCCCTATATGACTATATTGTCAATAGATAACCTGGCACTTACACTTGTTTTTAAAACATAAATCCTAGTAAACACTGGAACACGGTTCTGCTAGTTCAGTATTTGCACATTTGCACATTGTCACATTGGGTCCAAATAGACTGTAAAAGCCTTGTGGATCTTCCCCTAAACCCTGAAAGAACACCATTTGTTTGAGGATTCAGCTCTGGCTTATATAACCACAGCCTGTAGACGTCTGAAGCACATCATCAGGTCCATGGGAATCGGGGGTCTTATTTCATTTCCATCGAGGCGAAGGTAGCGCAGATTAGGTGTTTTTTCATGGAAGTAGTCATCAATAGTGCCAATGGGCATAGGGCAGATCATGGTTCCATTAACACCTGCAATTATAAGCACATTGCAATTGAATTACATTGTTATAGTATTTTAGCTCTGTTGCATTCATTTCCCCTTGATGTATGTGTTATGTGAACAGTTTATGCCTTAACCGAACTACATTTCCTTAATATAACATTGGATTTGTCTTACTTTTGATCTTATTGTGGTCAAGGTGGAGATGCTGAAGGCTTGGGTGGATGAGGGGCACCTTGGTGAGCTGGTTGTGAGACAACTGCAGGTCTAGCATGGTGGAGACATTAAAGATGTTCTTCGGTAGACCTGCGTCGACCAGCTTGTTGTAGTTGAGCCTCAGGAAGGAAACTTGTGGAGTCTTGCTGAAGTAGTTGTCAGGGATTTTCTCAATGGAGTTGTTGTCCAGGAATAATTGCAAGGTGGTGGCAGGCAGGCCAGAAGGCATCTTCTTGAGACTATTTTTAGCCAGGTTGATCTGGACAAGGTTTTTCAGCTCCTTGAAGGTGTTTTCTGGGATGGCCCTATCCTCAAGTTTGTTGTGTTGGAGGTCAAGCATGATGAGGTTAACCATACCATCAAAGACCCCTGCAGGTATTTTTGAGATCTTGTTCCTTGATAAACGTAGTTGTTCAAGGCTGTTAGGTAGGGGCCCTGGAACGTCATCTAACTCATTGTCTTCCATGTACAGGTAAAGCAGATTCTTCATTTTGTTAAACACATCCTTGTCAATGCCTTTGTTGGTAATCTTGTTTCTGTTCAGATTGATCCACTTCAGCTGTGTGGCATTCTTGAAAGATGTTTCAGGAACAGTGTCAATCAAGTTGTTCTGGAGGTACAGATACCAGGTGTGCGGAGGGATTTGGGGGATTTGTTTTAGCCCCTTGCTGTCACAGTACACAGTGTTAGGAAAGCTAGGTGGGCATCTACATTCCTTTGGACATGCCTGAACTTGCTGAAGAAAATCAGCATACGATATGTCCTGAGAAAAGACTGCACTGGCCAGAAGCAGAACAGAGAAGCTTGTAAGAGTCGTCATGTTACTGCTCAGCCTGAAAGCAGAACAGAGAAGCAGAACAAAGAAGCTTGTAAGAGTTGTCATGTTAGGATGTTAAGAAACATGTTATGGTTATTATATGAATGTCTGATGAACTATTTAACTTGTCAACAAATGTGGATACAAGTTCCCTCAACATATATATATATATATATATATATATATATATATATATATATATATATATATATATATATATATATATATATATATATATATATATATATATATATATATATATATATATATATATATATATATATATATATATATATATATATATATATATATATATATATATATATATATATAAGAACCAACTTCCTAACACCTAACATTTTGGTATGTTTAGCAAGGGAACGTGCGTTTGAAAACAAACAGTGGAGGTACTTACAGTCTTATAGTCTTTTGATGCCATATCTACACTAATTTATTTATATCTACATGTATTAATGTGCTTGTAATATCATTTACTACATAGTTAATGATGTAACAATCTACTATTCCTTTCTATTTAAACCTTATTTTACATAATGTAATTTTGTTTCTTCTAAAACTACAGATTTTAGGTAATTCTATGTTTTGTTTTGTTTTTGTAAAGTGTTAAACGATTGGTCTATTTCCTTTTTATATTTCTCATGTTTGATAGGTGATTCTGTATTCTTTTATATCATGCTGTACCTGTCTCTCTTACATATTTTATTTTGTTACATTTTTGGCAAAATTTTCCATTAACAAGGTTGCTAGTTTTGCATGACAGGTTTCTTTTTTTCTCTATTTGCGATTTTACTTTTATATTTACAAATATATTTGCATACATTACATGTGCTCGTACAGGTTTTAATGTCTATTAATGTGTCTATGATCCATTTGCGTTTACTGTGGACCAAATTTCAGCTAAATTTGCATCCTTCTAAAAGCCACTGCCAGCATTTTTAGAAATTTTTTTTTTAGTTCTACTCTACAAGAAATAAATAGAAAGGAACAGTAGATTGCAACATCATTAACTGTGTAGTAAATTACATCACACGCACATTAATAGATTTAAATAGAAATAAATGAGTGTAGTTACCATGGCATCAAAAGTCTATAAGCACCTCTACTGTTTATTTTGAAACACTTTCCCTTGACAAAGGTATGTTAAACATACCAAAAAGTTGGGAAGTTGGTTCTCCCGATCAAAAACTTATTACACATATGTATATATACAGTGCCTATAGACAGTCTACATCCACTTGAACTTTTTCACGTTTTGTTGTGTCAGTGTCTCAGAGTTTCATGAATTTAAATGAGGATTTTTTCCACTTATCTACACACCATACTCCACACTGTTAAGGGGAAAAATGTTTTTTATTGAGAAAAAGATTATATATTAAAAATACAAAACTGAAAGATCATAATTGGATAAGTCTCCACCCCCCTGAGTTAATACTTGGTGGAAGCACCTTTGGTAGCAATTACAGCTGTGAGTCTGTTGGGATAGGTCTCTACCAACTTTGCACACCTAGATTTGGCAATATTTGACCATTCTTCTTTACAAAACTGTTAAAGCTATGTCAAGTTCCTTGGGGAGCATTGAAGGACAGCAATCTTCAAGTAATGCCACAAATTTTCGATTGGATTTAGGTCGGGGCTCTGACTGGGCCACTCAAGGACATTTACCTTGTTGTTCCTTAGCCACTCCAGTGTAGATTTGGCTGTGTGCTTTGGGTCGTTGTCATGCTAAAAGGTGAACTTCAGTCCCAGTATCAGCTTTCTTGCAGACGGCAGCAGGTTTTCCTCAAGGACTTTTCTGTACTTTGCTACATTCATTTTCCCTTTTATCCTGACAAGTGCCCCAGTCCCTGCCGATGAGAAACATCCCCATAATATGATGCTACCACCACCATGCTTTACAGTATGGATGGTGTTCTTTGGGTGAGGCACTGTGTTGGGTTTGTGCCAAACATAACGCTTTGAATTTAGGCCAAAAAGTTCCATTTTAGTTTTGGCAGACCACAAAACTTTTTGCCACATGGCTACAGAATCTCCTGAGCGTTTTTTTGCATACTTCAAACGGGATTCAAGGTGGTCTTTCTTGAGTTAAATACAGGCCAGATTTGTGGAGTGCTTGGGATATTGTTGTCACATGCACACTTTGACCAGTCTTGGCCATAAAAGTCTGTAGCTCTTGCAAAGTTGCCATTGTCCTCTTGGTAGCCTCTCTGATCAGTCTCCTTCTTGCTCGGTCATCCAGTTTGGAGGGATGGCCTGATCTAGGCAGGGTCTTGGTGGTGCCATACACCTTCCACTTCTTAATAATCGTCTTGACCGTGCTCCAAGGGATATTCAAGGCCTTTGATATTTTTTTATACCCATCCCCTGGTCTGTGGCTTTCAACAAGTTTGTCCTGGAGTTCTTTTGAAAGGTCCTTGGTGCTCATTATTGAGTCTTTGCTTTGAAATACAGTACCCAGCAGAAGAAACCTACAGGGACTGCTGAATTTATCCTGAAATCATGTGAATTACTGCAATTTAACACTGGTGGAGGCCACTTAACTTGGTGTGTGATTTTGAAGGTGATTGGTTACACCTAATTTAGGATTGCTATTACAAGGGGGGTGGACACTTATCCAACCCAGATATTTCAGTTTTTATTTTTAATTAATTTTCTACACATTTCAAGAATATTTTTTTCACTTGGAAGTTGTGGGATAGGATGTGTAGATCAATTAAAAAAAAATATTTAATGCATTTTAATTCCAGGCTATAAGGCAACAAAAGGTGCTTTTTTTACTTTTTAGGGAGTGCTTTTTCTGTTTGCTGTTCAAGCGTAGATGAATATGCAATTATGGGCGGAGATGGTGCAAATGAGGGTTCTCAAATATTATAATGAGATGTGCGAAAGCTGCAGGCCATTGCAACACTTACAATTGCATCAATTTGTTAAGAACTTTTGAAGGCATGTTTTAAAAAGTTGCAATTGTTGCTAGCATTTCCCAGTCTGCTTTTTCTCATGCATTGCCAGTTCAATGCATTTTTGAGGCAAACAACCAAATACCTATTTTTCCCTAAAAGCAGGGTGTACATACAAGCCTTTCTAAAACAAATTTTCTATGACATTTCTGGTTTCCCCAACATGTTGGTAGCAATAGACTGCACACATGTGCCGCTAACCCCTCCAGGTATAGGAATAGGAAATCACACCTATTCTATTAATGTGCAGATAGTTTGTAATTGTGCACAATTTAGCACTGCACCCCTGACTAACTTAAATAAAAACGGACAGTTTACATTTGGCTAATAGGCTACTAATTAGTGGTACAATGCAAAATTTGTTGCTGGTCCTTTGAAATTCGTATTAACATTTGACTGTCCTCCTGTAAGTAACATAACTTGTCAATGCAGCACCATGATCTATTTTGTGTAATTGTCTAGGCTGCCAATAATAATAATAATAATAATAATAATAATAATAATAATAATAATAATAATAAAACCTGCTAAAATCATTTAGTTTCAATTTAAAATAATCTTTTATTCGCATTGTAGACCAATGTGTACAATGCAGCAGCATGATTTATTTTGTGTTACCATACTGGTAGCCTACAGGCTAAAGTAAAAAGAAAGTGCGCTAGGTGTTCATTTGATTTTACTACTGTACCGTATACTGTATAGGCGTACTGTACAGATTTATATTTTTGTTCACAATGTAATGTGAGGCCTACCCAAAACCCATTAGTGTTATTGCAGCACAATGATTTATACATTTAAAATACACTGAGCGCTACAAATGTATGTGTGCGATTTTATTGTACCTTTTAAAACCCGACACCTGTTTTGATTCTTGGACCCTTGCATGTATAGACGTTATCCTTCGGGCACTCTCTGCTGCAGCAAACCACAACTCAGCTCACGCTATTTATTTGAACAATGTCGCACGACTCTCGCAATAGAGATCTCGCTAAGAAGACGCAACAAATATTTAAATTAGTATATTGCTGCTCTTTTCATTAAAATATTTTCTCTTAGTACATATGACAAAATGTATACTTTGCTAAGTGTCGCAAAAAAAAAATGCTAATTGCGGTATGTTTGCGCTTGCGCTGGCCCATCTTAGTACACCTACCCCTTGATAAGTGTGGAAGACTTGATTGTAAACCGTATATAGGTATATTAACCTTTATCATAGAGCCAAGGTAACCTGGCAAAAGACCTATATTACAGTTTTGCAAACAAGAAGTAATCAGTGCAGTTGCATTTTACAGTTGAACGACATCCAATTCAAAGAAGCCAGTAACTGGCACCATTTTTTTTATTGCTCAGCAGAGGGATGTAAAAATAAAGTATCCCTATAATAAAACAACAGAACAATACAGACCTTAACATGATTTCTTCTTTGGACCCTAAAAAAATGTACAGTAATCCATCGCGTATCCGACTGCGGTGGGACCAGAGTAAGGGCGGATATGTAAGAAGTCGGATAAATGAATCCTGTTTTAAATACCATTATACACAGCTGTAACAATTACTATATTCACATAAATATTGTTTTGAGATTCAGCTTTTGTTAGGGAGAGCCCATAAATCCCTTGTTTAGAAAGATACAGGGTATTAGTGGTTGTGACAGAGTAGCCGTCTGCCATGTGGGTGTGTGCATTTGCTGCTGAGTGACAGGTAGGAATATCGAGATGGAGGTTGAAGTTGATACACCCTGCAGGTGAGCAGGATTTATTTGCATATCAACACACTGACCAGCTCACGTGACACTACCAGCAATGGCAGCGCAAGGAACACATACAACACAGTGTACAAAAACATTGGTGGGCTCTACAATCTCTGAACTAATCTTCTCTGTTCAATAATAAACTAACATTGCTGAAGAGATTGATCATGGCAGATAAACGGTTAGGGCGGATATGTGACAGGCAGATACACAACGGATTACTGTTCTTAAGCCATTGCACAGGGCCATAAATGGTTAACCATTTTTGATGAGATTGCTACTCTATAACAGCACATTTTGCGACACAATGTCATTTACACATCACACACTAACCACCAAAAATCTACTATCAATACTATATCCCTATATAACACTGCTGCAGTTTTTATAATTGTCATATGGTCTTAGTTTAGATGCCTGAAGGTTTTTTCCAGTGCATCTGGATCAAATTTTCCAGGGCTCTTATTCCCATGAATAAAGGGGATCAAAGTAAAGAGGAACAGCTGGTAGTCAGGCAATGTCCTGGTTCTCCCATTGGGTTACATAGAGAGTCAAGATCCTACCCTGACCTTTTTTATCAAGGGTAGTTGGTGTATATTAAGAATAATTTTACACATAATTACCATTTTGTTTTATTTTTATTTGCATAGGGAATCAATCAGAAAGGTGCTGTTTGCCTGATACCTTCAGAGACACCTGTGTGGTTCACTTTATGGACTTTGGAGTGAATGTATTGGTCTCCCTGAATCTGTATCTTTTCAGTAGCTCTGCAGAATGCTTGTAACCCACTAGTTATTGTGTTAAAATGTTGCATTATGCCTCTGTTTATTGCAGTAAGACTGTATGAATATATTGTTGTCGGGGCTGGATCAGAACAATAGAACTTCATACTTATACGCATTCAAAAAAGTTCTAATCTGGATATGGCCACATTTATAGAGTTTTATCACAGTTACTATTGGACTATTCTTTTTCTCATCACACAGATTGGTACACCGTGTTGTTCTCGTAAGCAACTGACATCACATAGGTTAGAACTTTTGGGAATCTCCCACCTTACATTAGGCTATCCATGTTTAGAGCTACGTAATAGGGGTCTGTGAACCATTCCAAAATTGTAATGCAAAGACATAAGCTTATTCACAAACTAAAACTGTCCTTAAAAAAGGGGGAAAATGCTTGGTGTACTTTCTTTTTTCAAAGTTAGAGCTCATAATGTGATTGGCCTTATGCATTTCTGGACTTGTTTCTTTTGAAATCAAAAACACAACTGTTAGTTTACAATGTCAGTGCAACACAATATTATTTGTAATCCTTTATTGTAAGATAAGTTTAAATTCTTACAAGTCAGAGAACGCTGTGCACATGATTTTTCTTGCGGTCTTCATTTTTCAATGAGGTAAATACGACGAAATGCCATCATGCTTATAGTCTAATGAAACCTCAGTATTGTGTTGTTTTTTTTATTACGGGTTACACAATATATCTGTTATTATTTATGAAATACTACTTTAAAATAACAACAGAGAAGTTGTTACTCAGCTATTTCAATAGATGACAGAAACTGTGTGAAGTTTTAGCACTGAGTTTAAAGGAAAGTTGACGGTCATGTGACACAGTCTCAAGATGTGGCAGGTGAGAGAAAGAGCACAGTAACTAAGGAATTCTAAAAGAGTAATAATAATAATAATAATAATAATAATAATAATAATAATAATAATAATAATAATAATAATAATAAAATGGGCAACCTTGTTAAAACATGGATCAGTAAATGATAATAATATTAATTAAATAAAATAATATTTTTTATATTTTTGAGTTGTCCTATTCAGGTCATCATAACTGAAAAAAGCCCCTGATGGTTTGTGAACATGGGTGGTGCTTTGCTTTGGAATGACTCAGAACATCAGTAGAAGATTAAGCCTTCTATTACCAAGGCTTGTCTTTTTATGTTTAACAAATTAGGTTGTCTCATTTAAAATCTCTGTAACAGTCTATCTTTGTACTTGAAAATAAAATGTTTTTGCTAGTTAAGAACTGATTTCTGGAATGCCTGTTAAAACCAGGAATGTTATTCTTATAACATGTTTACACAATGGAGTGCTATTAAACGCAATTGCTATTACAGAGCTCATATACAGCTTGAATGAGTTAGATCAGAGGTTCAACAAGTTTAATTGTAGGTACCATTGCTGCAATGGGTCAGTTTTCACAAAGCAATCTTACTATGAATTTTCATGTCACCATGCATTCACTTTTCACTAATGACCATGAAACTATTACAAATCTAATAATAATAATAATAATAATAATAATAATAATAATAATAATAATAATAATAATGCAAAAAGCTATTTCATTCCAATCACCATTCATCTTTTGAGGATCAGTTGTACAAATATGTGATCAATAAATAAATAATTATAAAAGTAATAACATAATAATAATAATAATAATAATAATAATAATAATAATAATAATAATAATAATCTATAAATATTCACATTTTGTATTTACATGTTTATCATGATTAAACCTCTCAGTGCTAAAGAGTTGATGGCATATCCAGCTGTTCACTTTTTGAACAAATTCCAAGCAGGAGAAATTAAGGTTTTCAGAACAGATGCTAGCATTTTACTCCCAACAGACCCCATTCTCCACGCTGACCAATATTACTGAATGGAAAAAACAAAATATACAAAATAAAGAAAAAATTACCTTGTTTTCCAAAGTATTTACCAAAGTTGTGCTTCTCCTCAGCAGTTTTGATCCTGTACTTGGACAGCGTCTCTCACAAAGTACCCACTGGGGTGTCCATACATGCGTATCAAACTTGATTATAGATCTATTGTTATTACCATGTTTCTCTAAGGCAATACCTTCTACATTGAGTTGTGTTGGGCACTTTTTCCTTGTGTTTGGATTGGCCACTGATTATTAGTCAGGCTACATGCTGGGGTGTTACAAATGCAGCCCCTAATATATATTCACAAGTGGCTTGAAAATGTTTAACCCCTACACCAACTTCAATAGCACCAATACCTCTGCACCACTGTGTTTCTCTCTACTCGCACCTAATAAGAAACAGTTGCTTCAGGGCATATCTATCTGTCAGTCGGCCTCCAGAGATATAAAAAAAGCTGCACTAACAGGTTAGACTGCAGAAAGATAAGGTATCACTGTAAGGCAGATGTGCTTTTTAAAGGGTTTTCAAGGGAAAGCAAGGAGTTTTCTTAAACAGACCATTGTTATTTAACTGTTTTGTATTCCGTTACAAGCTCGTGTTCTTCTAAAATGCAGCTCAAATAAAGTTTATTGAAAAACTCAGAACATCTGTCTTCAAAGATGGCTTTCATTTTGTGGCTTATGGAAAACAGATTGGGGTGATGGGTTGTTTGAATAGGGAATTCTTGATTAGACAGTCATTACCAAGGGTAAAGAAAGAAAAAAAAACATCACAAATAAAGGACCTTCTTATCTAGACCTGCTTACGTTGTTTTTCTATTCGTTTGATGGGAAGTCAAGGAAATTATGTTGGTGTCCTTAATGGAGTTTATAACTTTTATTTTTTTGTTAAAGTCTTTTTTTTACCTTCAGATTACAATCAGTGATCTGATACACATAGGATAGGTGTTGTGAGGGTATAATATGATATTTAATTTTTAACTCGACAACCGCAATCAACTAAGACATCCAAAGCACAGGGGAGTTGGACTGTATCTAGCCCAGTATAATGTTGTTCTATAAAGGTTTCACCAATACAATAGTCTATACTTTGCTGTCTTTTATTTTCAGTTTTTGTAAAGTAAAATAAATGTTTTTCACTGTAGAAGATTTATCATTTGTATCAAAGCTAAACAAATGTGTCTATATATCTAAAGGTCAACAATCTGGTTTTAAGGACAGTAGTGCTTAATCTAGCTAGCCTAGAAAGAAGGAGAGTCAGAGGTCACAGAGAACAGAGAACATAACCAGGGGCCACTGGTGGAAGCTGAAGGCTTATTCAGAGCCAAGGAGACAAGGAGGTTTTTGACAGTAAGACAGATAACAAACAGATGTTGGTCAAGAATAGACAGAATGCTGTCATGAAAAATATTGTATAACCCTCTCTGTGACCACAATAAGAACTTTAGGTAGTCGTCTGGAGGAAGGGCAGTTCGTCTAGCCATGGATTCCCAGAGGCTTCATTTCCCCTACTAGCCTGGTTAGGTTTTTTTTGTTTTTCCTCTACTGAGTGCTAATGGACCACGCTGGCTCCAAAGCGAGCAAACATAGATGGGTCGAATGGCCTTTTCTCATTCTTGAAATTCTTATGTTCTTATATAATTTTAGTGGAATTTAGAAAAAGATCTAAAGACATAAAACTGCTAACAGCTTTTTTTTAACCAAGATAAAAACATAGAATTATAATATTTTGAACAAGAGGAGGGCATTCAACCCACCAGCTGATTGATCCTAGAACTCCAAAAAAGTAAAAATGACGGCAACAACATGGTTTTGGTAACCCAGTCCATACAATCGTAATAAAAAAGTTTTTCATACCCTCTGTCTCCACTTAACTTCAACTCTGGTTCTAAATGTTAAAGAATAAGTAGCTAATCACAGCTGGCTTCAATTATTATTATTATTATTGTTATTATTATTATTATTATTATTATTATTATTATTATTATTATTATTATTGTTTTTCTTTCTCATGTTCATTTCAATTATTATTCATTTTCCCTGTACAGCTGGTTTTCAGCAAATTAGATTTTCATGTTGAATGCTATGTGCTCGGTCACCATTTTCTGATTCTGCCATTCCCAATAAGTTTTCTCTTGAAAAATTGCTGTATTGTGATGAACACTGTAACACATAGTTGTTGCTCCTGTCATGATACACTTTGTAAATAAAATGTATCCTCTCAACTGTCTTGGTATAATGTTTTAAAAATATATAAAATAAATCCCCATTGCTACCACTAGCAAATACACTTTTCTTTCTGAACAACAAAGGTGATAATGGCTTCCGCCCTGTGCGGAGGCAGTAATTTGTTGCCACAGGCCCAGGGCCCATTCTCAGGGAGCCATCTGGTTTATTGGCGCCAGTGCACCACATACACCTGGGTGTTTACTATCATTCAGACCGGCTACTCACTGCACTTCAAGCACTGTGGTGTCTCAGGAGGTAGCAGCTCTGCTGCAGAAATGAGCTATTCGCATGATAGACCCCCGCCAGTTTGAGTAAGGTTTCTACTCCAGGTACTTCCAAGTGCCCAAGCGGGATGGTGGCCTCAGACTGATCCTCGACCTCAGACAGGTCAACCTGTATCTTAGCCGAAGGAGGTTCAAAATGTTGACGATGTCAATCAGGCCAGGCGACTGGTTCACCACAGTGGAACTCAGATGCCTATTTCCACATGCCTATAAAACTAGGAAGTACCTGCGGTTAACCTTTTAGAGAACAGCTTGCAAGTTCTGTGTCTTGCCATTTGGCCTCTTTTTAGCTCCCCATGAATTCTCGAAGTGCATGGAAGCTATCCTGGCCCCATTGAGACTCAAAGGCATCAGAGTGCTCAATTATCTGGACAACTGGCTCATTTGTGACCAGTCTCCAGCACAGGCAGAGCCCCACACGGAACTTGTCACAGGCCACCTCAGCGGTTCAGCCTTACGGTGAATTTTGTGAAGAGCCAGCTCACGCCTTCTCAAACAGCTTCATATCTAGGAGTGTGCTTGGACTCCAGGGCCATGCTGTCCACTCTGTCGGACGGCAGAGTGCAGTGAATAGCTACCTGTTTCTAGTTCTTTCGGATCAAAGTGCTCACGGTAGTAGTGTTCCAGAAACTTCTGGGCTTGATGGCAGCAGCTTTCTTGACCCTTCCATTGGGTCTCCTACACATGCGCCCTCTGCAGGTCTGGTTCAACAGCAGGGTTTTTCAGCCTGCGTTGAACCACGACCACCTATTGACAGTGTCTCATCGCTTTCTGAAGTCACTCTCTGGGTGGAAACAACCGGCCCATCTACACCTCATAACCCCTGGTTCCCTGAAATAGAAATGTAACCATTAACCTTCAAGGTCGCTGTGTCCATGACTGCAGCAGGCTTGAAGGGAAAATGATGTTGAGGACTGTGACCAAAGTGCTTTTTTGCCGTCGGGGGCAGGTCATGACTGTGTCACAAGCTCTACAAGCAGCTTTGATAAGTTATTCAGGTTTCAGGTAATGGTTCCATTTCTATCTGAAACAAAAAGACATTGGAAATGTGGAAAAACGCCAAGTTATCAAAAGTGCCCAGCCATTTAAAGTGGAGATATCAAAAACACAAGCCAAGTTTCAAGAAACCATTGGGGCAACCTTGCCCAGCATAAAGCAAATAGGCAAAACTGTAAAGCTGATGGGGGCCAAGGTTGCCCCAATTGTTTCTTCTAACTTAAATGTATATAGTAGAAAACATAGATGCTGGCACTACAGAGATGTTTCAGTCCATTTAATCAGACATGAGGTGCTTCGTCCAAGGAAAAGTTAAATAGAAAGCACTTCCGAAGAGAAAAGATGGCAACTCCCGCTAAAAAAAAGTCTATATCCCAAACGTGTGTCTCAATTATTCATACTTTATTCATTAAAACAAGGTAAAAACAGGTATTGAGAGCGCATTGAAAGCAGGACTCATTAGATCTATTAAATGCACCCAGTAGTCATTGTCATTTAACACCATTATCTGATTATTAGAAATAGTAATCTAACAATCAATACATTCAATTCACATTCCAGATACTTAACAATCGGCTATATATTTTAGTGGTGGCGTATCTGGTCTGCAGCAGGAAGAAATGGAGACGGCACAGGATGCAGTTTAAAGCAGTGAAAACTGCTATTTGTATTGAAGAGTTGTAACAGCAGGCAAATGGACACTCTCTTATTAAATGGTTTAGCTCAGATAGACAACTCCAGGACACACTCCCACACAGCTACATGAAAACCACAACACGACCCCGACCTGCACGCAGGCAGCTGCTAAATAGTGATCCCTATTGGCTCACACACAGGGATACATTTACATACACACAGTCCAATTACTCAGACCTTTGGTCCTGCGCAAACAGCTGGTTGGCAGAATCAAACACAAAATACAATGCAGCCAACAGAGACCCCATCTACATACAGCTGCACTGTGCACGTGACACCCCAGGCAGCGTGTCAGCACTGCCTAGATACAAACATGCTTCTACTCAAGACTCACGCAGGCTGACACACACAAGCGGCGGGGACAACAGGACATCACACACACACACAACAATACACTAACACTGCCCCCAGTGTCCAGTCCCAAGCAGCCCTGTCGTTACGATATATTATTAAAAATTATTGTTGATTCAACATCATACAATTGTCATATTACATTAATATTCTATCTATGTGTAACAGGGTTGCTCACGTTACGTTAAAATAGGCATGTTTGATTAATTATTGTAGTATATTCACTTTTTAATGTTGTCTTTTTGATGTTATCACCTTGTTTAAAGCACATTTATTTTGGTACATTACTGTCTGTAGATTTGTGTAAATGGATTGATTTGAAGCTGAGCACCTGGTATAAATATTCCTGATTTCATCCATTTAAGAGATTTTTAATGTTTGGAGGGCAAATAGCCAGTATGATTCTCTACGTAGTAACAAAAGTATCAAATTCCCACCTCAAGCTGGTAGAGTTACTTTCTCCACCCCCACAAATCGTAATGAGTGTGGAGATCATCCGTGACCAGCTTTTTTATAGTGTTTGGCTCTTGCATATTCTTGGTTTTGGTTCCTAATTGCTGTTTTATGTTCAGAGACCCTTATTTTTAAGGCTCTTTTCGTTTGATCTGTGTAAACCAGTCCGCATGGACAAGTTAACATATAAATTACTCCTGTAGTATTACAGTTAATGAAATCTTGAATTTCTATCTTTTTACCCGATCATGGGTGATTAATAGTTTTAGTATTTACAGTATTTGAGCAGTGGACACAATGGCCACATTTAAATTAATTTAAAATTACCATCCGGTGGATTAGATAACCATGTAATTGCTTTGTCCACTTTTGGAATACATGGATGAACCAATTTGTCTTTAATGTTTTGTGCATGTTTAAAAGCAATATGGGGCAGTTTATCTGTTATTGAATTCAAGGAATGATCACTTTTTAGTACCTGCCAATGTTTGAAAAATATTCCCTTTATATTGTCAGACAAATAATTAAATTCAGAGGTGAAACACATAGTTAGATCACTTTTAGTGCATCTCGATCACAATCTTTAGCTTTGTACATTGTTTCTTTAAGAATACGATCGTCATATCCTCGGGTAATATATTTGGAGTGCATTTCTTCAGATTTAATTTCAAATTGTGACTGTGCTACAGTTCCTTCTTACCCATAAGAATTGACCTTTCGGTATATTTATATCAGTGAATGTTGACTTTTTACCAGTAACAAATTCCGATCCACTGGTTTATTGAATACAGTAGTTTGTAAGGTGCTGTTCTTACCTTTAGATATTTCTAAGTGTAAAAAATGTATTCTGGATCAGATTCACATTTCAATTTGAAATGACTATTTGCGGAATTAATATAATCCACAAAATGATCAAGCTGAGTCTTTGATCCTGTGACAATAGGTCTTCCGTGAGGATTAGTGTAATATGACAATTGCATGATGTTGAATCAACAATAATGTTTAATAAGATTGTAAAGTATCTGCAATGTGAATTGAGTGCATTGATTGCTAAATTACTATTTCTAGTAATCGGATAATGGTGTTAAATGACAATGAGTACTGGGTGCATTTAATAATGAGTCCTGCTTTCAATACACTCTGATAAAGACAACATGTCGAAACGCGTCAGCATTTAATATACAGTAGCATGAATAATTGAGAGATATGTTTGGGATTTTCTCTTTGGCGGTGGCAACATCTAAGAAGTGTTTCCTATATATATATATATATATATATATATATATATATATATATATATATATATATATATATATACTGTGCAAAAGTTTTAGGCAGGTGTGAAAAAATGCTGTAAAGTAAGAATGCTTTCAAAAATAGACATGTTAATAGATTATATTTATCAAATAACTAAATGCAAAGTGAGTGAACAGAAGAAAAATCTAAATCAAATCCATATTTGGTGTGACAACCCTTTGCCTTCAAAACAGCATCAATTCTTCTAGGTACACTTGCACAAAGTCAGGGATTTTGTAGACATATAGTCAGCTGTATGATTAAACAATTATACCAAACAGGTGCTAATGATCATCAATTCAATATGTAGGTTGAAACACAATCATTAACTGAAACAGAAACAGCTGTGTAGGAGGAATAAAACTGGGTGAGGAACAGCCAAACTCAGCTAACAAGGTGAGGTTGCTGAAGATGATTTACTGTCAAAAGTCATACACCATGACAAGACTGAGCACAGCAACAAGACACAAGGTAGTTATACTGCATCAGCAAGGTCTCTCCCAGGCAGAAATTTCCAAGGCAGACAGGGGTTTCCAGATGTGCTGTCCAAGCTCTTTTGAAGAAGCACAAAGAAACAGGCAACGTTGAGGACCGTGAGGCGCAGTGGTCGGCCAAGAAACTTACTGCAGCAGATGAAAGACACATCGTGCTTACTTCCCTCCATGTCGGAAGATGTCCAGCAGTGCCATCAGCTCAGAACTGCAGAAAACAGTGGGACCCTGGTACACCCATCTACTGTCGGAGAAGTCTGGTCAGAAGTGGCCTTCATGGAAGACTTGCGGCCGAAAAGCCATACCTCCGACGTGGAAACAAGGCCAAGCGACTCAACTATGCGAAAACACAGGAACTGGGGTGCAGAAAAATGGCAGCAGGTGCTCTGGACTGATGAGTCAAAATTTGAAATATTTGGCTGTAGCAGAAGGCAGTTTGTCCACCGAAGGGCTGGAGGCGTACGAATGAGTGTCTGCAGGCAACAGTGAAGCATGGTGGAGGTTCCTTGCAAGTTTGGGGCTGCATTTCTGCAAATGGAGTTGGGGATTTGGTCAGAATTAATGGTCTCCTCAATGCTGAGAAGTACAGGCAGATACTTATCCATCATGCAATACCATCAGGGAGGCATCTGATTGGCTAAATTTATTCTGCAGCATGACAACGACCCCAAACATACAGTGAAAGTCATTAAGAACTATCTTCAGCGTAAAGAAGAACAAGGAGTCCTGGAAGTGATGGTATGGCCCCACAGGCTGATCTCAACATTATCGAGTCTGTCTGGGATTACATGAAGAGAGAGAAGCAACTGAGGCTGCCTAAATCCACAGAAGAACTGTGGTTGGTTCTCCAAGATGTTTGGGCCAACCTACCTGCGAGTTCCTTCAAAACTGTGTGCAAGCGTACCTAGAAGAATTGATGCTTGATGCTGTTTTGAAGGCAAAGGGTGGTCATACCAAATATGGATTTGATTTAGATTTTTCTTCTGTTCAGTCACTTTGCATTTAGTTAATTGATAAATATAATCTATTAACATGTCTATTTTTGAAAGCATTCTTACTTTACAGCATTTTTTCACACCTGCCTAAAACTTTTGCACAGTACTGTATATATATATATATATATAGGACAGTCCTTTTAGCAGTCTCCTTAGCTTAACCGTTTAGCTGTCACTCGCTGAAGTTGATTTTGGTTGCAAGTTGGTTGCAAATACATTACATTTTGCTGTGCAAGACATCGTTTTTGCATTAGCCACCATGGCTGTTTTGACCTCCAGTATGTAGCCTGCTGGGGTCACGTGACTGCAACCCCTGACTTGGATTATTTACATCACGTGGATATGTTCATTGTCCTCTGCATTATTCAAATGCTGGGGACAAAGTAGAATGTACAGATCAGTACTAAACAGTACATTTCTAATAAGACAGTGGGGACCGTTTAAGCAACTAGGCCACCTAGACACATGCCAATTCCTGGACTGTCCAGTCAAAACTGGACAGGTGGCAACCCTAACTCAGGGAGATGGTGTTGAATTCTCAAAATGCTCTGCAACCCTTGTAAACAAGAACATACATTCTCCCCACTCATTCACTCACTTCCGTTCCCATGCTAATGGTGTGACCCGTTCCCCTTACAATACATGTAACATATATAAAAGACAGACAAGACAAACTGAACAAACAATAAGTCTGCAGCAAAGCAATTGTCCTGGTCGTTACAATATATTTTTTTATCTGAAAGTAAAAATATATGAATGCATGACGACCTTACAAAAAAAATCTTTACTAATATACAATTGAACAAGAACTGTTGAATATTTATTTTCGTTTCATACAGTATTAAATGACAGTGTTTATATGATAGTGAAAAATAAATAAATAAATGTCAAGATAAATAAATTAAGGTTTATGCATTAATTTATGTATTCATTTATTTCAATATTTATATTTATGTTTTACTTTTACCAAATATACAGGCTATCCTTCAGCATAGATAATTTCTGTCCAGTGGGGACCACAAATACCGTTACTCACATCAACCAGTATTGAGAGAGGAAACTATACTTCCTTGTGCCAATAGGGGCCACAATGAGGATTACACTGACAGGAAACCAAGCTCAAGATCAGAATCTCAGAATGAGGATGATGATGATGATAAAGATGAATGATGACTCGAAAAATCTCAAAAATATAACAAAGTCACCAGAATTCTCAGCTGGCTGACTTCATCTTTCAAAATACTGCTTGTCTCAACTAATCGTGTAGCACTGACAGTTAACACAACATACTTGAAAGTTATAGATTCAAATCCCATGTATACCAGACCTTTTATTTATGTTCAATTTTAAAACAGAAATAAATAATTTAATATAAATGATAAATGATGTATGTCAGGTATTGACTTTTTTTCTACATTTCACCTGTGGGAACTACTAATTAAAAGTGAAATGGTGCCTTTGGCTGATTTACTTTTGCTGTGCCAATACCCTGAAAACACGTAAACTATCCTTACTGTAAAAGATTTCTCGCGCTTCGCTGATATTAACTTGGTGCGACGAACTACCGTTCCTCTCAGTTTCAGGGAACCAGTGTTATGATAATAACCGAATGTTCTCTGTGTTCACTACAAAGTAAACCCAGAACAGGTTTTCATTTTTCAATACAAGTGAATGAGAGAGACAATAAATAAGCAACCATTTGCTTCATTGTGTTTCCTGTTGTACCTGAATATCGTGAATATTTTGCTAGTTTGGGGTTAAGACTAAAAAATAAAACAAATTTGTATATGACATAAACGTGCCATTTGCTCTGAGAAAAATTGTAGATCAAATACAGTATAGACCACCTTGGCTCAACTTGGAATTTGTGATTATTCAAGCATTGTTACATTCGAAGGAACATTCTTAAATTCATGGGATCAAATCTGAAATGAAATACTGCCTAGTGGAAAGCTGGTCGTCACATTGGCAAGGTTCAACATCACATCTGCACTGCACTGGGGCATACAGATTGTAAATTACAAAGATGAAAAAGAAGAAAAAAAATCAAAAGAGCCAAATTTGATCAAGCACATTTCACACCATTAAAGCCAAAATTAGTTCAACATGTAGCCATTATTATATTCTATTTTTCTGTTGGAAGGCAAAAAAAAAAAGTCTTGTTCAGTTAAGAACAAATGTAATTCCTTTACTTTTACAATGGTGGACATTGATTCTCATTGCTGATTCTATAGTTTAAACCATATAGCCCTGCAGCCAAAGAAGACACTGATGGATAAGTATCCTCTTTCAAATCTTCCATTGTGTAAATACAATACAATATAACAGGACATTAAATTATATCATTCTGTTCGGACCTTCAATGTCTTGCACTGGTAGATGCAAAATTATTCTGATCTGTATGCTACTAATGCTGTGGATAATACAGTTTCAATGTACTAATTATGCATCTTATTGTACGTTATAACAGCAACCCTAAAGTATTTGAGAAAAGGGTTATTCGTGTCAAATGCTCAGGTGTCATTTTTAATACAGCACTATAGAAGTACTGGTATTATGTGAAATGTGCTGTTTCCAAATGAATTGTCTTAGATACAGTTCTGAGCAGCCCATTTTTAGATATGCAGTCTCCAGTAGAATACTAAAAAGACAGTCAAAGAGATTCCCTGTTAGAGTAATTAAATAAAACAGTTATATGTTCTGTAATATAACTCTGTTTGGGGAAAACTAATGTTCTGATTCCACAGAGGGGAAATAAAAACATCAGTTACTTAGTCAGCAATCTGCTGTGCTGCTGAAATCACAACTGCATGAATTAACATGTCTCTCTTAGCCAAGGAGTCTGTCTGAGCCAGAGCTTTTGTCAAACTTGCTGATCTTCTTAAAATGAATTATGGGTAATTTAGTCTCAATTTAGTACAGTACTTGATTTGTACTTCATTTTTGTGGTTTTTCTGTTTTGCTATACCAGTTATAAATTTTTTGTGATGTATTAATAACTTTCTAGTTATCTATTCATCTTTATGGCTTGCACTAGAGTATTATAACATTAATATTACTGCACTGAAGGCCCTGCGATATTTAAGGTCAAAGGTACCTTATATCTCAACTGTTTAATCTTGCTATCAAGTCGTAACAATAGCCAGACAGCAAGTAGGAGTATTAAATTGCTTTCTGAAGAGCCTCTCTTCAAATTAAGACTCACAACTTTGTGTTCTGTTCTTTTTCATTATTCTTTTTCTTTATTACTCAGATAATCAAAACTTAAATAAAAATGGAATCAGAGGCAGAGTAGTAGCCTGGGTACCAGGCTCTGCTTTGTCGAGATCCTTTCATTTCACTACATAGTTCAGTTCAGAACAGTAGGTGGTTAGCTGAATATCCAGGCTTGTTGGCTCAAAGAATAGTTGCGATGGATTTGGTTGTTAGAAAAGGAACTGTGCTGCCATAAAAAAAAAAATAGTTAGACGTGTAACCGTTATTACATTCTATTTTTCTGCTGGAAAATTAATATCATCAGGTGGTGCCATTCTGCATGTGTGCCTTTCTGGAAGCAGCTGGGACGTGCAACAGGAGATGTGTTGCTAAGAAAATAATTGAGCAGGTAGGCTGGCCCAGGGCCCTGAGCTGATCTGGAGGTCCTGATTTGCTGGCGGGCGTGCCCGGGGAGGCTGCGCAGAGCTCAAAATGCATCTGTGCTACAGCTTGAGCCTACTGCATGGCCATAGCCATACAGACGGGCGCTGAGAGAAATATTGTTTTGTGTCATGTTGCATTGCAGACTCATATCAACCTGGGAGCTGAAGCTATGGAGCCAGTGCTAAGCCCGGGAGCATCTACCCCTGCATCTGACCACAACCCAGGAGAGCGTCTGCTCCACAGGATAAACTACTATGGAACCCTTCAACTGCAAGACAGTGCTTGTGAAGGCATTACCCAGCCAAGCCCGTGTGAAGAGGCAGGAGTCGCCATGAGAAGGCCGGGACTCCGGGAGCCCAGTAGGTTAATTTAGGGGAGGTTGATCCCAAACAGGGTAGAGAGGGTTGTGTAGAGTAGTAGGTTCCTGGAGCGGGACAGTGTCAGCAAATTGTGCTGATTAAATCTGCGTGCCTGTGCGGCGTGTCAACATCCAATACTCTGTGTCTGCCTCTGTATCATTCAGTAATGACCCACACACGTGACAAACCCCCCCCTGTTACAGTTCTCATTAGCTTATTTTTGTTGTCTATCACTCTGCACTGTCAGCTAGTTTCAGGCATCATTTTTCTGCTTCTACCTTAGTTTCATGGCACATACATTGTTTTACAAGCAAAGACTGTCAATTTAATTCATCAGCCCGATGGGCTTGCATGACAACCATTTAATACATCTGTCAAAGCTTCAAGTTCTTTTAAAATTTCTGCCTAGTGAACATTAAGTATTTGACATTTCTCATGTTTTTACACTATTTAGTGTGTTTTTTTTCTAAAAAATGTGCCCATGGTAGCCAGCCAGGCACAGCTGTTTTATATTGAGAGTTATACTGTTGACTGTAGACTGGGGATTCAAAGCCTGGCTCCAGTGAATCTGAGGTTCTTTGAAATTATAGAAAAGTGGAAGCTGCAAAAAATACTGAAATTCAGTAACTAAACACAATACAAACTGATTAACCTACCAGCATATAAAGGCATAATGTTGCTTTTACTTACTAAGCAGAGTCACTGACTTATAAAATATATAGACCTGGATGGTTCTGGATGGCCCCCTTCTTCCTTTGGAGAACA
Organism: Acipenser oxyrinchus oxyrinchus; assembly: GCA_030684275.1. Taxonomy (NCBI): domain Eukaryota; kingdom Metazoa; phylum Chordata; class Actinopteri; order Acipenseriformes; family Acipenseridae; genus Acipenser; species Acipenser oxyrinchus. The sequence goes on along the minus strand of CM060256.1, from coordinate 26,832,829 downwards.
GTTCATATGAATTGACCAGTTTAGTCACACATCTCAAAATCATCACATTTGTATGTATCGTTATACATGGACTTTTCTCACTCTTTTAAAATAATGTATGATCAATTTTCTTATATGTTAATGTGTTAACATTTATAACTGGGAATTGAACTGACTGTGACCAGGTTGTGTTTAGTTTATCATTTATTTTCAGTGACATGGACTTTGTTTTTCAGGGTCCTAAACCCAATCTAATAACAAGCTGGAAACTAGCTATAAGTTGGACATCAGCTATAGGCAAACCATTTCATAGATTTTACCATGAACACCATGTAATGTATATTGATTCCATATCAATTGTTATGATATAAATGCAATATTAAAAGATAACTCATGAGAATATTAAATAACTCATGACTTAAAGTGTTGTGAAGAGGGCCGACTAGCTGGAAGAACTAGACAGAGGAGATTCACAATGCTCACAAGTTATTTTAAATAAAAGCTGTACAGTGATTGTGTAGGGTAGGTGTAATGATGGCTTTAACCATGGTAGCGCTCTATGTTTCTCAGTGCTAGCAGATGAAAGTGTCAGCAAAATGTCAGCAACACCAGGCAATTTTTTTTATTCTTAGAAATGTAACTGATATATTTTAGGGAAACAGGTATAGTGCAGTGTTTTGATGTACAGTATGATATTGATGGGCTGGATTACATATTTACTTAAAGTTTGAAATCAGAGGTTAAGTAAATCTATTTATTGGTCTGTAACTGAAGTTCTTACAGTGGATATTGAATAGATTACTCATTGAGAGATGACATTAAGAAACACAATGGAAAATGCTGGAAAATCAGAACAAACAAGGTAATCATAAACACAACAACTTGAATTGCTATGTTTTATTTGATTTTACAACTATAAAATGCATGCAAGTAATTGACAAAGTTGCATATAGGTTTACATGGCATAAGATGAATGTCAAAGTCTGTTTATTTAGACAATGATTTAAAATCTAAAAAATAAAATTATAAAAGAGTAAATTAATGACTGAATAATTTTACACATCATGTTTATTCAGTGCAGCTTTTTTTAGCCCAGCTTACAAAAAACATTCATTGTGATAAACACTTAATATTCACTACATTTACCTAGAAGCATTATTATATCACTTTGAAGGTGATTTTCTTTAGATAGTATTGATAGACTTGGTTGTAGGTTACTTTGTATAGCAATGTCAATGCTCATGAATCATGAATCTGAATAAACTAAATAAACTTTAGTCCAGTTTCCACTCATCTTAAGCAGTAGCTGCTTAAATATTGATTACCATAATTATCAAATGTAATCTAGCAATATCTTCCTAGATAATCTCCTTGCTGACATTTAGTGAGACTATGCATGTCATGTAACTGACAGAAATCTTGTATGTTATATATTAGAGAGTTTCCAGACCACATTCCGTATTCCGCAAATGGAATTATGTATTGCATTTGTCATTCATTGCTAGATGATGGTATAACAACATCTTAAAAGCAAACAAGAAAGTCAGAAACCAGCACAACAACTTCACACACAAAGGTAAATGTACCCTTTAACCTAGCATAACTACAGTGAGTTGCGGTTTGCGAGATGTGGTCCTGAAACAAATCAGTTACCCATTAGCTTAACTTAACGCACTGTTTCAAAGATTTAAGAAAATGTAAGAAAAGTATTCCTATTTAGAAGCCAAACGAGTATATTTTAATATGAGAAAGAAATATCTTGCTTGGTCAGAATAAGTTTGACTTTTTAATGTTTTTAACAGTGTATATTCTGCTACAGTCGTAACATATTTGGTGGTACATTGCTCTCATGTACATAAAAGTGTTCTTTCCTTAAGAACACATACTGTATAGTGTACTGATATGATATCAATATTCAATAGTATATTCAGAGTACATTTATAGCACACATTCCCTATGGATTCTTATCTTTTTTTCTGAATAGTTTCATGCACATCAAAGTACTAAACATCTGTTGTTGGTTTTGTTCAGGTAGTTAGATGCCTTTAATTAACATGCTACTCTTAACAATAGGAAATCTTGAAACATGCTGAGGTTAACAGAGCAGAAGCTCCCTGATCTACTGGAACGATTGAAAACAGACCAGGACCCCTAGTTTAACACTAGACCAGGCCTTTACTCATAGATGACTTCACTGGCTTGGCGGAGGCAGTTTGACATATCCACCGGCAAGTCATTGTGATTGATATTGTTCCCATCCAGCCTCAGGTGTCTCAGTCTGGAGTAATGCCATGGGCCAGTGATCTTGCAGAAGCTAGCCAGATCAAACTCTGAAAAACAGTAAAATAAAGAGACAATAGTTTAATCTGGATGTTACCTGTTTGACCACTGAACATTTTATGGGTGTCTAAAATATGAATACTTTCTGTCTTCATTTTCTAATATGTTATTAAAACAAAGCTGGACGAAGGAGGGTATTGTCAAACACGTATTTCAACCCTTAAACATATATCTCATATGAAAAACACTAATTGTTACCTGATATAGAAAGATTAATCTGGGGTTTCTATGATTAATTATTATTAAATAAAGAATTTTGCTACATGTAAAAGTGATACTACAATCACAAAAAGTTTTTCCACAGCACTAGAAAACTCTTAACTGTGCATGCATGGACGAAGGACTGTCTTCAGAAAAGTTTATTTTTCTTATCAATTACGTTATGTTATCTTCACCTGCTTAATATATTTCTTCCATGGACCCTGGGCAACAATGAAACAGACTTTAAAAGTTTTAAAAAAAAATTAAACACTGAGAAAATCATACACTCTAGACACTCTCATAGACACTCTCTCTTTATATCCCATATATATATACAGTACTGTGCAAAAGTTTTAGGCAGGTGTGAAAAAATGCTGTAAAGTAAGAATGCTTTCAAAAATAGACATGTTAATAGATTATATTTATCAATTAACTAAATGCAAAGTGAGTGAACAGAAGAAAAATCTAAATCAAATCCATATTTGGTGTGACAACCCTTTGCCTTCAAAACAGCATCAATTCTTATAGGTACACTTGCACAAAGTCAGGGATTTTGTAGGCATATAGTCAGGTGTATGATTAAACAATTATACCAAACAGGTGCTAATGATCATCAATTCAATATGTAGGTTGAAACACAATCATTAACTGAAACAGAAACAGCTGTGTAGGAGGAATAAAACTGGGTGAGGAACAACCAAACTCAGCTAACAAGGTGAGGTTGCTGAAGACAGTTTACTGTCAAAAGTCATACACCATGGCAAGACTGAGCACAGCAACAAGACACAAGGTAGTTATACTGCATCAGCAAGGTCTCTCCCAGGCAGAAATTTCAAGGCAGACAGGGGTTTCCAGATGTGCTGTCCAAGCTCTTTTGAAGAAGCACAAAGAAACGGGCAACGTTGAGGACCGTAGACGCAGTGGTCGGCCAAGGAAACTTACTGCAGCAGATGAAAGACACATCATGCTTACTTCCCTTCGCAATCGGAAGATGTCCAGCAGTGCCATCAGCTCAGAACTGGCAGAAAACAGTGGGACCCTGGTACACCCATCTACTGTCCGGAGAAGTCTGGTCAGAAGTGGCATTCATGGAAGACTTATGGCCAAAAAGCCATACCTCCAGCGTGGAAACAAGGCCAAGCGACTCAACTATGCACGAAAACACAGGAACTGGGGTGCAGAAAAATGGCAGCAGGTGCTCTGGACTGATGAGTCAAAATTTGAAATATTTGGCTGTAGCAGAAGGCAGTTTGTTCAGCCGAAGGGCTGGAGAGCGCATATCGAATGAGTGTCTGCAGGCAACAGTGAAGCATGGTGGAGGTTCCTTGCAAGTTTGGGGCTGCATTTCTGCAAATGGAGTTGGGATTTGGTCAGAATTAATGGTCTCCTCAATGCTGAGAAGTACAGGCAGATACATATCCATCATACAATACCATCAGGGAGGCATCTGATTGGCCCCAAATTTATTCTGCAGCATGACAATGACCCCAAACATACAGCGAAAGTCATTAAGAACTATCTTCAGCGTAAAGAAGAACAAGGAGTCCTGGAAGTGATGGTATGGCCCCCACAGAGCCCTGATCTCAACATCATCGAGTCTGTCTGGGATTACATGAAGAGAGAGAAGCAACTGAGGCTGCCTAAATCCACAGAAGAACTGTGGTTAGTTCTCCAAGATGTTTGGGCCAACCTACCTGCCGAGTTCCTTCAAAAACTGTGTGCAAGTGTACCTAGAAGAATTGATGCTTGATGCTGTTTTGAAGGCAAAGGGTGGTCACCCCAAATATGGATTTGATTTAGATTTTTCTTCTGTTCACTCACTTTGCATTTAGTTAATTGATAAATATAATCTATTAACATGTCTATTTTTGAAAGCATTCTTACTTTACAGCATTTTTTCACACCTGCCTAAAACTTTTGCACAGTACTGTATGTATATATATATATATATATATATATATATATATATATATATATATATATATATATATATACTTGGAAAATCTAAAGAAACTCACTGTTGATTTTGTTGACCTGTAAGTAGAGGTTCTCTAAGTTCTCGTTAACGACTGGGATGGACTGCAGCTTGTTGAAAGACAGGTCCAGCTCAATAAGGGAAGTGACATTGAAGAACTCAGCGGGAATGCCAGAATCCACCAACTGATTGTGTGAGATTCTCAGGTACTGCAGCTTAGGGAGTTTTTGTAAGTAGTTGTCTGGAAGTTTGGAGATGTCATTGTGGTCGGCATATAACATCTCCAGAGCGCTTGGAAGATCCTGAGGGATTCTTTTTATTTTATTGGTGCTTAAGTCAAGGTACGTCAGGGAGTTGAGCCCCTGAAACACTCCAGCAAGAGCATCATCCTGCAACTCATTTTCTTGAAGTTGAATAACAGTGAGGTTTTGGAGTCCTTTCAGAAGGCTGGATGGAAACTTTGAGATTTGGTTCTTTGCAAGTTTAAGCTCCTGCAGGGTATTGGGGAGAGGTCCAACGGGCTCTGTAAGTTTGTTCTTATTCATGTACAGCCTTTCCAGCTTTTTCAGCTTAGAAAAGGTATTTTTTCCTATGTTGCTGTTGACAATTTCGTTTTCATCCAAGATAAGCCAAGAGAGCTCTGTGGCATTGTCAAAGACGCCGTTTTTGATGGCATCTATCTGGTTTCTTTGCAGGTAAAGGTACTTGATTCCTGAAGGCACTATTGGGATGTACTTTAGTTTGCGGTTGTCACAGTACATGGCACTTGGGAAACTTATTGGGCAGTCACACTCTTCTGGACAATTAGGTCCTGAGGGTCCCAGTTGAGATGCAGGTTCATAGTAATCATCATACTGGCATAAGACACCACTGAGTAGAGCAGCGAAAAGTGGGAGACAAATAAGACTCATCTTGAAGGTGCCAGTTGAGTCTGTTGAGAGAAAAGGAATGCATCAGTCAAGGGCACATTCAAGATTGCTTTAATTTGCCTATTTTATCTATACCAGCACACCTATCCCACAATACAGACAGGGTCGGAGAAGTGGCCAGTGCTATATGGGGGTGTGGCAAAGTGGTAAGCAGTACGTGCAGGTGCAGGGGAAATGTAGTGCAGTAATGAAACACAGAGCGTTATAATCTGGTTTGAATCCAGGTCTGGTGACCAAATAATAATCCCTGGCAATACACAACAATGTGTATTGCACAGAGTAAATAACAACAGGGTTGCAGTCCCAAATAATAAACACTAATATCCATCCCACAATATACTAACACGGTCACCAGTCCTGGGTGCGTGCAGTAGTGCTCGTGGTGGGTGATACAGTTTATTTCGTGACAGTGGTGAAGTGCTGTTCTGGCTTTGTGCTGGCCCAAGGCGACAGCTCCGGAATTGTGTTAGCTGTCTGGTGATTCACAAACAAGACAATTACTAACAGACAGAACAAACAAACAAAAAACACTCACAATACTGTTCACAGTCGTTTGGGGTCTCTCACCGTCCTTCTAGGTTTAAAAACCACAAACCAAGCGAAGGACCCAATTACAATTCTCTGTCCCCCTTATATGCTGTCACACATGACCCCTTGGTAAACTAATGCAGCTGCCTTTACAATCTGTGGCTGCTACATTGTTTTCCTTCCGGGTCAATATGTTCTTGCAACGGAGTCTCGCCTTCTTCTAGACTGACCGACTTCCTGACCCGGGGAAAGAACTGTCTGGCCAGCCCGTCCAAAGAACTTGGTCCTCGCTGCTTAGCAACCTCACAGGTCGGGAGGGAGATTTACAACCAAGATTCATTATATTTCTGTCACAGGGGTCAAATGTAACAATTCACTGTCTGCATCAAGCAGCAATAACCTCCGCTCCCATTGTCCAACCTATATCCCAATCCAAAGACTAACTGATTATTTGGAAACATGTCATACAGGCTGCTAATAATATTTGTTGCAGTCCAATAACTTTTTCTACACTACACCATAGCTATAATAAACGTAACAATATCATTGAAATAATAAGACTGAATCCTCTATATAACTTTTTGAAACACTGTGGAGGAATTGCTGTTTGCCTAAGAAAGTCGCATGAAATCCCCCTTATGATTCCAGCATGACTGCTACAAACGTATCTGGAAAAGGTTTAATTACCAGCCAATCCTCTGTTTCAAAAAATATACAATACTGTTTTGTTTGAAGTGCTGTTTTAAATTATAGCAGCAAGCAGGTGACAGGCAGCATCTACTTTATTGTAGCAATGTGAACAGGATGGCTTGTGGTGACGTCACGGAAGAGACAGGGCACAGTTTGGTTTAATAATAAATAATCAAAAAAGGTCTGAACAAAACACACAAACACTGGGACAAAACAAAACGCATGATGGCCAAAACAAACAGACTAACAAAGAGACACGGAACAAAACAAGTATTGTGCTGGTGTAGACCCAGCACTCGTAGCACTTGTTATTATGATCTTAGTTTCACTTTCTTTACCTCCTGACTTGTTCCGCCTCTGAACACACTACCCCGTATCACCTATGATCACCCTATTTATACACCTGTGGCTGCAGCCTTAATTAATCATTTAATCACTTATTCAATTCATGGCTCCAGCCACATTCCCACATGTTTTTTCCACACACTATTTTTCCACCATTATTCCACACACATACACACATCCCCGTGCTCACATATCAACATACCTTTTTAATCTGCACGTGAAGTGATTGTGTAATCCCCGTGCCTAAATACAAATACACATTTTAAATCACCTGTGCTACATAACCCACACTCTGTGCACCACTACATACATAAATATAACATACAACATAAAACACAAAATACGCACAGGGGCGCGGCACCCTGCCAGAAGCAATTAAATTCTGCAACTTTTGAATACTTGCATATCTACAGGATCATTTTTGTTAAAGCATTAGTGTCATCGTGGGTAAATATGAGACAATTTAAAAATAGAAAACTTTTACTAAGAAACATTTTGTATATATATATACAGTATATATATATATATATATATATATATATATATATATATATATATATATATATATATATATATATATATTGCATGCTCTTAATTCTTCCATAACTTAAAATCTTATATTATACATTCTGTGCAACACTATTTAAAAGTCAAGTAGACAATGGGCTGCAAGCATTTTGACAGCAAGCATACTGTGTTGAACTATGAAACAGTCATCACTCTTGGTAGATGTTTAAGCTGTCATGAAAAAGGATTGACCTGTTCTTCTCATTAAAGAACACACGATACCGTGATATTCCATGTAGGATTCTGTCCAACCCCACAGCTGATGTTTGTAAATACCTACTCCAATACTAACATCATTCAAGACATTTGTTTGTGTAACATCTAAGACTAGCACTCCATCATAGAAAACAACAGCTAAACCAGACTAATTGAGAGAAGCTTGCCTTATTATCATTTCATCAGTGTTTAGGAACCCTGCTGGAACTTGTCAACTATGTTAAGCTATTGCTGTTGATTGTACCCTTTCTTTTAGTAAACATTGCAATAAGAAAACAAATTGACATGCAGGGTACCCCTTTGCAGCTGCTTCATTTCCTAAAAGCAGTTTTTTAAAACATGTTAACTGTGGCTTGATTCAGTTTGTCAAAAGCTGTATTTTTGGTTGCTTTGTGGCAGCTTCACCATTCAGTAGGAAAGGGCTAAAGTGTTGTACATGAACAAGTTATATATTATACATTGTTTTATCAAAACCAGGGAAATTGCAACTTAGGGTCCAATTGTTTATATATATATATATATATATATATATATATATATATATATATATATATATATATATATATATATATATATATATATATATATTAGCTGGGCTTGAGCATATCAGGGGAATATTATTATTATAATAGAGTGTGTTGTGTGTGTGTATAAAGGGTTTTCAAACTGTGTTTATATTATTTATTGTGATAATGCACAGCTAGGTATTTATATTACTTCACTCTCAGTTCCCAAGATGCAGAAAAAGATGTCATGCTCTCCCTAAAAAAGCTACATTAACAAATCCCAACTACTGCAAAACCAGCTGACTAAATAAAACATCAGCTTTCTCTCCTTTATATATCCTCCCTAGATTTACAACCAGATTGCGTATATTTTGGATTGTTACAAAGCTCAATTATTCAATTTTCAATAAATTACAATAGTGTAAATACCCATTTCAGCACATTTCTTTATACACTATATCAGTATACACTATTAATAGGGCTTCTGATTTTCGGTTTTATCGATAAAAACCGATAAAACACCACTGATACAAAAAAAAAATGAAATCGGTTATATCCAATAAACACCGGAAAAACACTGGAAAAATGAAATTACTAAAAACCAAAAAACAGAAGCCCTAACTATAAATAAAGGACAACACATCATCTGATTACTTGTCTCTTGAGGCAACCACAAAAGTACTGTGGTGACTGGGCTGTTACCTCACAGTCTACAAATATTATTAGCATTAAAAAAACCAAAACTGTTACCAAAACTGTTAGATCACCTACAATTCATTTCCATATAATGGTTTCTTATAAGGAACAGAATATGTCAAAGCTCTCAAATCAAAACAAATATGAAAAGCAGAAAAAAAGTATGATTTGGAATAAGTAATATTATGTTAAATAAGTTACTGCTTTCCTTTTCCTTCATCAGCTATAAGACTTCACAATTGGTTGATGGTCTGTCTAAAAGGTCTAATTATGTGGCTTTTTCCACTTCTCCTGGTGGTCTGATCATTTTAGCCCCTATTGAAAACAAAATCTATCAGAAACAAAGCATGCAACTTTAATTCCCAAATGTTGTTTACAGGATCACTAACCTCTACAAATCACGTTTTTTGTGTTTCTGAGCTGCATAGAGAATGTGTAACATATCCAGCTTTTAATTTTAAATGGGTCATTGGAGTACAAACAAATGTATTGTTACACCATAAAAATAAAAAAAAAAACATCCAAAAAAAACATTTCAACATTAAAAGAAATGAAGGCAGAGAAATAAAAATGCAGACATCTGTCAGAAGGATGCTGTCTAATTATCAAACTTCACCAATCTCACCAGTTTTTCTTTTAAAGTTTGTGTTGTCTGTACAAAGACAGTTGCATAAAAATTAACAAATAGACAAGAAAAACAAAATCAGCCACTTTCACAAATGTTTGTTTTCATGCTACAGAGACAAAAATGCTACTGTTGTTTCCTATTTAGGAAAAGCAAACAAAATTATTAAGCATAGCTTTCAATAGTATTAGAAAGGGTATGCTACAAAAGTACTAACCTTCTCTTTTCTTGACACCTTGTTGGATTGACCAATTCCTAGATCAACCTCAGCAACAGCAGCAAAGTTAGAAGCAACTTAGGTAGAGCTTGGTCTGAAAAGGGGCTCAGGAGAAAGCAAGCAGCCTTTGCCAGACCTCTGCGGTCCAGAGCTGACAAAACACAGCAACGAAATGTAGTCACGCTGCTATAAAGCTGCTATGTCATCATTATGGGCTTATAGTGTAGCAGGAGAAAATATGGCTTGCTAACGAGGTGCAGGTGCATTGGGGTCAGACATCTGCAACCAGGATGAGGTTATGGTGCTTTGGCAGAGAGGCATTACATTGGTATACCTGGCTATGCCAATGTAATGTCTATAAACTTCAATTAGATCAGGTTTAAAAAAAAAACAAGCAGTACATTAAAATTCTAAATAAAAAATATTATAGTCTTGCAAACTTACATCATCCTTTTTAATGCCATTATTTTGGAAGCAAACAACAGTTTCCTAAAAGAAGAAGAAGAAGAAGAAGAAGAAGAAATAATAACGGTCAGATTTTAAGAGTCATCTGCAATGATCTAGACAGAATAAAATGTAGCTGTAAATGTTATACATGCTGTTAAATGAATGATGGATTAGGACAGCTTTAATTAACATGCTTCATCCCCAACCCCACCCCTGCCCTCCCTCCCTCCCTCCCACACACACATAATACCGTCAAGTGAGTAGCAAAGTGTGGCCCCACAGATACCAAAACATACAGTGGTTTGCAGGAGTATTCACCCGCTACCAATAATGTCACATTTTGTTGAATTACAAAAAATGTATGCACAGTTTTTCAAACAAACTTTTTTTATTCAAAGCTGTAGTGGTTAAACACTGTTATAAGAGGAGGAGGTTAAATGTCAGCAAAACTTGCTAAGAAAATGTACAAAATGAAATTTACTGGTTGCATAAGTATTCTGCCCCTTAAGTCAGTACTTGGTAGAAGCACCTTTTGCATCAATTACTGTTATGCGTCTTTTTGGATAGGTCTATACTAGCTTTGCACAGTAGGATGGTGACATTTTTGCCCATTCTTCATGGGAAAATTGCTCCAGTTCTGATAAGTTTGTTGGGGATTGTCGATAGACTGCAATCTTCAAGTCTCGCCATACATTTTCGATTGGATTCAAGTCAGTACTTTGACTGGGCCACTCAAGAACATTAATTCTCTTCTTGTTCAACCACTCCAGTGTGGCTTTGGCTTTGTGCTTCGGGTCATTGTCCTGCTGAAATGTGAATTTCCTCCCCAGTTTCAGAGTCTTGGCTGACTCAAACAGGTTTTCCTCAAGGATTCGCCTGTACTTTGCATCATCCATTCTCCCCTCTATCCTGACAAGCTTCCCAGTCCCTGCTGAAGAGAAGCATCCCCATAACATGATGCTGCCACCACCATGCTTGACAGCTGGGATGGTGTTGACTGGGTGATGTGCAGTGTTGGCTTGCACCAGATGTAATGCTTGGAATTTAGACCGAAAAGTTCAATTTTTGTCTTGTCTGACCACAAAAACTTTTTCCACATGTCTGCAGTATCATCTACATGCTTTTTCGCAAACTCCATACGTGCTTTAAGATGAGGCTTTTTGAGTAATGGCTTCTTTCTTGCCACCCATCCATACAGGCCAGCTTTGTGTAAGGACCGGCTTATTGTTGCTGTGTGAACACTGACTCCCATCTCAGAAACAGAATTTTGCAGATCTCTCAAGGTCATTGTTGGCTTCAGAGTGACATCCCGAACCAGTTTCCTGCTTGCCCGGCTGCTCAGTTTGGAAGTGCGACCTGATCTGGGTAGTGTCTGGGTGGTATGATGCATCTTCCACTTCTTAATGATGGACTTCACTGTGCTGAGAGGGATAATCAGCGCCTTTGAAATTTTCTTGTACCCTTCTCCTGCTCTGTGCCTCTCTACCACTTTACCCCTGACTTGTTTCGAAAGCTCCTTGGTCTTCATGGTTGCTTTGTTGGATCACTATGTAAGTTGTAACTTGAAAGTCTTTATATAGCTGAGGGAAATTATCTACACCTTAAACCACTTTGAGTACACACAGGCTGAAACCATTTCACAAATTTTGTGACCTTTCAAACAAATCATTTGCACCTGAGCTGATTTAGGGCTGCAGTAGCAAAGGGGTTGAATACTTATGCAACTGAGATTAATCTATTTTTCTCTGTAAATCTTACTTATTTATATTCTATATGCATTTTTTAATTTTAACAATGTGGAGTACTTTGTGTAGATTCTACATGTAAAGTCTAATTTGAAAGCGTCGTGGAGTATGCTCAGGTGCCAACAAAATGTAAAAAAGGCACAAGCTGGTTAACACCAGTATCCAATAATAAATGTACTTCTATGCAAATTGTTCATTAAGAGCAATGAAACAAATACCACATTTAGCAAACGTGCATGTTAAGGAGATTCCTGTGTTTTTGTTATCTTTAGTTACTTATCTATCCACTCCCCTTCCCCCACTTCCAGATTCTACTGAGGTCTGGAATCAATTTAGCAAGGCCTGTTTCTCTTTTTCATGACTGCCATTTAAGAATGCATGTTAGACATTGGGTGTTAAATCTTCCCATTATACAATGCTAAGAACTTGCAAAGTATGTTAGTTTTTGATCATTTACAGGAATTCAGGTAACACTGTTAGATTATGCATGATCTGAAAGTCAGTGGACCTAAATAAGTCTACCCCTTAAGACTATATTAATGTGTCTAATATTTTATTGACTCCTTTATTAATATTACTAAACACAATAAATGTATAAATTAAGTAAAAAAGGGGGGTTTCTTTATTTACAAGAATCATTGTATAACTAACTTAGGTATCCCAGGTTTTACCTAAACTAACTCTTCTCAACTAGAAAAATTCCCGCAATATATCCAGTTATAAACAACCTGGAGTTTTTGTATCCTACAATATACAATTCCAGCTGTCTATAGTTATTTATTTTCATAATCAAATGGATGCTTCTCTCTGCACTTTTCTTTGGCATTGTACATAAATCATTTACTTACAATGTCATATTTTTCATTACATTGGTGGGAAGTTTTCCATTCCAGTGGAAACAGTTAGCTATGTGAGAAATAGTTTTTCCGTAATCAAATTGCTGCCGGATGGATGGTTGGAAGTCTCTGGATTGATCTTTAAAGCTCAATGAGAACATATATGATAATGGATTGAGCAGGATTGGATTCCATGCAAGGGATATTGTCAATCAATAAGTTTTGTTGATGTCATAAGCAGCCTGGTATATTATTTATTATCATATTTAAATAGTCCCATTGGCGATAAACTAATCTACTGATTGTCCTTTAGATCTGATCAGGGACCCAGTTTCCTGTTCATATTGAGTAACGTACTGGATCACATGAATCTTAGTCAGTTTTTGATTTAATTAATTCACTGTATTAAGCCTTTTAGCTTTAATTCAGCAATTAATTGGTAGTGGCTGCACAATAAAAAGTACAATTCTGTCTTTCATACTTTCCCAGTAGGTTTCACAAAAGTACTTATTCATTTTGCAAAAAAGTGGAATTAAAAGAGTCATTTTCAGAGTCTCGGCTATTTATTTGAAAACATTTAAACAGGATTAAACAAAACAGCCAAGTTCAACGAACATCCTGTCAACAGTCTGGTTTCAAAAGCAGCATGGCTTTCCCTTCTTCAAGTTTCAAAATGCAGCGGATAGAATTAAAATAGCCAGTAATTCTATTGCTGTTGTCTAATTACTAATTCTTGCTTTTCTTGAGTGCCAGGTAACATAATTTATTTTCACTGCTAAATAACCATGCTCACGTCCTTGGCTATCTTAAAATGTGTAGTCCATACTTACTCACTAATATAAGACTATTTACTATACATGGAAATTGTGTCAACTGTAAGGTTTATCCTGTGCTTGTTATATCTGGCTTTCAATGCATAACAACTGTTTTCTCCAGCAATGTCAGCTTTGTGCAGGTCCTTCCTTACTGCCTTATTGATGCACATGCTTTAGTTCATTGAGATCCAAAGTCTACAATCCACTGTGTGTTGAGGAAACACTTTTGGAAAAAAAAGTCAATGGTGTAATAGAATGCAGAATCCGTCCTCAAATCCTTTATCCTTTAAGAGACTAATGTTATTGCTATACTATATAACTGAAGCCATCAGTGCAAGTACTTGATACATTAAGTCTTTAATAGTGCTTGGAGGGATTTGGTACCCTGCACATGGAATTAGATGCCTCCTGTGAATTTGACATTCATTGATTTAGGCATTCCATATCAAATATCCTGATATTTATTCATAAGGTAGAATGTGTTTTTTGCACTGATCTCTCTCTCTCTCACCCTGGGCCCCTCTCAGTTTCTGAATCACTGCAAAATGCAATATTATTATTATTTATTTATTTATTTCTTAGCAGACGCCCTTATCCAGGGCGACTTACAATTGTTACAAGATATCACATTATTTTTACATACAATTACCCATTTATACAGTTGGGTTTTTATTGGAGCAATCTAGGTAAAGTACCTTGCTCAAGGGTACAGCAGCAGTGTCCTCCACCGGGGATTGAACCCACGACCCTCCTGTCAAGAGTCCAGAGCCCTAACCACTACTCCACACTGCTGCCAATATGCTGAGTTACAAATACAGTAATGATTTGGGGTGGCTTGAGGTTTGCAACATATATTCGTCTCTGTAATATATTGCTAGATGTCATGAGAGGCAGAAGAGAGTGTGGATTTCAGAGTGAACGTGTGGCAGTCTAACAAAAAATCCAACCATTGAATCTTCTACTTTGGACCTGCGTAATACTCGGGAATAGACTTGGTGTCCCCAGGCGCTCTTGTCCTGGCAACACGTTTTCTCAAGGGTGCTCAATGGTTAAGTCCTCCTAGAAAGGACACCCTCCCCGAGTGGAGTCTAGATGTGGTACAGGAGGCTCTCACTAAGGCCCTGTTGGAGCCTATGCATTGCATAGAGTTGAAGTATCTCTCTATGAAGACAGCCTTTTTGTTAGCTATCACCTCCGCAAAGCGAGTCATTGAGCTACATGCTCTGTTGGTGCACAGCTCCCGTATGCATGTTTGTGTGACTGGATTGTGGACACAGTTTTGACTGCGTATACTAATGCCGGCCTATCCCCACTCTACCCGAGGAGTGGCTATGTCATGGGCCCTCCTTAGAGGAGTCTCATTGGTTGATATATGTACTGTGGCTAGCTGGATTACTCTGCATACTTTCACCAGGTTCTACCGACTTACTGTGGTAGATCCCTCTATGCCTTCATTAGGCTCAAGGATCCTTAAGGTTGCACGTTCGCACCACAAACAATTTTTTATGGTAGCAAGACGTTCCTCGTCTGCTGTCTCCACTTACGCTCCCTCGTGACAGCTTTGGTATACTTTTTTCCAAAAGTATTGGTTGGTGGTCGTCTTCTCTTTCAGGGAACCAGGGTTACATCTGTAACCTAACGTTTAGTTTTTACAGCCAAGTAATGGGACCTGAATGTTTAAGTTATCATTCTATTATTATTACAGCTACACATGGACTGGGGCTTAAATAAAAAGACAGTTATCAGTGTTAACATTTTCTAGCTCACAATTTTCAAAACCATAATGCCAAAAACAACCTTTATATCTTGGTGTCAGTAAAAAAGTCTTATTTCCCCAACTCTTGTAGGTATTCTACAAGGAGTTAGTATAGCATTTTACAACTGTTCCATGAAGTCTTGCTTAAAATATTTAAACGCATAAATCCACACTTAAAAATCCACAAAGAAAAAAAGATAGACCACAAAACATTTGTCAGATTATCTGGCATCGTCCAAAGGAAATTAACCTAGAAGTCAGCTGAATTTTCTTTATATTCTTTCCATTGGTCATATGAGGAAAGTATGGTGAACATCAAAACAGGGGTATGGTATTAATTTGTGTGTATCTATTGTAACTATAAAGTAAAGGAAATTGAATGTTAAGTGGATGAATGAGGTTCACCAAACTGGAAGGCCAACATTTTTGTGTGGCTTTACATCAAATACAAATTTCTTTCTCTTGCGGGTATTTGTAATAAAATGTGTCTCACAGCACTTCTTAAAGATAATAGCAATGTGATATTTGAATGTCTTATATCCATACTGTACAATCTCATTTTAGTATTTTTTTCCTGTGTTTTGTTTAATTTTGATGGACAATGATGTTCAAATGTGCTTTAAAAATAGAAATTGATTGTAGGCTTGTTGAGTAGGCAGATCTTCTTTTTTTTTGTAAGGAGCAATCAAGTATGAACAATATTTTTTCTACATTTGAAATATGTTGAAGATGTTTTCTTTTCAAATTAAAGCTAGTATTGCTAAATGTTCCTGACTGAACAACCTTCCTTTTATACTGAGAATTTGGTTACGCAAGACATCATGTTTATGTACATAAATACAAGGAAATACTAAACATGGCAGAATTGGGGTTTTACTGTGTAAAGTATATGCTCCTGAGAAAGGTCATAAAATGTCATGATAATTGATGATAATTGCAAAATGTATAATATTATTGAGAATAAGAATCTTAGGCATTTCTTTCAGCAGTCTGGTTATACACAACAGTACCTAGTTTTCGAACATTTCCCATCCAAATGTAAATGATACACACATGAGATACAAATGCTTTAACAATAATCCACTTCAGATGGACCCATTGTTGTTGGATAACTATTATTTTGTCCTTCTAAGGTGGGTGGAAAAGTTTACTATTGCCTATACATTTTATAGTTAATGTTCATGCTTCAAGCACATAAATACCCACCAAAGGTTTAGCAGTTCCTTAAATGTAAAGGGGACAGAATATTGTATTCAATGGTTTACATGTCATGGTATGGTGACCTGCAGTGAACACAACACTGTAGTAATGAGAGGTGGATGGGTCATGAAATGGCACTGGCTAAATTCAGGCATGGCGCAAACATGGAGTTTCCCATCACAGCAGTGACCTGAACACCCCATGACATTAAATGCAGGTTCTTTCTTAAGCAGAGCTTGTTGAAATATTTTGCACAAATAGCTAATCTATTGCATATGTGCTCTGCTTAGCTCTCCAAAGCACCTTTGGGCAAAGGTTAGAAGTCACTGAGTGGATTTTATTTCAGTTGTTAAATGAGTGCTGAGAACTTCTGGTGTTGAGTAAAGGAACCCAGAGCAGAAGAGAAAACTAAAAGGGCAAAGGCCACCAAACACATCTTTATGTGATCTGCAAAGAATGTTTGAAAACATTTGGAAATGATGGATTGCGAGAAGCAAGCAATTAAGAAAGTAAATGGGAGGGAAGCACTACTATACCAGAAACACATTCCGATGTAGTCTTGGTCAAAGGTGCCTTACACCATTTTTAGGTTCTGGATTGAGTAACGCAGCTAACAAATCCTTCATAAGTATAGACTCCCTGACCTCTTTAAGGGATGTGAGACATACTTTATTTTGGTACATTACTGAATGGCTTCCTAATATGTAACAAAATATATCCTAATTAAACTTCTTAGTAAAATATATGCTTTATGGTTTTTGGATGTTACAAATAACAGTAGCTTGCTGAACATTGGGTCTGATTTCCTGATTGGGCCTGTAATCCATTCCTGGTTTTTGAAATGAGAAACAATGTACATTTTATTAAACTAGAACCAAACAACTAAGTAATATGATTGAACTTCTCTTAAGCACGCTTATTAATTATTTCTCATTCAAAATTAACTAGGATGTTTCACCTTTATAATAACTGGAGTTAATCACAAAACGGAGTAAATGCTTTTAAATATGACCCATTACATCCACTGCCATAAGTCATAAACTAGGAGTGTCAAAGTTACCTAAAGGCGACTGATTTAGGGGCTCCTGAGTGGCACATTCGGTAAATGCACTCCGCCCAGAGTGCAGGATGCACCCTATAGCTTGGAGATCACCGGTTCAAATACAAGGGGGAGTTCCAAGGGGGCAGCACACAATTAGCCAAGCGCTGCCTGGGCAGGGTAGGGGTTAGGTTGGCTGGGGAGTCCTTGGCTCACCACACAACAGCGACCCCTGTGTATGCAATTCAGAACTGCGTGGTCCTATGACGCTATAAGTTCTGGACTCATTAAGTCGGGGGTTGCAGCAGTGAGCCAGGTCGAATAATAATTGGACATTCCAAAATTGGGAGAAAACTGGAAAATAAAAACTTTTTTTTTTTTAAAAATGGAGATTGGTTTAAGTAGAGTTTAATGATGGAGCTGATTAGAATGTTGTGTTGTTGACCATCTATAATGACCAGTGGCACATGAAACTTTAAGCCAGCACTGTCATTAGTAGTGTCAGTAAAAGCCAATGCCAGTCCACCTCACTGGCCTAAATCTTTTCCACTTTTACAAATACAGCATTTGTTTAATCATATGTAATTCTATATGGTCCTCTTAATAAAATGTTTGTATGCACCACCCAATTCCGACATCTATCCTTCACCACTTTGCATAGAATCCAGAAAAAAGCATATTATTGGTCCAACAATGAGATGAAATGTTCTCAACTAGGTTGTTAGGTTTTGCAATTCCCATCTTCAGCTTCTGAGCATCTTTTTGGTGCCATTACCTGTTCTCCTACATCCCCCTCCTCTCTCAGAGGACCCTGGGCATTGCTTCTTATTGCAGTGCTTATTATATCGGTGTAGTCGGGACCCATAGTCAATACACATGACTATAATGCCTTATACCTGGTTCTAGCTATTAAGTGGGCATTATTCTGGTGGGGGCAACAGAATGCTGCATGTGATAACAGTTATGTGATAAAGATGCTTCTTCAGTAATGTGATGTTTTAACTCACAGTACAGCATGTGGTATTTACATCTGCCACTGCTGAGATCAATGGAATCGACCCCTTTATCTTAAAACAGTACCTGACATGTTTTGAGTCACAATGTTTACCAACAAGATTTTCCTTTATGTTATCTGCCTAGAGTATAGGACATAAGGAAGTTAATTAATCAGGATCCCATCTTGACCCAGTTTGAGCGACCTATCAAACTTTATCCAAACAACTGATTACCGCAATATTTGGGCAATAGAAGCTGCCACTTGATTGTTCAATATCACATGGCAGAATTGGGCCAAATTGGGATTATCATTCACAGATATACTTGTAAAAGAGAAATAATGGTGTTCATTATTCAATTAATATGTTTAAGGTTAGTATCCTGGAAGATATTAGTAGTAGGGGTGTGTCAATACTTGTATTTTCTGAGTAATTGCCTTCAAAAATTTGAAGTTAGCAATAATTAAATTGAATAAAACATGTTAATTATGTGTTAATTACTCAACACAGAACAATATGGTTCCATTGGTTTCCCTTGTTTACACAACTATTGAGTATCAATCCATAACAATATGTCCTAATTCTATTAAAAGTATTCATTTATAAAAATAAACAACATATATATATTTATATATAAGTTTTTGAGGAATAAAATAACCACACAACATATGGATGGGGATGCCTATTTCAATCACCCGCTTCGTCCCAGTAGCTATATTGTTATTATTTGTTTATTGACGCCAAGGTTACTTACAGAGACTAGGGTGTGTGAAATATGCATCAGCTGCAGAATCACTTACAACTACGTCTCACCCGAAAGAGGGAGCACAAGGAGGTTAAGTGACTTGCTCAGGATCACACAATGAGTCAGTGGCTGAGGTGGGATTTAAACCGGGGACCTCCTGGTTACAAGCCCTTTTCTTTAATCACTGGACCACACAGCATCCTATATTGTTATGTTTATTGTTCATAATTTTAATGTTATGTATTCCCAAAGTTACCAATGCGACCCAAATGTTACACATTTAAATGCTGTTACTTTTTATTTCTGCGCATGCATCACAATAAAGGACTGTGCTCAGAAAATAGCATATTTCATAATAATTACGTACTGTCATCATTTGTCAATATTGCCATTTTCTTCAAGAGACCTTGGTCAAAGTGAAAATTACCACAAAAGTTTGATGCATTTTTTTAACATATCGAAAATTTGCAAAAATATGACACGGCTCCATTGACTCTCTATATCCCATATCCCAAATCCTTTGCATGCAGCATTACCCCTCACCAACCCTGATCCTTGAGCAACATAACATGACCCCTCCCTTGCCATATTTTACAAACCTTTTTCTGAAACAGCACATCATATGAACCGTCCTTCGCCAACCTGATACCTCGTGCCGCAATCCAATTTCTTGAGCCACAGCCTGATTCCTCGTGCTGTATTTTGACAGACTTTTGTCTGAAACTGCACCTCTTACTAAACCACAATGTAAAAGAGCCAGGCTCGTTTGAATCCGTGGTTTCAGAGCTTTTAACCTCATCTCACAGACAGGGGTCAATAGAATCTGTAACAGCTGTGTATCACAGAACACTGCCCGTTACACTCTTCTCCCCTTTAACCTTGGCAACCCCCCTGCACCGCAAGCGAGTGTCTAAACCAAAATGCAAGAGAGTCGGGCTTGTTTGCATTCATGATTTTAGAGCTTTTAACCTCATCTGATCTTACTGAGGAGACTGAACAGAATCTGTAATGGCTGTATATCTCCCAACACTGCCCGTTACATATGATTAAAAGATATGTGTATCATTGCTTAAGATTTCACAGGAGATAAGAACATTTTCTCATGTACAGTAAAAAAAACCTAAGTAGACAGGGTATTTTACTGGCCATGAGGTTCTGCTTCACTGTTTTATTTTCTGGTGTTAGAGACACAGGGAGTGGACCTGTTACTGGGAAAAAACATGCATAAGCAACATGTTTTCAAATGATCCTAGAGGAAGAATTACTAAAGACCTGCTATTGATTCTTCAACCTTAAACTACAAGTTCATATAACCACACCTGCATGTTAGCAATTGCATTTTAATCGTAGAGAGGGTAAATGGCCACAACCAACACAGAATACATTTCCATTTAACATATTTCTTATACAAAATTGTGCTTTCTATGATAGGATTTAAAATGTTGTCCTGAAGCAGAAGAACTAATGGCTTCTCATCAGGTGGTGGGACAAACCTAAATTAACCAATGTTCTGATTATCAGACTCCAGGCTTTGAACCCTTTTTTTGGCATTCACCTGGTGGTAAATTGCGCCCAGCGCATTTGGCTACAAAAATACTGTTGTACACATCTTAATGGCAAAGTATTGTTTTTATAAGCTTAGCTGAAGTGAATCAATTCAAGCAACCAGTGCAGAATTTCTAGATTTAGACTGAACATCTTGGGTTCTGCAAGTTACCAAAAAGTGTTACACTAAGAATTGCATGGATTTATAGTGCACCACTTTCAGGGAAACCACTTAATATACCTGAAACTGATTTTAAGTGTTAGAGGACCTTCTGCTTAAGAAACATATCCAAGGGTCTCCTGAAAAATGATTAAATATATTACTTGACCCATGCCTTACCCCCTGCTTTACCCCACACCAATTCCTAACAACATTTAGTAGTGACATTATGTTTTTACAATAGTGATAAACCATAGCTGTTGAATATTTTTTGACAGAAAACTTGCATTTATGGGATATTACATTGGTTTGGTAAAACATGGTCTTGGTAACTCAAATCTATTTACTCAAATGTGCTTTTTTGCACAATTATTATGACAGTAAAATAAAACTGGCTTATATCTTTTGTGGGATGTTTAAGTGGAAGAGTTTGCTAAATCAAGGTCCATTTAAAAAAAAAAAATTGAATACGTGTAAGATGTATATATGAGCAGTTTCCAGCAACTAAACCAACCAAAAGCTTGTCTCAGTCCTGAGAAACAGGTAAGGTATGAGCTCTACTCTGATTAAACAATTCACTGTTAGTCGTCAGTAAATATACAGTAGATGTACACAGTTGGATAATGTGGTGAGCAGGGCTTGCATGAGTCGTAGCAAGAAACAATTTTTATATTTGTACAAAAAGTATTGGAAGCAACATTTAGGAGGACTTTCAGATACTATTCAGAAGCATTGTAGTGACCATCATCATAGTAAAACACTCTTTTAGATAAGCAGCAGTTAAGGACACATATTAAGTAAGACCAATTCAGTGCGCATGTAGTGACAGTTATATTATTAACTTGTTTTATTTATACCTGGACAGCTCCACCTGGGTGGGAGTTCCGTTTTTCTCAGAGATGCAAGTGCTCTCTGTGTTATCAGCCTGCTGTCTCTGATCTACCTTAATCATATAAAGAGCTGTAATCCATAAACCAACTTGCAGAAAAAAAAAGCATGCTAATAGTTTCTGTGACAACATTTCTATGTATATATGTATACTGTTTATTCTAAAGCTTTAACAGTAGCGTATACCCTGGGTTTGGTCTTAAAAACGGAAATTACAGGGGCAATTTGGAAAGGTGCTAAAAGTAAAAAAAAAAAAAAAAAAATACAACACCACAAAAGCAAGCCTGAAAAGAAATACAGAAATGTGACAAAATAAAACTCTACTTCTCCTGACATTCCATAGAAAAAGAAAAAAAAAATAGTACGTTACATGTTGTACTTAGAATCTCAAAGGTACACGTCTTGTATACTTGCACAATAACATACTAGTATAAGTATGCAGCTTTTTGTTAAGGGTACTTTTTGCCACTAACTAAATGTGGCGTGCATTTTATGAATGGTTAGACCCTTTTGCGAACTGACTTATTTTTCTTATTTTAAAAACCAAGCAATTTGTATTAAAATATGCCGGATTCCAGCAATTTGTAAAATTGAAATTGCGTACAATACAAATGGTAATTCTTGGGGTTTGGGTTTTGAGGTTTGGGATGAGATGGAGATTGCATTTAGGGTTTATTTTTTCCTGTAGTTTCCGAGCTGAATGGCAGAGCGGTCGAAGACACAGCGGAAGGTGATAGGCTGGACCTCCCAGTATGGAACAGGGTTGCTGAAAAGGCTGATACCAGAGTACATGGCCTTCTTTGTGTTGTAGCTTGGAGGGCAGAAGTCTTCCGTCCCGACTGCAGCAATTTTGTTGTTGTGGAGGTAGATGACCTATGGGAATGGAAGAAGAAAAGAGAGAGAGTGAATTTTACATATTGAAAATGAAACAACACAGTTCCCCCATAAGTATGTGGTGGGGCATTTGTCCAATGCCTCCAACTAAGTCACCAACACCTCTTCTTGCAGAGCCTGTAGGTACTGACCAGGCCCACTGCTGCTTAGCTTCTTAGATCTTACAAGATGAGAAACCAAGTGGGTACAGCTGTAGACCATAATTCATTCATTATGATGTTGATGATTTTTATCATCATTAATAATAATAATAATAATAATAATAATAATAATAATAATAATAATAATAATAATAATTTTTATTATTTTCAAAAGTAGGATTCTTGCCTGGATGTATTTGTGCTCGGGCAGGCCAGGAGGCACACTGACGAGAGCATTGTTATCCAGGTGCAGCTCTCTCAAGTGGGGGACATGAACAAGGGTTGCATTTTCCATTGAGCTGATTTGGTTGAAGCTCAGACCAAGCCTGTAAAATAGGATATTGACACCGTAAACTTACAAATAAAGCACTGTGGACTTCCAAACTACAGTTACATGACACTGAGAAATGGAAACTTTGTTATTCATAACTTCATCCACCTAAATGGAACTACCAAGTTGTGTAGTGCAACATATGATTGTCAAACGTTAACAGTTAAACAGATCAAAGTATAGAAGAGACCCCTGTTTTTAAAGACCCACTCATGGTTTACAGTAAACATATGGAGTAATTTGGGCTAAGTGTACTCTTGGAGATTACGCTTTAGTTATTCTCACCAATATTTGGTTCTGAATTCCAATGTTAAGATTGATTTCAAGTATTGGTCACATATACCCCACACCCCTAATAACTTTATAGTAATCTGACAGTACATTTCAAAGTTGTCATCAAAGAACAACAACATTTGTCAGTTCCTTCATCCAGTAATCCACTTTGAACCTGTCCCCCAACTCAGCACAACTTGCTTTTACCAACTTAAAACCAGGGCTGGTCATTGGTTGAATTTTTAACATGGGTACACTTAATAACAGAAGTATAATACTACACATTATTACTTGTTGAGATTGTTGAGACCCTTGAGACTGGCAGCTTCTACTTTGGCGATTTTGTTGCCATCAAGATGGAGCTCAGACAATGAGCTAGGAAGACCTGTGAGAGGTGATAACAGAGGTTATTCTTCAGCATGGAGCTGATTTAAAAAAAAAAAAGTTTGCTTTCCACACAGAATATCAACTTTATTTAATGTAAATAGAATTAATCAGACCTGTTATTGCCTCATTTAGAACTGACTTGCATTATGCTGAACACAATTAATATATGTATATTACTGGGCTCTGGACACATTCTTAAATGTTTTCTGTAAAATCAATGTGGAGATAGACAGATAGAATAATAGACACGTTTGTGGTAAGAACATACATGCTTGCCAGATTGAATTATGCAGTATAAAAATGCTTTGTGCTATTACTTTAGAGCTTGGTTAAATTTACAATTGACTATACACCTTTAGGAATGGCTGTGATGTTGGTGTCTGAAATCCGGATGTAGGACAGCTTCTTCAGATCTTGGAAGGCTCCATTTTCAATTCCTACACTCTTCAGTGGGTTTGTTCCCAGCTCTGTGGACAACGAAAACAAAACACACGTTAACTATGCTCACAATCATACCCTCCTCTTTAAATTAAAAAGGAAAAAGAACAAGTCTTATATGAGATGTAATGTTGAATATTTTTAAATAATAATAATAATAATAATAATAATAATAATAATAATAATAACTAACGTGCACCCAACCGTGCATAATAAGGCTATAATTCTATCGAGGGTTTCTGGTGACATAAATCACAAGAGAGCTAACTCGATTGATTTATCAATGTCACAAGAAACCGGAGATACAATTACAAACTTATGTGAACAATTTTAGTGTCTATTTTTGTAACTTTTGAGTGTGGTTCAGGGGGCAGCAGCTAGGGCTCCTCCGTTATGTCCCGCATAAATATCAATTAGTCTCCCTATTCAAACCCTGTGTTACTCCCTTATTCTCTGTCTTGTTTTTTAGTTTCCCTCCATCCTCCCTTCCTCCTCCATACACTGCACCACCTCTGCAATGGTCTCCCTCTGGAGGCAAGTGAAGCTCACTTCCCAACCTTAGAGGCCCAACATTGGAAGGTTCTCCGCAAGCCAGAGGGAACCCAAGCCAAATCTATCCTAATTCTCTTTCATTTTCTCGTTGTCTCTAAGTTCTTTTTAAGGGAAGTAATGGTTCCTTCCCAGCCAGGCTGATTGGTTCGGTCTCACCTCTGCGAGGTTCCCATTTCTAGCATTTAACACAACAACACTTAATCATCTACTTTATGATCCATGAATAAAGTCCTGGAACCTTGCCTGTCATTTGGTGCCACCACATGCCGAGTGTCAGTAAATATTTACAGCAAGCATTTTTCAAAGAGGCCCACTAAATAACAAAAATGATATAGGAAGAAAAAATGTGTTTACCCATCACAATGACTTGGGTCATCCCTTCGAATGAGGATTTCTTGATTTTGGCAATCTCGTTCTCGTGAATGCGCAGCTCCTGCAGGTTCTTAGGCATGTTGACTGGCATCTCCTTCAGGAAGTTCTTAGACAGGTAAAGTCTCTGCAGTTTCCCCAAGGGGGTGAAGGCTTTGGGGTGTATGGTCGTGATTTTGTTGTTGACGAGGATCAGAGCCTGTTAAAGGTGACATTTCTTGTTATGGATTGAGGTCATTTTTACTTGTTTTTTTTTTCCAATAATTTAACCAAATGTACTGTAAATCAAGAAACTAAAAAGAAATTGTAAACAAGTCTGATTGGTTGTTTATCCATGTCCTTATAAATTTATTTCAAGAATAATACATTATTATCATTTTAAACATCCACTGAAAGAAAACAAAATATACAATCTGTAACAATTTAAAATAATGGACACACATTTGTATGAATTACAGTGTCATAGCTGTTGTTCTTATTGTGCTGCCCTTTCCTCCACATTAGCCCTTCATGGTGAACAGGGACGCTTGGAGAGCATGGCAGGTACTGTAAAATATAAGTGCAACAACACTGGCACACTGGTCTAGTCGATTTGATGGAAACAGCGGCAAATCTAAATAAAGTCTCCCAATCTACACTTTAAAAACTGACACATATGCAATTCAGAACGTTTCACACTGACAACTGTCACAGTAGTGAATGGTGGAGTTTTCAGTCTACTCCAGAAAGAGTCTGCGCAATTCTCATTTTGATTAACTAATAATTGAATCCACTCTGGTTAACTTAACAAAACAAGAAAACTATATATATAAAAAAAAGTTGTTCTCGCAGATTATCAATAACTGAGGTGTAACATTCATAAAGCCCCCCATCACTGCTCCAGGTGACCCACTAAAAACATCAACTAGCTTGTTGAAGTGAACGATCAACAATTTCTATGTGGTTACACAGTCAACATCTTAAAAGTACACACACATTTTTTGTATATTATGACTCTTAAAATATGTACATCTAGTAATAGGGATGAATTGTCATGGGGACGAACTGTCCTTGGGACGGATTGTCGGCGAGATGAATTGTCGTGGGGACGAATTGTCCCTGGGACGAATTGTCACAGGGGTGAATTGTCTGGAACGAATTGTCATGGACCCATGGATATCACCTGCGTTCTGGGGGTTACAGCAATAATAAAGTACTGAGTCATGTAACCTACAAAGTACAAAAAACATTTGTAATATCCTACTCGTGAACAGAAGGTACCTTAACTTTTGAAGCATAAAGTCACCCAACTAGCTTTTCCATATAAGATTAAAGGTCATATTTAATTGGCACCGTGTTTTCCCGAAGATAAGACAGTGACCAGTTGGTTATAGATTTAATACCCCATGCTTACCTTAGGTGATCACATATAAATCACGTCTGTGCCTAACCCATGTATCGAACCAGTCTTTACTAAATCATGCCAGTAACAAGCTCAAACAGTGCATTTGCTGCTCTTAGAGATGGGGGCAGGTCAGGACCTGAGGTTACAGTGCAACCACTCAGCCATAAATAAAATGGTTTATTTTTCTAGGTGCACCATTCATATGTTCCTGGTGTTGCACACATGCAAAGATGCCCAGATGTGGGCCCATCTTTCACCACTCTGTATTTCTTTCAAACTGAAACTTCGTGTTTGATTTTGCAAATCTGACAGTGTAAAGAGGTAAAGTAAAATAGCATATTACTACATTTAAAAACACTTAAAATAACACACATCCTGTGACCAAACGGATACATTGCATGAAGTACACTATTTACATTGTTTTATTTAAGTTTAAGTTGAGCAGAATTTTTCCACTTCAATTGTTTGTGTGAAAGTGCTTAACAAGTACATTATGCTCTATAAATACCAAGTTTGTTGCAAGTGGCACATATATACAAAAGACAAATAGGACTCCAAGAACTTCTTATTTTTCAAACCACGGGGTTAGTTATTGATATTTCCCAATTTTGGGGGTGAAAAAAATATTTCATGTCAATGGCATTTCTCCATAAGATTCCAAGAAGATTACAGGAAATATGGTAAATTAATAATTGCTTTCCTTAATCTCTTGTACACTGACTTTGCCAAAGAGATTCTGACCAAAAAAATAGACTTCATCTTACATGTAAAATATGTAGGTTCTTGAAGTCAAACTCTCTGATTTCAGTGATTTTGTTGTTCTGCAAGTCCAGAAGAGATGCATCTGAGGGGATATCAGTCGGCACATTCTTCAGACCTGAAGTGGAAAAGAAAAACTGTTCATAAATGCCTATGTGGTTCAGAGCAGATGTGACTCAGTTTGTACACTTATTATTTTTTATACAGTAATGTCTATGGAATTCAACAAGCTTTGAT
The DNA here is from genome assembly GCA_030684275.1 of Acipenser oxyrinchus oxyrinchus. Lineage (NCBI taxonomy): Eukaryota > Metazoa > Chordata > Actinopteri > Acipenseriformes > Acipenseridae > Acipenser > Acipenser oxyrinchus. The sequence continues at coordinate 26,805,080 of CM060256.1, read as the reverse complement.
TTTAACTTGCGTAAGAAAAAGAGAGTTGTTATTTTACAAATGATCAGTTGTTTACTGCTAGCATGTTACCTATTATATACATTTAATTCTGTATGGCATTGGATAGTTTAGTTTAGTTTATTACAGCAGACAGTTTATTCAAATTGTGTGTGCTACATAGAGCATCTGTTTTTATTTATTTATTTATTTATTTATTTATTTATTTATTTGCGAACTGCATATTAAAATAATCCTTACTTTTCTTTATGTCTGTGAATTATAAAAACAGGTGGTTCAGTTTGTAAAACTTTAAGTATCCAAAATTAGTTGAATGGACTTACTTACAGGAGGAAATTATTCTGTTTTTAGGTCTAACTAGAACTGTATGCTTGTGTCTTTTTTCAGTCTGAATCTCTCAATTCCCAGTGACCTCAGGACTTGACTTGTTTGTTCCAATAAAATGTTTTATTACTTTGCTATCAGACAACTAAATTACAGGAAACTTTTTGTTTTTGTCTTCCAGCTGGTAATACTCTCCCAATAACGCAGTGCTCTTAATACAGTCACGGGGAAACCTGGGGGATACATATTAATGCATGACTCTGAGTGAATGCAGTAATGCAGAAAGAAGACACGGCAATGGAATGAATGAACAGTTTTGAATGAATGATATTTGCAAGTATATGAATTAGATGAATGTCTAATGCCAGCGGGCAGGAAAAATGGCCACCTCCCCCTAGACAAGGCACGCTGCAAAGTGAAGGCAGGGGAGGAGGACCAAACAAACAACGAACGATAAGGGCCGTAGATGAAGTTGGTATGATGATTACGTATTTGATTAGGGGTGTTTACTCCTTTCAGAAATACAACTAGTTTTCCAAAGTGAACTAAAACAGAAAATATTGTCATTACAGTGTAATTTATGTCATTGAAGTGTCATTTATGTAATCCAATCCCCATAAATACCTTTTAAGTATATTTTAAACACTATTACAAATTAAAAGCAACACTTGGCAAAGTTTTAGTCAGGAAATAATTTGTTCAAGGCAGACAGTGTTGTTCAGTATGCGCTGCTGTTTTTTTCAGCCTTGGAGAAAAGTTCTTAATGTCCCTGTTCTGCAGTCTTTGTTAGCAAGAATAGAGAAATATGTTACAGTTGTCAGATATTGAAACAATACCCTGCACTTTATTCCAGTGCTTTACCAGAGAGCACATGCATGACTGTCACCTTTTGTAATAAAATGCATACATGTTATTCTGCTTCCTAGTTTCATACTTGTATTGCACAATATGTTTCAGTTGTGCATTCTTTGGGCCTCATTTCTGAAAAGGCACTAAATTTGGAGTTAGTGTGCACCTAAACTAGTGAGCCTAACAGACGCGATAAGTCTAAATTTTGTGTCCCATTTCCTAACGGCGAACTCATTAATTTACATGCATAGTATCTGGCTAATTTACATACCATACAGTGCACGCTACATCGCTATTTTTGAGCAATGATTTTATATTCACAATAATATCAGAGACTTACTCTTGACCACCGTGATATCAAAAGCCTCAGCAGTCCTGGCTTATCTTTTGGTCAGTAGCTTATTGTGAAGGTGGAGATGGCTTACATTGACAGAAAATGAGTGATCAACAGACACAGCACTCAACAGGAGACAGGCAGAGGCAACATAAAGTGAAACTGCACTGCTTACCTTTTAATTTTAACATGTATTCCTTGTCTGATGTAAAAAAAAAAGAAACCCTTTTCCTTTCTCCTTTAATGCATATACATTAAAAGTAATGGCTCCATGGATTGGGCTGACAGTGCTATGTGAGTACAATCAATAGCACACGTCCTGTCAACCTGTCCTCTGTGGGAAATTGTATGTAATTCCCTGTGAGTTTTAGCAGGGCTTTTTTGTGTGTAAATCATAGTTTATTAAATAGGTTGCAGTTAAAGCTGAATGACATAGCTTAAAATAAATAGTTAATACTCTAAAGCAGGGGTGTCAAAAATATGGCCCGCAGGGCAATTTTTGGCGGTCTGTCCATTACTTTATAAACTTGCATCTATGTACTTTATCGTTTTGGAATTATTTAAAACAACCTGCCTCTTTAATATAACAGTTATTCAACATGTGCATTCTGCATTGTATGAGTGACATTCCAATTAAGCCAATCACAGCTCACAGAGGTAGTAAAATAGCCAATCAAATAGCACACAGGATCCATTTCCTCACGCACATAATTTTGATTAGGATAGCGAAGCGAAGGCTTGTTTAAACTATTTATTTTACTTTGTGTGAAATTTAAAATCAGTAGCCAAAAAGTAATTGGAGATGTCATGGAAGTGAAAGGTGGAGGCGGAACACAGAAGATTCCAAAATCATTAGCCAGATTATTTTTTTCACTGAATAATGTTGACGACAAGGCAACATGTCTGATTTGCTGTGGAACGGTTGCAGTTATGAAAGATTATAACATCATACAACTTCACTATGATACGCTGCACAAAGCAATGTATTTTGAGTTTACTGGAAATTAAAGAAGCTATGGAGTCTCAACAAAAAAGAAAGGACATTTTCAACTTCAAGAAGCTATGGAAAGTGCAGAATTACTTTACTAACTGGTAGGATTACAACAGGGGGTGCACCACATATGACTAAGTAAAAGTGTGGGTTGGCTAGCAAAGTGCTGGAAAAAAAAATAAAGAAAGAAATGCAGAGGTACCCATTTTCTTACACTGGATTCTGCATCAACAGGCATTATGTGGAAAAGTTGCAGAATTAGAACATGTAATGAGCATTGTTATCAAGTGTGCAGAAAAGAAGTCAAGTGTCCGGACAGAAGTCATAAAAAGGTACATTTCATAGTGGTACTCGCATTTTCACAGCTTGTCAGTATCTTTTTTTTCAGTGCTGTTAAAAACGTTGTATTTTGGAATATAAGTTAAATATTGAGGTTTCGCATTATATACTCAGACATCATTTTTTTACTGTGAGATTTCCATTGAAAGTAAAATACTATTTCCTCCATTATATTACATTTGTGATATTGAGTTTTTTGTCTGTTCTAGGAAAGCTGCTTTTAGTTAATGTGTTTTGTGTAAAGTAGTATATTTGAGTATATTAACCTACATACAATTTATATAGACATTTTCACGTACATTACATATATATATATATATATATATATATATATATATATATATATATATATATATATATATATATATATCAGTACTGTGCAAAAGTTTTAGGCAGGTGTGAAAAATGCTGTAAAGTAAGAATGCTTTCAAAAATAGACATGTTAATAGATTATATTTATCAATTAACTAAATGCAAAGTGAGTGAACAGAAGAAAAATCTAAATCAAATCCATATTTGGTGTGACCACCCTTTGCCTTCAAAACAGCATCAAGCATCAATTCTTCTAGGTACACTTGCACACAGTTTTTGAAGGAACTCGGCAGGTAGGTTGGCCCAAACATCTTGGAGAACTAACCACAGTTCTTCTGTGGATATAGGCAGCCTCAGTTGCTTCTCTCTCTTCATGTAATCCCAGACAGACTCGATGATGTTGAGATCAGGACTCTGTGGGGGCCATACCATCACTTCCAGGACTCCTTGTTCTTCTTTACGCTGAAGATAGTTCTTAATGACTTTCGCTGTATGTTTGGGGTCATTGTCATGCTGCAGAATAAATTTAGCCAATCAGATGCCTCCCTGATGGTATTGCATGATGGATAAGTATCTGCCTGTACTTCTCAGCATTGAGGAGACCATTAATTTTGACCAAATCCCCAACTCCATTTGCAGAAATGCAGCCCCAAACTTGCAAGGAACCTCCACCATGCTTCACTGTTGCCTGCAGACACTCATTTGTGTACGCTCTCCAGCCCTTCGGCTAACAAACTGCCTTCTGCTACAGCCAAATATTTCAAATTTTGACTCATCAGTCCAGAGCACCTGCTGCCATTTTTCTGCACCCCAGTTCCTGTGTTTTCGTGCATAGTTGAGTCGCTTGGCCTTGCTTCCACGCCGGAGGTATGGCTTTTGGCGCAAGTCTTCCATGAAGGCCACTTCTGACCAGACTTCTCCGGACAGTAGATGGGTGTACCAGGGTCCCACTGCTTTCTGCCAGTTCTGAGCTGATGGCACTGCTGGACATCTTCCGATTGCAAAGGGAAGTAAGCATGATGTGTCTTTCATCTACTGCAGTAAGTTTCCTTGGCCGACCACTGCGTCTACGGTCCTCAACGTTGCCCGTTTCTTTGTGCTTCTTCAAAAGAGCTTGGACAGCACATCTGGAAACCCCTGTCTGCCTTGAAATTTCTGCCTGGGAGAGACTTTGCTGATGCAGTATAACTACCTTGTGTTGTTGCTGTGCTCAGTCTTGCCATGGTGTATGACTTTGACAGTAAACTGTCTTCAGCAACCTCACCTTGTTAGCTGAGTTTGGCTGTTCCTCACCCAGTTTTATTCCTCCTACACAGCTGTTTCTGTTTCAGTTAATGATTGTGTTTCAACCTACATATTGAATTGATGATCATTAGCACCTGTTTGGTATAATTGTTTAATCATACACCTGACTATATGCCTACAAAATCCCTGACTTTGTGCAAGTGTACCTAGAAGAATTGATGCTGTTTTGAAGGCAAAGGGTGGTCACACCAAATATGGATTTGATTTAGATTTTTCTTCTGTTCACTCACTTTGCATTTAGTTAATTGATAAATATAATCTATTAACATGTCTATTTTTGAAAGCATTCTTACTTTACAGCATTTTTTCACACCTGCCTAAAACTTTTGCACAGTACTGTATATATATATATATATATATATATATATATATATATATATATATATATATATATATATATTTTTTTTTTTCTCACAGTGCGGCCCAACAAATGAACAGTCTTAACTTAAATGGCCCTTGCTGCCAGATTTTTCCATTCAAACTAATTTTCATAACAAAGTAATTCAGCAAGATGTATTTATTTTGCGTTAGTTAATCAGTGAATCAAACGAACAAATCTGTTGAATTGATTCACTAAACTGAATTAATCAAATGAACTGAGTTAGTAAAAAGAATTGAACTGCACATCACTAGTTTTCAGGCCAGAAAAATAGCGCTCCTATCAGTGGTTAAAGCCTGGTGTCCAAACAAACTAATTATCGCTCACTTTAATGTGTGCAATATAATTATTGCCCTTTAGTAAAAATGGTGTGAATGAAGCTCATCTCATTATTCAGAGTGGGGTGCCTCATTTAAATGCATTATCATGCATTACCACACAAATCACATTGTCATTCTGATAACCATAGTGTGACACAATAAAATGAGTGTGCACCATAATATGCCCACTATTTTGCGTGATAATTAATAAAATTGCAATAGTAAATACGGAAATCATTAACGTGTATAGTAATTGCAATTATCATGCACCATAAAGTTTAGCGCCCTTTTGTAAATGAGGCCCCTTATATATTAACAGGTGGTGGGAACTGTTGAACCACAAGCTACTGTGTTTACAGTGAATGTGGGATTTGAGTGCCTTTGATCATATTTAAAGTGACTTGGCACATATGGGCTATCAGGAATTGGAGCATCTTGATGATGTATTTGAGGGGCAGGAATAAGTCTTGATGTTACACTCTACAATGCTCTACATACACACTACTAAAGAGATGTTCATTAGCTCCTTTAACTATAGTCAAACTTGCAATTCAATGTTTTGTATTATCTGTCTGTTTCCCCAAATTATTTATTTTCTGTTTTAGTGAGCTTATTTTATTAATTGTTTATTTTTAGAGTTTATTTAATTAAAATTACACCCCATAGGGCGGGCAATTCATACCCCTTAAATAAAAACATATGCAGGTTATATAAAAGTCTTTTTTTCTCTAGTTAGTGGATCTAATAGCTATGTTATGTTTTATGTATTAGGTAATTTTAACAAGTTTGAGGGCTGGGCCTCTGCTTAGACCATTTTCATTAGAAGCTTTTATGAAGAAAAAAAACGGTATCGCCTCTTCCCCATAAAACATGAACATCATCCAAGAGGTCTGGAGAACATATCTGTTCTGAGACGTCTGAATGCCAAGATTGCCTAAGAAGATGTGAATTCAGAGTTCTCTCTGGGCCCATTTCCTCTGACCCTGAAGCATGACTCATATGAGGTAATGGAATGGCTTCCTCTAATATCAGCCTGTCTGCCCTGCTTTTTTGCCAAGATATATATTTGTTATTAAATTCTGTGTTCCATTTCAGTGTTTTGAGAGTTCTAAAGCAACTGAGACTGAAGCAATTGAAGCTTTCTGTTTCTACAAACCAGGTCAAGTATCAAAAGCTATGTTACCAACACTGATATGTTACCAACACTGATACTTGCCAAAATAATGCTCTCTACCCATTGTAGAAGTAAAACTTAGTAGAGTGCTAAAGCAGTTGAGATCCAATAAATCCCTATTTTTTTTCACTGCCTTTTTGAGGTATATTTTCCCAGCCCTGAATTTCATGCAAATGGTATTCTCTGTTACCACTTCTAATATGATATTATATTATATTATATTATAATCATAAATGTATTCAAAGAGCAAGGCAACAGCTTGAAGGAAGCCAATTGATCTAAAATCATTCATTATGGCCATGATGCTGCAGAGTCTCTCATAAGCAAAATCTGTGTGATGTGACATCTGCAAAGGTGTGGAGAATACAATTTTTATTTTTTTTTTAGAAAATTGGGAGAACCATTATAGACAATAATGAAAGTAAAAACATTTCTATAGCTACACTTCTCTGGACTATTAGTAAGACCTCCTAAAATAAATTCAAAAATATACTTTCTACCTTTATATATTTACATATTAGATCCTTACATATTCACAAATAGATTGCTGTTTTACAAAAAATGACCATCTTATGTGCACACGAAGTACCTCCAATAAGAAAATCATTGGTTGTCATAAAAATGTGCATACAACATTTTCACACAGACAAACCGATCAAAACACTAAACATGAGAAAGGAGAGAAGAAAGTCTGGAACCAGTGACATGCATCTGATTGGCATGAACTCTAAGGTCTCAGATGGGCAGTTTAAATAGAAACACATGGAAAACCAAACATTTGTTTAATTTTAAAACATGATATCTGGTACAACACCAAGTTAAAGTTCCCAGTTTGTTTGCCTTACTTTCAATAAGTATGTTACATGTACTAGTTCATTTAATCTCAGAAGTGTATTTAGGGTCAAACATGCTGCAGTCAGTCAATAGTGGAAAAGGAGAAAAGAAAGCATTGAAGCTGTGAGGACAACTTCACTCTGCAGGTGAAATGACCAAGAAAGGATAAAACAACTTGAAGGTAAAGCTTGGAAACAGACTTCTTTGTCAAAGTATAAAAACCTGTGTTGGAATTATTTATTTAGTTACAACCACTTAAAGTGATTTTAAATACAAGGTGAAGGGGAAGGTTAGCCGTAAAAGTCCTACCTAAATCTGAGCACTGGATCACTCGGAGATGGCACTGGCATCCAAAGGGACAGACCGGCCCTTCAGGTACATCTGGTCTCTCAATTGGTGGCCTTGGCCCAAATACGTTGTCTTCAGTTTCTGGTTTTCCAGACCCCTCATCTTCCAACATGAAATCCAGGAAGCCTGTTTGGCGAAAGGGTTTTGCCCAGGCAACTGTGGCCAACAGCAGGAGAAGGATGGTCGATTTCATGATTGAGATCTCACAGACGACACAGAGCTTGAGAAGACCTAAAAGGAAATGATAATGTTACAGAGTGCAAGGGAAGACTGGATCACTACAAGGAGCAATATCCTCTGTTGGGTCTGACTTTGACAAATATTTTTATAGGTATATTTGTTGAGCTACACAACTGATGTAAAATGAGGCGGAGAGGCATAACACTGTGCATGGTGGTACAGTCATCTCTATGTCCTAAGCCTGCAGATACAAGCACAATAGAGAATATTCCACAGGACAGAAAACACACAGAATTTCTTGAATGCTTTTCCTGACAATGTGAAATATGAAATAAGATCAGTGTGCATCCCTTCTAAAAGAGGTGATGTGCTGTGTCATGTAATAAGGAACACACATTTTTAGAGGGATTTACGTGGATAATGAATCTGAAGAATAAAAAAGCTAGCCAAAAATGTTGATCCAATCTAATTTACGAGAAAATACCTTTTCTCTTCCCATCCACACCGTGTGTGTCATTCACAATGGAAGACAAACCAATGAGAATATCTTCTGGGAACTTCAACAGGATTCCAAATGCATCCAGTGCAACACAATCCTCTTGTACTCTCTCCTTGTCTTCATGAACAGCTTTTCTCAGTTTTAAATGCCTCCTAGCAGAGTATGGGGAAGGCACTAGCTGCATGACTGTCACTTACATAACTGTTTGTATTGCCCAAATACCCCCAGATTCAACATGCTTCAGAGTTTGGTTTGGTGCACACTCAAAATAATTATATAAGGGATATACAGCTGGATATACGACCTGTTATACATGTAAACTGCTAGTCCCCATCAGTGAGATAAATGGTCTGTGAAAAGAAGCCCATCTAGAGAGCCTGCAGACTGGGTGGGCCCTGTCCTTTGAAGGCAATGCATTTGCTGTCATAGAAATAATATTGAAGCACTTATTGTGCTTTTCTAAACTGTTTGGCAGGAGACAAATGCACATGTTTCCCAGCTGAACAACCAGGCTCTGTGTCTTCTATCTGGTTTGCTTGTGGTGAAATTTGCTTCTAAGCTGTACGGATTTGAGATCAAACCTATCAAATGAATTGTCATGTGTGGTGTTAGCAAATAAGCCACTCCTGCTTGAAAGAAATGATACACCAGCAGCTATAATCTATAAGTGCGACCCAACAAGTAGAATGCAAATAAGTTCAGTCACTATTAAGTAACAAACAGAATTGTGCAATTCCACTAAATGCATTACTTCTTATTTTGAGTGTGGTAATAGTAATATTTAGTCAATTAAATCAGTGAATTATGCATCCATTTGAAAATTCAATGTATGCATGCATGTACACCTGTATGCTACTTAAACCTACTTTCTGTGCCTGAAGTGAATCCCAGTGAATTTAACACCCAACAGGTAATGACATGTCTAAAATAAAAACTGCTGAAATTTTATTTTGTGTTTTACTCACTGAAAATCACACAGCTGTTTGGCAACAGAAATGTTAAGTTTTAAAATATCTCTTTTATTAGATCGCTTGGATGTTTGAGTGACATATTGGCATTGCATCATAGACAGCTGATGTGGTTTCTCTACATAACAACGCTCTTTAGAAAATGAATTTGAAATCCTGAAGATAAATGAATTACATGCCAATTTTAAACAAATATGGTTTTAGTTAGTATTTAAACTCCCCAAGATATATACTTCTTGAAGTAAACTGTGGGTTTCGTGGTTAGCAGCAGTAGTTGGTGGTTGGAACACACATTTACTGTGTCCTTGTTGGTTTCCCTAGGTCTAGAGCTAGTTCATAAATTCATGTTTGGGATTAGTACAAGCCTAGTGTGTGGCATGTCACTGGATGCAGGCTGTTTCAGCTTTGTAACATTTTGCCCCAAGATTGTGTTTTTTTTTCAAATTTTATTTTAATTGAATACTTTCTACCATGGCCCCTGAATATAGGAAAACTATCAAATTCAACCTGGATAATTTTATTTTGCTATCTCTCTGTTCTAACCTATTATTCACTCACCTATTACATCTCTAGTTTCCAAAAACATATAATATACCCTAGTAGTAGTTTTCCTCATATCACTAAATATTTTAAATGTCTAAACTAATGACACCCTATAATTGAACACAGAAACAGATGGTATTGAATACTTTTAACGTCTTGGTCTTGGTGGCTCCAACAAATGTCACAATATCCTGAGAATCCCTCAAAGAAACTATTCAAGGTCACATTAACCTGTTTTAACAATTGTTATATTTTATATTAGTTAATAGTTAGAATACATCGATTGAGATGTGAATTAGGTTACTACCATCTCATATTTAAGGATGTTCAGCTCATTTTGTCAAGCCCCCAGCTGTGTTCTTCTTTGCAGAAATACATAATAAATTATTGCCTCAAGGCTAATATATTCCCAAATTGCAAATCACTTAGGAACGTTATATGTTGTGGAAAATGTTTAGTCCTTGTTGGTTTTGAAACAAATAATTTGTACTAGTTGCATGCATCATTATAATTCATGCCTGAATAAGCCATTCTTTATGTAGCTATTTGTTCTTACTTGAATGATGCAACATCCACAGAGCAGATGATCGGTCAAGGTTGGGGTTCTGTAATTTTCTAATCCAAAAACATGTGTATACAGTACCTATTTAGAAACAGCTATTGAGTTAAGCTGTGAAAGGCATTTCAATTGTATAGTACGTATAGACACAAAAACAAATACATGAATATATGAATAAGCAACCACAATAAATTGTGAAGTGGCAATGTGATTAATTTATAAAAATTATCAACAGAGGTAGGATCTGTGTGGTTGCTACTTTTTATGTTTTCAAATCTGCATAACAATGTAAAAATAATGGAAAAGTCCTGCTGTCTATCCCCTACTTAACTGACAAAACTACATACAACAGTATTTCTCACATTAAGTATTCATTGCCTACTATTACTTTCAGGCTTGATTATTTATTTAGGTGTTAAGATAATAACAGTTGCACTGTTTCCGTATATACAGGTAACTGTATTATTAGGATTACTAATTCAAAGGTTCAAGGACATTTACTATAGTGCTCTGTTGTTATCTGACTATTAGATAATGCCAAAAGGGGCCTCTCTTATCCAGTATAACCCTCAGAACCATACAAAGGCTGTCAATTAAACTCAACACAAAGTTAAACAAAAAACAATTACAGTAAAAGCAAGCATAAACAGAAGGTATTACTTCATATTGCCTTTCCACAGACAATGCTGGTATTTTTACAATCAAACTTCACTTATAAATCTTTCCTGTGTTTCTCTGCCCTTCAGGTACAGTCTGTTTAACTTGCTGTCTGTATAGTAAGTAGAATTCTATGACAACGGATAATTATTATTATTATAACAAAAAACATCAGTTTTTTCTGTTAGTTCTGGCCTGGAATGCATGCACCAATCATTGTCAAAATCTTTGCACAGCTTTTCCACAGCATAATCACTTTCCAAATGTAGCCAACTCTATGCTGCCAACTCTCACTCATTTTGGGGTGAGGCTCATACTTTGTGTAAATGTTTCTTGCTTTGACCTTACTCGAAATTACGATTGTATTCTAGGGGATATAGATCATTTTCTATTACACTTTATTTAAGAAACCATCATATTGAGTGTTTACAAATGGCATTTTTCCAGTAGTAGTTTTCCAGTAATTTTTCACAGGAGCCCCTCCCATTATTTTTAGTATCCTCAAGCATAACCGTTAACACACAGGACTAATAAGTAAAATGCATTTTATTTTCTTTCATGAACAAAATAATAACTAGCCACAAATCTATTTATGCTTTATTTCTATGTTTACAAACTCACTCTATAATAGATCAAAAGAAAAACAATGCTCAAAATGTTGATTACATAACAGTATGTCCTCCTGTCTTTCTGTTTTTCCTATCTGCTTATACATGCATGTGGATAGTCACATGAAGTGCTTTGATAAAAAAAAGCTCAGATATGCCTACTTTACACAACAGTAGCAAACAATATTATCTTAATCAGTTAGCATATAACTAAGTGTTTTGACTTTTTATTTGTCAGATACACTGGTACCTTAACTAATAACTTTGCAAAGTGAATGGCTACCAGTTTTGACATGTTGTGCAGAGATTACATTCAGCTTTTTGAAAACTTCTGCAAGAACTGATATTAGCCCTTTTGCCTGCATGGTCACCAAATAATAATAATAATAATAATAATAATAATAATAATAATAATAATAATAATAATAATAATAATTTACACCCCCTGGTAAAAATCTATGAAAACACAATCCATCCATTTGAAAATCAGAACACAATTTTAGCTTCATACATCTCATCAGCACTCACTCTTTACTCATTAATTCCAATAACCATATTATTTGCTGATTTTTTTATTAAAATGGTAACAACACACATTTCTTTGTGCAAAAAATAACATTTTAAAAAGTGGCATGCACTGATTTTATAAAAAAAAAAGGCACCAATGCAGGAGCCCTATTATTTCAGCCAGCCCTAAGCCATTTTTCTATAGTTTGCAAAAAACAGATTCTCCTTGCCCTGCTTGCAAAAAAAGCTGCATGCATAGTGAGTGCTTCTCCACTCTAATATTACTTTGATAACAAGAAGCCATACCTGTGTCTTTTTTCCCAAATCCAGGAGGGGGAGGGGGTTTGTAGTGCAGCTCTCAAGGCCGATGTGTAATTGCACTAAAAAAGTGTTCAGCCAAAGCAAAGCAGGTGTGTGGAGCTGAAGGAGGAGGTGTGGGCAGAGAAAGGGTGGGTCCCGTTAGTCCTTTTTCAATGGATGACAATTGGTAGATAACTCCCTCGGTACTCCCTTTCTAAAGCACAGTTTGAATCACAAGAAAAAAAGAAGGCAAGTCTCAGTCAAGGAACACAACACAAGCTGACACCCACACTACATCATATGGTAATGATACGTCCTCTGTCTCTAAGCCAAGAACACTTTATCAGCTCCCCCCCTCCCCCTCATTTGGGGGGTTTAATTCTTTTACAAATCCCAGACTGCTGTGCTTGTGAACACCGACCTGCCAGATGGGATTTAGCAAAGACTTTAGTTTTGTTTTGTTTCTCTCTGTTTATCTGGACAGAATTACTAAGTCTGAATAGCCACCTCTTGTTTCAATGAAGAAGGGGAGGAATTCCAGAATGTACACATTTTAGCCATAGATGGTGAATTTTGCAATCTGGGGTCTCACTTTAGTGGGTTAGGCACATTTGTGCTGGTGATTTAAAATACTAGGACCCTGAATTAGACTGGCCTAGTCATAATTCCCCATGGTAATCCAGCAATTCTACTTGATATCAAAGTAGAACTAGAACTTATGCTAATTGTTCAATATTTAAAAGCAATAGTAGACCAGAAATTAACAAAATAACAAAACTCACTATAAAAATCACACATGAATAGGATGTGTAGAACAATTGTATAGTGCGGCAGAAGTGGGCTTGTCAGGGTACAGCAGGAGGTGAGGGATAGTACAAATACTGCATATAGTTTTGACAAATCAATGGTATTGCCACAAACATACTGCTGTGTTCAAACAGTAGTTCCCAATCTCCCAAAATGGCCAACGGAGCTAAGAAAGAAAACGGAACTCCAATACTCAGAAATACTTGCAACGTCCCTCACAGTGCCCACTGGGAGTAAGAGGCAGATAAAGACTGACATCAGGGGAATGGAGGAGAGAGCAATAACTTCACTTACCTGTGGAACAAGGGGACGGATCCATGCATTATGGAGACTAAGTGATTCAAGAACCTGTAAAAGGTCATTCCCAAACGTAACTTACTTTCTTTGATGGTATCAAATAAGGAAATGTTCACCGCCGTGTGAAAACAATTGCTCTCCTAAAACTCTGTAGTGATATGGAAATAGTCGCTTTATGGACATAAACTTGCTACTGCTTCTTGATTCAAATGCGCTGGATTGGATTAATATAAACTGCAAATACAATTAACCCGTCTCTCTGTTGCTATATTCAAGAGCGCCTGATTGTTTGTTTATATACGGGAAAACTCCTTACCCGCCCTGTATGTTAGAGAGGGTGTTCCCGTACAACTATAGTCAGTGCTCCTGTGGAGTTAGGTGTTTGTTTTGTTTTGTGTTGTTTGTGCTTGGAAACCACGGGGAAACAAAGCGCAACTGCGCTCAAGGTAAGAGATTTAAATATTTGTTGTCAGAGTCAGTTTTGGGTTTTCTTTTACTTTGTATTTTTGTGCTTGGCTGGAAAGAATAATATGATTTAGAATCTCCCACGTGAGTGCAGTGTGGGGCTGTTTGTGTATGCTGAACAACGTTTTAAGCCAAGTAACCAAATAACTGGCACAGAGAAAACACAGTGAAAATAAAGGAAGTGTAAGCTGGAATTGTACTGGGGCAGGATATAATTTAATCTTCTGGAACATACTCTACTAACCTTACACGCTGATTCACCAGCATCCACTAGAGGGCAGTGAGAAGTACTTACTTGATCTCCTTCACTGTAATAGAGACCAGTACCCCCTGCTGGACCTGTAACATAGAAACACACCACAGTTTAATTACTGAAAGATATGGTGTCGTGGAAATAAATAGAACAGAAAAAGGGGACTGTATTAAAGACTACTTACCTGACCAGACCAGGTTACGAAATAGACTGGTATCCAATTATGAGAAACTGGGGCCTGGACTAAAAGAAATAATATTTGTGTTTATTTGAAGTTACTTTGGAATCGTACACTGTGTGACAATAAAATTTTGGCAATTCAACCTTGTTCTTCTGACCAATCCTTCACCCTGCAAAACAAAAACACTTGGATACCCACAAACTCGTGAAACAGTCTTTCACATTTGGTGTCAGTGGTGGGATCCAAACTGTGGCCCTTCAAACCGCAGTACCCCTAGCCAGAGCAGCAGGACCAAGTAAAGGGTTGGCCACCAACATGGAGGAAATGCTCAAAGGCCTGATGCAAGGCCTGGCGTTGCAACAATGTGTACACGGATCACACAGGGGAGCATGGCGAACCTCGCTACTGCACAGCAGGAAACCAACAAAGCTCAACAAGAAACTAACCAAGCTCTTCTACAACAGCTAGTTCAATTTACTGAACAGCCCACAAGAGCAGCTTCAGTCCGGTCAACACACGTTTTAAACAAGTTAAAACCCACAGATGATATGAATGCTTACTTATTGGTCTTCGAAAGGACTGTCACAAGAGAGTCGTGGCCTAAGGTAGAATGGGCAGGATTCCTGGCACCCTTTCTGAACAGTGATGCACAGAAGGCATACTTTGACCTGGCTCCTGTGCACACCAACAACTATGACCACTTCAAAGCCAAAATACTGGCCCTCTCTGGAGTAACCCCAGCCTGGAGGGCTCAGAAGTATCATAGTTGGAACTTCAAGACAACCACCTCCCCCTGCTCACAGTTTTTTGACCTAATACACCTGGCCTAATACACCTGGTTGAACCTCAAGGCCAATTCAAGTGCCAGAGTCATCGAGATAATGGTGATGGACCACTTTCTGTGGTCCAAGCCGAGTTCCTATCACAGATGGGTGGGGCAAGGATACCCCAAGAATGTAGATGAGTTCATCTCCTCAGTGGAATGATACATTGCTGCAGAGGAGTTATCACGACAATCTCTGGTGACCTCTCCAAAGTTTTTAGTGCCAACTGCACCCACCGGAAACCATCGTAACCAAACCAAGACAGGACGGTCCCAAGTACCCTGAGGAAGTGATTGTTAGTGAAAACAGGGAAGGTGGTGGTGAGTCTTGGAGTGAACCATTTCAACTTTCGACAGGGCAGTTTGGGAGATCCCCACTCTTGTGAATGTTCTGGAATGTGTAGTCTCCATTAATGGCACATCCATAGACGGTTCCGGAATTAACCCATGTGAACACTTTATTATAAAAAATGACTTGCTGTATCAGGTGACTCTATTGAATGAAAAACAGGTAGAACAGTTGTTGGCACCACCACGTTTTCAAAAGGCAGTATTAGCCCATGCCCATGATCATCTTTTTGGTGCTCATTTGGGACATAAGAAAACATTACACCGAATACTCCAGAGATTTTATTGGCTAGGGATAAATCGAGCTGTCGAGAGGTTTTGTAAATCCTGTCCTGCATGTCAACGTGCCAGTCCCTGACCCCATTTCCGGGCCCCTCTCCAGTCCATGCCCATTATAGACGTTCCGTTTGAACGAATAGCATGGTCTTGGTGGGGCCCCTAAATAGGTCGGCACATGGACATGAATATATGTTGGTAGTAATGGACTACACCACTCGATACCCTGAGGCAATTCCGCTATGGAATATCGCTTCCAGAACTATAGCTAAAGAGCGGATTCAAATGTTTGCACGAGTCAGGATCCCCAAAGAGATTCTGACGGATCAAGGAACCCCTTTTGTGAGTAACCTTATGAAGGAGCTACGTGTGTTGTTACACATCAAGCCCATCCGAACATCAGTTTATCACCCGCAGACAGATGGGTTGGTTGAGCGTTTTAACAAAACTCTAAAATCTATGCTAGAAAGGTGATTTCCAAAGACGGTAGGGGCTGGGATTTGTTGTTACCCTACATAATGTTCACGGTACGAGAAGTTCCCCAGTCATCTATGGGATTTGTAGATTCGTAGATCATGATAAAAAAAATGTCTGAACGTAGATGTGTGTCTTTAACTGTTTTTTTTAAAAGCATCAACGGTCTTAGCATCCCTGATAGACTGAGGAAGGTCGTTCCAAAGTTTGGGTGCATAGCGGCAAAAAACCCTATTGCCCATGGATTGAAGCTTAGTATTGGGTATTGCCAATAAACCTGAGGATGAAGAACATAGATTACGTACTGGTGTGTAACGTGTAAGCAATTCAGCAATGTAGCATGGAGCTAAGCCGTTCAGAGCCTTATAGGTTAACAACAGTATTTTAAAATCAATCCTGCTCTCAACAAGCAACCAGTGCAAAGAAGCTAGAACCGGTGTAATATGTTGTGATAGAGAGAGAAAGGATCGATGCTGTAAATCTCCATCCCGATTAGAAAGGTCTCTGTGTAAGGGGGAAGGTATGCTGCCTCCTAGATCTGCCACCTCGGTGGTAGGTGGAAACCGGAAGGTGACCATATTAGGAGGGGCGTGTAGCTGCAAGTACTCAGGACGATTCCATTGCGGTCAGCTGCGAGGCAGCCCTCTATTGGAGAAACCATGGCAACCATGGCTGACTGCAGGGAGGAGTTTGCTGGGTACAAAGGGGAAGCAGCTACGTCAAAACCTCCCCTTGCGCTGAGAAACTAAATCGACCGGCCGGAGCTGGTGTTTTTTTGTTTTCTATTTTGTATTACGTGTTTGTTTGTGTTTGTCGTTAGAGGAGCAGGAGGACGGAGGCTGTAGCCGCGGAGCCAGCACGTACCCCAGAGCACGCCCTCACCACAGAGCACAACACAGCACAGCGCACGCACCACGATCCCCGAAGGAGAAGAGCACAGTTTTGTGCACGGAGGATTGTGGTTTAAGGAGTGTCTTTTGTTTACCTTTTTTGTCAGGACTTGTTGCTGTTTTACCCCAATATCATCGCTGATAGCGGGGTATATTATTTTTCATTTGGATTATTTTTGTGATATTTTTGTTAATTATTAAAAAGGATTATTCTTTGGGAGACAACAGTCTGGACATTCCACATCTTTTGCACTGCACCATTCATCCTGTCACATATGTGCACCCAGTTTAGTGCCAGTTAAAATGCGAGCAACGGAATTCTGAATATATTGTAGCCTGTTAATAGCAGTCTTAGAGACACCTGCAAACAATGCATTGCAATAATCGAGCCAGGAAGAAATAAAGGCATGAGCTAGCCTTTCTGCATCAGGCACAGAAAACATAGGGCTCAGACGAGCAATGTACGTCCCTGGCGGCAGCACAAAGGAATATCCACTACAAACTGTCCTCAGGACATAAGATGATTCTTAATGGTTAAGTTTAGGGTTAGGGTTAGGTTTTAGGGCTGGGGGTGCTTAAGGTTAGGGTCATGGTTGGGTTAGAGTCAGGATGGGTTGATGTCAGAGATGACAAGCTCGGAAAGTGAAAGGTGGGAGTGCTTGGCAAATGCCTTACAATCATCTGATGCCTGAGGACACTTTCTACTGGATATTCCTTTCCGCTGCTCCATGGCACAGCTCGGTTGTACAGTGGAAAAGAGGCAAAAGGCTCAGCAACACGTCTGAATCCTTATCCTAAGCCATGTGTTCAGGTCATTTAATGTTGACCTACCTTGCAGCTCAATGTGTTACTTAATAAGTAACTCAAGCTGTTGAATACTTTACTCTTTTAAATAATAGATACAAGTCTACCAGCTTAAGAATATGTGTTGTACTTGCTCAGGCTAAGTACTTAATCTTTTTTCAGTTTTCTGCAATTTTTATGTTTTTTTTATGATGTGATCTCTATGGAAAGCAATCAAAAACGCCTTGTGCTGCTTTAGAGCGAGTCAAAATCTCATGGGACAGAAAAAAGTCAAATACGTCATTCTGAAATGCCTCACTTAAACAGTGCCCAACTTGCTGGAAATGTTGTGTAGTGATTTTTAAATAGATTGTATATATTATATATTTTTTTGTTGTGACTTTCTGTTATGTGGAATGTAATATACGAGAAGCAAAATGATGAGTTTTTTTCCTGTTCGTTTTACAGTGCCATTTTCACGTTTGTTTTATTTCAAGTGTTTAAAGTTCAATTTCAGTTTTCGTTTGCTTGTTCAGCTACAAAAAGGCACAAGTAAACCTCATGTTATTACTTTATGAAAACATGTCTATGGCCACTGTTTACTGTGAAGAAACAGTAATGGCAAGGAATGAAAAAAAGTAATAAATAATAATAATAATGCAGTGTCAACTTTATGTACTATTTATTTCGGGTATAAACAAAACAACATTTAATTTGAACTGCTATTTGGCATCCTTTGTTTTTGTAGTTAATTCACTGGGGTAAAGTAAGGCCTACACAAAGTATTCTTTACCCCTGGGATATTTCTCTACTTTAATGTGCTACATATTGTAACGTCTTGCTGTAAAATAAAGGCACACACACAGAGGCCACGCCACCCTGCGCCTGCTGCTATGCTGTCTCTGCATGTGTTTTGAGCAATATAATTGCTTGTATTACTTTTTGAAAACAAACGAATATTGGAACGAATATTTAAATTATGAGCGAATATCCAAACATAAAAATCCTCTTAATTCTTAATTAGTATATATATATATATATATATATATATATATATATATATATATATATATATATATATATATATATATATATATATATATATCATATATATATATATATATATATATATATATATATATATATATATATATATATATATACACACACACACACACACCACTAATTGTCTACTAATTTTGATTTTAAATTCTAGAAATACTGAAAGATTATCATAAATCTTGTGCGACTTATCAAGTAGAATTACTTAATTACCATGGGGAATTCTGACTAGGCCAGTCTAATTCCAGGTCCTGTTATGATTATTATTTAATCTTGGCTGGCTTAATCTGAGTATTGTAAATCATCAGCACAAATGTGCCTAACCTACCAAAGTGAGACCCCAGATTGCAAAAATCACCATCTATGGCTAAAATGCATGCATTCTGGGTACATTATGTTGCTGCAGGTGTATAGAGGAGATCTGAAGGTGTCAGACTTATGGAAGTAAAAGTTATCATGGTTAATGGCTGAATAAGAGCAAGGGTAATAACCTCCACTGCCCCCCGCCCCCACAATAAGGTCACTTTCCTACACCTGCATTGGGGACAGTGCTGTTAGAAACAGAACATATTTAAAGCTAAGGGAAAAGGAAAGGAAGGGACACGCCAGGGGCTGACATGTGACAAGCAGGTTGAAACTTGCCGTAGGATAGAGACAAAAAGCCTCCTCAGGCTTTCCATAAATATAAGCCTAAAGCAGTTTAGAAAAGGGCTCTATATTACAAATCTAAAAAAATCCGCTTTCCATTACCAAACTCCATCCAAAAGCAACAGTAGATCATGGCTAATGTGTACTGTAAGTTAGAACTGTTTCTTTTCATTTCATTTTTGACCACACTTTCCTGAAATTTAATAATACAATTTGACACTCCAGCATGAAAATTAAAATATGAAACCAAAGCTGTGGTTTCTGTAAATATATACACTTTATCAGCAACATTCTAATTTGAGAACATTTTTTAAGAATATTTCCTTTGAAGTAGAAGTGGAGCTTTACCAAACACATAACATTGCTTATAATATGTTTAAAAGCTTCCAATGTTGCCAAGGTGAAAACTACTCTGTTACTTACAGGATTACATTTTGTAGGTCTGTTGTGTTCCATGTGCACCACAGGTTTAATATTTGTAATGCACAGTATGTAATCTTATAGAGTAATTCTGAAACTTTAGAAGATACCTTCTATATTATTTGAAATGCATTTAAAAGATGCTACTTAGAGAGTCTTAAACAAACAGACTATTCAGCTTCTCTGTCTGCTTTTGTTCAGGTGTATTTGAACAACAACATTTAACATCACCATAAACATAAAACATGCAAAGCCTTTCTTCTAAAGAGTGTGTATCTTTGTGTTTCAATGCCCTTCAGAGAATGTTTACAAAAAAGTTAAGTGTTGTAAAAAGGTAACACAATCTAAGGGACCACATTTTCAGATAATTATGTTAGTATTAACTTTGCACTACCCAATGTTTCCTTAGATTTTTGTTAAGAACATAAGAACACATACGCGGCGCATATAAGAGGATTGGGGAGGCTAAGCCTCCCCAGAATAAATTGCCCAAACCCTCACAAGAAATTATTCTGACCAACAAAAAATATTAGTGACAAAAGATCCTCCACTGACTGGACGGCAAAAGTATGGTTCTTGCGAATCTTTCTTACTCACTGTTCGTTGCTGTTTGGGTATTTCCCTTCTTACTGCACTACTAGCCAATCAGCGCCAGCTAAGTTCTTGTTTCTCTGTCGACATTCCTCTCTCAACGCTCCACTGTGCAAACACATTTTTTTATTGGTCTGTAAAGTTTGAGAACGACACTAAAATATATTTTGCTTTATTTTGCATTTCACTCCTTCGGAGGATTTGTTTGTTCCAGAGTACATGTTGGTGTTGATTGTTATAAATATATAAATATAAATATTTCACACTTTACTGGTTGCAAATCCCATAATCATTTCTAGCAGACAGTGTGTGTGTGTGTGGTAGGGTGGGGGTGGGTGGGGTGGGGGTGATGTCCAGTTTTGACAAAATGGAAAGTTGGCAACCCTAGCGTACTCACACAGTGTTCACGGACAGACTCCTACTTCACCCACACCAACACAGACAAAGACAGGCTTTTATACACGAGTACATACCACTAATTACCAACATTCAAACAATAACTAAATTAAACCATCCCCAAATGCACCCAGGTGTTTCCCATTCAGCCATAGGGGCTTCTGGGATATGTAGTCTTTTAGGCCTTCGGCCATGACACTTCTCCTGTGGACTACAAAATATCATACACAGTGCAGGCTCTTGCCCTGCCACAGTAACCATTACATGTAAATTAACACCTACACTTATGTTGCTTTTTTGGGGGAGTATGTGTGTAGTTTAATCAAACGGTACTATTAAATTGTCTGCTTAACCAATCTGTGGTTAACTTATCTCCATCTTAGCCTGTTCACCACGTTATTTAGCTCAGAATCCACAGTGGTGGGGGTAAAAGTGATAATTTCCTTGATTCTCCACGGAAAAGCTAATGGAATCATTTTAGAAAAAAATACTACGGAATATGATCTCCTTGCTGAAGGTGGAAGCTCTTCTTGCCAAATTTATGAATTATGTATTCAATGAAAAAAAAAGTAAGGGAAGGTTGGTATGGATGCAGTGGTATTGTCACATCAAATGAAGCAGTGGTATAGTCAATCAATTACATTAACTTCAGAACTCATTAAATGCAACATTTGCAGGGGATGGGGGGTTAGGTGGGTAGGGGTATTATCATTTTATTTTATTTTGAATGGCTATACCTGTCGGTGAACCTCATTTAAATTGAACATTATGCTAACCAGTGCTATTGAGCTATACATAATCTATGTAAACTCTCCAGCCTCCACTGCAGACGAGGTACTGGTTTTTCAGGAAGGTGAAACCAAAATCTACCCCCTCTTGGCATACTTTTTAATTTCAAAGGAAGGTAGACCCTCGTTTTTCCTTTTCCCTTGGTGCTCCTCATTTGGAAGTGTTAGAATGTTACAACATGGTCAAAATGTTTTACAGGACCCCAGATATTTGGTTCACTTGTATTTTATGCTTTCAATAATATGAAATATGCAAAACATTATCCCTTAACTTGACCAGTAAGACTTTTTTTTTTTGGTCACTTCAAAATTTAATAGATACCGAGTAGAAAAAAAAATCCAAAACAGAGGAAATGAGGGACAATATAATGTATATATTTTTTACCCTGACTTGCTTGTTGTCAACAAAGAATGTGAGTGTTTCCTGTCCATCTAAGTTGTGAAATAGCAGCTGTGCTTTGACGTTTGCAACCACAGGCCTGCCAAATTGATCCCTTTGGATGTGAGTCAGACATTGATTCACCCCTTAAAAAATCCCAAATATTCTGTACAGGAAATGGTAAATTTAAAGCAAAAGTAGAACCTGGAGGCTCTTAGAAGACCAAGTCACAGCACCAATGCGACAGGACAGAAGCTGAGACTGAACTGGCAATCAAGCACAATGTAAACACGTCTTAACATACATGCCAACAGTCCCTACATGGCCGGGGCAGTCCCAATTTCCTAGCAAATGTCCCGCGCGTCCAGATGCATAGAAAGAAAATGCAGAAATGTATCTTTTGAAATTCTTCACAGCTAGTTAGGGCGTTCGCTGTCGGCCTGTACTTTTTTTCTCTCTCTCTCTTTAGCGGCTGCTGACCCTCGTAGGGATTGCGTTCCCATGACCAGATCTCAGTTTATTGACATATGTAAATGTTTTCCGCCTGTAGATGCAATTCCGTCAAAATTGTCTCTCCCAGGTCCATTCATATGATTCATGTAGAAATGCCAAAAAATGTGGGAGGCTCTGGTGACCGACTTCATGGCGTGTGCAAAGCACCGACACGGAGCGAATCCTCCTACGTTTGAATATCCATCTCTGATCTAAAAATGTAAGTATTTTTAGATCAGAGAGCTCCATCTATCAAAATGCGACCGATTTATGACACAGGAGCACTGCTATTTACGACATCTCAGCCGCACTGGAACTCTCCACTTCCAATAAGCTTAAGACAGCTTACACTGTGATTAATGCAATTGCCATTTTCAACGCAAATGTTTGCAGAAACACGACTTTTGATGAGGGCAGGAACAACATGTTTTGCAAAGTTTGTTTCTACAAAAATAAAACGTCAGGTGTCAAAAGTAATCTATCTTGAGAGTGATGCCGATACCACAATGACGAAAATGTTGCACCGGGCAATGAAACACAGTAAGACATATTGTAAACAGATCTGTTTGCTTGACCAAAACATATAAAAAGATACATTTTTTAAATGTCATGTTTACTTTGATATGTTCTACACATTTTACAAAAATGTGCTTGATTGTAAATTATATGAATAGTGTATGTCAATATGTACTTTTTCAGGCTATAATGCGTGGCATTTTATTTATTTTATTTAACGTTACTTCACATATTAACAGTACAGATTGCAGGCTTTTTTTCCTTTAATCCTTTTGGAGCATATAAAAAGATAAACACATTTTTAACTTTATAGCTTTGTTTTTATTTATTTACTTAATTTTAAAAGCGGATTTATAATGTAATTTGGAAATATATGTGTGTGTTTAACAAAAACATTTATGTCTTATTGGAGAGGAGCTTCAGGGCTCAAAATGTGTTGAAGACAGCCGTCAGGACGAGACTGGCATGTAACAGACTGGATACCCTCCTTGTCATAAGAGTGGAGGGACCTCACTGGAAGGAGTTTGATTATAGAAATGAAAAGGAAAGAAGGATCTTCTGCACAACAGCTGCAACAAAGTGACTTGTGTAATGTAGGGACACTTTGTTTATAGCAATTGTTTTATTTTTTTTATCAAGGTCATTTCAAAAGACAGTTCTTACTGACTGAATACTAAATTAAAACTTTGTTTTTACATTTTTTTTTGTTTTTTTTGTTCTTCAGAAACACGGGGTCAGTCAACTCTGTTGGCGTGTATACAAATACTGTGGTTGTGTTGAATTCTAAATCATAAAATATATTGACCCCCTCACTAAAGAAATGTCCCCCTAAAATGTTGGTGGGGGGGGGGAAATGGACCCTCAAACAATAAGTCCTGGAGCAAACACTGCATTTCAAAAACTATGTTTGTTAACTAGCCTCACGTGCGATTTATCAGGTTGATCCATCTGGTAAAATGACAAGTGAAGTAATTTCTGAATTTCTTTTTCTACAAAGTCAAGTTCAACTTTGCTTCTGAAAGTGGTCCGAAATGGCTCAGAATGCACCTGAGAGCATGTACAACCCCAGACCCCCAGTCAAATGATTGGTTTTGCCCCCAGGAGTTTCAGTCAAAATGATCATTGGCCAGTTTCATACATGCATATGTCATATATCCAGTCATACTGGAGGAGCATATTGTTTCCTCACTAATGCTGCTATAGGATTTGATGTGTATGATTTTGAGTATAATGTGGGAGCCATAGGAACGTGAAGGACTGGAGTTAGCCACACCATTCATTTTCGTAGAGCATTCGTTGATCACAGGAAGCGTAGTGTTGAAGGTTCTGAGATGTATAAAATAAAGGTGGGTCCAGCAAATGAAAAACTAGAGTAAAACATATGTAGTTATTCTGAGGGTGTGTGTGGTGGTGGTGGTGGTGGGGGGGGTCTGTAATATGATAACGATGATAACGAGCGTTTGCGTGTATGTGTGTTTCTATGGTATGTTTTTATGGCTTACACAATGCAATTGTTTTATTCCGTTGCACTTGCTTCAGAATGTCTTAATCAAAATCAATCAGTATGAAATAAGAACGTAAAAGATTCCTTGAGAGTATATAGCAATGTAATAGCAAGTGATGGTAAAACCATTTCTTGAAGATGACTGCAGATTTATAAAACTGATTTTCCAATATTACTGGGAAAAGGAGATTGTTGTCAAAAAAACAAAGCAGAAATTGCCAATGCCACGTACTGTCTGTGGGAACAGTTTTAACAAGCTGCAAGATAAACATCACTCACAAGCATCTATTTACCTTAATTCGGTTTTATGTTTAGAAAGTACCTACTTTTAAAGCTGTCATGTATAAGGCTGCTGTCACAAAGCACTATTTGCTGCACAAATCAGTATATGTTTTTCTTGTTGTAAATATCCTTGAACTTTCATGGATATCAATCTCATAATTGTGCTTGTTTTTTGTGTTTCATTCTGTGGTATGTAGTTCATATTTCACCATCTGTGCACTTGCACTACAAAAATGACTTTTTTTTTTTTAAAGTTAACCTTGCTCTCTCTTCTAAAGGTCCTGAGAGCAGTATTGAACTAGTAAAGGGAATTGATAAAACACACATGTCATACTTTTCTCATAGGCACACTTTAATTAGTTCAAAGTCAAATGGCTTGACAGTGCCTAATCCCAAATAGGAATTGTGTAAATTAAATTAAAATGCCCTATGGCAAGTAACTTTTTAACCTGTAGCCACTTACTGAATCCATTCCACTTAATGCCATTGGGTGACATGTTAAACTGATGGGTTTTGACAACATCCAAAGGCTCCTAAATGTAAGACTGCTAATAGCACTATGGATCCACCTAAAGCAAAAAGATAATGTTATTCCATGCAAGCTATTTTTTCTTCAGAATTTAAATGTAAAATGGTTACCATGTTCTGTGGTTAATTTTCCTGTTGTACATTCCATACTTTTCGGATAATGCAGTACATAAAACGCCACGTATTATTGTGAAATATTGCAACAGTTATTCAGACGTGATACTAAAATCTGTATAGTGGCTATGAGCCATAGGTCAGTCTGCTTTTGATTTCTTGCTGTTGTACCACCAGTGGACCTGCACAATGCATCTCTTGTTAGCTTAAAAAATGAGGCAGACTGTACAAGTAAATCACAGCCTAATTTAAATCAGGTGTGCTTCTACAGAAGAGAATTTGTTCACGCCTAATTCAATTACCAAGATCACAGAGCAGTGCATTTGTCTAGAGATCTATATCTAACCAAGGATGTATCACATACATTTTTTTATGTTGAAAGAAATGAATGGACATATTTAGAAAGTATTATTTACACATGTAAATAAATAAAAAGTAAACATCTATTTGTTTGCCTAGAATGCAGAGGTCCCGCTATTAAGGTTGGGATTGTTGCATGTTCAGATAACCCGACGCATGTTAAAACAGTCCTTTATACTCGTGTGCGTGTCTCTCAAAATATTCGGACTATGTAACATTTTGATAGAAACAATATTGAATGAAGAGATAGGAATTAAACCATTACAAGGGACTAATATGTTTCCAGTGCTCATAATACTGTTGCTGTCTATTCTTTAATGTGCCATTGAGATGCCCAGTAAGGCCACACTGTCAGTCCTCTACACAGATCACACAGTTGATAACTCTCTGTAGTGTTTTATACAAAGATACCTTAAGTATGTGTTGATTATGGAAAGTTTTCCTGAATCTGAGCCAAATCTGACAAAAAGTTTATATTATAAGAAAAGAGCAAGACTGCTTATAAATCAAACAAAAAATGGGTTTTGGCTCAGCCCTAATTCCTACCTATTCTCCACTTACGCACTCAGCTATATTAAATGTAAATACCAGTATATAACTTCCTTTAAGCAGAGAAAATTGGCATAATAT
The DNA here is from genome assembly GCA_030684275.1 of Acipenser oxyrinchus oxyrinchus. NCBI lineage: Eukaryota > Metazoa > Chordata > Actinopteri > Acipenseriformes > Acipenseridae > Acipenser > Acipenser oxyrinchus. Next base: position 26,778,446 of record CM060256.1, on the reverse strand, counting down.
AAGGGCAGAGTGCACATAGTTTAAAGCTTTTAAAAAATGATCATTATTGTATCCAGATTTCCTGCAGAAGCTTCCAGTGAAAGCAAGCTCATTATTAATTACAGCCAGTAAGGTAATAAAGGACTAGTGTAAACAGCATTTAGAAACATCAACCTAAATTACCCTCAAACACATCAAAGATATGGCAAAACCCCACCAGCTCAAGGGCAGGGAAGTAAGCATCTGAGCTGATATACACATCAAGAAACAACTTGTCTTTTTCACAATAAACCCATGAAGAGTGCATACCTGATTGTTAAATGTTGTTCAGCCAGTGATTAAAAGAAACTGTGAACAAAACACTTTACAGTAATAAGTATACTTTTAAGCATCTCTGGTCTCAAGAACCATATTGTGTGCATATTCTTAGATTCCTAGAAAGACATAGACTTCATGACACGAGGACACTTGATGAATGACATACCTAGCTGTAAATAAAAGGTGGTCATGCTAGACCATAATAACCCACACCAATATTTGTTTTGTGTTAAGAGTAAACAATGATATGAGAGCAAAATTGAATAATTACAGTAAATTAGGTACAGTACCCTGCTGATTCAGTTTTTGTAGCCGCACTGGAAAATTACTAGTTTCTCCATTCTAGCATGGAGCCCCTAAAATACAGGAAATGTTACTACATACATACAGTATATTGAATTTTTAATTAATAAAGATAATTTATATTTTGCTAAAGAAACCATGGCACCTGAGGACGGCAAGTAGCAAGGTGGTACCCAACGTTTCTGTAAATCTGTTCACTGATATTTGACGATAATTATTACTGTGTTGCTTTTTTTAAAAATTCACTGTACAATCATACTGTTTTACAGTGGTTAAATACTGGATTAAATATTTATGGAAGCTCAAGAGAGACTCAGAAAGCTGGGGACGTGGCAGGGTGTTAGCCAGAGTTTCTGTACATCTTTTAACAACATAATAAAGGAATCTGCAAAACTATTCATGTATACTGGGGTTCTTTCCTGCTATAGAGTTGTACATTGGGAGTCCAGTGAACAGAATAAGAAGCCAGCTATGCCAAGCAGGTGCTGACTCTTACACCTACTGATTATTTAGTTAGGATTTTGCTGGGGAAACATATGAAATGAGAATTTTGTTCAGATCATTAAAAAATGTAAAAAGACTGTATTATACTGTTTAAAAGATTTTTGCATTTTTAAAATTTACATTTAAACTGTCCGGACATTCTGTGAAAGGCATTGCATCAGCTGTTAATAATAATTCACTTCAAGACAGATGCCAAGACATTATAACGAGACAGTATAAGGTATCACAAATATGTGAAGTATTCAGCAGATGTTACTTATCTGACACTTTGCTAGAACAGGAAAATAGTATTTATGGTAGAATGGATATTTCACTTGATCTACCCAAGGGTGCTGTTTATTTAAAAGTAATACTGTCTGAGGAACTCACCTCAGGATACGAATAGAGTGTTTTTTAGGTTGATCAAAAACAAAAATGATGCACAAACTTGATCCCTGACCCCAAAGCCCAATGTATGTGGCATGTAATCCAATCTAAGTAGGGGGTATGAAGGGAAATAAGACACCACAGTTTCCTCTTCAGAATTTCTCTAACCAGTGTGCTCTGAGCTAGAAAGAAAGCAGATTCAGCAGAACCCCCTCCCCTAGAACACTAAATAGAATGTCTGACTCAGTTTTTAACATTTTAGAATGGATGATATGATTAAACAAGGCCATTGTTATGTCTAGGCACCAATGAATCAGCAGTGAAATCAATTTGTATAATTTAAAGATCATTTTTTATTTGTTATACAAATGCTTCACATTCATATCTCTACTCAAGCCACTTTTATCCCATTTGACAACATTACAAAGGCAACTATTACAGTCAATAACCAGATACCACCATATATTGATGATTTTCTAAAATAGTAATTCAACTGTAAAATCAGTCTACACAGGTTGAAATAGTCCTTGCCTCAAATAGCACAGTGTAAAATGAATATCATAACTTCAAAATCAATCAGTAACAAACATTTACAGAAATACGCAAAATGCTGTTTGTTATGTTTCTTCTGTTAAAAAAAAAAACTATATTACATTCCTAACCCTGCCTTATTTATACTTGTGACAGAGACAGAATGATTCTTGGTGATAAATCTCCCTCCCGACCTTTAGGGTGCTGTGTAAAGAGAACAGTGCCCTGGACTGGATGGTCAGACAATTCATTCCCAGGGTTAGAAGGAAGACGGTCATCTTGAAAGCGGGCGGAGCTACGATACACTAAATCATCGACCCGGAAGGGAAACAACGTGGCAGTCGTGGATTGGAGGAGCGGTTACACTAGTTAACCAAGGGGTCATGATTGACGGTACAAAAAGGGGCATAACGAAGTGATCTGTTCCTTTGTATGGTTATGCTGAACCAGAAGGAGAACCTGTGTCGTGAGTTCTTTGTTTGTTTTTGTAGTCTCTAAATACTGTTTGTTGTTATTAGACGGCTGAAACATGATCTGGAGTTGTCGCCAAAGGCCGGCACTTACCCGGACATCATTGCACATTGTTTCACGAATAACTGTATTTACACCACAAGCACTTTAGCACTCACTGTGGACTTGTGTTTGTGTTTTGTGTTAAGTGTGGGTGTTTAGGAACGGGACTATTATTATTTCAGGGCCAACCCAGGGATTAAGAACAGAGCAATACACGCCGTTGTATTGCCTGTTCTCATTGTTATTGTTTACTGCCGTTTTGTCCTCAGACTTTGGATTTACAAATAAAATATCACTGCATCTGGATTATCGTTGTCTGTCTGTTCATTGATCACTGCTGCATTCCTGCACCTGCACACTGTTAACCACTTATACTGTACTGTACAATACTGTACAGATTATTATGTTAAAACTCATGCAATTATCTGTAAACAACTTCCTCCAAGATTGAATTACCCAAGAATAAAAAGTCTTCGGAGCCAATCTTTCTCGTACATGGTCCCTGTAGAGTGGAATAAGCTGCCAGAAACAATCAACTAGCTTGCCAACTATTACATCTATTTAAATTGTCCTTGTATTTTTTTTTTTTTTTTAAATATAGGTTTGTTAAATTAGTCAGGTGAATGGTTGAATAATAATGTCATTAGATCCCTGCAGGGCAATATGGAAAAACAAAATGGTTTATGTCAAAGAGCCATGATTGTTTGCACAAACTTGAAACGTAGAGGCGTACCTGAAGCATCGAAAACAAAAAAAGTTTATGCCACCTCACATCAACCAGATAAAGAAGCAGTGAGTAAAAGCTTTGGTCTCCGAATATCCTTTCCATCAATCTCTGGAAAGTACCTGGCGCATTGCAAAGCCCGAAGGGCAACTCAAATAATCCAAAATGTGTACAGAAAGTGGTTTTAGAGCAATCTGCTTCAGCCACTGGGACCTGATTATACCCGCTAACAAGATCCAAAGTAGAAAACCAGCGAGCACCGCAAAATGCATCAAGGGATTCTTCTATTCTGGGCAAAGGATAAGCATATTTACGCGTCTTGGCATTCAACTGATAGTAGTCCACACACATGCAGAGGCTGCCGTCCTTTTTCTGAACCAGAACTATTGGGGAAGAATAGGGGCTACTGCTCTCCTGAATTACCTGACTGTCGAGCAACTGCCTAATGTGAGTCTTTACAGAATCATACTGTGATGGTGGGATACGTCTGTACCGCTGGCATACCGGTACCTCGTCAATTAGTGGGATCTCGTGAGCCAACAGACTAGTGCACCCTAAATCGCCATCGTTCCTAGCAAAGATATGGGCATACTTTTCTATTAATTATTTAGTCTGTTGCTCTTGTAAGGGTGTGAGCCCATCCCAGTGCATAGATGTCAGCTCTGACAGCTCCTGATGAAAACTAGTGCTACAGCTCTGTGCAGAAACCTGTGCCATATGTCCTTGAGCCACTTGTTCCTCATTAAAATCCACAACCGTTTACAATCTCACATAGGTGTAAAGTTCCTAGTACTTCTCTGGGCCTAACTGAGACATCAATAGTCCCCACATTAACCACAGGGACCTGCATTACCCCTCCCACTACCTGAAGTAAAGAAGGAGAGACTAAAACTCCAGCAGGCAAACTACTCTCATCAGGACCCTGGGGTTCCAACAGTACAACTTTAGAAGCTGTTACGCCCCCTGAGGACATGTTGCAGAAACCCAAACCATGGTCCCGGCGGGAATACACACTGGGGTTTTCCCTTGAACTTTCACCTTACGGATCACTGAAGTACCGGCAATGCCCTCTGCTTTCTGGCACTGAAGTAAAACTTGTTTCCATACTGGGCAGGCACCTGAGGGGACAAAAACAATGACGCACCATGCTGATCGAACAATTCTCGGTAGCACTCACTAATAACATTCATCCCCAATAACCCTGGAGTGACCTCTTTCTGCCCACTAGAACCTGGAGGGTCTTTAACCACCAATACCCCACGTTGAGGAATACACTTCCCCAACACCTGTACTTCCAGCTCCAAGTACCCCACGTAGGGTATGTCCAGACCATTAGCTGCTCTAAGGCATAACCACCCACAATCACAGAGCCTCCCCATACCCCAGGGCATGAAGGCTCGCTTAAAGAAACTCTCAGTAATAGTTGTGACCATTGAGCCAGTGTCCAGCAGGCAGGGCACCAGCACCCCACCCATGTTTACCTGTACCACTGGACACTGACCCACTAACCGCTGGACAACAGTTGGACAAACTGAGGGTTCACTGCTAGAGCCGAGATTGCCCCCGTCTAATGTGTGACTTTGCACATCAGAGGGCACTAGTTTTCTGATGGCTGACGGGGTCTAGATCTTAAAGTTACTGTACTAGATTCCTGGGGTACTGAATGTGTATTTGATACTTGCTCTTGACCACAACGCCTTGCTAAGCCCATCCCCTAGAGAAATAATTAAATAACCTAAAGCCTTGCTTGAACTGAAGACGAGAGTACAATGGGGCTGTTTACTATTGCTATCAAGGACGGAGCAGCACCAGCAACACCATTCTGTTTATGTAAAATCGAATCCACTGCAATGTAAATGTTTTGTTTCAAACTAATAATAACCAAAAGTAAAATATATAATGTACTTACCTGTGTGAAAAGGTGGTGCAGCGGGTGGTGCAAGTCTGAATGGGAAAAAATAGAAGCAGAAATAGTTGGTTAATAGAAAGCAGTACTGAATGCTGAATGCCTATCTCTCTGAAAAGGTGCACATTTTCAGAGAGATATGCGGATGGTTGTTTGGTAATCTGAGTTGTCTATAAAAATACATGTAAACTATAGTAAAAGGAAAAGAAAATACTTACCGTTTGATAATGGTGGTTGCGCTGAATCAGTGTTGTACTATGAAGAGCAACAAAGCATAGAGCACGGCGAAGCATAGGCAAGCACTGTAAAGCCGAGAGAGATATGGCAAACCAACCCCTATACAATTTTCTCACAGCAAAAGCACAGAAAAGTGTAACAATGGAAAGGGAAAGCCTGGTAAAGTATAGAGAAGCACAGACAGCAGAAAATGTAAAGGAAAGTATGGGTCTGCAGAACTGCTTGATATTTATATTTTGGTAGGACATAATATGGATGGAGCCCTAGCTCCTGCCCCCCGAATTACACTTTAAGATTACAATTTGATTCATAAATAAAATCCTTCATGTACCAAGACTATTAAAATCAATCAAAAAATCTATTTGTTTTTGTGTATTTCTGTCTGTATGGCAGGGAGGGCTGTATTTTAATGATTTAAACAATGGTGGCATTTAGATCCTCCAGTGTTTAGATCAATTGGATAGACCCCATTATCTGTTAAATGAACACGGCAACTGCTTCCCTATTTGGAAACCTTAATGGAATACCTTAAGGCAGGCATTTAGGTTCATATTGTCTGTCTGTCCTATTTTAGAAAATAATTTTCTCCAAAATTATAAGCATCAATTGGTTTGTAATGATTAACTTATAGCTTACATAAAGTACTGGTATACCTACAGAAAATTCACTGATAGTTGACGACCAAATCTATTAACTGGCAGGTCTTGCAAGGAAGTGTTCCCCACCCTACTCATTACTTTCCTTCCTGTGCAGGCAATAAGTTTGGAGCCAAACTGGGATGAAAGTCTTATAGCAGGTCTGCTAATCGTTAAGGCAAGCAGTCCAGGAATTCATCAAGACACATCAGGTCATGTGCCTGTTGTTTCCACATTAAATACACATTCAAGAATAATTGTGTGCGTCGTGCAGTAATGCAATTGAATTGTTGGCCTGATTGTGCTGCTCATCATTCAGCCAGAACAGACTTCACCCAGTTTGGAAAAGACGAACTGGAGGCAGGACAGCTTGTTTATAAATGTTCATGCCTCAACTATCTATCTAATTACATATAAGTCTATTGATGTAACTATTTGTGACAGAGATCGAATGATTCTTGGTGTTAGATCTCCCCGACCTGTGAGGGCATTGTATAAAAGGAGCAGAGTATCCTTAACTAAATGGCATGACAATTTATTCCTTAGGGTAGGTGGAAGTCAGTCATTTAGGAAAGGGGCGGAGCTACGATACCCAAACTCAATAACTTGGACGGGAAACGGCTTGTTAACCTAGTGGTCATGAGCGAGGGTATAAATAGGGTTCATAGTGTAAGTGATCAGTTCCTTGGTAAATGGTTAGATATAACCTACAAGGAGCCCGTGTGTATTGTGCTGAAAAATCGTGAGTTTTGTCCTGTCTGTGTTAGTGTCTGTTGTAACTGTCTGTTTGTTATTTTAGACTACTAATCATGATCTGGAGCTGTCACTATTCAGCCAGCATCAAACCCGGACACCAGCACTTTCCTTTGTTCACAGAGAACTGTATTTGCACCACGAGCACTAATATCACTCACTGTTATCTGTGATTGTGTTTTGTATTTCGTGTGGGTGTAGTAAACTGAACTTTGGTTGCAGGTCAAACCCGGGGATTACAAATACCGAGTGATACATGCCACTGTATCACTCCAACATTATTATTTACAGGTGTTTGCCATAAGGCTCTGGACATTGTTAATTAAATCATTAAACACCCTTGCACCTGGAAATCATTGTCTGTCTGTTTTGTATCTACTCTGCACTGCACGCACCTGTATTCACTCACCACTTTGCCACACTATTGTACATATCCACAAACCTACATTAATATATTGTTCTATAACAAAATCTGTGGAATTTTATGATTAAGACTGCATTCATTAAGCGTTGTCATGCCAGTAGATGTATATGAATGCAATTTTCATCTGTTTCTCTGTTTCATCATTTTCAGAATATGACTTTAAACTGCCTTGGGGTGAAATATTGTATAACTCTTAATCTGTATCTCATATGCACATAAACTCCTAACATTTGTAAAAGAGTGCATTTAAAAAAAAATAAAGGAGCTTGTTTCTTACTGCAGTCCCAGCACTGTGTGTTTCCCGTTCCACCTAAGGGTAAGGGTTAGGGATAGGGTTAAGGTTAATATTTGGTTTTGTTCTTACCAATTAGAAAGTGGAGGTGCTTTGGCAGGTATTTTCAATTGAGTTGCTGTTTCGTCAGGATCTCTTTGTAAAAGTCCATACATGAATAAAAATCATGTAGGTTCAGGAATTTCAGAATTCTGCAGTGCTTGAATAGTTTTTTATTTTATATAAGAATTGGCCCTGAATATTTATGCTTCTTTCACAGGCTGCTGTCTGAAATTAGATGTGTTCTTGATTCTCCCCATTTGCAGAAAGCTAGGTACTGTAAAGATTAGGTACAGTAAGTCGGATGAGATATATACCAATCATGCTGAACTCTGTTTGCAGTTGTCTGTAAGACAAGATCCTGCGAGTTTTGTTCAAAATAAGACAGAGCATTACAATATTACCAAGAAACAGCACATTAAGTCAGTTTTAACAGGAACAAAATATGTTTAACAATATAAAAGAATCAACAAACAATGCAACACAATAATATAGCTGGTCCTTCCTGCAACTAAGCTGCATCTTACTACCATAATGGTTTTATTCCTCACAGAAAATGTGCCTTTGCCTCTTGGTTCCTGAAGACAAAAACACAGTTTAGTGAATAGAAGGTCAGCCATTGTTCTAAGTCTAGAATTGAATGGTGCTGTGTTTGCTCCGTAGATGCTATCACTGTGTAACAGAATGCCTAGATACATAGTTACAAGCCATAGTACTTCCCAAGTCTTTTTAGGCTGTCAACCAAAACAACACTGCTTGAACTTAGATTTATGAGAGATAATGTATCTCTTTTAATTTATCTTTCTGTTTTCCAATTATAAATTTTCTATGTATGTTTGATTTATTTTCTTTTTGTATGCTATCCAAGGTGTTGCTATGCAGACTTTCTTTCTCTCAAACAATGGGAAAAAAACAGACTGGTACACTGTTGTAATATGATAGCATTTTAGATTTTTTAGGAGGGTTTACAACAAACTTGGCTGTGTTCTAAGGTGGGCGTCATTGTATTATAATGGTAAAATAAATATAAAAACATACTGTGAACCATAAAGCAAAGCAAAATAGTACAGCGCATTCTCTTAAAAATAGTTTAGGTAGCCTAATATAGTGACAAGAAAAATGGTGTACCTGCACCTTTAAGTTATTTGGAATGAGACCGAAACAGGAACAGAACTAACTCTCTCAACCAAAGGATCTGGCTTCCTATACATGAGGCTGGGGCTTGATTGATCATCGATTATTCAATCAAGGCCCCAGCCACATTCCCCATGTGGATTCCGGCAGGAATGGAATTAACCCCATCCCTGCCAAACTTAAATACAACAATAATAAAGCACACACACAATTTACACAGGCAAGGCTTCCACCCTGCCACAGGCAGATAGAAAGATTGTGCATGGTGTGCTACAAAGCTTAGGTTTAAGCCCAGTTCTGTCTCTCACTTTCTATTAAAATGATATCCTGATGTAACTATCATTAACACTGTTATCTGCTCTGTTATTGAATCGTATTGTGTCATGTACTTTGTACTTGCTAGAACCGAAGTCATTGTATTTTTATCTTGCTCTTAATTGTATTAATACTTGTACTGTGATTCTTGAAATGTATTTCTGTTTACGACTGTAAGTCGCCCTGGATAAGGGTGTCTGCTAAGAAATAAATAATAAATAAATAATTAAATTAAGCTAAAAAAACATTGATTAAACAACATCAGTGTTGATTGTTGATTGGAGACCTTGAAAAATCGTTTCAGTAGTCCTAGCAAAATCTACAGTGACGTAACAAAGCCATCTACTTATCACCAAATCACCTCAAAAGGTGTTGACCATGTTTTTTGTTCTGCCATTACAAAGTCATCAGCCAATCAGGATATTTTATTGCTACATTAAAGCTACTGATTTGTAGTTAAGGTACTGTATACTGTATACTGAAGGTACGGTTTGTGTTTTGAAAAATGATGTTCTTCAGATACAATCTCCTGCAGCACAAAAAATTGAATTGAAACTTAAACAAATAACTACAAATATCTGAAGAATTATTATCATAACCTGTAACTCTAGCCTCGTAGAAAAATCACGGTAGACATTCTAATAGAAGTGCTCTGGATTTATTAAAAGGCTATTTGTAGCCAATTAGCAAGAGGACTTGTACAATCAGATATAATTCTATACTTCTCTGAGACAAGGCATTGGGCAAGCTTTTAATGCTACTGATGCAAACCCCAATGGAACTGATATAAAAAGCATAACTATGTGTTCAGGGACCACCTAGTTTAGGGTTGGATTGAATGCATGAAACTTTGACCGATTTGTGACTGAAATACAACAGTCTTTCCCTAGACGCCACAGAGCTGCAGTTTAAATATACATACAACCCTACAGTATTTGAAGCGATGAACACAATCTGACAACAACAATATCAACATCTTCAATAAAATATAAGAGTTAAGACTTGAGCTTTCTTTTTTAGATTGATGTAGAGCAGACACAATTCTACAGAACCCTGGGATTATATGGTCTGCACACAAAATACAGTACATTCTGTTTTGACTGATCTTTGTTTAGATTACTAATCAAAATGTACATATTACCAAGCAGGAAATAACACCAAAAACTTTAGCAACATTACTTTACTTGGATACAGGGCCGGTGCAAGGATTTTTGCCGCCCTAAACAAACAAAATTTTGCCACCCTCCCGTTTCACTCTTTTTTTAAATGTATATATATTGTAATGAACCGCTGTGTAGGAAGTGAAACAAGACTCAGGGAGACCAGATGGGATTCCAAATGTGCTGCTTTTAATGGCTGCACTAAATTAAATAAAATAACAGTGAATCCTTGTTTGGGCTGGGGTTCACGCCAAATCAATAAATAAAAATAACTCCCACACTCTCTCTGTTCTGCCTCTCACTTTCCTCTTCTCTTTCTTTCCTCCAACACTTGCTGTCGCTAGCCCCCCCCCCTTACTTATAGCCTCGGGGGAGGGGAGGGGAGGGGCACACGCACACACACACACACACACACTAATGGCGTGCCCCGTACCCTTACAATACACAGAACACTTAAAGAGACACAACAAACAAGACAAACACAATGTCCAGGATGATGCCATCGCCAGGGTCGTTAATATATAGATATACAGTCTGGTTTAGGGTTGCCACCCGGCCGGTATTTTACCGGACTGTCTGGTATTTTTATGTACTTTGACCCCCTGTCGATTTTTTTTGGAAGATGTCCGGTAATCCTAAGCATTCTAATGTATTGGATATGTTCTGAAAAAATGTGTTACAATAAACAATTTAATATAACATGTTGTGCTTGAATGAGTGAAATTCAAATACTATAACACAGCGGTGTGTAAATGCACCAGAAAGAATTGAGGTAATAACGTAAGCCACCAAAACGCTTTACTGTTATGTTTTTCTTGTGCGCTCACCGCTGTGTGTTATCTGGTATAAGCATGCGCGCTGCTGTTAAGTTTGACAGCCCTTTGAATGAAGAAGCGCGAAACTATTAAGTAGCATACTGTAACGTTAGTCACAATGGCAGAGACAAATGAAGAAGTAGACAATAGGAGGGGGTGGGGCGTCCAGTATTTTCGTATCTCAAAGGTGGCAACCCTACTCTGGTTACAAACGGTTGCTCTACAATGACAATATTTATGATCAATGGATTCTCCACCATGTATGAACTTAGAGTTATAAATAACAATTGATACAAGATACGCAGGTTACTTCAGACACATCGTATTTTCATTGTACCTTATTTGTACAGTACCATATTGCATTCCTTAATTACTATAAAACTGGTATCTAAAGTATAGGTTAGTCATCATATAATCGTGCACAGCAAATCCTCCTGTACTTTTTTCTATAGGCAGATCCTTGACCGTAAGAATTAACTTTAAATAATTAAAGAATCTTTACCGATGTGTTATGAAAATGCTTAAGTGGCACACAACCTCTCTAATTTCAGTGCGTGGACACCGATGAAGAGATTTCTTTTCCTTGTTGTGTCAAGGCAATACTAAGCCGTGGGTATATGAATTTTATTTTTTCTGCGCCTTCAAACAGTGTTGCCAATTCAGCAAATTTCTCACCATATCTAGTGACTTTAAGGGCTGACTTGGTGAGATTTGTTGTCAAAAGCAACTAGCTATAAATCTAGCGATTTCCAGGTCAGTCATTGGAGAATTTCAGATATATAAAATTGGTAAAACATTTTGATTATCCTGTATTAGCAACATCCTTTTATAAGAATCATTGTCAGGGTAATTAAATGAATTCCAATAATACCCTGCCCCATTTGAATATGCAAGTAACTTCAATGCGTCCTTTGCTTAGCAACAGACTCAACAACCATGAGCCTGTTCCTAGGGGGACCAGATTTCGCGTGACACAGCAAGGGCATTATTACATATAGATATGTAAGAATATCTCCTTGGAAACAATGCTGACCCTGTAGTTTTATAGAAATAAATTGACTCACAAACTTACATTTCCGAAAGTGTGTTCTCTACAGCAGTGTTGGGCAATCATTACATTATTAAACACTGAGATAGCAATTACAAAATGAAGACAAGTCATTTTATTTTTTGATTTAAAATGTATTTTGATACAAACATTTTCAGCAATAAACAGAAAAATGTAACTTCCATCTGCTGCTGATTAAAGAGTTTCTGCTACTCGTTGTGAGAAAACAGTGAACCTCTCAAGAACAGTCAGTTTGGACTACGAATTCCACAGAGTCTGTAGACCATGCCATTAACCAGACCTACTGAGGAATTGTATTATTCTAGTGAGCAGTTTATCTAGGCAGCAACATTCAGGTATTGCCAGGCCCCTAGAAATGTCAGTTCTTTGGGATTTGTCCCATTGCAGCACCACTGGCAGTTTTACAGGTTCTTACCACAAACGATTAACGAGCTGATGAAATGTTAAGGGGCGGTAATTGCTGAGTCAGAACACGTTTTCTTTCTACAAGGACTTAAAAAAAGGAAGAGAACAGCAGTCAAGTCGCTGACAAAATGTATAAAATAGATAATTAAAGTCAGGCTTTGGCCATGGATGCTTCAGATCTGGTTTAAGCTCCTTCAGGAGATGACCTGCTGCAAAGAAAGCATTATGCTATTGTGCATGAAATAGGTAGCATGGCAGCTAGCATTAACCTTAGCAGCACCAATTACATTGAATTGAATTCAAGAAATATAATATGTAATGCATTCCCAAGTCTCCAAAGTCACTGCACAATAAAATGGGTCAGACGCTTGGTTTCATAAGGAACTGGTATACTGTTTTGATTTTGGAATAAACAGGATATATATAAAAGGCCAGCATACTGAGCCTTTGATCTGAAAACAGCATAATTTAGTCGCACTTCATTTCCAGGCCAGAAATCTTGGTGCCCTAATTAGATACATAAAAGAGAACCTGTATTTGCCTCAGGGGTTGCATACGCTCCTAACTTTATATTGGCTGTGGAAGGGGCAGATTTATATAAATGCATACAGTACTTGTATGTGCTTAACCCTCTAAATTCCAGAATGCCTGCCAGCAGTTGTGCTACCCTTTCCTCAGATCCGCCTCCATTTTGTTCCGGCTTCTCTCGACCCCTCTCGGCCATTGAAAGCTTTTCTCATCTTTTTCCGGAGAAAAACCAACTAGGGACCTGTGATTGATGCCTTTTTGATGATGTCGGACAGGGTCTGACATCGGACCGGAAAGGAAAAACCTTTATGTCAGACCAGGTCCGCACAGGGTTAATACAAGTGCCTAGTACATTCATTGATCAATCAACATGCCAATTACGGTTCCCATCAACCTATAAGTTATATAAAGCTGCTTCGCAAACTCAGTCCTGCCGTGCTTGTGAATTACTGTTCATCGTTTGTTTGGTTACGTATCCATGCCGGTCGTATCGATGTTGTCCTTACCTTCGCATTATGCATTTGACTCTCCAATCGTAGACCAGTTCCAGGATTTGGCAGGAAAACGTCCTGGCAGGAATCGTCTAAAACCACATCCTTCATTCCAGGCACTTTGTCGCCGAACATTCCTCATTCTAGTAAACTTCATGCTCAAAATCCACAAAGGCAGGAACATAAATTTAGTCATATTGTTACTTCTCCTCAAAATGCATGACATCAAGTTCAGGACTGCGTCCCCTTGCTTGTGAAAAAAAGTTACTTTTCCAGAATTGTTTCAGCTCGTTCTCAGACACAGCACCGTGACGCATACCCAATGCTCGTCTCCATCACCTTTTATCCTACCTCCTCATAATAATAGGGAGTGACCTCGGAGCGTCGGATGTGGAACCACATAAACATGCTGAATGTTTTGAGACACCACGTAGCAGACAAAGTTCTATTGAGGTATGCGTATGTTTTCGATAATGAATGCTGGGACAATCTTGCATCGATTCAGGACGGCTGCATTGGCGATACGCGCTCTGTCCTCTCGTGGGATTAGGGCATTGTTATTTTCAGAATTGAGTTATTGTTATTCATGACAAAAAAAAAATCACAAATGCGAAATCTGCAAGTAGAATCCTGCTTGATAATAGGTTATTCTGTGTTTCTGCTGATTGTTTTCTGTATAGAAATTGATAAGCCCACAACAATATAAACATTTCCACTCTACAGAAATTCATTCTAGATGGCAAGACTATTTCAGGATTTTTTTTTTTTTTTTGCAGAATAACTGATGTCTGATTATAGTGAATTACAGTGATTCATTTATATAACATTGGTGTTCCCAGTATTTAATTTAAAATGTAATATTGGTTATAAACAATAAACAGTGTTGTTTCATCATACAGGATATTTATTTCTGTTCCATATGACTGCTGTCTCTAAAAGTCACATAGCCAATTCTTCAAGATCAAGAACAATTCAAAGTATCTTTTCTCCCGGGACATTCAATTTCGTCACTCGCATTATTTCTCTAGGTAGGACATTCATATCTTGTTTCACCGCTGTATACTACAGTAAAAATTCTTCCTGAAACAATAATATGGTATGAAGTTCGTTCCAACATCTTCAGCATTTTTAATATTTCCTATTGATTCCAGAAAAGCCACAAGCTTGTATGAACTTACCGAAAGGGAATTACGAAAAAATATTACGACGAGACTGGGTTCAAAATGTTCCGAGCAGGATCTTGTACTTGTAGTACTTCAGTTAAGTTACAATAATACATTTCTACATGTTTTTACAAAAGCTGCTTGCTGCCTTAGAATCTATTATACTAGCTTTCTCGAACGTATTGCTTCTAACCCCGATAAACTGGACGTTCTATCACTCACTCACTCAACAAACCATCCAGATCAACGAACCATCTCAACAGATCCAAAAGAAAATCTACTCTAATTCACAGTATGCTTTACACACGGATGTAGGAGCAGCCCCTTACTTTCATTCCCCTTGAAGCTTGTTCTGGATTTATGATAATCTATCGTGACAAGCTGTCAGTACCGAAAGAGCCTCCTGAGTGTGCCTCTAACGCCTTCCGGCACAGGACTCTCTACAAGATTAATGTCCAATGTTCAAGACATCATCACATACGAATCAACCCCCCTTTTTAAGACATGCATTATGATCTAGCGTTCAACTGAACGGCAAATTAGGTTCCCAAAGCACCGAGGATCCTATAATACAGACTAACAATTGTTACCAGATTCCTTACTTAGTCATACAGTACTTTGTCAGGTTGCATACTGAAAATACTATTATAGAATTCTACTTTTGCTTTACTCAATGCAATTAGTGTCTTTTTTCACATACGTCATTACTCATCAGATTTCAATATCACTCATTAATTACAGTTCAATCATAATCGGTCATGTCAACTACTGAAAATTCTACTATAGAATCGATAGCTTTCACTTAATGCAATTCATGTCTCCCTATGATATGCATTATTAATCAGGTTGACATATCACCATCGCTACTCGTAATCAATGTTTCCTTTATCACTACCTCGGATACAAATGTCGCTGCGGGACATCCAAAGATCTGCTCCAACCTTCATCTTCTAAAACACCAATCACAAAGGAGTCCTGGAGTCCTAAGGATGTCCTTAAAGAAACGACGTTCGTCTCTGCTACAGTGGGTTCCTCCAGCATGGTGAAATCACCACCAAAACCAATTCCTTGATCCATCATCGGACCCCAGCATCGGAGACCTTAAACTTCAATCTCAGGGACATGTATTTTGTACATTTAAAGCACGTAAAATATTGTACTGATTGTATTAATTGCCTTTTCTGCTCCTTGTAGCTACCTATCGAGGCATCCTGCTGCAGTCCGTAGAGATCTTAAACTTCAATCTCAGGTATGTATTCCGTATATATAAAACACCTAAAATATCATACTAATTGTATTTGCCCTTTTCTGCTCCTTCTAGCTACCTATCAAGATCCTGCTGCAGTTCAAGGGGTGTTTTATATCTTTCTTAAAGTAAATCTGATAAATTAAGGCAAGGAGTAACATGTTTACTTTGCTTGCACTAATTCTGTTTTCTGTCACCACGCTTCCATGCTGAGATATTTGGCCTTCAGACCCCGATCCGCACCCCTGGTCCCGCTGTTTCTAACTGCACAGAACCGTCCAGTCTCCAGATCCTGGTTTTCTTCAAGACTCTAAGATCTTCTCCAAAAGGCAGCCTTTCTTCCTCTAACTATTTGTGCCATTCCTTCAGGATTGGAGCTGCAACCACAGCTGCTCAACTAACATTCCTGTGCATGTTATCAAAAAGCTTGGTCGGTGGTCTTCAGATGCTTATGAGATTTGAATAAGGAGCAATATTAAAGACATTCCTGTTGCCCAACAACACCTGGGACCTGCATCCTGATGAAGGACTTTATTTCAGGTTCCAACTCTACCATATCCTTTGTTATATATTTTTAAAAAATGCATTTTTCTATATGATGCCACCAATTAGTAATATGTATAATTATACTAAGTTCGTGTTTTTTTTCCTTTTAGTTCTCTTTTCTTCTCCTTATCTTCGGTCACTAAAACTAGATATCACATTATGTGTTTTTTTTGCACATTAAACAAAATGTGTGAGTTGTTGTAGTGGCCATAATTATATATGTATTTACATATATTTTTTGTTTGTTTTTGACAACTTGTTTTTTTGTTCACCAGGATGAACACAGCGCAACAATTTTTAGCAACTAGGGATTCTCCCAATCTCTTAGCCTGTCCTTTGGGGGTGGGGGGTGCATAATATTGCATAATATTGTTTGCAAGGTTTTAAGGCAGGAAATCTATAGTATCATTAATACAAGTGTCTAGTGCATTCATTGATCAATCTACAACCAACTACATTGGGCAATTTTGGAAGTCAGCAGAATCTGTGTTCTTCTTTTTTGCAACTCCCTGAAGAAAAATAGTAAAAATCTTTTTTTTTTTTAATACTGTACTGTAGCAGGTAATAAAATGAATGCAGTTATTAAAAACGGATGTATTGCACACACACATATAAATGCTTATTCTAAGATTGGACTATTTTTTTTTTAGCTAAGGATAAAAATCTGTCTGGATAAATCAAACATTTTAGAAGTAATACACCTCTGCATCTCTCCCAGGTCCCCTGCAACTCTTAACACTTAAAAAAATAATAAAATAATATTTGTTTTCATTACTGTAGGGCTAAATCAATCATTTCAGAAGACATACACTTTTCTAGATCCCCCGCAACATTCAACAATCTATTCTACCAGTAAGCAGGAGCTGTGATTGAGTCGTAAAGGGGTGCAAAACTAACTAAAAAATGTGCCACGTGCACTTTGAAGAAGGATTACTTCCATTTATCCAAGTTGGACACGGATGTGCTTGGGTATCAAATTAATCACATATAAGCATATCCCAGGATCTTCAAATTGTTTTAAAAATATGTTCCTTTTAAACACGCTGGGGTGCATTTGCACTCCTTGTCACTGACTCCTGTAGACCTTTTGGCTTGCGTTTGTGTATAAACTGATGATTTTTACTCAGATGTTTTATATATTTTATCGATATTTACAATATGCCATTATGAAGACCCATCCTACAGTATATGCATATCTGGTTTTAATGATTATTAATTTCTTAGCAGACACCCTTACACAGCGAATAGGGATCAAGTATTATGTTTGGTGTATTAGTGACATTGTGAAGCACCAATAATGTTTTGGGTACTGGATCTGAGAAATGAAGAAAAGCTCAAACACTTTGACCCTTCTGTATGGTGGCTTGGGGTCCTTGAGAGCACTGGTTCTCTCTGTGCAGAGGCATCACAAGCTTCCTGGAAATGCTGTCAGAGCTGCAGAACCATTTACTTAGACCAGGGGTGTCCTTGAGGGTTGCTGGGTCTTCTGGTTTTCTTTCCAGCTTAAGCGCTCAATTAACATAATTGATCTAATTATTTGTTCAATTGGACATATTTCATATTTCGCAAGGTCTTTTACAGCTGATGATTTAAAAAATGCACTTGATTCAAGCTACTCTACCTATGAAGCATTTTGAGGCCTGGAGAGAAGTGTTAAATTTGTCCAGTCAAATAATTAGACCAATTAAGTAACTGAGAGCTTGGGTGGAACAAAAGCCAGAAGACACTGTGGCCCTCCAGGAATTGTTTGACACCCCTGACTTAGACTAACGATGATCTTGTTGTACTATTGTCACATACTGTATCACATTCAGTCAGTACATTTGGAAATTTGAACCCAGTGAGATATTTTGAAAAATAGAATGTTATCGTGAGCATTCACAGTATGCATTACTTGTGATTACAGCACTTGGTTATTAGAAAACAGGAGTTTATGGTTGACCTTGTTTTTTTCCCACAGGATATTGTGAGGAAGCTTCAACATTTCTTCTTCTTTCGTTTTCCATTTTAACTTAAACCAAATGTATTAAACACACACTATCTGAGGTAACGTCTGGTTCCTGAGAAAAGAAGATGAAATAAAATAAATATAATTTTATATAAAGCTTCCCTCCCATTTGGAAAATCTGAAACATTTGCTGGGAAATACTGATTTCAAACACTTGTTATTTTGACCTCATTTTCCCTTGCAATGATGTGGTACTATATTGGTTTAAGTCTATTAAAACTAAACCAGTCAGTCTAGACACTAATGGTGGCCACAAGAATGATTAAAACATTCACTTAATAAGTGTGTTTTATGGAATTCCTCCAGGTTTCCCAATGAACTGCTCTTTGTTTTCAATTTCTATATGTTTTTAGATACTATACACAACAATGATTATCATTATCAGGATCATCAAAATCAGCCTTTGAAGTACTGATTCATATACTAGAGGTATAATATTTGGACTCATAATTCTTTATTTCCCCTTCACTTCCTGAGTTTTGACACAACACAGTAGTACACACACTACAATGAAAGATTAGACTAAAATGAATAACACCCCTCTTTCTCATTGGTTCCTCCAGCTATAAGGGGAATGTTAATCTGCACTTTTATTTGTGTTGTATTTATGAGACTGTATTTGTCTAATTACAGTAAAGTATGAGCATGTTGATTCTCACTGACTGGTTTGTAATAGGAATGGTTAGAACGTCATCTGCTTTTATCTGAACAAAATTATTATTTGTTTATTTAGCAGACGCCTTTATCCAAGGCGACTTACAGAGACTAGGATGTGTGAACTATGCATTTTTAGCTGGAACAGTTACATTTTGTTCTGTTGCAGCTGAGGTGTAAATGTTATTAAATCATAAGCTATGGAATTGTATGTAGTAGGACCCATTGGTTAACAATAGAAAAACAGAACACAGTAGATACAGAACTTTCGATTGGTCACTGTGATTAGTTGGGCAAGTTAAAGCGCTCTGTGATGCCATATGAAGGGCACTATAAAAATATAAGTTTGTATTGTACAGAGATAATTTCCCTAGAAATTAAAGGTAATAAATATTAGATTAAGGTTAGAGTTAAGGCAATGCTTACGGTAATGAAACAATACAAAACTACCTTGAATATCTTCTAATAATCATTATTATTACTTGTAGTTACTGTAAAGTGCTACCCAGATATCAAAACATGTATGTTTATGTTTGAAAAGAAATTACAAGAATACAAAGAGCACAACTACCATATGTAGTGAAATGTTGTAAATATGGAAAGTTCTCTGGTGCTTTAATGTTGGTGTAACAGGGGTGTTCTGTTACTGTGTGGGTATCCGCTGATAGACAAGAGAGACACAGAGGTTTACGTTGAAACGAAGCTCAGGCGTCCAGGTTTTAATGTTAGCTTGCGTGGTTCAGGGGGTGTGGAGCTGGGTGGCTCCTAATCATCTAATCTTCTAATTTTCTAATTTCCTGCTAATTAGCATCTATTTTCTATTTAAGCCTTGATCACCTGCAACTTTTCTGTCGAGTGTTTCGTTTTCCTCCTCCTCCCCTCCTCCACCTTCTTACATGCCTTTGCATCGGTCGTCTCTGGGGGCAAGTGAGTCTCACTTCCCGACCTCAGGGCTAGGCATCCGCCTCCCTTACCTTCAGGGGGTTCTCACCATGTGAGTCAGAGCGGACCCCGGCCAAAAAATCAGTCCTGTCGCAGCTCCTGCGCTTATCTTACTTCACTCGAGGCTCTGTTCTATTCTACCTCTCGAGGGGTGGCTCTCAGTCATAACCCTCATACATGTTTTCGGTTGCTGGGTCCTCTGCCCCTGGGATGTGTCGGCATCATTCGCCCTCAGTCAGCGACCATCTTTTCTATCCCGTTTCGGTTGCTGGGTCCTCTGCCCCTGGGATGTGTCGGCATCGTAGCCCTCAGTCAGTGACCACCTCCTGTCCTACTAACTCTCCCTGCTGCTTCTTCTGCCTTCTCCTTCACCCAGCTCACGCCCCGTGAATTAACAATTAAAGGTGGCCGTCACTAGGGTACCAGCAATGGTGTACATGAAAATCATAAATACAAAACAAAACACAGTGGGCAAAACAGCTAAATAAACAAAAGCTGGCTGAACACCGGCCGAGCGCTGCTCCCACTAAAAGAGAGGTCCTGCTCCAAGAACCTTCTCCCTAACACACTCTAAATATACTTTTGTGGGATTCACAATCCGCTAAATTAAATCCCTTTGTGCTAAACACTGGCACCCTGGTATACACACGGTCCTTCCTTTGTATTTGGTTGACTCACTCTGTTTACAACACTCAGTCATGAACTTCAATCTGGTGGATGAAAAAGAACAAAGGACTGGCTTTTCAGCCCTTTTTTAAAGGCATGTGGCCAGGGTTATTTGATAATAAATTAGTCAATCAACACCTGGCCACGTGCTGCACATGGATTTCAATTCGGCAGGGACGGAAAATTTAAGTAGTCAAAACTTTCAAATTAAACACATTTTCTTTACAAACAAAACAAAAACAAATTAGTTACACGTGCAGGGCCTCAGCTCTGCCACAGCTGCCTTTCACAGTTTTTATAAAAAGTAACTAGAAGTTAATAAGATATGAGCAAAGTGATAAGATAATGCAGTGTTGAAAACAATAGTAAGACATAAGATGCTAAAAGGCAAAATATATCAAACAAAAACAGAAAAAGCACAAATTACTTTAAAATGACACTCTTCACCATTATCACTGACAGAGAGGGATCTGCTTTTGAGATACTATAGGTGTCCTTGTGTTTGTTTAACCTTAGCCTTTTAAAAGAAACCCAAAAAAAAATAATAATAAAAAATGACTTAAGTGATGGCCAGAGTTGTATGAAAACTATAGAGCTTATGGATTTTACAGAGAAACATCGAATAAATACTATTAATGCTACGTATGCAAGATCCATTTTATTCTTTTACTTTTGTGATCAGTACGTTTAGTCTTAGTGAGCAATAACCCTGTTTTTATATAGTTGAAGCAAAACAATATAATAACAATGAATATACAAAATGTTGAGTATATTACATTAGGCCTTAAAGGACTTGTAGCTTGCAAGTGTATGTGTCATGTTTTAATAAAAGAGTAAATCTCTGGACCCCCTTAGAAAGGTGGGAGGAAAGTGCCTAAAGGACAGTTTTAGGTGTATACGTTTTCTCGTCTACAGTTTATATGTAAGTAAAAGATACATCCGTGTTATTGTTAAGGAAAAATAAAGACAAGTTAAAACCAATACGGATGAAATCAATAGCAGGTTTAAAGATTGCAATTTACCAGTAGGATTAACGCTGTCAGACGACACTGGCCAAGCTCACAAATGTTGCTACAGCTGTGAACTAATCAGCAGAGGAAGGAGGAGAACCACTTCAGACCTCTCAGCTCTCTGTCTTGTGTTGAAGCCTGTGCAGGCGTTTGCCTGCTGAGGTCCGTCTGGCTCCCATGGCTCTCTCCCTTGGATAGATTGAAACAAGCGCCACCTCACTCTCAAACAAGTAACAGCAGCTGTGCTTGAGGGATTTACAGCTTTTTCTATAAATCAAACTACCACTCCCTTATTGCATTTTTAACACTTCTGAAAAACAATTTATTGCCAAAAAATGAACCCTCTGTTAAAGTAAATGTTGTTTTCATTATTCAATTTCAAATTAATTTCTTTAATGTGTATTTTGTTGTTTTGTTTTTTGTGCTGGCTGCTGCTTAGTCATAGCCTGCATATACTGTTGGGGCAACAGTGTGGAGTAGTGGTTAGGGCTCTGGACTTGACCAGAGGGTCGTGGGTTCAATCCCAGCTGGGGGACACTGCTGCTGTACCCTTGAGCAAGGTACTTTACCTAGATTGCTCCAGTAAAAACCCAACTGTATAAATGGGTAATTGTATGTAAAAAATAATGTGTAAAAAATAATGTAATTGTATGTAAAAAATAATATGATATCTTGTAACAATTGGATAAGGGCGTCTGCTAAGAAATAAATAATAATAATATATACAAAAGAAACGCAACACTCAGGTCTAATGGATTTAATTTTAAATATAGACATCAAATAAAATCACAGAAAATGTTAACAAAAATACAGATCAAAGAATCATGATGATTCTTATGAATATGAAACATGACACACTGTCAAAATGAAAACATTGCAAAGTTTCACCACTCTTCCTGTGCAGCTGCAGCCAGCTGGCGAAGGTTGGATGGTCGCGGTTGTCTCCTGTGGATGGCACTGGCGATTTGGTCCCACAGATGTTCTATTGGACTCAGGGCAGGAGGAAAAGCTGGCCACAGCAAGACCTCAAAATTGTTTTCTTGAAGTCATGCAATTGTAATCCTAGCACTGTGTGGTCTTGAATTGTCCTGCTGGAAAATCGACACTTCTGGATTGGCTCGCAGGAACGGAAAAACTTTTTTGATGTATCACTGAGCAGTAAGGCTGCCCTCAATCTGCACCAAAGGCGTTAAAGGAGAGTCCTCCCCACATCATCACTGCCACCGCCCCTCCGGTCAGCATAACCCAGTGGTTAAAGAAAAGGGCTTGTAAACAGGAGGTCCCCGGTTCAAGTCCCACCTTAGCCACTGACTCATTGTGTGACCCTGAGCAAGTCACCTCCTTGTGCTCCTTCTTTCGGTGAGATGTAATTGTAAGTGACTCTGCAACTGATGCACAGTTCACACACCCTAGTCTCTGTAAGTCGCCTTGGATAAAGGCGTCTGCTAAATAAACAAATAATAATAACGGTCCTGGGCCGGTGTGGTGACCCTCTGCCTTCCAGGACGTGGCCTGTCCCTCACCATCAACATCTCATTCTCCTGGCAACTTCTCTCACAGACAGAATGCCTTCAATCATGCCGATAGCAACAAGGCGATCTTCATTACTCAAGCGGGGCATGGTTGTATCTTTCGCTGACCTTGTGTAAATTAAAATCATGTCTTTTTGAATGGCTATTTATACAGATTCTTAATCAACTCATTTTGGCAATTTTAACTCAACTCAAATACCAAACACTGAGCACTTGGCTTTTTTATGAAATGACATGACTTGCGCTCAGTATTTTGTTATCCCAAGGAACAATACTACTCAAACAATCAAAAAACGTATCTGCTCTGTATGTGCCTGTGACAGAGAGCGAATGAATCCGAATCAACAATCTCCCTCCCGATCTGTGAGGGCTCTGTTTAACAGGAACACAGTGCCTCGAACTGGTTGGTCTGGCAGTTCATTCCAGGGTCAGTCAGAAGCCAGCCAGTCAGGAAGGGGGCGGAGTCACAATGCCAAAAGTCATTGTCCTAAAGTGGTACGCGATGTGTCAGTCATGGATTGTAGGAGAAAAACCTGTAAATCACCACTTTCACTAAGAGCACTCACTCTGGACTTGTGACTGTGTTGCGTTTGTGTGTGTCTTCTTTAGTATATTATTATTTCGGGACTGAACCCCGTGGTTTGCCTGAGTGATACACATCGTAGTGTAGAGCCAGGTATTATTTGTCAGCAAATAAAGAACTGCTTTTTCACTGTGAACGGTCTTGTGTCTATCATTCCTGAGTACCACATCACCACTGCACCTGTGCACTACAAAGCACTTTGCCACAGTGCCCAATGAGCTATTAGTGTAAAATATATAATTTCCTATGTGCTATAATAATTTATAATCCTAAAAATAAATTCATCTGAACATTCATTCATCTGATTAGTAAACCTTAAAGAGTAAGTAACAGGGTTCTGAAAAATATATAATGGACCTGTAATTTTTCTTTTCATTGTTAACATCCTGGCTTTTCTGTTTCGTACCACATCATTGATCGTTATTGCTGTGTTACCTTTTTGACAATGTGGGCAATAATCCTTACACTATCAGTGCACTAGAGCAAACATTTTGCAAAGAGATTTGAAAAATTACAGGTATGTTATTTAAACAGTTGTAGCAACACATGGGCAATGGTAACTGTGTGCAGGTGAAGGTAATGCAGCAGTGATTAATAAACAGACAGACTATTATAATTCATGTGCAATGTTGTATAATGGTTTTTAAAACCAATGGCCTGATGGCAAAACAACAGTAAATAATAACAATGGTAATGAAGCAATACAGCAATGTGTATTGCTTATTTGTAATCCACGGGTTGGCCCCGAAATAATAACAGTCCTGTTTTTAGTTCACCCAACACAAACACAAACACAAACACCAGTCCACAGTGTGTGCTCTAGTGCTCGTGGTGAATATAGTTCTTTAGAGCAAACAAAAGTGCAGTGTTGTTGATCCGGGTTTAGTGCTGGCCTTTGGCGACAGCTCCGGATCATTTTAGCCGTCCAAATAATCACAAACAGTATTATTAACGACAAACAAAAAACAAACAAAACACTCACATTTCACAACACAGGTTCTCCTTCTGGTCATTTAAGTTAACCATTCACAAAGGAACAGATCACATCACTACCTCCCCTTTTTATAACATGACCCATGACCCCTTGATCAACGAGCGCATCCGCTGCTCCAATCCACGGATGCCATGTCGTTTCCCATCCAGGTCATTGGTTTCGTGTACCGTAGCTCTGCCCCCTTTCTTCCACCTAACCTTGTGAATAAACTGTCATGCAATTTAGTCCAGGGTACTCTGTTCCCTTTACGCAGCACCCTCGCAGGTCGGAAGGGAGATCTAACACCAAGAATCGTTCGATCTCTGTCACAGTAACGCTATATTTTTTCGGAACCCTGCTACTATAGTTCAACAGCAGTTAGGACGCACTTAACAAATAACTAAACCCTTATATCTATAGTTATTTGTTCCAATGCAATCTTTTTTGATGTAATGAAGTTACAGTAGCTTTTCATCAGGTGTACCCAAGACAACTTTAGTCCCCAAATAAAACTCTCCTTTGCCATGCAGTTTACAGCTCAGTGGCTCAAAAACACAAGGAGATCAAGGAACCCAAATAGTTCTTTTTATTGATGGCCACTCTACAATATGATATAATTCTAACTTGTAATTTAATTGTAAAGTGACCTAACAATAAAATAAATTAATCCCATAAGAAAGAGTTAAACATTATAATATATAACTGCCAAATACCCATATATCCTTACTACACAACATTTGTAAGACTTTGGGCAACACTATGGTAAACGTAGCAATTTCTTTATCATATGGGAGCCAGGCAATCCTGGAGTAACTATGTTTGGGCCCTTTACTGTATGTGCATAATTATTTGTTTATAAAGGGTCAATATAATCTACTTTATTACTGCAAGTGCTTTTGACAATGGACCAGAACTCTAGTGTGTACCTCATTGGTAAATCAACCCAAGCCAATTTCCAACCATGCAAGAATGAACTATTAACAAAACTGTATCCTGTACACATTATTACCCCTAGCTGAACTACAACGCTGTGATTGTTCTAATGGTTTTTAGACTGTGTTCTCTGAGAACGAAGTGCATTGCTGACTGGTTTTCTATATCTCCTAAGAGACTCTTGAAAAGATGCATCTTAAGGATTTCCTGGAGAAACAAAGTCAGTGGTTTTGCTGCTGTTATTTGAAAGAATTTGCATTTATTTAACCAGAAGAGACCGAGGTGAATTTACAAAAGGCTCCTTTAAAACCTCTTAGATTTGGGAGATAAGTTCAACCATTATGTAATAAAGCATGTAGATGTGCACGGAGCCAAAACACACCTTGAATTGATCAGATTTGAGCCAACATTGGGAATGTGTTTGTTTAATCTATTTTGATGCTGGAGTCTATGGGCTGGGGGCGAATTAAAATACTAACCTTTACCAATCAGGATCAAACTGTTATTTGTTGTCTTGGAACTGAAAAATATTATTTTACAGCAAAAGGTAAGGGTTATTAAAAAAAACAAGAGATAATACACTTACATTATGACCCTATGGCCTCAGTAGCCAGGTAAAATATCCCAGATAGAATATGATTTCCCTAAAGGCACAGATGTCAATGTTAGGTTCACTGAACTAATTTAATGAGTGGAAAACAGGGAGGTGGGTTTCAGCTCTGCCTGCCTATTTAGCAATAGTTGTCAGCATGTTTAAATTAAATTTGTGTTTATAATTTTAAGAGCATTTAAGTTGTCATTTTAGTATGTAGCCCCATGGCAATGTGTTCTAAATGCTCCCTCCATAATAAAATAATTAGGATTGTCATGGTGTGCCTAAAATTACATTCTCACCCTTATGGAAACTTAAAAATGAATTGTGAGATAAGTTGGGGGTATTGTATGGTACAAGCTTAAGATCTGATTGCAGCAAGACTAATATCTAACAATAATCTATGTACAGTAGGCATTATTTTTATGAATTTTAATGTTTTTGTCCTAGACATACACAAGTGTAGGGAGTATCTTATGATGTTTTTACAGTGTAAATAAACTGAATACTGGTTAGTAATTAATTTGTTTCTTACATCTTAAATTAGATCAGAACAAGTTAAGGGGTGGGGAGTGGGGGGGATCCTTCGCCTCACCACTGAACTAAATCCAGCCTTTCCTTCAATTCAGAGACTGTATATGTGGGCTTTTGCCTCCTGCACAGCAAGCAATCTGTCATTCTACCCTCTGAGCTCCTTCAGCACTTCTGCAGCACTACCATCAGAAGTTTAAACCCAATGCCTCTTGTACAACAACAATCTAGCATTATAATCACAAGTCATGCGTGTTCCCAAAAAGAAAATAGAAGCAAATCTAAAATTGCAATTCATTGCAGCAAGAGTCTGGTAGGAGTTAAGACCTGTTCCTAAATGTCAGACAGGATGAGAGCATGCCCTGGGGGGCCTATGAATATTACAGCATCAAGGAGCATTCCTGTGGAATACTGAACGCCACGAGAGCTGCAGCTCGGCTCTCGGTTTTGTGCTGTCTGCATAAACAGAAACACACTGGAGATAACATCTGACATGCTCAGATGAGAGAGAGAGAGAGAGAGAGAGAGAGAGAGAGAGAGAGAGAGAGAGAGAGAGAGAGAGAGAGAGAGAGAGAGAGAGAGAGAGAGAGAGAGAGAGAGAGAGAGAGAGAGAGAGAGTGAGAGAGAGAGAGAGAGAGAGAGAGAGAGAGAGAGAGAGAGAGAGAGAGAGAGAGAGAGAGAGAGAGAGAGAGAGAGAGAGAGAGAGAGAGAGAGATCCACACAGGAAAGCATACTGCTTTGCAGAGTGGTTTCAGGTAGTGAGTCTTTGTAGAGGGGGTTGGGTCAGACAGGGTCCTACAGGACCTTAGGGTAATATTGGTGAATTATATTTACCCAAAACATAGTACCTTTAATGTTTGATGAATCAAAAGTTTGCATTGTGGATATCTGTTTTTCTTCCTGAAACAATTTTGCATTGCTATAGTTCAGTGTGTATAAGGTAGATGAATCGGATTAGACACACACACACACACACACACACACACACACACACACACACACACACTCTGCACCAGCTGAACATATGTAGCCAGTATTTTCTTTCTCTGCACAGCCTTTCAGTAAATATTACATCCCCAATGGAAATAGCCGTTTGCACCACACACAAACACCCACACCCACAATAGTTTTCATCTATGCTACTACTGTCAGAATGACATTTTCAGGTTCCATACAGTTTGTTTGAAACTATACATATATAGACCCTCTCATTGGTATTTTATGGTATTGTTTAATCAAAAAAAAAAATTATCAGACATTAACAAGAAATAAAGTTAGACATTTAAAGTCCATTCATTTCTGGTAAATTTCATGTATGGATAATCTATGATAAGATTAGGACTGAGGTTTGGATTAAGGATACTGTGTTAAGGTTACTGAAATGGCACATAGTTTTCACCACACCAAAATAGTGAGGTTCAAGAGCAGAAATTGATTTTGAATCATCGAACAAATACTCAACAGACCCTCATAATCAAGGATTATGACATTGACATGCAGTTGATGTAAATGAAGTCTCCCCAGAGGTTACCTGATAGTGGTATCTGTGTAGTCTTGGGATACAATGAGAAGTTTCTGTGTTTCTTTTCCTCCTGCTCTTAAGGAACACAAACAGCACTGACATCTAGTGGTGAAACTACCAAAATACATAAACCATTACTTAAACCATCATCATCAGCATCAGCATCAAGTCTGTACTGTATTATACTTGACTGTCCTTAAACTGTGGGATTCTTAAAATATTTGTGGTCTGATGAACCCATTGACCAAGATTGCCTGCAATAAAAATAAATAGAGTAATTACTTTATTACTAATATACCTATGAATATTCAATATCATAGATGGTGGTAGGAAACCTTGGCTTATCCTGCCCATTCCATTGCAAGACTTTGTTCCAACCAGATCCTTAATTATTCAATTGATCGCCATCAGGATCCCCTAGCATACAATAAACCAACCAAGACAATAGCAGGTCTAAAGAAGAAGGGCTGAAGAAGTTCAGGCTATTCTAATTAAAATGGTGATACTTTGTGGGTGCTATTTCATATTATGCAGTCTTAAATACTATGAAGTTAATTGATAAAAACAAATTATATTAACAGTTCACACTGGTTGCACGTGAACCATTACCTATATGAATTTAGACATTGATATAGGTGTATTGTTATTTAGTGTTTTCTGCTTTTAAATCACTTTGGTTGAGAAGGCTGTAGTAATTGTCACAAGAAAAAAATACAATATATATACAGTACTGTGCGAAAGTTTTAGGCAGGTGTGAAAAAATGCTGTAAAGTAAGAATGCTTTCAAAAATAGACATGTTAATAGATTATATTTATCAATTAACTAAATGCAAAGTGAGTGAACAGAAGAAAAATCTAAATCAAATCCATATTTGGTGTGACCACCCTTTGCCTTCAAAACAGCATCAATTCTTCTAGGTACACTTGCACAAAGTCAGGGATTTTGTAGGCATATAGTCAGGTGTATGATTAAACAATTATACCAAACAGGTGCTAATGATCATCAATTCAATGTGTAGGTTGAAACACAATCATTAACTGAAACAGAAACAGCTGTGTAGGAGGAATAAAACTGGGTGAGGAACAGCCAAACTCAGCTAACAAGGTGAGGTTGCTGAAGACAGTTTACTGTCAAAAGTCATACACCATGGCAAGACTGAGCACAGCAGCAAGACACGAGGTAGTTATACTGCATCAGCAAGGTCTCTCCCAGGCAGAAATTTCAAGGCAGACAGGGGTTTCCAGATGTGCTGTCCAAGCTCTTTTGGAGAAGCACAAAGAAACGGGCAACGTTGAGGACCGTAGACGCAGTGGTCGGCCAAGGAAACTTACTGCAGCAGATGATAGACACATCATGCTTACTTCCCTTCGCAATCGGAAGATGTCCAGCAGTGCCATCAACTCAGAACTGGCAGAAAACAGTGGGACCCTGGTACACCCATCTACTGTCCGGAGAAGTCTGGTCAGAAGTGGCCTTCATGGAAGACTTGCGGCCAAAAAGCCATACCTCCGACGTGGAAACAAGGCCAAGCGACTCAACTATGCACGAAAATACAGGAACTGGGGTGCAGAAAAATGGCAGCAGGTGCTCTGGACTGATGAGTCAAAATTTGAAATATTTGGCTGTAGCAGAAGGCAGTTTGTTCGCCGAAGGGCTGGAGAGCGTACACGAATGAGTGTCTGCAGGCAACAGTGAAGCATGGTGGAGGTTCCTTGCAAGTTTGGGGCTGCATTTCTGCAAATGGAGTTGGGGATTTGGCCAGAATTAATGGTCTCCTCAATGCTGAGAAGTACAGGCAGATACTTATCCATCATGCAATACCATCATGGAGGCATCTGATTGGCCCCAAATTTATTCTGCAGCATGACAACGACCCCAAACATACAGCGAAAGTCATTAAGAACTATCTTCAGCGTAAAGAAGAACAAGGAGTCCTGGAAGTGATGGTATGGCCCCACAGAGACCTGATCTCAACATCATCGAGTCTGTCTGGGATTACATGAAGAGAGAGAAGCAACTGAGGCTGCCTAAATCCACAGAAGAACTGTGGTTAGTTCTCCAAGATGTTTGGGCCAACCTACCTGCCGAGTTCCTTCAAAAACTGTGTGCAAGTGTACCTAGAAGAATTGATGCTTGATGCTGTTTTGAAGGCAATGGGTGGTCACACCAAATATGGATTTCATTTAGATTTTTCTTCTGTTCACTCACTTTGCATTTAGTTAATTGATAAATATAATCTATTAACGTGTCTATTTTTGAAAGTATTCTTACTTTACAGCATTTTTTCACACCTGCCTAAAACTTTTGCACAGTACTGTATATATATATATATATATATATATATATATATATATATATATATATATATATATATATATATATATATATATTAACAGTTTTTTGTAAGACATAACAGTGAAGGTAAAATGGCTGCTGTCAAAATCTGTATCAATTGCAGAATTAGAGATTAGAGATGCATACAGTACCATCTAATGGTGAAACCAGATTTTTACAAGGTCCCCTTTGAGCCAGGATGCACAGTCCCAGTATTCAGCCAGGGCAATGGCTCTTATTTACAAATCCCACAGGGTCTTTAGTGTTTGCAAATATGTAGGTCATATCTATTCAGACTTACTGTATGTACAAGATTGCCTTGACAAATAGTATTTGTCCTTATTCGCACAGTATTTGTCTATACTAAAGCTAATGCAGTAGTGCAATATTACATGTCATAGTGTCTGTTAACATTCTGGCAATAAAACATGTTGATGCTGATTTGAAATGAAAAGTTAATTTTATATATATATATATTTATATATATATATATATATATATATATATATATATATATATATATATATATATATATAATTTTTTATGCTGTCTGTTTGTATAGCATAAGATTCTTCAGATACCTGCGATTCTAACTGTCTGTAGTGGTGGGCTTTAGTAAATCATGCCTTGGCACAACAGATATTAATTAGTAGTTATTTTCTATTTACAGAGAATCTGACTTAATTGTATTGACTTACTTGGATATCTTATATGCTGCTAAACTAACCTTGAAATGATTTTTTTTTAATTTTATATATCATATTTTATATATCATATCAAGCCCCATGTTAAATTTCTCTTCCAATAGCTTTCAGATGACAGCCTTATGTGAGTATTGAGTCCCCATACCCATTTTCTTCTGAGAGACAACACAAGCCAATAAGTGCCATTTGTGGATGTGGAGACCAAAACTCATTCTTCAAAGATCCCAGTATGTTAAGTTGGAAAATGATTCCTAAATGATAAATACAAACAAAAACAGGAAACAATTGGTCTGTTGCTAATCAATTCCACAGGATAGTGATGGTCAATAACTATTTTATTTATCTTAAGCTAAACAGTATATCCAACAAGTCAATAGTACTATATGTAGTTTACGTAGCTTGTAAATGGTTTGTAGTCATTCTCAGCCATTCTGAGTTCTGTTTTTCCAGTGCTGACATTTATCCTTCTTTTTTTTTTTTTGGCTGTGTCCTGCAATAGTTTTATTTTTGTAGCCAAGTTGAAAAGTCAGAGTATCACATTTCTGGCATCTGGAAGCACAGACACATGAACACCAGATACCCAAGCATGCTCAATTGCAGTTAGAGAAAGCTATCAGAACAAATGAATACATCTCTAGACCAAAAGATCTCAGAACAATTCAGAAACATCATAATATGGTAGAACAAACAAACACACAAATGGAATTCAAAGATATATACACATAATGAGTTTCATTCTGCACCAGTGGGAAATGTGGAAAAAAAGCTTGCGTTTTTCTTTCCCAGAATCTTTTTCCCATTATCAGGGATGCTATCTCATTTTTCTTTTATCATTTTAGAATTTGGACACGTACATCAATCATAAAGGTGCAAATTAAACCTGACCCAGTGAAGAAATGATGAACAGCTTTTTAAAAAGCAGCTTTTGTTTGGCCAAGCGTGGGATTTTTCTTCTTGTTTATTTTCTAATCTGTGCTGTGAGCCAAACTATAATAACCTTAAACCAGAGCGTGATTTATAACAAGACGCTTTGGAATGAGGGTTAGATTGAATTTATGAAATAAAATGCTTTTATAGAATATCGTCAACTAATAAAGAACAGATGCCCTTTATATGGTAATATCTGATAGCTGCTGCTGCTGTGATTTTGGTTGAATGGCAGTATTGGAACACTTCATTTTGTAAGCTTTTAAAATCAGTTATGCTTTTCGAAAGGACTCAGTTCTTAATTATAAAGTACCTTATTTATGTGAGCGTGAATAATTTTCATGCTCACATAAATAAGAGCAAAGTAAAAAGTCAAACACTTTAAAAAGGTGTAAAATGCATTTGTCTTTATCAAATGTTATTGGTAATGTCCTATTACCAGAACTTGGTATCGGTTCATTTTTCTAGAAACTGCACAAATAAATTTGCTCAAGGTTACAATAGCACCATCCAGTGTTTACTGGTGAAATACCCTACCTCACTCAGCTAACTCATTAAACAGCAATAATATAAATGTGTCTTTTTTGGTAGTGGAGTAATCATAATTACAAAACTACATATTTATTTGTCCGTAATACAAACTTTTTTTATTCACAATATAGAAAAAAAGTGGAGTGCAAATAATAAACATAAGTAATTGTTCTAATTACTAAAAAGAATCTGCAACAGATTTAATTGAAATTGATAATTTGATAGCCTCTGAGGCAGTTGAAAGCATGGGCATCAATATTCCTCATGTCAATATTGTTATGCTTTAAATGGACAAGGACTAAGCGGCTCATTTGAGGTTTGTTTCCACAGAACGAATCCCAGGGGATAGACTTGATTTTGTTATCGTTTAGGGTCACTGAGTGCATCGTTAAAGGAAGCCGACGAGGAACTTCAAGGAGATGGTTGTGGCTGATGTCCAGGAGATGCAAAGCCGACATCCCTTTGAAAGCACCAGCGGCCACCTTGGCTATCTTATTGCGAGAGAGCCCAAGTTGCTCCAGATTTGGCATTTTTAAGAATGCATCTTTACTCAGAGTCAATTCTGTTGTCCTCAAGAACTAAGTTCTTTAATGCTTTTGGGAGATGTATGGGTAGGAGATTAAGAAGGTTCTTCCCCAGGTTGAGGTTCTCAAGATTAACCATGCGACTGAAAGAATTTTTATCAATACCCTTGTTGGTCAGGAGGTTGTTGCTGAGGTCAAGGTAAAGCAGTTCAGAATAGTCTGTAAAGATGTGGGCTGAAATTGTGTCTATTTGGTTTCCTTTCAAAAATAGTTGTTTTAGGTTGGTGGGCAGTTTGGACGGGACACCAATCAGTTGGTTGTGATTGAGACTCAATGTATGCAAGTTGGTGAGGGAACTAAAGGTTCCAGCAGGGATAGAGTCATTGGTCAGAGTGTTATTGTTGATGCTGATGATCTTCAGGCTCTTGCACCTGCTCCACGCTTGCTCTGACATCACACTGATGTGGTTGAGGTTCAGCCTCAGCCCCTCCAAGGTCGGGGGAAGGTCAGTTGGAATGCTGGACAGGAAGTTCTTGTCCAGGTAGAGCCGTGTAAGCTTCTATATTCCTTCGAAGGCTCCCTCTATAGCACTGTCAGTTAGGCGGTTGTTGCAGAGTACCAGAACTCCAGTGTGAGGTATTCATTTAGCAGATCCAACTGAATCAGGTCTATCTTGTTGTTCATGAGCAGCATATACCTGGTGTTGTATGGGATTCCGTAAGGGATTTTATCAACTCCTTTATCAGAACACTGCACCACTCTGCAAAAAAACATACAATGAATATTAAAGTAGGTACTGAGTACACTTTTTTAAACAGTACCAATTTATTCCTCTGTCCACCCCAATTCTTCTGCCCACCCTATATTAACATTTTAGGATGAATTTGTCAGCGCGGCAACTTCAAATCATTGCAGCAAAGAACAAAAAGAATTTGATATACTTAGTAAAACGTATTTTTACCTATTATATAGAAATAAATTGCTGCTTTCGTACTCATTTGAATAAAATATGCTTATTTTAATCTTACCTCCCATAACAGGTACACTCTGGTGGACAGTAATCATTCTTGAAATAGGGAAAATAGGGGATCTTTTCTTTCTTCTTCTTCATCTTAGCTTTGTTCTTGCTTTTCTTCTGAGGTTTCTTACCATTGTTAGTTTTTTTCCCTTTGTTCAAAATCGGTTGTTTTTTAGCCTTTTCCTTGGGCTCCTTTCTGGCATTCTTCCTTTTTTTCAGAAACCGTGGCATTTTTTTAAAGTTCTTGGCAGTTTTTTTTCTTTAATGCCCTGTCAGCTTTTGAAGAGTTTGATTCCATGACTTGTACAGCAAGGGGAACCGGCTCCATCTCAAACAAATAAGGGAGTCTGACCTCGCTTTCCCTTAGCGACAATGTACTTAGCACCTGTTTCACCTAATCACCTGAATACTGTAAACCACACTTTCACAATTCCTAATTTCAGTTCCTTTTACATGACAATTTTACATTCTTAAATGAATTGTGTCTCTTTAGTCATAATTGATCATATAATGAAAGCTGGTGTTCAAGAGACAGTCTTGTAAAAAACACAAATGGGTTGATATGTATGTGTACAGTACAAGTTAAAAACTGACTTTTTATCTTCATGCAACAAATGAATATATTTGGCACAATAATATAGAAGATGGAAATAAATCGCTAGCTGGTATCAAACTGAAATAAATGAGCTTGTAGGAACCTGCATGACGTTACCATCCTGTACTTTACAAAGCCTGCAGTAAATGCTGTCCATTTCCTACAGATGTCTTCTTTTCGACTGTAAATTATGTACTTCTATATTGATGCACGTGGCTCAGTGCCTAGCAATGCTACAAGTCCAAGGCAATTATGTCTATGACTAAGCTAGTGCCATTAACTGAACTTTGAAAGAGGTTATAACCAAGGTCTTTAATTCCTCACATTCGTACACAAAGCCTGCATTGTTCTGCTGTTGACTGTTTTGTGTTCTGGACTACTTTAGCTTTGTCTAATGAAGACAATTGTTAGTGTTACAATGTTTTAAATTCACTTCCTGTGTTACCAGGAAGTTTTGTATTACTACTTGATTACTTGTATTTTTTGTGGAAAGATCTTTGGGTGGTGCCACATTTCAAATATTTGGTCTATGTCAGAGCTGCCGAAAGGACCGTCTGGGGAGTGACGTCCTCGGTCCCGCCTACCTTGGGAATAATCAGTCACTCCCCTCCACCAACGCAGGGCTTCCCAGCACACGCAAGACACTGTCAGCAGGATCGAGGACGTCAATCCCCGGAGGGGTCGATCGGCAGCTCTAACATAAAATGCTCAGTAAATACCTGACCTGTGGCAGACATATCCCAAAAGTTTTGGTTGGTGGTTGTCTTCAAATTGAAAGAGAACTGAATTTTAAATTAACCAAGTAATGACAACCTACAGGCCCAGGTACCGGTGTTGAATTCAACTTTTAATTTGTAAGTTTTTTCACATTTTAAACTTTTCTAATGCTAAAATAAATAAATACATAAACTTTGATTTGCACTCCTTGTAAAAAATGTAGATGTTTTACACAGATTTACAAACCTTTATCTATTGCATAATTATCCTTTCTTTTCGACATTAACACGTCCAGTTTACTACAATTCTAACAATCCCTCTTAAAAAAAAACGAGTTTTAATCTTAATGGCACCTCCTGGTTCAACGGTTCAGCAAAAATAAAGCACACAGACACCACCCAGTGGCCAAATGTTTTTATTGAAGTTTCTTGTAAAGAATTTTCTAATACAGTAGAAAACATGCTGCAAAGAAAACTCTTAATACAGTGCTCTCCTTGGTAACATCATTCAGGTTGTGTGATGGGTTAAAGGGACAAAATACTGTACACTGTCTATTTTTAAATAATTTGTAGAAAACTATCAACACTTCCAAAGAACCAGGTATTTGACATTAATTTGTTAATGCAAGCCCTGTTGACCAGACCAACCCTATCTTATTTCTGATGTCTGATCTTGTGAGTGATTACGAAGGGGTGACGATCTCTTTACATCCCCTTTGTTTCTAAAGGGTGAGTTAGTGGTTTTCAGCCAAGTATCCCCAATGGTCCAAGTGTTAGTTTCAAACAGTTCTCTTTTTTTCTTGTATTAAATTAGTAATGAACATAGACTGGATCCATTGTACACTGTGGATCCAGGGTTGAAAACCACTGACTTTGACTGTAGTTTAATTAGAACTGTAACAACAATATCATGAGAGGGCAGCAATGCTCAGATTTAATTAGGGATACTGATACTTTATTGAGGAATTGAAAACGAAAGAGCACAATGTTATAAACAGCTTCAGGTAGTAAAATATTGACTTTCTTTTAATCACAATATTCATGTTGTTATTATTGAGTAATTTTTTTTTTTTTTTTTTACAAACCGTAGAATTGACCTTAACTTTCCTTAGTGCCTTCTCCCTTCCTCCGCACTGGGCACTATAGTTGAAGAAGAAGACGAAAAAGAAGAAGAAGAAGAAGAAGAAGAAGAAGAAGAAGAAGAATACATGTTATTTGGGTACTGTGGTTTTGTGTTATTATTATTATTATTATTATTATTATTATTATTATTATTATTATTATTACATATCATTCTATACAAATATGCATTATCCAGAATAATTAATATTAAATATTTTAGAGCTCAAGATTTCGTTTTATATGTTCTGAAATCAGTGCCTTTTGATGTATATAACATTCAGGTAGTTTCATGCTTTATTATCCACATAAATCACAATTTTGTCCTCAATTTGAAGATAATTTATTATGATTGAAAGGGACATACATAGGCTAAATGTGATCCCTTGTGATAATCTCTGTTACAGTGTAAATTAGACAGAACATCTGCTGCTGTAAAATGTTCTCTTTCTAATAAGTGCCTTTAAACGGTACCCAAAAGTAACCTTATGTGTGGTCAGGGGGCAGGAGCTAGGACTCCGCCCCCATTCTGTCCCACCAATATTATCTTTCAATCTCCCTATTTAAATCCCAAGTCATTTAAACTTATTCTCTGTCTTGCATTTTTCGTTTGCGTATCACTTTGTTCATGTTTCGCTTTGTTCATGTTTCGCTACACAGCTGACAACCACAACTGACCAATCTACCCTCGACACCACAGAACCCACCAGATTCAGATTCTCAAATGCTGAATCTGAATTCCTGAATGATGGCCATGTTTCTCTGTTATTGGTAGTACTGTGGTTAATAGAAGATAGGCGTTTATAATGGAGACTTGCCTCTGTGGGCTGTTCTCAGCAGCCAGAATTTCTGTTAATATAGGAATGTTTGCATTAGGGTTTAAGTCAAAATGTAATTTTTTTCTTAAATTTGAGACAATAATGTAATAAAATGTATTTTATTTTCTTGAACATTATTATATTATAATGCTACAATTTTTTTTTTTCACAAAAACTTTGAGGAGGCACTGCCTCCTTTGCCTCCTATAAGGAGCCTGCACTAGTATGAGCTAAGAACGACTGAATCAATTGGCAGTTCTGCACGTTCGAAAGAACCTTACCGATGAAATAGACAAAATCTCCTTAATGACTTAATTTTGCAAAATGAACAAGCGCGTAATGTTTTGCTCTTTGTTAAGCAGTAGTCTATGCATTAATCAGTAATTACTTCTATCTTTGTATAAATATTAATGTTTATTTACTTTGACTAGTATACATGCTTTATTATGCACCAATTTTGTTGTTTCATTTTCTCTTCGTTTGCTGGCTTAATTATTTTTGTGTAGAAGTTTAGATATATGTCCTGTCCATATGACATACACAATAGTAATAGGGTATGAAATGGTAGTGTTTATAAAGTGTTTTTGTTTTAATATTCTAAATTGCTTGAAAATAGAAGGTTACGCTTTTGAGGGTTATGGATCCATCCACTTTGTTGTATGTTTTCTGTATTCAATGGGCTTTGTCATTCATCCTCTATATATACCATTTTATAGTACAAATAATGTATCATAGACAAGCAATATACACTGAGTGTACAAAACATTAGGAACACCTTCCTAATATTGAGTTGCACCCCCTTTTGCCCTCAGAAAACCCTCAATTCGTCAAGGCATGGACTCTACAAGGTGTCGAAAGCGTTCCACAGGGATGCTGGCCCATGTTGACTCCAATGCTTCCCACAGTTGTGTCAAGTTGGCTGGTAGTGGATCTCTACTCCGAATAGCTTGTTCCATCTCATCCCACAGATGCTCAATTGGATTGAGCTCTGGTGACTGGGCAGGCCACTGCAGCACTGAATTCACTGTCATGTTCGTGGAACCGTTCCTGGACAATCCTAGCCTTGTGGCATGGGGCATTATCCTGCTGAAAAAATTCATTCGCAGATGGATGCACTGCTGCCATGAAGGGATGCACCTGATTGGCAATGATGTTCAGATATCCTGTGGCATTCAAACGTTGCTCCATTTTTATCAAGGGGCCCAATGTGTGCCATGAAAACACATCCCACACCATCACACCACCACCACCAGCCTGCAATGTTGACACACAGCATGATGGATGCATGTACTCATGTGGCTTTCTCCATACCCTAGTCCTCCCATCAGCCTGAAACAGCAGGAACCGGGATTCATCAGACCAGCCAATGTGTTTCCAATCCTCCAGTGTCCAGTGTTTTCGTTCCTTAGCCCACTGCAACCGCAGTTTCTTGTGTTTTGCTGAAAGAAGTGGAACTCTGTTAGGTCGTCAGCTGCCATACCCCATTCGTGTCAAGGTACGATGAGCTGTACATTCTTTTATGGGTCTTTCGGCACCAATGTTGTACTGGACTGTCAGTTGACTAACTGTAGCCCGTCTGTTGCTCTGCACAATTCGTGTCAGCCTCCTTTGGCCTCTTTCATCAATGAGCCATTTTCGACCACTGGCCTGTCATTGGCTGGATGTCCTTTGGGTGGTGGACCATCCTTGATACACACGGGAAACTGTTTAGCGTGAAAACCCCAGCAGCATTGCAGTTCTTGACACACTCAAACCGCCGCGCCTGGCACTTAAATCTTTTGTCTTGCCCATTTACCCTCTGAATGGCACACATACAGTATACAATCCATGTCTCAATTGCGTCAAGGCTTAAAAATCCTTCTTTAACCTGTCTCCCCTTCATCTACACTGATTGAAGTGGATTTAACAGGTTACATCAATAAGGGATCATAGCTTTCACCTGGATTCACCTTGTCAGTCTATTTCATGGAAAGAGCAGGTGTTCCTAATGTTTTGTACACTCAGTGTATACTGTAGACACAAAAATTAGATGTTGCAAGTACACAGCGATGCTAATTGTACATAAGGTAGGCATTTTATCTAACAGATATTGGGTTTACTGAAAAAGTTACATTTTGTTGTTTAAAAACAAAGCTTTTAATGAGATTATTTTCAATTTTTCTTCTAACCCCAAGT
The DNA here is from genome assembly GCA_030684275.1 of Acipenser oxyrinchus oxyrinchus. Classification (NCBI taxonomy): domain Eukaryota; kingdom Metazoa; phylum Chordata; class Actinopteri; order Acipenseriformes; family Acipenseridae; genus Acipenser; species Acipenser oxyrinchus. Next base: position 26,738,642 of record CM060256.1, on the reverse strand, counting down.
ATAGTGGAATCTGCCACCTGACCCCTGGGCACCACCAACAACTTTACAAACCCAGAGCTTATGGGTAAAGCCACAATGCCTTGTTCTCAAGTTGTGGCATTCCCAAGTTTCACTCCGAGTGACTGCCAAGATAGCAAAATGGGATATCAAAGATGTTTTTTTTTGTTGTTGTTATGATCAATTATTAGCCCCCTGCTGTTCTGCACACTGAAAAAAGAATTAAGTTTAAAATATATAGGCCTATGTGCATATATATTTTTTTAACCACTGAGTGGCAAGGATGGAGAAGGAGTGGGCTCTGGAGGCGGGGGAGCAGAGGGAGGGTACAGCTACTCTGCCGGAGGTGGAGGAGCAGAGGGGGTGAGAGGTGGTGTACGGAGAAATGATAGTCTGGAGATAGGGGGGAGCAGAAAGGCCAAGACAGCGATAGGCGAATACAACAGTTTTGAATTAGATGTGAGCAGCGATAGGGAGCCAGTGCAGAGTGCGGAGCAGAGGTGTAGCGTGGGAGAAACGAGGAGGGGGAAAAGACAAGGCAAGCAGCAGAGTTTGGATGAGCTGGAGTGGACGGGTAGCAGAGGCAGAAAGGCCAGCCAGGAGGGAGTTGCAGTAGTCAAGGCGAGACAGTACCAGGGCCTGAACTAGGAGCTGCATGGAGTAATCGGTGAGGAAGGGACGAATTCTGCATATGTTGCTGAGGAAGAAGCGACAGGAGTGTGCCAGTCAAGATGTGCTGAGAGTAGCAGAGGGAGGGGTCAAGGGTGACACCAAGGTTCTTGATGAGGAGGGATAGAGGGTGGTGGATTCAAGTGGAATAGAGATAGAGAGATCAGTGGTGGGGGAGGACAAGGGGGGGAGAAAAGGAGGTCTGATGTGGAGAGGTCGAGTTTGAGATGACACGAGTGCATCCAGGAGGAAATGGCCGAGAGACAGGTAGAGATACAGGAGAAAATGTCGGAGTCAGAGGTGGGAAAGGAGAGGAAGATCTGGGAAATATATAAGGAATACAGTGTAGATAGGTGTCACTGTACACTGGTCGGTCAAAAGTGAAATTAGTTTTCTTTAGAAATAATTATCTATTGGAAGTATGTGGTTAGTTTGTTGTTTCTTTTCAGAAGAAAACCTATGAAAACTCAAAACGCAATTTCTTTTTTATGTGCCAGCAGTACATTTTTACTATTAAATGCAAAATATGTTCTCTTTAAAAGGTCTTTAGAAGCAGTTGTCACCCACGTTTTTACAATGCTAGCCACCTTCAATTTATTAAAACAGTACATCATCTATAGCTCCTTTTCATTCCTAGATCATATGTTTCCCCAGATGTGTTTGTCACGTTTAAGTCTTATAAAGGTAAAACTCAGGAGGGAACAGTACTCCTACTGGTTATAATCATGCACTGGGCCCAAGGGAAATGTATACCTTTTAACCCAGTAAACTGTATGAGAAACAAAAACTAGACACGATACTTGTATTAGGATAACAGTCTCCTTCGGAGAGACTGTGTTTAATTAAGAACAACAATGACAACAGTACGTTTTTAACAATGTTTTATCTGAAACTGCTTCTAATTAGGAATATTACTGCGACAATAGTGTAAGACTTAGGCTTCCAGTGAGCTGAGGTAGCACTAAAATTGAACCCTAGTGCTTCCAATCTCTAAAAGAAATGAAAGTTTACTCAGCCAGTGTGATTCTTATTCCAGGATTGAAACTTAAGTGCTGCAGAGCAAGAGAGTTAAGGGGTATCTAATGTGTTGAGGACATAATATCCTTTCAACCTGTTCTTCTCTCTACAGACGAAATGGGCTCATGTTTACATTAACAAACGTTCCTGTGTAAACTGATACGTGAAGTTAAGTACTGTAGAATTAGCAGGTTATCCATTTGCCCACAACAACTCCTGGAACATCTGTGAATCTGCACATAAACCTTACATTACAAACTCAAACAGTACCTTCCTGCTTTAGGTTGCTGTTTCATTGTAAGCCTTCAAATGGCACAGGGAGCTTAGCACCTTATAAATTAACATCAGGGCTGAAGAAATTGAAATGTTTGTATTTTCTTAGTCTTAGGTTTAGAGAAGGGGAAATTGGTAGTTATATTAACAATGCATAGGATTAGGTTAGTTGATGTATGGAAGAATCTGCACACTGAAAACCGTGAAGTTGCCACAGGAATCACTATAATGCCAAATTCATGCCAATAGAATCAATGTTCTTTATTAAAGGAAGTACAGGCAAAAAACAAACAGTGCAAAAGAAAAATAAAGTGCTGCGGGCAAATGTTTCGATCAAATTGTGACAACGCTCAGTGCTAGCAAGTCAAGAACACCTGTGTATTTAAGGGTTACCTTTGCCAGGTGTTTAACTGAATCAAGCCATCACGTACAAGGTTAGGTGAAGGAAATATTCCAGGATCATCCTGTAGATTTGTTACCACTACTTTGCTTAAACAGAAGATATTCCGGGAGCATCCGGAGGAAAGAGCGATCTATTTCTGTGTAGAGTGCTGAAGATGCATTAAGCTGTGGTTTAATTCTCTCCAAAAATTGGCTTTCAGGCCCTCTCTGTGTGAAAACTGCATTTTTTCCTTTGATTCTGATGTATAGTTAAGAATTACTACTACCAGTTAATACAATAGAGAATGAGTTCATAGTTTAAACCAGTTATTCACCGTTTTATGGGGGGGGGTTGGGAAATTTACAGTATAAAGAGTAAACAAAATAAAAAGAGGTTCCCCCTAAGATGGATCCAGTGATACAGTATACGGCCCTTCAAGCTGCCGTCTAGACAGTTAGAGCTTTGAGCACTTCATAATTTGGGTCAGAGCTGCAGTAGGTCACCCTGTGTGGCATAAGGGACAGCAAATGATGCTGCACTGCCTCAAGGCATAACACAACCAAGGTAGCTCACACGGATTGACTAAAAGAAGCAGAACATATTGCTTGGCAACTGTCAGTAAAATGTAAAGCTCCTGCAAAGAACACAAAGATAAGGATACAGTACTTTATGGTGTTGTGTTCATTCAATTACTTTAATTTAGAATACAATATTACAGCCAATTAGTAAAATGTAAACACTTTTATTTAATGCAAACACAGTGAGTTACAGGTCTCCAGTATACAGAAAGAAAACACAAGCAGTTTATTGTATGTAGTTACATTGACTATAAATGCATCAGCAATCTGGTATAAAGGGAAAAAATACAGTTACCTTTCTCTGGGAGAGCGTAGGCACGGAGGACACTGGAACTAACTGATGGACCTTCTGTCACTTAAGGAGTTGGTTACTAGGCATTGCTATCTCAAGCTTATTGTTAGAACAGAGAACATATGTGCAATAATATTAACGCATAACTTATAATGCTTTAAATTCACTTTCCTACAACGGTATCATACAAAATAAACACAACATGTATTTTCTTTTCTATTAAAAAGTTTTCAAAGGAAAACAATTGTGACCACACCTTACACGTATTTATAAAATAAATACAATACACTGTATATCTATATATAAGTGGGTGAAAATAAATGAATAAATCTCATAGAGTACATACATGTCAAATTCTTATTTCAGGTACACAAACATTAGTAAAAGTAAAGAACATGTTAACACATTAATTCAAAATACAGACACATGTCCTTTGTATGCTCTTAATCCCCATACAGTATGTTGATGTTACTAGTTCAGTTTTGACCCAAGGCACTATCCAGTATCCATTAATGACTGTTCTGACTGGTTTCTAGTTTTGAGTTTCAGTGTACAGTACTCCATTATTCAGAAACTCAAACTGGGACCGATCAGTCATCAAACATTACATTTCAATCAGGGTGTGAAGTAAGGTTAGCAGAACAGCACGTACTTTGTTACTCACTAGGGGGCACTCCTGGACCTGAGATCATTGCATCATTGTTTTTCCACAATGCCTCAGAAAAAGCAGCCATGTAAATGTTTACTGCATGTAATTGTGATCAGGAAACAAAAAAATTCTGCAATCATTATCAAAGTTCTCTCAATATCCTAAAACAGATCCATTTAATACTTTACAATAGTATAGTATACAGTGAAATATAAAAAGCAAATATGCATTATAGGAATAGCTTTAAATTAATCATATATATATATATATATATATATATATATATATATATATATATATATATATATATATATATATATATATATATATATTGTAACACCAGCCACTCACGGTCATTCGTTTGCCCCTATTAATGAGACCCAGGACACAGGGAATTCAAGTTCATCGCTGACGTGCACGTTTAATAATACAAAAACAAACAAAAACCCAGAGTACTTACTGAACATTTCATGCAGGTACCTGACTAGCTTGCAGGACGACTAAGCTGTTTACCGAGCATAAAACAAAACAAACACAGTTTTACAAAAAAAGCTTCACACCATATTTTTTTATTTTTTTGTTTTTACGATTGAGCACACTATCAAATCTGGCTCTCCACAGAGCAGCAGCACTGAGCAGACTGACTGCTTTCCTTTAATACCCTGCACCTGGCTCTAATTTACAATAATAGCCAGGTGCCGGTGATAATTAACAATAAAATAAAACAATTCTCATGTTTTTAGGCAGGGAGGATATTAACCCCTTCTCTACTCTGCTCTAATATATCAAGAGCACAGTTTCATGCACGGAGGACTTGTAGTTACTGGAGTGTTTTGATTTGTTTGTTTATTTTGTTTGGGACTACAACCCACCATTGTTGTGCTTCCCCTATACCATTGCTGGTATAGGGGCGACCTGCTTTATTTTTGAGAAGTTTTTTGCTTTTTGTTATTTGAATTAAATAAACAAAGACCGTTTTTGGGAGCAAAACCCTGGTCTGCATTTATTACACTCTTTGCACATCCTGTTCACAGATTTAGATCGGGACTTTGACTAGGCCATTCCAGAACCTTGATTTTATTCTTCTTTAACCATTCTGAAGTAAATTTTGATGTGTGCTTTGGATCATTGTTGTGTTGGAGCGTCCAGTTGCGCTTTAAACCAAGTTTTTTAACGGAGGGTTTCAGATGATTGGCCAATATCCTTTAGTATGCTATGGAATCCATTTTTACCATTGGAACTAAATTTCCTGTGCCATTAGAGGAAAAACAGCCCCATAGAAGGATATTACCACCTCCATGCTTGACAGTAGGTATGGTGTTCTTTTCTTGGTACGCCTCACCAGATTTTCTCCAAACGTAATGACTATCAGTGTGACCAAATAGCTTGATTTTTGTTTCATCACTCCACAAAACCTTTGACCAGAACTCATATCCATCATTCAAATGCCGTTTTGCAAACTTTAGCAGTTGTCCTTGTGACGTTTTCCTAAGAGTGTTTTTTTCCTTGGCATGCGTCCATTGAGACCTTCACCATGCAATACTCGACCTATGGTTGAAATGGAAACCCCAGTCTCACTTGCAGCCAATTCACTTTGAATATCTTTGGCAGTCAATCTCGGATTGTTATTAACCTTCCTCACAATTCTTCTGCTTGTTCTTGGTGAAAGAACCTTTCTTCCGGACCGAGGGATCGTTGTGACAGTACCATGAGTCTTGTACTTCTTGATAATAGAAACAATAGTTGAAATTGCGATACTCAAATGCTTGGAAATCTTCTTGTATCCTTCTCCAGGTTTATGACAATAAATAATTTTCTGCCTAAGGTCTTCAGATAGCTCTTTGCTTTTTCCCATATTGACTTATTGGCAATGACAGCAATCATCCTATGCCTAACCCTTTTATACTCTCTAAGAATGTTCACCTACAATCCAGCATTTTTTAGACTTGCATTATAATATTGAGATTTCTAGCACCTTGTAGACAATACTATCATAGCATTAAAGGTTATGAATACTTTTGAATTGCCATTTTTGGAGTTTTGCAAAAAAGATGCTGAAATAAACAATTGTAGACATCTATTTCTTGTAACTTTTTTTCCTCATCCACAAAAGCAAAACTTTTGCTACAAAAGATTTTTAATTTAATTCTTTGTTTTCGAGAAATTTCTATAAATTACACATTTCCATCGGGGTATGTAAACTTTTGACTACAACTGTGTGTATATATTGTGTATATCTGTAACAGGACGTCCTTGTGTATTATTTTGTAATATATAGTAAGGACATTTTCTATACATTCTGTAATATATAAGGATAGTAATAGTAAAGACCTGTGAAATATGATTACCTGCTTATAGCAATCATTCTTAGCAGTCTGTTGTTATTTTTCCCTGTAACTATAGATACAAGGCATACTAGATGATTTTAATAAACTACTCTGTAGCTCTAATAAAGATCAAAGACTGATGTGTTTCCAGGCAATATCTCAGATATGAAACTCATTTCTCTTAAAAGAGAGTTACATCCGAGTATATTATTATGCTGTCAATGCTCTGTGTTAGCAGATCGACAGATAGCTGCGGCGAGCATGTGTGTGTGGTGTAATTCTAAGAGTGTGAGTGTAAGTGTGTGTCCGCTTACTGAGCTGCCTGACAACTAGCTTCTGATTGGCTGTCATTGTGATTCTTCCAGCCAATTGGGAGCTGTCACTGCCGACAAAAACATAGACCATTGTGTGAAAGAGTACACACAGCCTGAAAGAAGCCTCTAGGATTTTCAGAGGATTTAGCTTGAGGTTTAACTAGCTACTGACATATGAAAGGGGCCAAAAATATATTTTTCTCTCATTAGAACAGAGGGAATACATAATAAAGCACACATAATTTAGAAAAACCTGACTTTGATTAGTTGTGAAATACATTCAGACTTTTGGATTGTTAAGGTAAAAATTTTGAAAGAGAAGGGACATTGTTCTTTAATGTATTCGTGCTCCCTTGTATTAACTCCTTTTGGAAAAAGATTTTTAAAAATCTGTAAGTGGCCTGATTTAATGTGCTCTTAAAAACTCTCATTTAAAAGGCAGATACTCCAAGACCTCTTTATCCATTAGGGCAGAGAGTACCAGAGTCAAGATGACTACCATAACATGCTGCTGGTTCTGGCTCACTTGCAAGAACTTGGTCATGTAGTACAAAGTGGTCAAAGATAACCTGAATGTAGCCTTTTACTAGTTCCTAGTATGATCCAAGGCAACTTACAGGTGTTACAGGGCAGTAAAGGGGTACAATGTAAGCTTAGTATTTAAATACAGTGTAGTTTACAGTAAGTGCAAATAATACTACTAAAATACAATATGAACTAGGATGCAACAAGTTAGAATTACAACAAGTTATATCTACAATGACATAGTAGCGCAATAGTGCAAGGATAGTGCATTAGCTGAGGATCCAGTAACGTGGTGCACAAGTCAGGCATGAGGGATTGGAGGTAGAAGGGGGCAGTGTGGTGAAGAGAGCGATAGGTTCTTGAATTGAATGTGAGCAGAGATACGTAGCCAGTGGAGGGTGCAAAGCAGAGGGGTAGCATGAGAGTAGCGAGGTTGGGATGAGCAGCAGAATTTTGAATGAGCTGAAGGGGGTGGATAGCTGAAGCAGGGAGACCAGCATAAAAGAGAGACCAATAAAATTTGTGTTTTTCCTTATGGTGCTAAATTAGGTATTATGGAGCCCACATAGTGGGGTGACCGGATGTCCACAGAATAATTAAATAGCCTTCTCACACTAAAAAGCCATGCAAATTGACCAAAAACACATTTTTATTTGCATTTAAACATGTCTGAAAGCCGTACCTTATGTTCACAAAACTTCAGAAGTGCAGATCCTGTTTGTGACATAACCTCACGCAACTTTCTATTATAACTAAAGGACTTCAGATCTGCTGGAAGTAGCCCTGGCAAGCTTTGACCAAATAGTAAAAAATAAGCATACAGGACCTTTTCATTATTATTATTTTTTTTTAGATTTGTTTCAGAACAACAAAAAAACCTGCTGGTCACGGATTTGTTGAAAAAGACAAATACGGAGCTTATCATCAGCTTGCTGCAAGACTTACATAATGAAGTTCCAGAAAGTCCTGGGTGAATTAACATCTACTGAGAAATGTATCGCACTTGTATGGGCTACCGGTATACTAGATCCCCAATAACAAGAACAACAACAACAAAACATATATACATACATATATATATATATATATATATATATATATATATATATATATATATATATATATATATATATATATATATATATATATATATATATATATATATATATATATATATATATATATATATATATATATATATATATATATATATATATATATATATATATATATATATATATATATATATATATATATACTGTATATATATATATATACTGGCGAGAGTCTTGCACAGTCCCTGCAGAATTCAGATTCAGCTATTTATTATTATTATTATCATTATTATTGGCAAGCAATGGAATGGTAGCTTGATTCATTACAGTTCATTGATTCAATGTATTGGTTGAGAACACAACAACAGCATAATTAAGTCATGTAATATGCAGCACCATGTAAAACCTGTGTTAAATAGTGTGATGTACCCACTAGAAAGAAATATTAAAAAGTTAAAGAATTCTCAACATTAATGGAACAACATTGTACGCATTTGGAGGCTGTGTGGTCCAGTGGTTAAAGAAACGGGCTTGTAACCAGGAGGTCCCCGGTTCAAATTCCACTTCAGCCACTGACTCATTGTGTGACCCTGAGCAAGTCACTTAACCTCCTTGTGCTCCGTCTTTCGGGTGAGACGTAATTGTAAGTGACTCTGCAGCTGATGCATAGTTCACACGCCCTAGTCTCTGTAAGTTGCCTTGGATAAAGGCATCTGCTAAATAAATACATTTGTTTTTTTACTGTTCAAGCACAGCAATACACAAAAAATAATTTGTTGATTCCTGGTTGTTTTTTTATTATTTATTTTTTTATTACATTTTGTTTGTTGTAGGAATCTAATTTAAATACAGTTTGAATATTGTAGTGCATCATAAGATCCAGTCCTGAGCCAGACAGAGTAATCCTCAGCTCCATGTATTACTTGTATGGGAACATATCCTTTGCTTGAAACCCTCAACCCTCTGTATATCCAAGTGTCTTCCTTTACACATCTGACCCTTGAGGAAAAATGCAGAGGTGTGCATTATAGACAGTGTTGTAATCCAAAAAGTTGTTATTGCGACATGTATGTACATTGTACTATTTATTTATGTACCAGTCTTTTATGTTGTTTGCTGTATTGTATTAGGTACAGGGTCTAATAAAGTGCAGTGTATAGTGTATAGAGAAACAGTATTTTAGTGAAAGATTCATTGTTTTCTTTACAAAAAGCCAGGTTAGAAAAATGACATCAGCTTTTATGATTTAAAAACACAGTTTCCCTTGACAAAGGTATGTTAAACATTAAATCATTAAAACAGGCCCCACTGTCATTTTCTCACCTTTTGTTCTGGAATGTAAGACACACAATCCACATTTCACTGTCATTAAAACAGCCTTGCTAGGAAGCTATTGTAGTTTTATTTTAAGGTTATATTTTCTAACAGATAGAAAGCTGCTAATTCATTCCACTCATTCTAAAGCTCCATGTTTTTATATTATCTCTGACGGCAAAGCGGCTATACAATCCACTCTCATTCTAAGATTCTTTGTTCTATGATATTGTACCCAGGGATCAGTGTTCACACTTTATGGCAGGGAAATTAATCATAGACATGATAATGGAATATCAGATTGCTTCTTTTCCCTGTCATTTACCGCCACTGGCCATTTTCTGAAGAATATTGTTTAAAAACTGTTATTGCTGGGCTCGGTTGGATTGTGTTGTTCCACTTCAATGCAGTTCAGTATTTTTGTGGCAGATGGGTATTTTGGTTTATCAGCTTTTTATTATATGGAACATCTGGAGGTGAGAGCCCTGGAACCGGCTCAGCGACATCTGATCCTCCAGAGGGAACGAAGTATAAGGCAGGGGGAATGCCAGTGACGTCTGCCGACTGTGCAGTGACGTCTGGGGTTTCAGGGGGAGCAGAGTACGGGACCAGGCGAACCACTGTGCCTGGTGGTGCACCGACCTGGTCTCTAGACCCAGCACAGGGAGGTCCAAACACTCCGGCAGGGTGTCCAGGGGCACGGGGCAGGGCCCGTACTCCACCAGCTGGACTGTGGCACAGGGGTGGTGGTCGGGGCTGTGGTGGCGATGGGCTCTTCACCTATCCCTTCTCTTGCTCCTGCGGCGGCAATTCTTGTTCCGGAGGCGGCATCTCTAGCTCCGGTGGCTGTCCCTCCTGGTCAAGTGGCTGTACCTCCCACTCTGTCGAGTGCAACCCTTGCTCCATCGGCTGCAACTCTTCCTCCGGTGCAGGCCATACCACCTTCTTGAACAGCAGCTCAAGCTCCGAAGGCTGTCTCTCTGGTTCTGGCAACCCCCACTTTTGCCTAAGCGGTTGGTTGCTTTCTTGTTGCTCCACTACGATCTGCAACAATGCCTTTAGCATTTCCTCAATTTTTTTTCTGTTTCTTGTGTGCTGGGTGTGTAAGGTGTACTTTATCCCACCTCTGACACCAAATGTAGCCTACCAGCTGAGGGTTATTTTTCACCCTACACACCAGAGTCAGACACAGAACTAGTTTTTGAGCACTTACATGCACTTTTACAACCTTAACAAATTGATGAAAAACTGTCTTGCACAATGGGCCACAAATACAGTATATTAAATACCATGCATTCAAGGCAACCTAATTATGTGTGTTTAAAGGCTTCCTGCAATGTGGGAGAACAGTGCTTGCTAGACAATTTAAAATATACAGTTTTATTTTTCAGACAGAAAAAATATGTAAAAGACAACAAAAACCAGTAGGTTTCCCTTTATCAAAAGTGATGAAAGACCATAATAACCACATACGGTGCCTCTGTTTGAAAATGACTCAAAGCAGTTCGTGTTTGCATGTTTTTGATTCTTTAGGCAAATGTCTCTCTCATGGGGTTAATTTGCCTGCTTTTAATTTTCCATAGCCATTCATAACTATTTTTCTTTTGAGATCAAACCCACAGGAAGCCTTTAAACGCACACATAATTAGGTTGCCTTGAAAAAATGGAATGCAGCTTTCCTAAGCTCGCTTACATTAAGTAACCTTTTTCAGCTGATAGCCACACATTGTAATCAGATGTGCACAAATTGTACAGTAGCATTCACAACAGTTCTAAAAAAAACTAAACATATTTGCATAATTGCACATTTTACACCTGGGGCAGGAGCTGTTCTTTTTTTTTTTTTTTTAACAAAGACAACATTCTCAACACGGTTGGTAAGCAAATGTATGCAAAATTCATGATGTATTACAAGAGAGTCTGTGTTGGCCAGGTGTGTGTGATTATTAATTAACCCCCTATGAACCATTTTCATCTACTTTATTTTCAAATGCTGTACTACATTTTCACTGGTGTGTGTGCTCTGTTATGTCATTATAAAAGGTTAAAAGCAACTTGTAGAATGTAGACAGAAGTTATTCTGCATTGTTTTTGATTTGGCTGGTGAGGTGGCATAGGGGAATCAAGGGTCAGTATGTGCAAAACTCTATGCATGAGGTGGCGGTTGAGTACTGTACTTTACTGTTGATTCAGTAAACCTCAGTAAACTTCGATATGATGTCCCTTGTTTGTCTAACATATACACACATTAAAAGCCTTGCACATGTTTTGGATATAAACTTGTTATCATCTGCTTCCAATTGGGTTGTTGTGTGCGTAGATTAGCAGGTTGGAAGGTAAAACACTAAATATAAATGAGCCTATAAACCACAGCTTTTCCTGTAATAATGAGCTCTGTATAAACCTTGACAGAAATGCAGTTATTAGTAAGGTTTTTGTTATATTTTAGAGACAGAGAACTGAGGGGCTACCATTACTACAGTAGTCTTTAGTGACACGTCATCCATTAGGGGCTGTCTAAAATGATTAGCATTTTCTAAAAGTGTACAAAGCATGTGCTGGAAGGGGGATCGTGGTTAGTGTACCCTTTTATTTCATAAAAAAAACTATGACACTTTTATAGCTTGAAATGTTCCAATGTCTTCCTGAAACAGTTCTACAGATATGATATTTTATTTTTTCTTGAGAAAAAGGATCCTGTTAGAAGACAGAGCATTTCATTCACAGAGCTTAGAGGGAGTAAAGAATGTAAAAGCCAATGGAGAGTCAACAAGCTTAGGTTATTTTTCGTAGTGGACTGTATATGTTTAAAACTTTTCTTGGGCCTATCAAGTTCCTTTATGACAAAATGTATTCATCAATAAAACATAATAGTGTATATCATTGGCCATAACTTGAATGGCAAATGTTATACTGCACCACTTACTATATGAAAATACTGTTTATTGCTCAAAGTCGGAAAATGGTGTGTTTATTGTATTATAATACTGCTCACTTTCATTGCATAAGTCAGTGAAACTTTGTTTTAACTGGTCTACGAAAAAAAGCAATAGTGTATACTTTCTAAAAGCGTTATGTGTTGGTATTTCAGTTGTTTTTTGTAGATTATAGTATTACTATTTCTCTGTCTTTGTCTAGACAAAGGTTAAAACAAATAAAACAGAAGCTTATTTAGTGCTATCGGGTGCTTTCAATGCATTTTATTGGGAAAAAGAAGCAATAGTGTATCTCTGTGTTTGTAGTTGTTTTGGTGTGAGATTTAGGGCAGGATTTTTACAAACCAGTGTTATTGTATCGAACTCGTGGTATAGTAACGAGAGCTTTAGTAGCAAGTGATTTTCAAACGAAATGTGTTAACTAAATCAATCTAGTAACACTTTGAAATTAAGTCGATGAGGTTGTTAATGAACGCATTTCTCATTAAAAAGCTTAATTGGGGCTCCCAAGTGTCGCATCCGGTAAAAGGCACTCCGTGTGGAGTGCAGGATGCGCCCTATAGCCTGGTGGTCACCGGTTCGAGTCCAGGCTATTCCACTGCCAACCATGGACGGAAGTTCCCAGGGGGCGGTGCCTGGGTAGGGAGGGCTTAGGTCGGCCACAATGTCCTCGGCTCACCGCGCACCAGCGACCCCTGTAGACTGGCCGGGCGCCTGAGGGCCTGCCTGTAAGTTGCCAAGAGCTGCGTTGTCCTCCAACGCTGTAGCTCTGAGGTGGCTGCATGGCTGCAAGTGAAAAGAAGCAGACAGCTGACGGCACACGTTTCGGAGGACGCATGTGTCCGTCTTCGTCTCTCCCGAGTCAGCATGGAGGTGGCAGCGGTGAGCCAGGTTGAAATAAAAAATAATTGGGCTTTCCAAATTGGGGAGAAAATGAGAAAAAAATAACTGACGATTCAAAAAAAAAAAAGTTTAATTGTTTAGTTTTCATTTATTTTCATAGCTACAAATATTGAATTATCTAGGTAGTCTCTGTATCATCGACATTACAGCCACGCTCTGTTAAATTTCTGTTTCAAGGTGAGTTATAGTCTTTCGTTAATTAAAACCCTCCTTTTCCAAGTGCAAATTAACTCCTTATAAATTATGACAATTAACACAGATTTGCTTTTAAATTCCCACGCAAACAAAAGAAATAGTCGGAAGAAGCACTGCTCGTTAAGATATTAACATTATTTTGTAAATCAACATAATTTCGGAAATTACGTTAGAAAGATTATTTAATAATGAGATAGGGATAACGGCCTCTTGAAAATGCCAAAATTAACACTGGAGCTATCATTTACAAACTTTTGAAAATCCTACCCGTAGTGTCTAATATACATACATCTCGTAAACACTCCAGCCTGCTATTTTTTGCTCATTAAGAAGCTACTGTTTCATTTTACATTCTGTTGAAAAGAAAAGTAATAGTATATCATTATGTAAAAAGACTGGGCTTTTGACCGTACGAGTAATGGGTTCTCTGCACACCCCTAGTTAGAACATTGATGGGGACAAGAGTGCTCTATCACACTCATTATTAAACACTATAATAGGATTCCTTATAAACACGAAACAGCGGCAAATCAGTTAACAAAATGGTAATGGACTAGACATTCATAAGACTTTAGTGGCAGAGAACACTATTGTTCAAGGCTACATTACTTTGTTATTTGTTATTATTCTATACATTCTCTACAATCTGCAGTCCCTCAGTGAATAATAATTATTAAAGACTTTTTACTAAAATGCCACTAGATATATTTAAAATATATTGGAAATCATAGTGTATTTAGTGATCTTAAACTGCATGTACAGTTAAACCTTCAGAAAGTAAAATCTGATATTCAGAAGTATTATTATTGAACTACATTACATTTTTATAACAGAGATTCTTGATTTGTCAAAGCGCATGTGAAATTTTGGTTGTTCTATCAAAATGGGTCAGTCGCTTGGGTCAACTGAAATTGGACTTGGGCCAGCCTGGAGCACTTTTCTTCCTTTAGTGTTGTGGCAGGGTGAAGGATGGTAAAAGGAGTGAAATCTGATGGAGACACTAACGGGAGCCGCTTCTACTAAAGGGAGCATGCATTAAGCACAGGATCGGGTTGCGGTGATATCAAACCCGGGTTAGGTCACAAGCATAACCGAGTAGCGGTTGGCTGTGAAGGATTCATAGAGGCGTGGCCTGGGGTACATAAGGGGACTGTGTGGAATAGCGAGAGAGCCCAGGTTGGAGACAGAGTCTGGGTTTTCAGACGGAGCAACATTCTGTGTGGAAGTGAGCTGACGTTTTGTTGTTGTTCTCCGGCTGCCTTCTGAATACAGACTCAAGAGGAGGAACTCGAGAGATGGGGACACGGCTGGGAGAGCGAGCGACCAGAACACCCGCAGTGAGTGAGAGAGTGGCGAGGCTACCGAGACACAACGGGACTGTGGCTGGCTAACAAAGACAAATTGTATATATATATTTGTAAATAGTGTATGTGTGAGTGTGTGTGTGTGTGTGTGTCACCAGCACACGTGTGGAACTAAAATACACGGTTTGTTATACAAAACTTCTGAGACTGTGTGTGGTTCTTCTGTCACTTCCCCTCCCTTTACAGGAAGTACAATAGATAGTAATAGAAAAAAATGAAGGGGAAACTGCAAAAGTACTGTGCACATACACAAGCCAAGGTACTGTTTTAAAAATAAATCAGCTCAATCACTGACTAACTGGGAGAAGGTCACTTTTGCCTCAGATCCAGCACAGTTATAAAAAGGAAAATCCCATTGCTACACATTCCAGGCCAAAATAACATCCACAAAAAGAGAAACATCAAAGTACAGATGGAGGACAGATTAATTTCATGTTTATCTAAACAAATTGAACTACTGGAGGCGGCCTGTATGTTTCTGCCTAAAATTGTAACCACATAGACAGCTGCAGTACAGGAGGGAAGGGATGCAGGGAAGGGGAGGAAAGGGGCTAATACCCACTCCTGCTCCCAGGCAGACTAGGTAGCAAGAAACCGTGCAAAACAGCTTGCAGCCGACTGAGCGGAAGACAGCTGGGCCATGGTTGAAATTGGTTTGACAGCAGCCTGGAACATCTGTTCACTTTCATTTGTTTGTGCAAATGAATGCTGTTTAATACACACACACACATTGTAGAAAGCACTTTTTCAGCCGAGTGCTCCTGTAAAATTATCATTATTAATTTTCCCAATTTAGGGGGGTAAAACTGCTGTTCAGAACATTGTGGGATTCAGTTTCTTAGTTAATAAGCATATGAAGTATAATAAGGAAGTCTACAAGGTTAGGGCTGGGGATATGGACTTACAAGCTGGGATAGAGTGCAGAAGGCCGTGCACAGAGCTGTATTCTGGGATGGATTTCAAGTTGCTCAGTGGTTTAAGACAACGCAGAAGGTTGAAGTTGTGTAGATTATTAATTGGTGAACTTGGCTGCAGTAGAGAAGGTAGTGGTATCAAAACGTGGTTCTGGAATGTTAAGTGAAAGGTGTAACGAAGAAGAATGGTAAAAGGAAGGCTGACTATGTGATTGTGTTTTCCAAAGTCCTGCAATAGTGGATCAAGGAGACAGTGGTAAGCATGACCTTACAACCAGCTGTCTTGTACTAGTACTGTAGATCTGTATGCTTGAAAAGATCATGTTACAAACCACATCCTTTAAAGGCTGCTGTTAACATCTTGGCTTCCAGTTACCACCCTAGATAGTAGACAAAAGCTCTTCATAGTTCTACAGCTCTGCAGTGCGGTGACATTCAGGGGCGGTTCTGCCAAGGCTCAGATTGTGTAGGTAGCTGGCACAATCCAGGTGAGAATCGTATAATCAACTTGTTTTTGCCTAAACTGTCACTGCACACAGCTTTATTGTTAGTTACAATTACAGGCTAGCAAGAGAGAGACCAGTATTTTTTCTCTCTCTGGTATTTTGTAACAATTGTAAATGTTCTAACTTCATCACTAGTAACCAATGAGAGAGCACTCTGAATTACACAACAGGTGTCACATCCTAAAGCTCACCCACGGCTAACGTTCACCACTTGAATTTTTGCCTAGGCTGATTCTCACCCCCTTGAATTTTAGTTTAGGCTAACTCTCACCCCGTAGTGAGAATTAAGAATTATCCAAGACTAAAATTCACGATGGTGAGAATTAGCCTTTTGTCCGTTTGTTACATTTTTTTGCAGCCGTTTACAGAACAATGATTATTATTTTTTTATTATTATTTATTTCTTAGCAGACACCCTTATCCAGGACGACTTACAATTGTTACAAGATATCACATTATTTTTTACATACAGTTACCCATTTATACAGTTGGGTTTTTACTGGAGCAATCTAGGTAAAGTACCTTGCTCAAGGGTACAGCAGCAGTGTCCCCCACCTGGGATTGAACCAACAACCCTCCAGTCCACAGCCCTAACCACAACTCCACACTGCTGCCACATTTTAAAAGATTGTTTCAATAGCGACTCAAGTTTCAATGTTTGAACGCCGTTTGACCTTTGACTTAGTGCAAATACTTCCAAGGTTAGCTCAAAGATGGTCTATTTAATAGAATAAAAATAAATAGAATATCTTTGGTTAGGCTGTACCTGAGTAAATGCACGAATTTAGCTGGAAATGAGGTATTCTCAGCACAATAATAAACTTTTAGATTTAGTTTGAAGGCAGCTGGAGCATAGCCTGTGTTTTTTGTTTTTTTTTTGCATTTGCTTGACAGACACCCTTATGCACGACGACTTACAGAGGTAACAAGTTATTACAATAAGCTAAGAAACAAGCAATACAGGTTTTTTGTTTGGGTTTATTTTTTACATTTTTTAGTTTTTGTAAAATGAAACGGTTTGTGCAATTATTCTGCACAGTGTGTTTGTTTCTGTAGTAGGCTGTATATGCATAATTGCTTTGTATTTGTAGTGTATACGTGCAACCACTGTTAAAATATAAACTGCTAAAAATGTTCGCCTTGCTTCACTCGGCACCATACATTCTCAGTCTTGGCTACTTTGCTCTGCTCCCACCCCTGTTAAGATAAGCTATATTGATACTTTTATCCAACGTGAATTACAGAGACTAAGGAGTGAACTGTGCATAAACACCTTCTGCTGCAGAGTCACTTACAATAGGACCTTGTTTCTACTTCTCATCCGATTTACTTATGTATTTATCGTTTGGTCCAGTAAGATCCTGCAAGGTGTGGTATGGCTGAAGAGGGGACATTTTAATCCCTAGCATATTACAATTTAACACCACCCCCACTTCATGAAAGTCTGGATCCGCCCCTACTTGTGGCGAAGGCTTTGAAAAATGTACTTGTGTAACACTGCCAGCATGATTACGTTCAACGTGAATACACTGCTCTTAATTATAACTACTTCCTTTATCTTTTATTTGATTTTATGTATCTGTAGTCACATTTTTTTGTAATTGCTCTTATTTAAAAATCATTCTTATCCATTTGTCGTGCTTACTACATGCTGTTACTGGACTTTACTCAAAATATAAAATATTTTTTACTATAAGATAACTGCTCTTAGTCGAACTTGCTCTTAATTCTAATGATTTACTGTATTCTTTATTTTGCCTTATATGAATTTTATCTTTTTTGTTACTGATTTTATTGTACTTTACAACTGCTCTTATCTGTAATATAATACTCTGTAATGTAATATTCTGTAACAATTGTAAGTCGCCCTGGATAAGGGTGTCTGCTAAGAAATAAATAAATAAATAGATAAATAATAATAATAATAATAATAATAATAATAATAATAATAATAATAATAATAATTACACAAGAAAAACCAACCGAACAAACATTATCTAGTCTCTGGCTAGCCCTGTTGTCTTTGCAGCCAATCACAGTAAGAATAAGAACAATTCGAATCTACACAGGTTGAAGCGTAAACACCCCAGTCCAGCTACAAATCCAAATGAAACCATAATATTAACTTATTAATGCATTTCCTCATTTTATTTAGCTGTATGGTTTTATATTAAAGTTGTAACATGTTCACAAAGTTTAAGAATGTAATGTTAAAATATAAGTAATGTAATTAATTTGCAGAGTCAGTGTGATACCTCGAAACAAATGAGCTGAGTCGATAAAGAACCTTGTAGAACACACGTGTGGTTGTACAGTAGTTCAAAGTAACATTGCTGTTAAAATGGAAGGCTCTTTTTTAAAGCTTACCTGTGAGAGAAATACAATTATTCTTGGTTGTAAATCACCCTCCCGACCTGTGAGGGCGCTAAGCAGCGAGAACAGATTTCCTTGGACGGGCTGGCCTGACAGTTCTTTCCCAGGGTTCAAGGGAAGTCGGCCAGCCAGGAAGGGGGCGAGACTCAGTTGCAATAACGCATTGACCCGGAAGGGAAATGACATGGCAGCCACAGATTGGAGAGGCAGTTGCACTCGTTTACCAAGGGGTCATGTGTGACAGCATAAAAGGGGACAGAGAATCGTAATCTGTGCCTTTGCATTGTTTTTGTGTGTATGAACCGAGAAGGACTGTGAGAGACCCCATAACCACTGTTTCAGTATCGTGTTTTGTTTGTTTGTCTGTGTAATTCATCTTGTTTGTGAATCACTAGACTGCTAACACGATTCCGGAGCTGTCGCCGAGGGCCAGCACTAGCCAGAACAACACTGCACTACTGTCACAAAATAAACTGTATCACCCAACATGAGCACAACTGCACGCACCCAAGACTCCTGCTCCTGTTTCCACTCAGCCACTTTGTCACGCTACCCCATTACTATTGTAAAGTATTATGACTTCAAAGTAATGTTGCATTTTACCCCCTGAAAATACATTTTAATCTCAGTGTTAAAATTAGAGGGTAAATTACTCCCAGACCCAAAACCTTATCTGGAGCCCTGCCTACAGCGGTTAAAATACCACTTTATCAAAAAAAAAAAAAAATCCTATTCAGTAGTGTAATAATATTTTATGTGCCCCAATATATATTGTGATTCTGAGGATGGACCACCATATATTGAACATTGATTTTCTTTCGTCAGTACATGTATTAAAGAATAATAATGTTAAATAGTAACAGATGTAGAGTGTAGCAACAGTGTATGTTGAAATGTGTCTGAAATCGATGTATTCGTTTGAGCACTTGAGTATTTTGCACTGATCTTCTACAAATATTTCTAAAACAAAAAACCCAAACTCAAATACATTCTAGTACTGGGGCTACAAGTTTGTTTTTTTTAAAAATTGTGTTTCATTTTATTTTAGTTATCTTTACTGTAAAACAAAACTGTTTCTAAACTACCAGGGCTGTGTGAGGTGAACAGACAGATGGCAAACAGTGATGTAATTTTCTAGTATTGATTTCTCCCCACCAATTTCAGGCTGAATCATATCTGTCTGCATGATGTGCCAAGACACACATTACTTACTCACATGGCTGTGTATATTGATTGAGAGATGCACTGATGTCTGCTTATCCACCACCTGCTTGCTAGCTTAAGTTGGGGCCATACGCATTGGCAAATGTCCCTTTTTATCTGGACAAACAGTGGGCATTGTGCAGCAACAGACTGAGTCAGTGCTTTAAAAAATGACCATTGTATCTTCTGTTTGCAAGGTTTGGAAATATTGTACTTAAAAGCATATGAGGAATTCATCTTAAAATCTGGGTACTGTGTTTTTCATACTGAATCTGTTTGCAAAAGTTAGTAAAATAGTTCTGCTTGAATTTGTCTCTTGGCACCCATTTATCTTAATAGATTCAACTGACCCTTGAGTTTTTAAATAACAACATTATTATGAATCCCAGTAGGTCTTGGTACTCAATCTTCTAAAAAAAAAAAAAAGCATTTTGTGATAGTGTGTTCTACATCTTCCTCAGAACAAAATATAGTTATTTGTATTTGGAGAAATCAACACAAAAAAAAACAGAAGAGAGACTACATCAAAACAATGGCAACATCTCAGGAAAGATAGCCATTAAATGTATTTATCTAAACGCTAGAAGTCTCAAAAACAAAATGTTAGAACTTGAAGCTACTGCACTAACAAGCAACTATGATGTGATTGGTGTTACAGAACCTTGGTTATCCGAGAGGGATGGAGACGAATATAATATTAGTGGGTATACAGGACAGAAGAGGCAGAGGGGTAGCGCTATTCATCAAAAATAGTCTTGAAGCCCAGGTGCTAAATCTGGAAGAAAAAACAACACAGAATCAATATTGGTCAGAATAATGGACACAAATTCAATGGGCATTATAATAGGGGCATGCTAAAGACCACCAAATTCAGATGCCAAGCAAAATAATCTGTTATACAATGACATTAGAAATGTGTGTAGCAAAGGAGAAGCCATGCTAATGGGGGATTTCAACTTCCCCCATATACAATGGGAAAACCTGGTGGGGAGCACGTTAGCAATTTTTAAAAGGTCAACTATGAGGGAATGAAGCAGAGGCTAACAGAAGCAGACTGGAGCAAAATAGAGAACACATCCACGGAAAAAGTATGGCTATTTTTTAAAAATGTAGTACTAGAGGCGCAAAACAATTACATTCCAAAAATCAAAATCTAAAACAAAATGGCCAAAATGGTTTAATAGATCAATTAAAAAAATATTCAGAGAAAAAAGGCACTTTACAGAGTGTTTAAAAGGCACCAAGAACAAAGTACACAGAAAGAGTACATGGAACTGCAAACACAAGTCAAAAATGGAGTTAGAAAGGCCAAGAGAGAGAGAAAAATTAACATTGCCAAGGGAGTTAAAACCAATTCCAAAAGGTTTTTCCAATATTACAACAGCAAAAGAACATTTAAGGAGGAATTAAAATGTCTCTGCGATACAAATGGCAAAATCATAGATGAAGAGAAAAAAATAGCAAATATATTAAATGATTACTTTTCACAAGTTTTTGCAAAGGAGGATACAGACAACATGCCCCACATGCTGACCTGTTCCTATCCAGTTTTAAATAACTTTAGCATAACAGAGGCAGAAGTGTTAAAGGAGTAGGAGCTCTTAAAATAAACAAATCCCCCTGGGCTGGATGAGATCCTCCCAATAGTATGAAAGAAGTTATTTACAAATCGCTAACCAAGATCATGCAACAGTCTCTTGAGACAGGGGTTGTACTGACAGACTGGAGAATTGCAAACGTAATACCGATCCACAAAAAGGGAGACAAAACCGAACCAGGTAACTATTATATGTAAACTTATGGAAACTATAATAAGATCCAAAATGGAAAAATTACCTATATGGTAATTACCTAGAATGGATAATTGCAAAGCATACAACATTGTTTATTTAGATTTCCAGAAAGCTTTTGACAAAGTCCCGCATAAACGATTAATTCAAACACGGTCCATTTCACTAGCAACATGTCACTCTCCTGATCCGATGATGTCACCTCTGAGAGAAACTGTGGCCTAGTTTCTCAGAGTGGCTCTGAGTGGTTCCTTCAACAAAAATAAGCATCTTGCATAACAGTCCTAATGCGCACTATATCTCTTTAACCAAATCTTGCCAGCATGATTCCTGCAGGGAATGCTGTGTGAAACTAACTGGAAAACCATGTAGGATTATGACATGACTAGAAAAACACTGTGCATGTTTTTGCTAGATTATCACGGTGACTGTTAGAAGCTATAGCTCATCTCCCCTAGACAGTTACAGGTGGCTGGGATTTAGGAAACATTTTCTATTTTCTCTCTGCCTGGTGTGCAACAGCCATTGTTCAAGATGTTTCCTTTGATGTAAGTTACTGTAAATTTCCACCAAGGACACACAACCTTGTAAAACTTCCAGCTGGCCAATACTAATGAGCCGACATAGACGGGAATATAACAAAAAGTCAGACAAACACACTTGCATTGTAAGGAGACTTGATTCATTTATCTGAAATGACGAGTGTACTTTTTTCTTTTTTTTTCTTTTTTTTTTTAGGTTGGTGCCCATTTTATATTGTTTTTTTTATATTAGTATTTTAAACTTATTTAGTCATTGTTATTTAGAATAGCCACTTACCTGAACACTTCCAATACATATTCTCTGTTCAGGAGGGGGTGCTATCCCACTGCTAACACCATGTGTGACGTAGTGGCAGGCAGTTAAGGCTGGTCAGCAGCAGAAATAGCAAACCCAGACACAGAAATGCAAGTTTAAAGCACCTTGGTGCACTTTCATAACAACAAGCAAATCAAAACAAGAACAAAATTAAGGTTTGAACAGAAACCCTGCAAACTCTTCAAAAGTTCTCCTTTTATACCATGTGGCCTGGGGCTTGATTGTTGGCCACATTCCACACTTTTCTATTCAAACATCAATCAAAAATTAACGTTGCTGAAGAGGTTAATCATGGCAGATAAACGGTTAGGGCGGATATTTAATGGGCAGATACACAACGGATTACTGTATTAATAGGTTTAAAGGTGTACCTTTAAACCTATTAATACAGTAATAGGTTTAAAGGTGTACCCTAGATTCACTCCACAACATATCAGGAGAACTGAAGGTCAGTTGGAGTTCTCCAATGCCATTTAAAGTCAATCACCTCTACATCCAGGAGTTCGGATCCCCCCATGCAGGAAAAAGGTAATCTCTGCAGATGCCCGATGAAGCTCACCAGACCACTGGCCAGTAGGGTCCGCTGTAGAGTGTGAGGAGAAACAGTTCCTGACGATTTTGCCTCTCCAATCTATGGGAACACCAGGGCAATGCAACAGTCCTTGTGGGATCCCCATCGAAGATCGGAAGCTTGACACAGCCAGTGCTCTCTTAACTGTATGCCTTAATCAGGTGAACCATTTTATACATGAAAATAGAAAAAAAAACATTCTTTAAATAACTAATTGTGGAAGGCCTCGAAATGACAGAGTTTAGTATTTTCAATGAAATGGTGCGCACAATTCAATTCAATTCAATTCACAAAACATGGGGGTTATTACAGATTACGGTACATATATTTCGGAAAAGCATCTGCAAATCACATTTTTAGCTCAGTTCCTGAAGTTAAGTATTTCCATGTATTCATTAAATTGAACTGCTTCCATATCCTGAAAATATTTATAAACTGATGCTGAAAAACACTGCTGCACAGTATAACATCAAATAACTAGACTAACTGGTTTCACAGTGAAAATTAGGCTATAGAAGGGTATAGTAAGCAGACACCAAGGACTAATACTTAATATAAAAGTGGAAATGATTGTGGGACACAAAACAACAACAACAACAACAACAACAACAACAACATTCCACAGATATAGCGTCTTTCATTACCACTGAACACATTTTACCAGAGCAAATATGATTAAAACAAACAAACAAACAAACAAACAAAAAACATTTCAGTTATTAGTCAGCTATTTAAAATCAATTCATACCCTTGAGGAAATGTACTAGGAAATGCCGTTTCAAAAAAATATGTTTAAAAACAGGAACAGACTCTGCTTGTCTGACAAAAAGTGGTAAGGAATTCCAAAGGCTAGGGGCGAGGTGAAAGAATGTCATTTCACCCCTGGTATGCATTTTAAACGGTGGAAATTACTGCAAACTGGCATCCTGTGAGCAGGGATGTATGAAGACAGCAATTCAGTGAGATATAATGGAACATGTCCATGTAACGCCTTATAGGTAAGGAGTAGGATCTTAAAATCAGCTCTGAATCATTCTGGAAGCCAGAGTAAAGAGGTCAAAACCGGTGATAGTATTTTCGGAACTAAGTTATTGTTCTTGCAGCGGCATTTTCGAACAATCTGAACACATGATAGGGATTTTCCATGTAGGCCAGCAAAGAGCGCATTGTAATAATCAATCCTGAAAGAAACATAATCATGGATAAGTCTCTCAGAATCAGGCAAGGATCAATAGGATCTGAGATTGGCTATATTTCTAAGATGAAAAAAGGAAACTTTATTTATGTTACGAATATGAAAAAAAGACAACTTAGGATAAAAAAAATAACAGTTTCTAATTTGAGATTTTGATTCCAGAGCAAAACCACTGACGACAAAGCCTGGAAAATGTATATTCTTAACCTGATGACAAGAACCCATAAACATTACTGCAGTTTTATCCAAATTCAGCAAAAAAGTAGCGAACGAACAAAAAAGTTTAAAAAATGTAAACAAGCTCACCTAGTGGTGCAGTGTTGCAACAGTAAAAGCAATTTCAAACCCAATTAAAATCAAATTACAATAACAAAGGGCCCTGTGTGGTTCACCTGGTAAAAGCCCAGCCAAGTGGTGTGCAGGGAGAGTCATACAGTCAAAAGGTTCGCGTCGCTGGTCTTCCCTGGGGATTCTGAAGGGAGTATCAGATTGGCTCTGGCGCTCCCATGAGTTAGAGAGGCAAAACCGTCAGGGACTATTTCTCCTCATCGTTCTACAGAGGACCCTGATGGCCAAGCGCCCAGTGAGCTCAGGCAGACACCTGCAGGTCTGGCCTTTGTCCACCAAAGGCCAGTAGCTTGCTGATATCTGCTCTTAAGTTGCTGTGTGTAAAAGAGGAAGCTGGCTTGGTAGTGGGATCAGAGGATGTCCACTGAACCTTCAGCTTTCCTGATCTGTGTGGGGAATTGGTGAGGGGAAAAAATTATTGGACATTCTAAATTGGGGGAAAAAATCAGGGGTAAAATAATTGGGCACACTAAAAATGCAAAAGAAAAAAAATAATAAATAAATAAATAAATAAAGGGACAGAAAATAAAATAAAAAACTAACAAACTAATATAAGTTCAAACAAAGTTAAAAACGAGAAAGACAACATGGCAGCAATTGCGCCAGCAGACACTCTCCACACAGCTTAAGCAATAAAACCTGTTACATTATTTACAATACGTATCCCAAACTGAAGACAAACACTTAATGAAAACAAGGTCAGCTATCTAATGGTAAGGCCTGCTATTATGAGTACTGTCAATATGACATGGAGATTTTCATAGGTAAAAGGTTTTGAAAAATAAATAAATAACAAAACATAGCTGTATATTGATAGTTACCACAATAGACTTATTAAAATGATGTGTGCTAACGTATTTTTATTTTTTTATTTTTTTTTAGATTTTTGCAGATCATAAGTAGCTTATGTACACTCTATGGGATATGAGAAGTTGCCCAGTTCAGACTGAAAAAACAATGCATTATAAAATATAGCATATATGGTACAATTATGCATGCAGTAACCAAGAGGAAAAGAGATGGTCTTCCAGTGAAAATCTTTAATCCACTTGAGAGATACACATGCTTTATTTATGAGATACATACATGATACATTTTTCCGTATATATATAGTATTTAGTGTATGAAAGCCCTATGTTGCACATGCTCAGTAATTTAGTATTTTTTGAAGGTAGTGTGTATATTGTAGCAAAATGTCACTCTTTCATTTTACAGCACATGTTAGATACACTGACAGAAAGATCATTTATATATATAATGCAGAATTATGAAGATCTAATAGTCCATGAGTGAAAGCCAAAGTTGCTTTGTATTTTTATGAGGAATTTTCCATATCAGAGAAGAAAGTTGCCTTGTGATTAAAAAGCTAGTGAAGACAACCGCTGCAGTTGTTTATCACCTACTTTATATTATCTACTAAATAATACATTCTAAATGAAATTACAGAAACATACAGTACTTACTTAAAGATCGATACACGTTTTTCTTTAGCATTTTATAAGAAGTACAAACAGTAACTACACAAGCATATGGACGGTCACCAAGAGCAGAATTTGAAACCCCCTAAAATCCTTTGAGAAACAAATAGAAATCAAAACCAGGACCATGCAAGAAATTTGGCCAAAAATCTAATTGTATTACAGCAGTGGTTCCCAACCTGTGGCCCGCAGACCACTTGTGGTCCATGATAAACTCCAGGTGGTCCGCAAACAACTCCCAAAATTCGGTTCCGCAATTCTTGCAAAAAACCATTCTACACAATCACACATTGTGCTATTAATATTACTAAGCAACACAACAAATAACTTAAACCATGTGATATAAAATTATAAAATATGTATATACTCTGCATTTTTCCCCTTTATCTTTTTTTTTATTACGAGTGTGTTTATGAATTAATATATATTACAGCTCCCTTTGATGTAATACCAAGCATCGCTTTCAAAGCTGTCATTAACTGAAACAGCTTTCTAATGTGAAACAAATACTAACTAAATAACTTACACAAGGCACCACTCTCTTAAATGCAGTGAGAGGGTAGTTCTGTCTACATGCCTATCTAATCCTTTTCTACAGTAAATGACTGATGGCAATTAGAACCATTTGTGACTGTGGTTTTGTATCGTGAACAGCTAGAAGTTAAACCCTAAAAAAAAAAGTTAACATTCATAACGATAAAAAAATACATCTGTATTAATTTTACTGAGGCCTGGCTATCGTTATCTAAGTTATTTTCAAACTGAGTTACTAAGAGGTTTTCTTTTTATGCTTATAAGAGGGTTTCTTTTGGATCAATAGTCCTGTAAGGGGAGGGTGGAAGGGAGGTTGGAGAGTAATTTGTTTCTTCAGATTCATATGGACATTAAATAGAGGCTTGCCTTAGTTCTAGGAGCGAGGCTCAGCTTGCTATGCTAATCCTATTGGTTCCTCAACCTATATAGTCCAGGCTTACCTTCCAATACTTGTTCTGCAAGCCTTTCTCTTCCACCTCCCCATGCCTCCTTTGCAACTGTATCTCCTGGGGGTCAGTGGTCCTCCATTACCCGGCCTTGGTGACCTCTGACCGACGTCGGAGGTTGCACCTCAAACGAGGGTGGCTCCTATCGGTCCAGAAGGCGAGATCATGGGCCAAACAGTCAATCATCCCACACTACACTTTACATCTTACAATGCTGAGATTCGAACTTTGAACCATGGAAAATAGCTTTTTAGATCAAAAATGTACATTTGGTTGAGAAACAATTTAATTGAAACAAGCTTGCCAATCTATTCAATGCAGGAGGGAAAGTTGAAACCTACCATACTCTTATTGTTTTCCAGTGCCAACTCTGTCGGGCAATGCTAGGCTTACTTGTGAAGCTTTCAGATAAGAAGATTTTAACACAGTTCCCCTTGAATGATTATGTTTGGGTTTTTTTCAAGATCATTGCCAGGGCAGGGGTGAGAATTTTTCAATGAATAAATTCATAATCCCCTTGTATAACCTCAATCTTAAATTATGATGACCCGTAACACTGACAAAGATATCAACCCAATCCTTTTTATTCTTGGCTTTTTATAGTTTTACTTGTAGAGTAGGATAAGCTGTGCCTCCATTTTATAGTCCTGTAGGACTATAAGAGTAAATTAAACTAACACATATAAGAGTTACAGAAAATATAAGGAGTATATAAGAATGTACAGTATATTTGCAGAAAATTTGACATTTGTGAAATGTAAAAGGGTGTTGAAACATTGTTTCATTTAACAAAGGGGCTGAAATTATATTTTATAAGAGTGATTTAACAAGTACAGAGGGAGAATAATAAAACCACCTAAGAAATTGAGTAAAGGTGCTGGAATAAATAAAAACTAATTAAATGGGTGTTAAGCTTGTGTACCATGAATT
Source organism: Acipenser oxyrinchus oxyrinchus (assembly GCA_030684275.1). Classification (NCBI taxonomy): domain Eukaryota; kingdom Metazoa; phylum Chordata; class Actinopteri; order Acipenseriformes; family Acipenseridae; genus Acipenser; species Acipenser oxyrinchus. The sequence continues at coordinate 26,710,706 of CM060256.1, read as the reverse complement.
CTAATTAAAATAAGTATACATTAACAACAGATTGATAAATAATTAATTATGATTTTGTAACATGGTATTGATTGGAATTCACTGGGATCTGTATTTTGAGATGTACTGACTCATATTTACTCAAAACATTTACTCTGCTTGCATATTCATATTCTTGGTTTACTGATTTGAAAGGATTACTATTTCCTGTGGAAAAGACAAATTATAGACAATTGAGGAATGCATTATTTTCCGTGTAATCAATGTTTACACTGAGCTTTTACCTGAATGTTATTGTTTGCTGAAACTTAATGTTTTTATGCTGTTGCTAAAATTCATAAAAGATATAATAGTGTTGTTTGATTTACTGCTCAATTATTAATTTCGGCAATCTTGAACTCATAGTTCCCAAAGTTTCTGTTGGTAACCAGTTGCTAACTAGCTGGTAACCAGTTGGTAACAAATGGAAACTTGGTTAAGTAATACATGTTTTGTATAAATGTAGATAAAAATGCAAGTGTCACTGCAATCTAGTAGTGATGAACAATTTGAATTTTCTTAAGGCCTTCTGTCAATGTAATTATTTGCACAGTCCAGAGGCAAATGGAGGCAGAATGTATAATAATTCAGTCAAAAAAATAACCCACTGTACACTTCAACAGGAAGCGCTGGCTTACATTTTGGCCTAAGGCGAGTGTGAAAAGGTGCATGAAGTACATGAGGAAGAATTTATGCTATCTGTCTGTTGAAAACAGTAAGTGTGTCTGGCTGCCAGGATAGTAGCTTTATTTAAGGAAGAATGAACATCTCACCACAAAAATACCCTTGAAAAACAATAAGAAAATATTGGAAACATTCATACTTTTAGAGTCAAGTGAAACTTAAAGAATAAGAATCTTCACATTTCAAACATCAAGTTTTTCTTTTTCTCTTACCTTTTCATGATGTTTGCAATCAATGTTGTTTTAAGTTGACATTTTTGAATAAAAAAGAAGCCAGGATTTATTCATCAGACACACCTACTATGCAAGAACATCTGGCTGATGCCCAACACATATAGCGAATGTGCTGAGAAAATGTGATGTACAACAAGGTGTGCTTTACAGTCATTGTAAACATGTTATTGTGCTGTATATCTGAAATATGATTCCTACACACAATTGTTTAACAATTTAGTTGTTAATACTGGGTGTCAAATATATTTGCCAATGCAGTACTTGTGTGATACATATTTGTTATATTAATTTGCATATTTCAAATTAAGAGTAAAATAAATATTATTTGTAGAAAATATATTACTTAAATGTGCCATGTAGCAATATAAATGCATATGGTTTAATACAGTATTTTCTATGTTGTATAGTGGTCATTACAAGGTTAAAGTCAGGGCAGATGAGTCTGTCTAATAAAAGCTGGAAGCCGGTAAATCTTCTAGTCACATGGTTAAAAATTAAAAATGATTAAATATCATTATACATTTGACTTGAAAGTGTACTTAACAGTATAGTTTTAATTGTTCGTGTTTGCACTACAGCACCAGGTGTTGTATTATTGCATGTATTTAATGCTGTAGTGTCCCACAATTGTGTTATTTTTTTTCTTTATCAAAACAGATTCTTGGCATGTTTCTGGGTGAGTGTCTGTGGACTTTTAGTTTCCTTGGATTCCCTCAAGGTATTTTCAGCTGCAGGCACAAAGCTTTATTGCTGAACTGTGAAGTAACAAGCATACTCTAGCTGCTAAGACAGTCCCTGTAGCAGCAGAAGGTTAGCTACGTAGTCTGCTACCTTTAAATATACGTGTTCTTCTACAGTATGTGTACTTTTTGACACACATGTCTCAGCACATTATATTAATGAAACAAACATGCATGATGTAGGATAGTAGCTTTATTTAAGGAAGAATAAACATCTCACCACAAAAATACCCTTGAAAAGCAATAAGAAAATATTGGAAACATTCCTACTTTTAGAGTCATGTGAAACTTAAAGAATAAGTATCTTCACATTTCAACAGACACACCTACTATGCAAGAACATCTGGCTGATGCCCAACACAGACAGCGAATGTGCTGAGAAAATGTGATGTACAACAAGGTGTGCTTTACAGTCATTGGAAACATGTTATTGTGCTGTATATCTGAAATATGATTCCTACACACAGTTGTTTAACGCTTTGGTTGCTAGTACTCAAATATATTTGCCAATGCAGTACTTCTGTTACACAGATTTGTTTTACTAATTTACATATTTCAATTTAAGAGTAAATAAAGGGCAGATTAGTCTGTCTAATAAAAGCTGGAAGCCTGTAAATCTTCTAGTCACATGGTTAAAAATGAAACATGGTGAATCCTGGACCGGGATAAAAGTTAGTGCCCCCAAAGAAGGAGCAAGGATTTATTGTGTTATTCTGTTTGTCTTGTTTTGTTTAATTTCGTTGTGATAAAGACAGCAAACCTTCAGTGAAGGGACACCAAGAACTATAAACATACAGATACCAACCTGTTCAAACTCACTCTGTGTTGTCAGTATGTTGTATCCACCAAAGACAGTATTTAAGATCATGAAATAAGTGAGAAGCCTTGTCACAATATATACTGTAAGTGTATACTTACATATTGTAAGATGTACAGTATTACCTGTAGTACCTATTAAAAAAAAAAAATAAATAATCAGCATAAAGTGTCCGGAGATGAGCCATCAGTAATGAACGCATTCAAATGTAATCATGGTATGCAAATCCCTGCATGTCTATCTGATTAACATGAAAAGTGAAATTAGTCCTGGCATCCTGAAAAAAATTAATGTGAAGAATGTGGGCAACTAAAATAAAACATTAAAAACTGCAACCCCCAGAGGAAAACAGAAGGCAACAATAGCCTGTCTGCGAAATCTATGACAGCATGGAAAGAAACGCTGTCTTAGGGGTGTCTGCCATTCATGACCCCCAATGAAACAACACATCTCTGTTGCAGTACTGTATTCATACTTGAGATGGGTGAGGATTGAACCCACGCGTCTCGCTTATTTTGTCCTAATTTAATGCCAGTGGTTGTTCTCACATAGGACTAAACAACTGAGTTATTTCAATACCACTTTACAGAAACAAAGATTATCTTTTCGTAAATTACATCTTGTTTATCAATTACTCAGACTAGGTTGGACCTGAAATAATTTATTATCTGTAAATCTGTACGAAACTTGTTGACGAAGATTTCAGGAAATGCTTTCATCATTATACTGAGGCCAACTTCTGTCATCACAGACTCCACCTGTTCCGGGATCTTACCTGTTTATACAAAGGGCTTAAAAGTGTTACAGAACTTCCTGCAGTGTTTAAAAGAGGCACATTACTTCACCTTTTTTTAACATATTCCAGATTCCCTGTTTTGAGATGTTTTCTTCCAAACATTGCAGCATATACAGTTCATGCTCCCTCCTGCATCACTGAAATGGTGTATTGTGAGAACAGAAAACCAGCATTGTTGCAGGAGGGAGTGTGATACACTGGAATCCTTAGAAGAGATTTTTTTCTCTGTTCGTTAATGCTCCTGAGTAAATGTTGAGAACTTGTCCAGTAAATTTATGATCCATGATGTGTGATTAAACAAATCCAAAAGAGTGGACAGTATGTTTAAACATATACCACTGCGATACAGACAACATGGGGCAAAGCAAAAGTAATGTAGTGCGTTTCTTGTACACTTTGAAAGGAGTTCTGTAAGACTTTAAGGGGAATATTCATGTCTGTTATGAAAATGTGCATACATTTTTAAACAGAACATTGACTTGCTAAATGATGTGTGGCTTATTAGAGTTTGTGCTTAGTTTATTGTTATTCAACAATTGGAAACCTCCTAACCCAGCTAATTAAATATTCATTTTTAAGGAGCCTGCCAAATGCTGCAAATATCTTGACAAAGATGGCAGACAGACAAACCAATCAAAACACTGGAGTAGGGATTCAATTACATGTTTTTGGGTACAAAGATCTGAGGTGACGCATCAAGACAGTTTCATGGCAAAAATGGTTAAAACTGATATATGGCCAAAGCCATATGAATAAAAAAATATATATATACATACAACACAGTAGACAGCAACATTATATAATGTTCATGAAATGTAGAGTGATTCCCCAGTGCTGTAAATGCGTTAATGCAGTTCAACCATGGTTTAACTGTGGGGTATAGGGTGATCAAATTGGACAAGTAGTAAACACTTTGAAAACATTTACAAGAAAACATTTACAAGGGTCTACAAGACTGCAATCTAATTAAAGCAAATCTTACCTGCAACTTATGTTAGTGAAAAAATGATACAGCCTTGTATCTTACTGTAGTAATGTTTACTTTAGTTCTAGGTTCTCTGTACAGTTTTCTTCATATTAATCATGCTAACTCCTGATCCAAATGTATGTTCTCTATAAAAGTAGCTAATTTAGATTTTTCTCAGACACCTCTCTATCTAGTGTTTTGCTTTACTTTACAATTTAATGTCCATGCTTCTCTGTGTTTTTCTTTGCTTTACTTTACTTTAGCCATGTTTTGCTGCACTTTACTATGGTATACAAGGTAATATTTATTAGAGAAGCTCCTATAACAATATATTTGTAAAATACTTAGGATTGGTGGACCTTATTGTGTTATTGTAAAAAAACAAAACTTCATGGATAAACTGTATGGCAGATGTATTTCGGAAAACTGTTTACTCAACTCCAAAATGCCAACATCTCATTGAATCCTGTCCAGTAACTAGAAGAGGTTATGGAATTAATTGAGACCTCCTATATCAACAAGGATGTTTTTTTGTGAGTTCTGTGGGCAGAGTTATGAGGCATAAGCTTTCCGGTCAGGTAATTTTGTATATACATGATACACAGTAAATGCATTGAATTGCCAATGGTATCATGGATTTTACTATAAGTTACCACCCTAGTACGGTAAGCAATGTGTCAGTCATGGATTGGAGGAGACGTGATTGAACTTGCTATCAGACGGGGCGTGACTAAGGGTATTTTAGGAGATGTGACGATGCAATCTGTTCCTTTGTTATGGTTTTACGAAAGGACCAGGAAGGAGTAAAAACGAAACTGAGTGTTTATATTTGTTTTTTTAACCACTTTATTTGTATGTAGTAGACAGCTGACAACTGGGAGCTGTTTCTGTTCCAGACAGCATTAAACCCAGATTCCAAATACTGCACTAGTCACCAATAAATGTGTATTCACCACCAGCACTGGAGCACCGCGAGAATGGACACAGAGCCATGCTTGTATTGTATTATTATTATTTCAGGACTGAAACCCTGTTTTGCTTAGCTGTGCAATTACATATTGCTGTGTAGTTGCCAGCATTATTATTTGACGATGCCAAACCCTGACAACAATTAAAAGAACTGGTTGGACCATGAACACTGTGTTATTGTCATTGTTTGAGCACTGCATCACCTCTACACCTGCGCACTATTAACCACTTTCCCACACAGCCCCAGTTAGGATTGCAGGTTAGTAGAATGGCTGCTGTGGAAAAGTGACCAAATAAACCTAGTGTTTAGAATGACTGAATGACGTTTATTTTAACTGACTGAAACTGATGTAAGACTTCTTTTAAAGTAAGTGCAAAGGCTATGGCACATTTTCATAGAAGAAAGAAATTATTTTAACTGTTTAAAACTAAAAAAATAATTTAGCTGTTTCCTCCACTCAGAACATTTGCTTGTGCACTTTGATATAAGAATGCTTGACCAGCATCTGTTTGTCCTATTGTTGAACAGCAACATATCAGTTGCTGATAAGCTAATTCTGCTAAAAAGGTGCTAGCATTTCAGCAGTAAATGTCCCAGAACTGATATCATCTACAGCCAGGCTATTTTCAGAGCAGGCTCAGTTTGTACAGTAGTCTCTGCATATATGAACACTTCACCTAAGAGAACACCCTCAGGAGGCTGTGTGGTCCAATGGTTAAAGAAAAGGGCTTGTAACCAGGAGGTCCCCGGTTCAAATCCCACCTCAGCCACGGACTCATTGTGTGACCCTGAGCAAGTCACTTAACCTCCTTGTGCTCTGTCTTTCGGGTGAGATGTAATTGTAAGTGACTCTGCAGCTGATGCATAGTTCACACACCCTAGTCTCTGTAAGTTGCCTTGGATAAAGGCGTCTGCTAAATGAACAAATAACACCCTTGTGGTGAAATAGACTTTTCCCATTGTAAATGCTACTTCTAAAGGAACAGGAACTTTGCTTAAAAAAACACCTTCTTGGCACCGATAGCAATTCGTTCACAATGGATACAGTACTGTTTTGTAACCTGATAACTCATAATCATCAAACTTAAATTAAAATGGTTTATTCAGTCTTTTCAAAAGCAACTTGTCATTGCGAAAAAAGCCAGAATCGCTTTTACATCAAGTAATCCAGAGAAGAGGTGGACGGGCTACCAATCCCGGAGAACAGAGATCAGCCCTGCTTTTTATCCACTGAATGTGCTCGGTGTCTGGACAGTAGGGTTCATTGTTGTGCGAAGAGGAGAAAAAGTCCCTGCAGGTTTCCCATTCTCCACCCTGGGAGTGTCAGAGCCAATGTGACGTCCCCTTTGGAGTCCCCAGCAAAGTTTGGCCTCTTTGCACAGCGTAAACCTGCACTGTCCAAGCTGTGTGACTCATCTTGTGCTCCCAATGGCAGCGCTTTAACTGGATAAGCCATTCAGGGACCCCGCTGCTGCATTTTGTAACATGTGTAGGGGTGCTGTCTTAATTTAGTTTGACAGTTAGTTTGTTAGTTTGTTACTTTATTATTATAGTTTATTGACATACACTTGCCTATTGCTTTTTTTACTTATTCAGTTCATTTTATATGTTGATGCACTTGTGTCATGACAAGTAATACATATTTATTTATTGATTGATTCATATTGTGTCTGGTGGCTAACTCCGTCTTAGAGAACACTTCGGTTATAAGAACGCTTCACTTGCTTTCCGAGGGGTGTGCTCTTAGCTGAAGACTACTGTACTGTATATTTTACATAGTTTCCCCCATGCCTTGGTTTCTCCTCTTCTTCAGGCAATACATTAATTTTTCACAGCTCAATTTCAGATCACCAATTACAGTAATGTCACCTCTGGGAGTAGGAATATAGTCTTGAAATGCTTGCATACATAATTGCTAAAAATACTGGACTACTTAAGGCAGAAATATACAGTCAAATTAGCTTTGTAAACAAGCACATACTTTCTTTTTGTCTGGCTCAGGACTGAGCACCCAGCAATATATTTATATATATATAATTTTACATTTAGTAAACAGCAGTTTGGTTAACCATAGACTCAACATTGGCACCCTGTTTTCTTGCTTTTGAGACAATGACCAGACATTATTTGTGTGAATAAATTGAATTGAAGAAAAACATAAACAATGTTTTTTCTGTGCAATATTACTACAATTTATATTGTGTAATAAAACATACATTTGAATAACACACACTTCACCATTCTTTTAAGGGTTTAGTGCATGGTGTGTTCCTGTATATAATATACATTTTTGTTATTGCAATTAACTGATGATCTCATATCATTATGTATTTTTTCCTGTGGTAAATACAGTAACACCATCATTTTTTTCATAAACTCGGTGCTCTACTCAAAATATCAATTACATTAAATTAAAAAAAAATCCAGCTACTAGAAAACTAGCATGCATACGCAGTGGCATACCAAAATAAATGACATCATTAATTTAGCTCTACAGTGGTTAAATCATTAAATAAAATGTTGGATCATCAGGAGAAAAACACATCCAAAACATTGTTTAGATTCAGGCATATCTGACCAGTTTTAGACTGGGCCATAACACATAAATACCAGTATCACGACTCCTATTGTACCATCATTAAATACTGCTGTACACAGGCTGTGTTGGTTGAATATGGCTTGTTGCTCTGTATTTTGGTATGTAACAAGATCAATTAAGGTTTTTTTTTTGGGGGGGGGGGGGGGGGGGTGGACTAACCCATATGATGCCTAATTTCTAGGTAGCTGACTTATTTTCATTAAATAGCAAACTAGACACAGGAGAGGAATCTATACATGTTTTGTGATTTACAGTTTTTATATAAGTAAGTCTGACCAAGAGTTTTAAGTCAGGATCATAGGTCAAACCTACTTGTGAACCAGCTATAAGTTATGAACTAGAGAAGTGAAAGTCTTCCCGAGGGCTGCATTAGCGAACCACCGTGATAGCGCACAAAAACGTGATTTAGAAGTCAGGTCTCATGCGTGGGCTAACGCATATCAAATAACGAATGATGCACCCGCCCAACCAGTAAAGATTCAACATTCCCTTTTGCACCTGTGCTAGTGAACGGAGGGCATTTTGAAACCCAAAAAATAGAAGAAAGGAGACAAAAGCACAAGATAATTTAAACTGTCCAGCAGCCCAAGTGACGAGGATGACCAAACCCCACAAGCAAGGCTACGATTTTTTTTTTTTAGCAGCCTGGAGGTGGAGAGTGAATACTTACAAAATAAAAAAGTCAGCATGTGTAATCTTTCCTCTCTAAGTTCAACATCACATCCATTACGGAGAGCTATGTTATGTAAAACACAACCAGCCAGGATGATATTGCTAACCTTCTGAGGAGTGTAATGTAGTGCTTCCCCAGAGATTTATGTAGAGGTGCCTATTCTGTGTTGGTGCGCATAGCTGCACATGTGTGCAATCGATGGCTGCCAGGACACCAGGAAACCATACCTCGCAAAACAACCCTGCTTTGTATTTTGTTGCAGCCTGTGAGAGACAGGGAAATGGATGAATTCTCCTGGCCGCTTTACTAAAGCTGCAGGTACGTTTCGCAATGCACATGATACAGCCGACTGGCTCATGTCTGTAGTATACTGTAAACCATAAATATTTGCGAGCCTTTTATTATACGTTTTTGGCCAAGTAGAAATCCAGTGCGGACTCCATATTTGTTTTATTTCTCTTTTTCTCTCTCCCTCTTTTCTTTACCTGCTTCCCCGGTAGTTTCAGCGGTATTTATATTTGACCATGTTATTTGCGCACAGTGTAGACCTGGTTTTCACATGTCAATTGAAACGCAAACGCTAACACAGTTGATGGTTTGCTAAACCGCTAAAGTGTTTTGCGATTGCCTTAGGGGTTTGCAAATGCTGCTAATAGGGCCCCATATGTGCAATTTGGGATTGTTCTGACTCGTCTTTTTTTAGCCATGTTGCACCTCCTCTGTGCAAATCTCAGCCCACCGATACAGTATTAGAAATGCTACCACTCTTCCACTTTCCAAGAAATGTTGACTTTTATTGTAAAATGTTTTGTTGAAACTTATCCTCATTTAAGTAACCTTCACTAGTTACTGGTTGCATTTCAATTTTTTCACCTTACCTATAAAGATGTAGGTGGCCGTGCTTATCTATATGAATTATTGACAGGCTGCACCTCTTCTTTGTTCCCTGCTGTCTGTCTCATAACACAAAGCAGGTAAGCTTTGTTCTACGCTGCCCCAAGCCAACTAACAAAATAACATATGACGTGAATTAAAGGAGTTTAAATCACATAAACATACACGGATTGTCTTGACAGTCCCTTTGTAGGATACAGAGTCTAGAGATTCTTTTTCTATTAAGGTCCTATTAAAATGTAAATTATACATAGGATAGATAGAATTCGGTGACAGAATTGTTAGCACAACTGCTCTCTAGATAGACAGCCCATCAGAAAGCAATCTGTTGTAATGCACACAGTGCAAGTCATTAACTTCTTAACAAAGACATGTTCAAGGAGACCACATTAAATGTTAATTAATGCACTTTAAGAATCGCTACAAACAAGTCTTCTTTTTTTGAATAAACTGCCAGTCTTTCAAGATATTGCAGAGGTCATTTTCAAAGAGCACCATTCAAGTTAAAATTCAGCAGAAACTGAGGACCTTCGTGTGGGAACCTCTGGGGAAATTACTGAAGATGTGAAATGGGGAAAAACTATTGGTTTTAATCTGCAAATCATGACTTACAGGCCAGACCTGTTGGTCAAACTTGCTATGTGACCTCAGCTTTACAGCTACAGTATGGCCAAAAGTTATGCATCACCCTATAGAAATAACTAATTTTGCTTTGTAAAGTGGAATGAAATGTGCTGAATAATGTTACATTAGCGTATTGAATTACACACCGCTTTGTAGTTCTCTATATACTTAATGAAAAATTGACAAAAATTGAAAAATGTGACATTTCACTAACATGAAATACTGAACTAATATTATGGCTTCTGTAGACTTTTGCGATATTCCAATCGGTAGTTCAAACAATAATTCCATCAATACGTGTTTAATGGAAGTCTTTTTTTTAATATTTTGACATAAACAGACCTAGCACAGAAAAAAACATTTAATTACCATCATTTCTCATTAGTGGCAGTAACAGTAACATATGTGAAGTCCCCCACTATTTTCAATTAACTGCCTATTTACAGTAAATACTGCCCATATCCTCTATAAAAATACAATAAGATCAAATACAAAATCTGTACTTATACTGCTCTACTATTGTGAGACTGTCATAATAATTGCACATACAGCAATCTACCAATTAAAAAAGAATAGGAATTGTATTTCAATCCCATTGCACTGAAACAGGGCTCCAGTACACAACAAGCTTGGGGTTTCTCAGTATTTAAACACTAAGCAAAGCAGATTCATTCATTCAGATCCATTCAAAACCAAAACAGCATTTACTCCAGTGCAAAGTTTGCCCCACTTGAAATAAAACAAAGAATTAGCATACTAATACAAAATACAAGACATATTTTCCCTAAAAAGAATAAACAGCTGATATTTAACGACAGTATATTTCGACATCCATTCCAACCAACAGTTGCAAAATCTGCACATCATTATTTTGTCACCGTCATCTGCATACACCCCCTCATGCTCAAATTCTTTGCAGTGTTGTTTAATTGTTATGCACGGTTTAGACATTTTAGAGACAAACATCTCTTCTCTTTCATCACAATTTTAATTCCCAAAAGTGCAAGAGTGTGCAAGTGCTAGACAGAGCTATCGTTTCCCTTCAGACCGTGTCTAGGGTAATGGCTGAGCCTTGACAACTACGATTGCAAATATTTATTGAAAGTATTTTTTGTATAAACCTCCCAATTAACAAATGTAATTCTAGCAGCAACTGGCTGTGGTTGAGACGGAAAGATTCTGGCTGGGGATCTCAAGCACAATAGAAAGAAAGAAATGCCCATGTACAGGTAAGTAAGCTGGGCTGAGTTGAGTGGGGGACGGAGGTGGGTGATGCTGGGACGCCAGAATCACTGTCGAGCCCTCTTGAGGTGTCGTGGGCTAGTCGACGAAACACAGAGGATGGAAGGTACACACTTGAAGACCCCAGAGATGTACGCTACTTAGCTCAATCCAAACGGTTGTCATGCTGATGCGCTGGGGAGACCGCACTGTGGTTGATCCCTGGAGCCAGCATCGCAGCCGTTGTGTGTGCTGATGCACTAGGGAGGCAATAAGCTGATCCCTGGAGCCAGCATTACACTTCAGCCATCAACACCAGACAGAAGGTTATCTACATCATCATATGGAAGGAATCGCAAATGGATGGAGACACAGATGGATCACATTAGTTTACTGTAAAGCTACATCTTAGTTGGTGCTTTGTCTTGGCGAGAGCCAAGTTCAAATCAGCATGAGGTTTTAACATCTACTCTTGTGTAATGGAAATCAAATAATTATGTTTGCTTTATAATGATTTTTATTACGTTTTGTTTTATATGTTACATTTTGTTTTATTTCGTATTTGCGAAAAACACAGGACTCTATCAATAGATATTGCCGAAATGAAAAGTTTCCTTAAAGACAATGAAAACTAAAATACAGTAAATAAAACAAAATATTATGTCTCCCTCTCAATGATTTTTATCAAACAAGCTCTCAGACAAGATGCTTCCGGTTCAGACTACACAAATGAAAGAGCAACAAAAACCTGCAAAAAATTGGATTAAACCCTCGTGACAACAGGCTGTATAAACCAAAAGTATGTGAACTACTTGACTTCCCAGATCACTGTCCTGTTAGGTTATTTGAACTTTATTCTACAAACTTTTTTTTTCTGAGCAGCCAACATGAAAGCCCTAATTTCCTCAGTGTTATATGTACTCTCCACTTCACGATTAGTACACAGCCAAAGCACTAGGAATCAACACAATTGCCGGAATCTGTGATACAAAACTCTGATATTTCTACCGACAAGAAAATAACGAATCATTCTGCTAGAAAGCATCAAGTGCAAAAACTTGCAGACTGTAACATGCCACCAACTGACATAATCCAGGTTACAGGTCAAAAAAACCTTGATAGTGTTATCAGCTACTCCACAATGAATGATGAACAGCAAAAGAACATCTGAAAAATGTTATCCTTGACTGATGCTGCTGGATGTGACAATGTAGAAAACCCTGTTGCAACCACCACTATTTCTTTTGGACTCGTCTTGTACAGCACTCTCTGGGATTCTCTACAGCAGTACATTCAATGGGTGTGTTTCTTTTGGTGTTTTTTTCCCAACCATTAGCCACCTAACTCCAGTAGTACTTCAAAGAAACAAAAACACCCATGTATGACTCTGATGAATCTGATTGAGGTGTTTTAATAAATGTAATTTGTTCTAAAACAACTGTATTGAAAATAGTTAATTAAAATTCTGTCAGGGCTTGTGGTTTACTGGGACATCCTCCTGCGGTGAATAAAAAAACGTATACCACAAATGATCATTCAGTATCTTCTATATACACTAAGGGCACAACCCGAGTCAATTATTACCATCCAAGGAAAATGTTCTAAAAAGACAGATCTTCAGATTGAAAGAGACTGGAGGCCTTGCAGATTAATTGTCTTTATAGTGAAGTAATCCGTATGTGGTATTTTACTGTAATAATTATTAACACAGCACATGTAGTTCCAACAGAAAGAGCCTGATTGGGCAGGATTGTTTGATGGTTAATCCATTTACTGGCAGGCTAATATTTTATGAATTTGGCCCCTCTTTTTTATTGATTAATTGATTGATTTTTTTTTTTTTTTACAATGGCTTAGTCTGGAAATATCTGCTGAGATAAGCACATTTATTTGCCATAAGAGTCCAGGAGGAGATCCACTGTAACAGCAAAGTGAAAACTGCCATGGGAACAGACCGATAGTCATTTTGATCCTCTTTGGTGGTGAACTGTAGTAAGTAGTTTATTGTGACCTAGAATATTGACAAAAATGCATCCATTCTGCATGTGATAGGCAATGCAACTTCAGATTGTTGAGTTCTAAAAAAAACAAAATTCTTATCCTGATCCTCTACATAAAAGACATCTGGTAAATCAATGCATTAAATATGCAGTATATAATTTGAAAGGTTACCTAGTCAGTTTAGGAAAGATGCTTATGAAGGGGGCTTAGATGGTAGTAAAATCTGATTTGTCACAGCCCCAGTCAGCAGGAGCCTTTTTTCTATCTGCTTCCCTTCTTCAGATAAATTATAGGGATTTGCACATTAATGACATTAGACAACCATCTCTATTATTTATATGGTAATGAAGGTATTTACAGATCAGCAGTGTTAACTGTACAGTATCAGTATACATCAGCATGCCTGGCTATAAGTGCCCATGTCATCGACAATGGATAATTGCAAAGCATTTGAAATGGTTTATTTAGATTTCCAGAAAGCTTTTGACAAAGTCCTGCATAAAAGATTAATTCTCAAACTGAACGCAGTAGGGATTCAAGGAAATGCATGCACATGGATTAGGGAGTAGTTAACATGTAGAAAACAGAAAGTACTGATTAGAGAGAAACCTCAAAATGGAACGAGGTAACCAGTGCTGTACCACAGGGATCAGTATTAGGTCCTCTGCTATTCCTAATCTACATTAATGATTTAGATTCTGGTATAGTAAGCAAACTTGTTAAATTTGCAGATGATACAAAAAGAGGAGGAGTGGCAAACACTGTTGTAGCAGCAAAGGTCATTCAAAATTATCTAGATAGCATTCAGAACTGGGCAGACACATGGCACATGGCAAATGACATTTAATAGAGAAAAGTGTAAGGTACTGCATGTAGGCAATAAAAATGTGCATTATAAATATCATATGGGAGATACTGAAATTGAAGAAGGAATCGAAGAATCTGACCCTTCCTCACCAACTACTCCACACAACTCCTCGTCCAAGCCCTGGTACTCTCCCGCCTAGACTACTGCAACTCCCTCCTGGCCAGCCTCCAAGCACTTTTATTTAACAACGATAAAACAAAGCAAATGTTTTTAAACAAATAACATCAATACACAGTCCTACTTTTGGTTGCTTTTGGCAGCAACCCACTGGTGCTCCTTCTTCAACCCCAGTCTCTACAAGACTCCACATACAGGCCAGAGGCAGGCTTTTATACACACCTGCCTCAGTAAAACCAACTGAATAATTACTTAATTGGCCCACCAATCAGGGTCCACGTTCTCACATGGAAATAAAGTATTTTAAACCAGGCAGAAGCTTAACTATTTCCTGGGTTTATAACACTGATTTGATACTAAAATTAAACATTTAAATATGAAAATAAAGAGAATATTATTATTTATGTAGTTGTGGAATAATACACATTTATACCGTAGAATAGGGCAACAAGAGGAAACAAGTAGCGGTATATTTTATAATGAAAACAATAAATCACAAAAATACACACTATTTACAAGTGATGTTTTTTCATCCCCTCATATGAATGTTCTGGCTTGTGCATATAACTATATTATATTGAATGACACATTTTCATCTGACATGTAATCGTATGGAGAAGACCTCCACATGCAAGAACACATTTGAATGCTTCCCATTCATTATTACATGGAGACGGACAGTTTGTTTTTAATGTTATGTTGTGACGTGATTAAATCCAAAATTAAATAACTTTCAAAACTTTCATTGTGTTAAAAAAAAAATTAAAAACATTGAATGGAAGACTACAGTGGCCCCTGCTCTTACTGGAATGTTTTTTTTTTTTTCAGGTTTATTCTGTCATGATGAATTGCTGCTGATTCAAAGTTTTTTTTAGCAAATTCACAATTGCTGCCATGTGACACTGTCGCAACAGGTGGCATGCTGTAATCCGAGGTGCAGGGGTAGGAACATGTGAATCCCACTGTACTGTATATGTGACAGTGCAAGACACTGAAGACTCAGTGGAAAATTGTTACTGAAACTAAACTGCTGGTTTTCTTTCCATTACCCTCACCTTGACCTGGATGTCCTAATCTTATATATAACTATTTACGTAGCTTTTTACGTCAAATGGTCAAAAAGGCAGCTCCCTTTTTATGTGCACATCCTTGCACAAATTATTGAAAGATGTTGGCATTTGGCTGGTTTTGCACTGTGGTCAAGGCGTGACAGATGAAAGGTCTTTCACAAAGCTCAACCTTTTAGAACACACTTCAAAAGCCTTGTAGGCCAGAGGAGTAAGGATATGTGCTTGCGTCAATGGAGAAGAATGTGTGCTTGCGTCAATGGCTCCCACTCTGCAGTTTGCGTAACTGCTATGAAAAGGTGACAAGAGCCTCATGAGTTACAGATTGGGAACAGACACATGTTAGCCAAAGCGAATCCATAATTATGGGACAACAAGTTTGAAGGTACCACTTAATCAATATACAAAGTGTCCTTGCATCTGGGGCTTAAAATATAAATTGATGTCTTCAAAGCTTTTTGCGCATGTTAGTTTAATAAAAACAGGCTCTTAGGGTTACAATGTCCCTTCATAAAAGCTTTTGAAAATCTAATTATACATAACTGCCTTGCATCCTTGAAAAAAAGCATTTACTAAAAAGAAAGTGTTGGTTCTCGGTCTAAACTGAATTCTGTTTTTCTATGATGTTTACTGTACTAATACAAAGCGCACATTTTTCCTCTCCCAGAAGAAGAAGATGAAAAACAAAGGATTTAAGTTTAGGGTATGATTGCAGACAAAATTATAAATTAGTGAACAAATATTGACAGAATTTCAAAGGACAAGTGTTTTGACAATATTACTTTATTTGCCAACCCCCAGTGGCATCACTGGTTAAGCCTACAGCTATTTCTCCACCTGGATGTTTAAAACAATGTGGCAGATTATGGAGTTGGGTCTTGCAACAAGGTTAATGCTGATTTTGTTGTTCATCATGAAACTAGGGGCTTGTCTACAGTAATAGGCATGCACATTTATAATGTTTTTTTGTTTTTTTTTGTAACGAGAGACCAGTAACATAACCTGCTGTACCACAGGACAAGCAAATCAAAATTACATATGAACTCACAAGTATCCTAGCAAGGCTTTGCTTAGCTGGTGTTACAGGGAATGACAGCCCTGGAATGAAGGCTAATTATTCAAACCAGTGAGGTAGAAATCAAGTTATTCATACCACCAGTTAAATTACATACAGTACAGAAAATGTATATTAAGAAAAAAAAAATAGAATTTTTTTTTTTGCTGATTGTGATATGATAGGGGAATTGCAAATGTTGCTTTTGTATTATATTTAGTATTCTATGCCCTTGAAATTAATGAATCGATGCCTTAAAAGCAGAACAACTGAAGGTAGCTTCAGTAAGTCACAGTTGTGATACCAGTTCTTATTCACATCAATCTAGTGTATGCATTTTCACCTTCCATTACAAAATCCACACACAATAAAGGGTGTTTCACGCAAACATGCCTACTCAAGTCAGTAGGCGTATTCAAATTGTTTTCTTTACAGTATTCCGCCACCATCATTTATAATGTGAATACTTGAATGGTCAATTTATATACCAGAGGTGGCCAAACCGCGGCTCACGAGACACATGTGGCTTCCGGACATGTGGCTCCTGGTGAAATGCTGGGTGACGCACACTTTGTGGCTCGAATTAACTGAAAAGAAAAAAGAAAGATTTTAATAAACACGAGTTTATTAGTTGTGTTTCTTATTCTTTTTCTCACCCCTTCTCTCTCTTCAGTTTCTTTGAGCCTGCATGTTCATGGCAAGGACATTTTGTCACTTGATGGTGCATGCGAAGGTGCATGCGTATTTCGATCGGCTCGAGTGAAAGCCGGATGTGCAGTTGAAAGTGAATTTCGTGGAGACAATGGCATTGAGTAAACCATCCATGAGTAATAAATGAAAGTGTAAGGCTTTAAGCCAGAATGGGAGGAAGAGTTAATTTAAATGTGGGGTTCCTGGCCATTTTGGCTTGATAAACAGCACACCGTACCAACGTCATATGGTAGGGACAACTGGAAGAATTCTTCATATAGCTGCAACAAGAACAGAGAGAAATCTCAATCCAAAATCCCTGGCTTGTCCTAAAGGTGCAAAAAACACATTTTTAAAAATGTTTTGTGGTGCTTGACAAGATTATTTAATTCATATGTATTTAAAATACTCACAGTTTTAATAAAGTCTATTTAAAGAGTTCTCTGGCGCTAGGAGCAGGCTTAGCTTACGTTAAACACTCAGGGGACGTGTAAGGGCAAAGGTCAATGAAGAAAAAGTGAGAGACAGCAGCTGCTAGCAAATCAGGAGCAACTGACATTGCTTTTAAGAAAACGATAGCGCTAACAATTGCCTTTGCTGTGATCTTGATGAACAAAAAGCTGCTCTTTATAGCCTTGCACCATTTGTCAATGCAGTATGTATAAATACTTGCATTCATTCAACAAATTTTGCATATGTGACTACAGGGTTTCATTATATTCATCAACATTTTTATACTTTCAGCCATACATAGACCTACACCACATACTTCATCATTTCTGGAAGTAATTTAGTCCAGTGTGTTTTAAATATAGATCTACACTTTATCTTACTGTCAGTCTCCCAAATATCTTTCAAACCTGTCACACCAAGAAAAGGGCCACATCCTCCAAAGCAGACCTGTATGATGTCCACTTTTGTACTTGGTCGGGTTTTGAGCATTTTTAAAAGACAACAGGTGGTACAGTGGTAAAGGCACTTTATAAACCTGTTGATGAGGGCTCAATTTCAAAACCTACAAACACAGCGACTTTACAGATTTCAAAGAGAGAGAAAAAATTGATTTAAAAAAAAAATTGTTATATTGTTATATTTTTTCTTTTTTAAAGAGACCATGCTGTGCTATTTTGCTTTGTTATATAGTTGAGGTATGTCTCAAATGTATTTTACTTTTAACTTTACCATTTTAGCATAGCCACACCTCAATTTAAATACAATACAAACAATTAGCAATACTGTGACCTTGTTAATTGTACACCTTCTGATTCTTTTTTATGGCACATATGACATTCAGCCTTTAATTAGGGATTTTGGTGAAGGGGTTAATTGCATGCAAACAATATTGCAGAGTATGATTGAGATCCACTTAATTGTTAGTCATTACAGTAATTGTGGTTCATGGATAAATGCAAATCTTGCTCGCTCCCCAGACTGTGCAGTTCCTCAGTTTCAGCCCACTATTCAAAATGGTTCGATGCTGACTACATGAATGGAATGGAGAGCTTGTTGATGTTTGCAGAGGAATGTGGTAGGTAAGCAATGCAAACATAAGTCAAAGGCAAATGCAAGGAGAATATTAAAGAGTAGACATTGAAGTGAAGTACACAGGAGGAGCCTTCGGTTTTTGCCCCCAATTAATTATCTCAGCAATGTAAAATGGAACTTTTCCTGTTCTTGGAGCTAAACATTGTCTCGGGTATGTTGCAGTGCAATTTGTCTTAGATGAGTGTAATTTAGTGTTGGAAACGCCATTCTCAGTTATACAGTGCAAAAACTGAAGAATATTGAAACAGAAATTACAAATAGAAATAATGACAGCCTTTAAAAAGACCAAATGTTATTTTAGTGCATTGAATCAGGGGCTAAAACATACTTTTGATATGGAAATCTTGATACTTCAGGAATATCTGACATAGAGAGCTGCTTATTTCTGTGGATAGATTAATCTGCCATACATCTCAGAGGGAAAATTCAGAATGTTCTAGACTCAATGTCCTTCTGCTTGACGGGTAACTTCAATATGTCTTGACAAGATACCAGGTTTCATAAAATATTTACATGCAAAGACCTTTCACTGGAATGTCAAGTTTTACTGCAGCAGCTGTTGTTAATTTTCGTGATAAAATGAACCAAGATACAAAAATGTGTACATTGAGTCTGGACTGGAGGTCAGTTTATTAATACTGTATGTACCACTGACATTAATGTCCACCCCAAGAAGGTTAGGTACATGTGTTCCTGTGATCTCATAAAAGGTTAGCTCAGTGGTCCAGGTATGATCATTTTTTCTCTCAACATTTAACTAATTGCTTATTGCGAAATGTAAAATTGAATGATATTAAAATACAGATTTCTCAAATGACATAAAATCGGACATTAAGAGCAGAATATTGCAGTATTGCATATTCATTTTAGTTTTGAGAGTCTCATGGGCAATCTGTGCTACAGGAAAGGCTTTGGTAAGCTTAACACAAAATGGACACTGTTTTGAAACATTCTGGGTGTAAAACATTCACTATGGTAAAAGCAAGGATACAATAATCCTGGAATTTTCCCAGGACTAACAATACAGTTATTATCAAACCCAGCTGAATTCAGTAACCTTGTCATTGCATGAAACATCATAAACATTTCTAAACCAAATTGGAATTGGAAAGCATGTGAAATGAACTTGGCTTATCCCTCCCAGTTAGGTTGTGTAATATTTATCTATGTACTCACTCAGTCTGAAACTCAGGTTCCAAACACTTCTAAGCTGTTGCAGCAGAGAGCACATAATGTAGCTTGTCTTTGATGAAATCTGTGTATACATTTCCACATCAAGGGAACATCGCGCTGGTTCTAAAAACAATCTTCACATGCAGTTAGCATTCCGAGGGCAGAACACATTGCTATGCTGGGAATAAACTAAGCTGGAACTCACTAAAACATGTCTTCAGCTCTTAACACTGTGGTTACTGATTCATACTTGATTCTTTTATTTTGGAATTATCTGAGAACAGCCATTAATAAGCCCTTACTTATAGTTACAAATATTTCCTCCTTGACTTTTGCTACTACTTAATATTCCCATATTTTACTAATTTTAGCATGATTTTACTCCATACTTAACATGCTCTGTTTTCATTGTAGCTGTGTTTTGGATGCGTTTTTTGGTTTGTTTTTTTTGTTTTAAGTCTCTAGTTTAACTTTGAATCGTGCCCCTGTGGCAACTTATTTGGGAACAAGCAGCAATATAGCTACTTTTTTGACGAATACAATTATCTGAATAAATAAATACAAAATGCAAACTACTTATTCTCCCACAATAAAATATTTATTTCCAGTATTCCCTGCTTAAAGTGACAGTAAAAGGCATTTCTACTAGCTAATAAAGAACATTGTGTGTTTTGCAGCTATAAAGTAGGTGAATATAACTTGAGGACCAACAGAAATGTTGTAAGGAAAGATATACGTTACAGAGCACTTTAATTCTAAAATTAGAGTTTCCACATTATGTTTTCCACAATTGCCATCAGGGAATATAGTTCTGTTACTAGCATATGTGCTGTATAAACTGCAGGTTAGCTTTGTCCAGCACAGACAATGTGCTGGTCTTGTAAACCTTTATTGAGTCAGTAAGAGCAAAACCATGGCATCCAGGAATTGGGAATCAAGAAGAAAGATGGCCCTCTAATGTCATATATAATGTATAGTAATATAACTGTTTATAATGTTGTGCCAAGAATGGATACTGTAATTTTCAGCAAACAGAAATCACATTGGAATAAATTCTTGGAATGATGAAGTATGGTGACACATTACACAGTGTGAAACATCACGTGACACTGGAAAATGTCACTACTCAGTGACTAATACCTTTTCTCCCACAATGCTGTATAGTCCCCAAGTGACTTAATAATCGCACTGTATATGTACTACAGGGAGCAACATTTAAATCCCGGATCATTTTCTTAACTAGCTTGCTGTGGTTGACGGAAAATGATTTAAACTTTAAATAGCGGTTGTTTTTAATTGAGAATGGAAGTTGCAAATGTTTTTGTTAATAACGAATCTGCTTTTAGTTTTTAAATATATTATTTGTATTGCTTGTGTGCACTTTCTCTCTGATAAATTGAATAGTGCATTAATTCAATGTTGGATCAATTTTGGCACACTTTCTTACTCAAGAACAATCATAAAGACCATTCAAATACAAGGACCTCTACTGCTATTCCAAATTCCCACAAGCAAAATCTTAATGCTTCTCCAGGCAGAAGTCAAATACAAGCCAGACTGGCAGGAATTGTACTCCCAATGACCCCTGTAATTCAGTCAGACAGTATGCTATTATGCAGCTGAACAGCCTAATGAGCCTTCTTTCTCTTTTAAGACAAGTTTTGTCAGTTTGATCTAATTAAATAAGGAGGGTGGCTTACATATGTCCTTTATTGGAAGGTGATTGCCTCTGCAGTCAGACCATTGGGAATCTGTAGCTTCTGTTGGGCATTTTTCTGTACACGTGACACATTTGCAGGTAACAGTAAGTGTTGGATTCAGACAAAAAATCATACCATGTGTGTGTGGAGGATGGGGTGAGGAGAGATTGCTGCATAAAACCATAGATAAGTCCACAGGTCAGGGTGGATGTCGATGACTTTATAGCAGTGGCAATGGAACCATTTTTAAAGTGGGGGGTGCTGAAAGCCATTGAACAAAACTGTAACCCCTGTATAATATGGAAGCCATACAAAGTCAACCCCGACCTAGACATATGGCACTACACAAAGTAGCACATGGCTGGTTTCTTGCCAGTGATGACCACTGCACACTACAGTCCATTGTCCTCCAGTGCCCACATTGCAATAAATAGAGTCTACCCAGTTCGCCCTACACAAAAAGGCTTTGAAAGGACTCTTTGTAAACAACTTTTTTTTTATCTGCTTGAAATGTGTTGGAACAATTAGTTAAAGCAACCACTGCCCCAAAGCCTCCTTGGCAAAGCTAGCCATGTCTGTTCGACAAGACTATTTGTGCCAGCAGGGGGTCTGGGGTTAATTGCACTTTTTTAATGGGACTCCAGTGAAGCATGCTGGCACAGGAGCAGGGTCCCCTGGTTCATCCAAGGGGTTGACACCATTACCTTCTCTTGTTCCCTGCTGCTGCCATGTTTTGTTCCCGGCCGCCTGGTACATTTAAAATCCAATGCTCATCACACAGCTGCATTCATGTTTGGTTATGTAAGAGCAGCAAGTTGCAGTAAGCCCATTAAAAATAAAATCATGTAGTTTTGAGCTGTGTTTCATTTGATTTTCTTTCTTTTTTTCCATTTAATTATGTTACGTCCCACCCATGAATTTGGATACTACCTCATATATTTTTTAAGACCTATATATTTCAATAAAGAACACTGAAAATACTCATTAACTCCCAGTCAGAGTTATATGAACTAAAGTATCCTTCTTGTTTAGATTCACTTTGTAAAATGTTCTGTTTCTGTTACCACATCTTGTGACTTTTTAAAACTCCCTTTAGTTTAAACACCCTTGCATGTGGCCATAGTTCTCAGAACCCTCCAAATATATCTGGTATACCAAAGTGTAAACATTCACCTGTCCCCCAACAACTATCTGCCCCTTGTGGATGTGGATAGATGTGTTTATTACATTCAGGGGAACAGGTTAAAGTTTACACTCCAGCGTATCAAAGGTAATAGGAGGTTATATATGATTCTGAGTGCTTTATTGAGGTCACAGCTGGGATTTATCATTAAAGAAGTATCCAGGATGTAATGACTGAAATAGAAAATGATACAAAGTGAATCTAAACAATGAAAGTATTAATAAATGGTTAATGCATCAATTTTAGATGTTTTACTTACTTGAGAGGAATGGGCTCTGTGGAAAAATCCCCGGCCTTCATGGCTCAGGGGACCATTATATTGTGCCTAATCTTCATATGAGCCAGCATTGTATCATATTGAAAATAAGCTATTGTAATACTGTTTTAAAGGGCAGAAGTACATGATCTGTTTATGTAAATAACATTACTTTAATCCAGCTCTTTTTTTTAATCCTGGTCCATTGCTAAATAAATGCCGTGACAGACACAGATTAAGCCTGGTCTAAAAACAATCATAGCTGACCTGAGATTTTCAAATGTTGTTGTTTTCACTACTGAATGCACAAAACAAATAGGAACACAGTCCCATTCAGACACAAGTTATTGTTAAAAACGCAACAATTATTGTAGGATAAACAATAAAAACGTCACATATTGGTTGTGCCTCATAAGTTGTAGTCACAAACTAAAAAATGAAAGAAATTTCCTGGTGTTAAATGGAAAACAATTATTTAGAAAAGAGAAAATACTCATAGGTTAAGATATTAAGCCAGTGAGGCTGTAAAAGGTTTCTAAGAAAAAAGTTTACAGGACGACTTGAGCTTCAGCTTGTGCCTGTTAATTCTTTGATGCTGTGCACCCTCTGACATTTGTATTGCATAATGTGATTATAGACCCTTAGATGCAAGAGCTTTTTGAACACCTAGAAAATAAATGACAGAATAGAGGTTATTTAAAGTAAAGATTCCAGTAACTCATCTAGAGTGCTGTGCAAACACCAGTGATTCTCAAATAAATTGTTCTGAAGGATCTTTAATGCAAAGTGTATTGCAGAATAATTTGCAGCACAGCATTTGTGTACACGAGTATCCCTAATAGGGTTCAATGGCTGAATATCTTTTTAAAAATCTCTTTTCAAATCACAAGGACAATGGTGCAGCATAGATGTTAAGCCTTTCATCCACAGGCTGACACAAGAATAAATCTGAGAAATATGAGATGGAAATCTACGTGGGCTATAATCACATTGAGCAAACTATTAAATGAGACATTGCATGCATGTTAGAGAGGTAATGTGTTTTCCGATAAATCTCTTTGGCCCCAGGCAGCAGTGTCTTACTCATTTTCCAAACAGCACATCATGAATGTAATCAGTGGCAGAAAGATGTAAAGAGTTTTTACTCTTTGAAATATTTTAATACTTCATTAGGAAATGCTTTGGTCCTAACATAGTTTATGAAATACTGTACTATTACTGAAAGCTATTTTATGTTGGGTAGCATTTGTCAGGTCATGGAAAATTGAAAAAGTCACATTTGCCTACATATTAGCTGCATGCCAATTATTAACCAGAAGTAAACGAAGCTTTGAACTTTAATGTAAAATTAAATATTGTAAGAAATTGAGGTGTACCTGCTTTTCAGATTTTCAAACTCACTGCCACTGAGAGCCTTTGAAAGACTTATACATGCTCTTTGATTGCCATGCACTTGCCGCATTCCCCAAAGATCCTTCACTTCCCATACATAACATGGGTACAGAGCCTCTTTGGAAATAAGTGTGAATTTTCAAAGAACTGCCCTGTCTGTATCTGAGAATAAACAGTGCACTGGCTAATACTGCTTGTGTGTATGTCTATAGCTCCATCCGGACCTGTTCCCATGCAACTCGGAAGGGAGGAACTAAACAGCATATGTATATATTCCAAACATTTACATAGGCTAGCCCTCTAAGGTGCAATATCTCATTCATAAGGGTAACATGTTGGCACGGCAGCAGCAGGTTACCATACAGTAAAACAAGCAAACATGACCCACAGTACTACCATGGAATTCTGGAAATATTCAGGAATGCAGTGATAAGTCATTAAAGAGCATGTTTACAGAAAGGGAATGGTGATTCTAATACTATGATGCCTAGAATAGACAGGACAACTGTTTATTACGTATAGTAATAACATTTTTTATCCCGCACATCCGCCTATATGTAATAGTGCACTGCACAATGACAAGGCTTGGATATGACGGTGGAGATTTTCAAAAGGTCGTAAATGATAACTCCAGTGTTAATTACGAAATAATGTTAATATCTTAACAAGCAGTGCTTGCGACTATTTCTTTCCTTTGTGTGGGAATTTAAAAGGAAATCCGTGCTAGTTGACATAATTTATCAGGAGTTAATTTGCATTTGGAAAAGGAGGATTTTAATTAACAAAAGAGCATATAACTCACCTTGAAACAGATGTGTGACCGACTGCAGCTGTGACGTCGACGATACAGAGTGAGAGTGTACAGGACCAGGGATAATTTCAAACAGACTACTTAGATAATTCAATATTTATAGTTATGTAAATATTTAAGCCTTTTCTATAAAGGTGGCTATAAATGAGATGTATTCTCTTGTTTTAAAATGTACTTATAAAACTGTAAGTGTTTGGTGGCTACTTCTAATCATGTTGAGTTTATTTATCACAGAGGCGAGCAAAGAGTACCCTACCATAGAAAATGCATTCAACATGATTAGAGGAATTCACCAAGCAATTCTAAACAAATTGTGTATTGGGTTAGGGAGTTCTATCGTAATTTTAAAAGCTTAATAAATATTTAATGAAGTGTTACATACATGGTATACATGTATAATAAATAACACCTACAAACACAAAAGGCAATTCAAACTTATTTATGTATAGCCTACAATCGTACAGACTAAAATACATACAAAAGTAGATGTCAACATAAAAAATAAATTCCAACCAAGCCTACAAAGATGGCTTACCCACCACCCCTTCTCCAAAAAAAAAGGTATTGTTTTGTTAAAAAAAAAAAAAAAGATTGCAAAATGCCCCCAAATGAGGTTAAATGACTAGTGGGGCTTAATTGTAATTTTTTTTTAACCCTTGTGTGATCAGGTTGGCTGCAAGGGGTGACGTCAGACTATTAACACAAACCAAAACACAGGTAACTGCAGGGCGAAACTGAGACGCTACGGCGCGCGTAGGCAGTGTGTTTATTAAATAATACAAAATAAAAGATTTAAACAAACACAAGATGACACAAACAAAAGGGCGCATTGGCCAAACAAACAAACAATAAAGATAACAAACAAGTAGTCATGCTGGTTTGATTACTTACTAAATTATCTTTTACCTCCTAACTGGTCACTCGTCACTCATAAATCATCACTCATCACTCATCACTCTTCACCAATCACTCGTTCTCCACTCTCGAACAATGAGCCTTCGAATAATGAGCTTGGAGTGGGTCTTTTATACTGTGGCTGGAGCCTTAATTACCTATTAAACCATGACCTTATTAAGGCTCCAGCCACATTTCCACAAGCTTTACCAGGATGGGGATTCAACCCCATCCACACCAGCTACACTTTATGAGACCAGCTTTATCGTAGGTCTCAAATAGTAAATAACAATGATGGATGGCTTTCATCCGTATGCACAAAACACAATATATCCTGTATATATTATTACTACTACGACTACTACTACTAATGATAATAATAATAAAAATAATAATAATAATACAAAACAAATAATATTAGTTTTTCCTGCATATATAATATAAATCATAATACAAATACAATAAATCATAAAAATAGAGCACAAACATACATAGGGGCGGGGCTTTTTTTACCCTCATGCCAGATAATCATAAATCAGCATTTTATATGTGAAGTGTTTTAAATAAATGTACATTCTGGATGACAAAATGCACATTTTTAAGTGAAATTCACAAATTATACACAAAATAGATATTCCCATTAGTTTTTATTTCCATTTGGCTGCTGCTCGCTGGTGGGAGAGCCGTCTCCCTGTAAACTAGTAGTTTCCATAACAGCGAATTATGCTTCCATTCTTTTTTCTTGATCTCGTTAACATACATTTTGATTAACAAGTTTTCCTTAACTAGTCGTTGAGACAGGAAGTGATGTACGTGACCTGCGACAATGAAGCTTTAACGCGAAAATGTGTTCATTATCTTTTGAAAATCACTTGCTAGTAAAGCTGTCGTTACTATACCACGAGTTCGATACAATAACACTGTTTTTGAAAACCCTCCCCGACAAGTCTTGTTAAAGTTAGTATGTAATGTCTCATACGGACGAATACATTTTACATTATTAAGAGGTACAACATGGCCCTACACACACACTTCAAGGTTGGAAGGATTTATTCCTGTCAGTCGGGGTCCCCAATGCAATTGCAAGTGCCGCGGGTACACTGAGGTTTCTGCTGTTTTTTGTGTCTGCACTGCTGACTTTATCACCCTACTGAGTAGACAGGTAACATCTTCACAAAATGCTTTTTTTTTTTTTTTTTGCTGCTCCCATGCTGATCAAACACATTAGAGATTAAGCCTCCAATCTTCTCATCCAAGGGTGTCTATGCCAGCCATTAAACCACCTGGAGGGTATCAGCTACATTGCAAACTGGTAAAATCCAATATCCCAGCTAGTAAGCACTCAAGCACCTTAAATATATTGGATTAACAATAGAAATGTAGTGAATGAGGTAGTGTAGGGTAGTGTTAAGTATATGGAAAACTGCAAAGCAGAATGCAATTCAATATGTTAACATAACCTTATTTGGCCAAGCTCCATGTGGAAGTATTTATTAAAAAAAGATTCTGCAGCTGAAGAATCTGTAAAATATGTCTCATCACCATTTAAAAATGAATTCCCACCTGTGTTATCATTTATAAAGTACAGCACTGTTATTGCTTCGCCTGTTAACCCCCAAAAGACACATACTGTATAGCTTCCTTTGAAGAAGGAAAAAATCATTGAAGCATTAAGATGAGGCATGAAGCTTACAGCAGTTTTGTCTTGGAGACATCGAAATTCAATCAGCATTATTGTTAACACGTCAGGGAAGTGAATCTATAATTTTGTCTGAGCCTAATAAGCTGCTAGACAGCTCATTGCATCTTCAGAGTGGCCGTCAGCATCATAGAAATGAAGGGTAAGGGAATATTAAGGGAATATAAATATGTGGGGTTGCAAATGAAAGGGTTTTAATATGATTGAATGAGGTTTCAGACACATGTGTAGTGCTTCAAAACTAGCCAATCACATTCATTAAGGTGTGGGCTTTATCCAACCATTGCTGCACACTGCTCACATCACACATGATGTAGAAATAAAAAACAACGATTATTTTTGATGGATGGTTTTTGGGGGTTTATTTTGGCAAGCACTATTTATATATACCTGTCTGAATTGTCTTTCATACACAAAGATCTCAAGGTGTGGAACAGTGGTTAGGTTTAGAAAAACAGGTTATGAGAGAAGACCAAAAACTAAGAGAAATTTCTTGTTGTCTTATTTAGCATTACTGAAATAAAATATAAAGAAGTCTGGTTAAGAGATGAAACAATATTGACACATTTGGGTCTAATAGCTACCATTTTGGGTAAATTTGTCATATTTTGAAATGTATAAATGAGTTCATTGAACAGCAGCGTAGGTCCTGTATTTACACAAATTAGCTATGTTGAATAAGGAAGGTGATGTGAATGAATTAAATCATACATTTTTCTATGTTTAAAGTAGAAGTGTTTATCAAATTGTTATGTTCTGTATGTTGCCAAATCCAACCACTAAGCCCTTATGGGAGTCACAGCCAACATCAGCTTATTCATTGCTGTTGAGTGAGGCAGACAGTGGCTAAATAGAATGGGGGTGGGGGGGGAGGAATGGGTTAAAGAGAATGCAGTAAAATACCATTTAACCTAACAAGAGGATTCTTGGAAATGGTACTTTATGTGCCTTTTTCTCCAATTATTTACCATTTACTGCTGTTTTTAACATGCATTACTACACTTTACTGTGCTTTTTTTTAAAATAATATTTAACTACTGTATATCCCCCCCTTTATATTAAGAATGCTCAGATTTGACCTGTTTCAGCACAGGGCAATGTAAGCCTTAACAGAGTAATCGCAAATTTGAAGTCTGCATAGACCGGGTCACCTTGGAAACCAGTATGTATCATATCCCCACATCCTAAGGTCAAGGTATACTGATCAAAATAATTTGATATACCCTTACACGGGGACTTGCTCAGTTGTGCTGCATACAAATTTCCACTTCCCTACCCCTTTGGGAAGGAACATGCTAATTAGAATAAACAATAATTTAATACTTTATTAATCAACACAGAAAACAGTGCCATTTCTTCCAAAGTAAAAACAGCAGTCACATTTTAAAGTAGAAAAGTGATGTGTTGAATACAATGGTTCCAACTGCAGCTGTTTGTCAGACCCTGGCAGCAAGCAGAGGAGTCTGCAGACACTGCAATGACAGAATGGGTAGGTTGCTTTGAGGGGAACTAGTCATCTTGTGTTTGTAACTTCTTTGTTGAAGTTGTGTCACTCATAACATTGGGCCACCATTGGTACAATGAGCAAAATTACACTGGGCCAACGCTGGAAGCCACCATTGGCCCAACCTTACTTGTTACTTTGGCCCAGCGTTATTGTGTTTGTGCTGTCTGGTTTGGTACTTCTACAGTATAGAGCAGTACACAAAAATACAATGTGATGTTACTGGTACAGCCATTTTACATTCATTCAAATATTTGATCTCATTGACAGAAAAAAAGCTTTTTGCAGATGCTGACAGAGCTGTTCCAAACTCTTAGTGGTGTTTTTGGTTCAGCAACGTTGGTAGCCACATTGTACACATGTTTCCTTACTTTCTGTTCCAAATGTCTCCTGAAATTATGCTTCAGATATTGCTTTTCTGTGCTAACATTCATGAAGGCATGTATGTGCTTAAAACAATTCTTACGTCATATGGATTGTACACAGTTCTTCTATGAGGGTAAGAGGTGTTTGAAAAACAGTTGAGTGGGACTGATTCCAAATCTTTGTTAAATTCCCCCAAGTAAGAACAATACTAGCAGTGCTCAGTTTGTGGCAGTTTAGGGCCTACTGTGTAGGAGATCATAAAACTCTCAATTCACAAAGGTATTAGACAAAGGATTGCTTTGAAATTAAATTAAATCTCTTATCATATTGTAAACATAGTACTCTGCTCTTACAGTTTCCATGACCACCTGACTGCAGTGTTTAAACACACCTGATCTAATCTCAGCTCAAATAACTGTGAAACAAAGGGTGCAGAACTAATCAGAGTGGCAGTTCTCCAGTTGTAAAGCTGTTTGATTGCACTCCACTTGAGGGAAAATGTGCCTTTTTCCCCTCTACTTTTTATATACACAACATTTATAGAGATAAGTACTGTAGTTACCACAACATTATCATTATCACAACATATACCAAATATATCTGTATCATTATTGTGTATCAATTAAAGCACAATCCTTGTATATTCGCTTGTTTGTTTTATAAACTGGCTATTAACATAATATAATAGTTGATCATATTTGATTTATAAATTCAAAATGTGTTTTGTTAATAAAAAAGTGTATTATAAGTGTTTTTCAATGCGTAATAGGCATTTCTATTAAATATATCCAGTCATTGGTAAATGCCTTTAAAATGATAGATTCACTGTTTCAATAATTAACATCATGGAAGCACTGCCTTTAGAATAGTTACTTCAAGAATTTACCAGTGCACATCCCAGTGCATCCTTAGTGGTAATTTGCATACAGACCTCATTCAGAAATTCCACCTTGTTAAGGCTTACTCAGAGATGGTGGTGTATATTCAGAAGCACTACTGTTACCTCAAAACAAATACAGCATTCTCATGGAAACGGTACGGTGATACTTTTGATGCACCTCATTTGAAACAATGCCTGTAAAGTTATCAACCCTAGTGTGAACCACAAAACAGGTGTATTTATGCAAATCAGATCCTTGCCTTTTTTTCATTCTGATGTGATCATCAATACAGGAAAGTGGGTGGCTTAGAAGGTGGCTGAATTGGTAGAACATATCCTGTCTTGAAAGGTCATAGCTTTGAGTTCTGTTGAGGAATGAAACGTGGGCCGGGAAATAGCACCCTAGAAGAATGATGTGTGGGCTGTGCTATTACATGGTTTGTCTCTGAGGAGATGTAAACCAGCCAGGTCTGCTGCAGCTCATCTGCAGTAATTCCTGTGAGTATTCTCCCAGCGGAGATTGATAGCTATCACATAATAGAACAATTGAAGGAGATGCAGGCACGGTCATCCCAAGCAGACCAGAGAGAATGGTAAGCACTTGTGTTTTATATAAATTGGTGCCATGCTGATCAAGCTGGCCACTGGTCTGTTTGTGTTGTGTGTGTGTGTGTGTTCTGTGGTTGGCTGTTTATTTTCTGGTAATGTTCTGTTTTGGACTGTCAATTAATCGCAGTTAACTTTGGCGATTAACGCGTTCATTTAATTTTTTTAGATAACTTTCTTTTAACGCACATTAAATGCCCTCTATCTTGACCCTCTCAGCATACCGTAATTCCCGTAATTAATTCCCTGTGGCACTATTTTAATATACTCGATTGCATGCAACACATTAAGACTATGGGCCTTATTCATAAATCTACTTGCCGATTGCCGTAATAAAACTAATTTCATTTAAAACTAATGAAAGTCATCCATATTGCTAGTCATAAAATGATCTGAGAATACAGGTGACTGTTGTAAAGCACTTTGTGAATGGGTATACAGTCATTCAAGAACGAAAATCCGCCTCTTTTTGATGACATCATCAGCATTATTAATGTTCCATGGTTGCCGTCGGTAGCTGTTGCAAAAAGAAAAACAGAATCCACCGACAGTACTACCGAAACCCGAGTCTGCACCTGCTAGTCACGGGAAGTTTGCAAAACCTGATTCCGATGCCCCTATCACATCTGCCAAAAATTCAGGACATGTTATAATTTAAAAAATACTTTGTATTTTCGTTTTTGTTTGGCAATGCTGGTGAAAACATTTCCATATGCACAAATAAGATTTCTATTTTTAACTACAGGACCAAAAAAAAAAAACTAAAAAAAAGCACTGTAGGAGGATGTTTGAATAATACTGTAATTCTAGTAATAATAATAATAATAATAATAATAATAATAATAATAATAATAATAATAATAATTTTGAAAACTTTAAATGTTAATCTTAGAAATTCTCAACGTAATTTCGTGAGAGGGAATTATCACGTAATTATGTGATTACAGATTTCCCACCGACTGCATCAGCAGTACTGGTATACTGTATATTGTAATGCTCCATGAAAATAAACAGGGCCACATAGGCAGTATTTATTTTACACAAGTAAAATAAATAAAAAGAAAAGGACTGCTGTCAGCAGCGGATCATGACAAATAAATAATAATAATTAAATAACTGTCTATTCTCAGTCACTTGCTCTCCACTTTACAGTGTTGTTTCAAAACGATTATGCCAGAGAATATGCTCTTGTGTGAGTATGTATTTATAGTAAACATTTTCCTTCATATAAAGTTGTTGTTTTTTTTTTTAAATAGGCAGTGTTAATCACGAGTATGTAAAACTGTATAACAGAGCAAGTGTAGTAATAAAATACGTCTTTTAAAAAATAGTCTGCCGAGGCTGTCGTTAATTTAGACTTGACTGTAGAAAGTCTTCAATAACTCCTAGTTATCGACAGCATTTTGCTGTCGTTCACTCTTGTGAATAGCAGGTTGACGCTCAGGACCGATGAAAGCTTTATGATAATGAGGTCATCGTTAACCTTTCTCTCAATTCGTTAAAAACATGCCTTCATAGACAAAAATCGCTGGGGCTTAACGACGCATCTGAATTATCTCTTATGAATAGCATCAGCCTTTAAATAGGCGGCTGTCGACGAAATCCGATCATGTACTCCTGTTTTCTCATTTCGGCAGGCGTTAACCCTTTATGAATAGACCCCTATTACTTGTATCTGTTAGTTCCAGTATCTCAGAATGCAACTAGTCTGCTGTACAACCTGCAAGCTGTAAACATGCCTCCATATCTCAAAATACACTTTCTACAGTTATTCTGCTACAGGCAGCAAGAACAGAACGACAAATGAAACCCGTCAGTTTCGACAGTACTTTTTTTAAAATTCAGGATCTCTGCAAGCCTGTGCTTCAAGCTACATCATATCAGTATAATGCAGGGTGTCCCACTTGAAAGTAACCCTGTAAGTATTTCACTTAAGCCCCTGTTACACTGGCATGATCTACCTGGGTCAGAACATACCCAGGCAGGACCCGGTGTCATGTGGGTCGGGTATGCGATTTCACACTGCTTTTAATAAGCAGGGTTGACCTGGGTGACAGACGCAAGTAAACAATACACGTATCAATGCCCCGGAAGCAGCTTGTTACTGACGCTTCCATCCAAGCTTCTCTGGATTGAACCGTCGGCCCAAATGTTGCAACCTGCTGCAATCTGGCTCATGGTGTGTCTCAATTGCACTTTTTGTCAACATACTGTATACTTGGGCAGCCAATATGAGATTTTGAGACTCAAATGCAGAAGTGCTAATTTTACT
This sequence comes from Acipenser oxyrinchus oxyrinchus, assembly GCA_030684275.1. Classification (NCBI taxonomy): domain Eukaryota; kingdom Metazoa; phylum Chordata; class Actinopteri; order Acipenseriformes; family Acipenseridae; genus Acipenser; species Acipenser oxyrinchus. Next base: position 26,677,392 of record CM060256.1, on the reverse strand, counting down.
GGATTTCTTTTCAAGGGATTTATAAAGGCTCCATTCAGGGCCCTTTAGAAATCGATGCTCTAAAGGCTGTAGCTTCAGGTAATGCAATTTGATATCACAAGGTGACAGGTATATCTTTTCCATGGGAGTATTAGAGTACAGCTTAAAGCAAACACAAAACCTGAAAGAACTAAACTTCTTCTCAAATAATAGAGTATATCAATAGTCTTTGATTATCTCGCAGGTGCTGTGTTCGTCTCTGAAATCAATTCATCTGGAGGAAATTAAAGCCTGATAACAGAAGCTCAATGTTGAGGGGCATCAGCAACATATGTTTGAGGTTTCCTTTGATCAAATACTTTCAAGCTTGATACCAGCTGGAGTGGGACGTGCAGTAGCAGGACCATGTTCTCTAAAGCAATAATATTATATATAACATGGGAGAGAAGGGGAATGTGTTTTGAAAAAAAAAAACTGAAGCGGCCAAATTCCCCTGTAAAAATAGTAACCATACTGTAACAACCCTGGATCTGTTGTAACCAGAAGGCTCTATGACCCAGAGTTAAAGGTTCAAATGCAGCAGGTGTTCAGGAACATCAGAGACAGGAGAATCGCCACAAATCAGAAGCTCAGCTTGCTGCATGATTGGTACCCGGTTGCAACATTGTTGTCACAAATCAGGGGATAAGATGTTGCAACAATCAAGGGCTCAAGAGCGGGAAGCCATGTCTGCTTGGGAATGGTGGCTGGTGCACTGGGGGTGCTTTCTTTTCTTTTCTTTGATTATTTGTCACAGTCTGAGTAGCACTACGCTGCTCATCTGCAGTTGTACCACTGGCTGGTAAAGCAGCATGCTTTACCTGTCAAGTGTAGAGTCCTGGTTTAATAAACCGCTGCATTCGAGAACGTGAAATACCTGTGTGAGCCTGCCTTCATTTTCCACGCAACACTACAACACATTTAACATGCTTCTAATATACAATTACACCCTGCTTCAACCTTTGTTATGTTCTTTCTTATGTTTGCTTATGCCAAATTGAATGGGATGGGATCATTGAATTCAGGATTTCTTAAGCTTCAAATGCAACCTCTGAAAACACAAAACAGGAGTTAATTAAAGTCTAGAGCAGGGGTGTCAAACGCAGTTCCTGGAGGGCCGCAGTGTCTTCTGGCTTTAGTTCCCTCTCTTCAGGCCTCAAAATGCTTCATAGGTAGTGTACCTTGAATCAAGTGGATTTTTAAAACCATCAACTGTAAAAGACCTTGAAAAATATTAAATCTATCTGTTAAGTTGGAATGAAACCCAGAAGACCCTATGGCCCTCGAGGACTGGAGTTTGACACCCCTGGTCTAGAGCTTTGAAAACATGTCCCTAAGTTGTATATAGTTTTAATATTTATAGATAATTTATCTATAAACATTTCATCTTTACATAATATTAATGTTACCCAGATTCTTCTATATTAATGACTACAATGAATAAGACAACTGTATGATGGAGTGTTTACAGCTTCCAGGATTTGCCCACCCAGGGAGTCAGCAGCAGGAAGGAAGGGCTATTAGTTGAATAACAGGCAGTCTGGCCAAGATTTTGACATCCCCAGTACATTACTCATTGCTCCAGGTTTACCTGTCATCCACCTGGCCTGGGACTTAGTGATGCAGGCCTTGCTTTCTTAGTATGTATCTGTGAGGACAGGGGTCAGTAGATTCAAACTTGGTTCCAACCCTCTAACTCTTTGTAATAACATTTTACCAAATAGTACCATATCATTTTCAAAACTGTCAACATTAAAAATATGGCGTAGATCAGTATTTTAACTTTGTAAAAACATGCAGACGAGTTGTTAGCAATCCTGATCAGGTTCACCAAAAAAAAAAAAAAACAAGCTTAAATTAAAGGCCACTGAAATAGAAAAAAAATGTTTCTAGAAATACAAATATCTAATGCTGCATCTAAATACCATTTATTATAACACATTCTCAAGTAAAATACAATTCTAACAAAGGAAAAATGATGAGGCACACCCACATGTTCATGTAATGCACAGAAGATGAGCTAACCTGGCTGCATCTGACGGAAGAAGCGTGTATGCTTGCCTTCCAAAGAGTGTCTTCATTCAAACAACTCCAAAATAAAATCTGTCAACATCAGTCTGATAAAATGTATACTGGTCAGGAGGGGTTGTACTGGGAACAGTTTCCTTTGTATTTATGGGTTTGAATTACATTACCTAATATTTCCACTAAGCGATTGTTGCTTAGTGGAAATATTTTTTGTCAAGGGTCAATGTAAATATCCACACATTATTGGTATTGAGAATTTGAGTGTATCTGCAGATCCTTAAGATATGATTTCACTCAAGTGTAGTAAATGAGCAACATAAATAATCTAGTATCTGTTTCCAAGTACAGTGGAACAACCAAGGGGTCATTTTGACCCCATTTAAAAAAAATAATAATAATATTCAAAACTTGATATTAAATCCTCCTACTCTGGTACATTTTTTCTTTATCTTATCTTTATCTATATATTTTTAAGTAACACACACATCTACCGAGAAGGATCAAGAGGTCATTTTGACCCCTCATAATATTCTTGTCTTTGAATGGTATTTGAAAATGGCATTTGCTGTCAAATGCAGTTTTTTTTCACACAATGAGGATAGCAGCTATAATAAAGGGTCTTACTGCAACACAAGCTGAAAAACATCCAAGACATTGATTCAGATGATGGTGACATATCCTGTAATGATTCTGACTAACACACACATTCAGTGCAAAAAAACTAGCTGGCTGTGGTTCATGTGCATCAAAGGAGTTGAACCAGTTTGTATGTAAAAAGTGAGACTCTTGAATTAAGAGCCATACTGCATTTATCTGTTCAGTGATGAATCTTTCTTGGGTTTCTTTGTCTTTTTTTTTTTACTTCATATTTTTGTTATATTCTCAGTGATAGTTATAGTTGAAAATAAAAGAGTACATTACACAATCATTTGTTAAATGTACATGTTTTGTTTGAATAAATAATAATAATAATAAAAATTCTAGTCTTTTTTGTCTTAAATGAATTCCTTTTCAGAAGACGCAATGTGAATAGAAGAACAGCAAAGTGCCCGTCAAAATGACCCCACTGTCCTTCTAGATAGGCACATTTTATGGTTGTTTGGTTTAAAAAAAAGACTGCAATGACACATTCTTTTTCTCAAACCAGTCTTCTTTGGGAGCTCTGTTGACGAACAGGTAATAATAGTTGAAAATTGCTCCCACGAAAATATGACTATTGCCAGAAAGTGGACCCTATTCCCAAAATGTTGTGAAAGGTGAAAAGACTCCCGATAATTTTACAAAACTAGAATAAAATCAAATTCCATTGATCCCTCTCTGGTTGTTGTTCATGTGGTTACAGTCATATTAATAAGTTGTCAAAAACTAAAACTTGGTAGAAAGTCAAATAGAACCCATGTCCAGGACCCTGGATTGCAAGTTTTAGGGTTAGGGTTAGGGTTAGGGTTATCCAGGGCGACTTACAGTCGTCAACAATTACATTTCAAGAATCAATCATTTCAGGAATCTAACATTCCAAGGTATTTAAAGGTATGAACTTGTTTAATGTCTGAGATAAAAGCCTATTTATACTATACTTGGTGTAGATAAAGTCTTGCTGCACTTTTGAACCCTAAATCACATTCATCTAACTTTTGGTTCCACGTCGTAGCTTAGGTGGCACTTTGTATATGTATGTATATGGTCTTTAAAAAATAATTCAATAAAGCACTGTTTAATATTAGATTTCTACTCCACATACAGTAACATAATCTGTAAATCATTGAGACATTATTTATACATGACACGGCAATATAAGGTATTACCAGTAATTGTAGTTCATCATAAACTTGTCTAAACAGTGCTTTCAAAAAAATTGTTTTAGTGATCCCCAACACTTAAACAATCCCCCTGACCCCCCGCCATGGCTTTGGGGACACTGGTTATATAAAACCAGTAAATTAAGGCTTGTCTCAACAATGTATTTTAGTGGCCCTCTGGCTCAGTCTGGAGACTGCTGATTTACTGATTTAAACCTTTACTTACTGTACCAATATTTCCAATCCTATTAAATAAAGTGATAAGTGCTGCTTACCAATTAATGATATGCTCCAGTGTTGTACTTATCTAAACTGTAAATGTTAAAGTGTTTAATAATATAACATGGGAAGGCTTGGGTTATGTTTTCTCTGTATTAAGGCCACTGAAACACATTTGCAGAACTTCAGTCACAAAAGAGAAACTTTGACAAGTGAAAGCATGGTGCATGTGACCCACAACGGAATGAACAGCAGTGGGTGGGGGAATTACCAGTGGGAGACAGATGATTGCATCACTAGCTGGACTGTGAGTTGTGAAATTCCCTCGGCTCAAACAGCGATACAGTTGACGAGGGCAGCACAGCACTGTAGGGAAAGGGCCGAAGCAACATTGCAAGTAAAAGATTGTTTACTAGCATGGCCTTAAGTCATTTCAGCTACTCATTTAACAGGAGAGCATTTCCATCAAAGCTGCTGTCTTTGACCAGTTTGCAATTCTGTTTTAAAGTGACAGTGTAATTCTTGTTTCTCTTTATTGTATCTTTACTGGTCTAGTGAAAAAAAATATATATAGGAAAAGCATTTTTGGAACATTTATCAGGATCTTGAAATTTTCTTTAAAAGAATTATATAGGACAAAATATAACAGAAAAATTGTGGGACAAAATCTTGTGGGACAAAATAAAAAATACATTGGGTTTTAGTTGACTAGGTGTGTCAGGGCTGTAATTTTAGGGGTGGGTTTGTAAATAGAATGTGTTTAATTTGTATTATTTTAACATTTTTGTAAATTAAAGTGTGTGCTAGATATGGCAGGGCTGGGAGGTTAGACCTAAATTTCCTGCCTAATTAAACCTAATGTGCATCAAGTGGCCTGGTGAATTTGACTAATTGATTATCAATTAATCCTGGCCACATGCCTTTAAAACTGGGCTGAAAAGCCAGTTTCTTTGGTCTTTTGTAAGCCTGGAGGTGATTGGAAAAATCCTCATGACTGTGTGGTGAACTAGGTTGAGCTACAAATTATCATTGCATGTTTCACCGGGATCTTAGAAATGTAGAAAAGGGATTCATTTAGGGGACTGTAGTCTCACCAGTTTATTTAGTTAGTGCAGGGAGAAGGTTCCTGGAGCAGGGCACGGCCTGAGCTTGGCCACCTTTTGTTTTAGTTGTTTTTCCCAGTGTTTTGTATTGTATTCATGTACATGTGTGTATACGTCCTTCTGCACTAGGGATATCATTGTTTGTACCAAAGTGGTGGCCACCAACTGCTGGAAATGCCTGCAATATTTGTGAATAAATGAAACCTGGATGCCTAACCATCATTCTCAACATTGGAACCCTCTTGTCTCTTGTGTCTCAGCAGATACCTGCATGTAACAGAACACCCTTGTTACACTAGGGTAATTGACTGCATTTAAAAGCCTGTTGTGTTTCTATGAAGGAGAGCAGCCTTCAAGTACTAGTCTTGCAAATAAAATGGTTTACAAACTAATGTGTCTTGCTTTTTTTAAATTATATTTAGGAATTGATAAATAACAATATGTAGCTGACTGAATGCAGTAGAGAAGGGAATATGGGTATATCATGCTAAAGCATGCAAGTATTTAATGATTTAGGCTATTAGTAAATGCATTCCTGTAATGTGTTTATTATATTTTGAGAATTGTTGGCACCAGCAAATGTTTAAGGAAGCTTAGGGTTTGTAAAAAAAGTAATAGTTTTTAAAGTATATATTTAAAACACATTGTGTTTATTTTAGTCTGAGAACTCACAGTTGGTGTACATTTAAATTGTCTTTTTTTGCTGCCTTATGTCACGCTGGAAACTGTTGTGGCAGCTGTTTTAACATCATTATATGAGCTTTGTGTATTAATGACAGGGAATGAATGCACTACACTGGTGCAATATCTGAATAAAGAGGGGTCATTTTCCACATGTTATTGTAACTACATTCATGAGCTGTATATATGTATAAAAAATTATGGTTCCTTTGAAATAACATGTTTAGGGTAACCTCACTCATTTAACAGTTGTCCTGACAGATTTTCTTTTCAGCATAAAACGCCCATTCAAGTCCAATATTTAATCACTTTGATTTGTAGCAAAGAGAAATGATCTTAAACTCAGTCTTTAATTACTAGTTTTCTCTTGATTAGGATGCAGACGGAGCTATCAATGACTAACATTTAAAGGGAGGTAGAGATTTGGAAAATAAAAACCGAAAAGTTCAAGCCCAAGTTAAAATTGAGAAAACAGACCAAGATATACCAGGAACCTGCAATGCCCAGGAGGCTAATGCAAACTGAGTTGTGAAATTCTCCTGGCTCGGCTCAAAGAACAATACAGTTGACAAGGGCAGCACTACACTGTAGGGAAAGGGCAAAATCAACATTGCAAGTAAAATATTTTAACCCTGATTTAACACAGACTGACCATAGCATCACCGTCATTGCAGCATAAAATATTCAAAGACTTATTACAGGCCTAATGCATACATTTGATTATTTTAAACCAGTAACACATTGTTTTCAAGGCTGACCTCTCCTTTTTTTTTTAAATCCTTGAACATCAATGAAACTGAGCCGTCTGGTTTCTATGGGTCCTGCCAGGAGCCTTGCAGCTAAATCTACTGTGGTAGCAACAATCAAAGATAAACAAGCATTTACATGCAATTACATGGCAAGTCAAACAAATGACTTAGATTTGAAATGATTGAGGCTGGTGGAAAACTCTTCTGAAATAGGAAGCAAATTACCAAAAATTGGTTCACTTTAAATTTAACAAATTACCAAACACATGCACCCACTAAAACTACTGCAAAAATTGTGTAGAATATATTGAAACAGAAATAAGCAAGACAGAACAATACCGAACAAATCTATCATGAGTTTACAATGTTTGAATCATGAAGGCACAACACAATGTATTGATCTGCATCTTAATTAATTGTAATGTAATTCTTCTCAATCTTATATTGCTCCAGCCCTAGATGTCACTTCAACTACCTATTTAACTTTCAAAGCTTCTTTCATTACAAGATATTAGATTTTATTTTATTTTTAAAATTATCACCAGCATATCTTAAATCCTTGCTTCATACCATAAGTTAAGTTTTCTGGAAAATTTAAAAGGGATGTGATGGTAAACTCTGTTTGGTTTGCCTGGTCTTTTTCTAATGATGCTCACAATACAGGCAGAAGTAAAGTGTCTACAGTACAACAAACCAACCTTTTTTTCACAACTGGATTTACTTGCCATCTTTTCCTATTTCACTATTTCCACAGCCGGCTGCTGCAGTGCCAATAACCATATTTACTGCAGGGGTTTATCAAGGATAAGGTGACTACATTACTTGAGTAATGTTATCTATTAGGCATCTACTGCTGTCCTCTAGACATAGAGATGATATCATACAGTGAATAGAACCGAGTGACTCATACTTATTGGTGAGCCTTGCCACAAGTCTCTTTAACATGCTCAGGTTGTCTTGTAATGAAGTCCCCATCTGGCATGTCGGTTTTCCATTGTCATAAAGGACTGACAACTAATATTTAAAAATACATTTTCTAACTTATGAAGATCTTTTGGTGGTTTGCATTTATTTTTTTGTAACTAATTTGGAATAGGGTGACTAACTTCCTGGTACTCAATTGTGGTCTGATAACTGACCCATAGCCACCAGGAATCGGTAAAGACATAAATTCGTGTGTTAATCTCGGGCGGGGATAGATACAGAAAAGTGCATTCAGCCACAGCGGTGTCCTAGCACTAGCAGCTATTTCAATACACCCATTGAGCCAGTTCCTGCTCTTGTGGTGAATTGGTCTAGTGGTGAAAAGTTCACACAATCTCCCGGCCGTTTACCAGCTGTCCCTGCATTTCATTATCTGTTAAAAGAGCATTGAGGGCATTATTATTTTTACATACAATTGCCCATTTATACAGTTATACAGCTGGGTTTTTACTGGAGCAATCTAGGTAAAGTACCTTGCTCAAGGGTACAGCAGCAGTGTCCTCCACCTGGGACTGAACCCACAACCCTCCGGTCAAGAGTCCAAAGCCCTAACCACTATTCCACAGTGCTGCCATTGCTTAGGATAGGAGGGCCTGAGCCCAGTTGAGTTTGGAAGGGAGCAGGGAGCAGGGAGCAGGGAGCAGGGAGCAGGGGGTTGTTTACAAGTAGAACATTCTTCTGCATTGTCCTTGCCATCTGGCTTGCCAAATCTATTCGCTCCCACCCCTTCCAACAAAATCTGAAAACCTAGCACACCCTCCTTTGTTTTCCTAAACTGTTTATGCTGGCAGAACATGAACTTCAAACTGCTGGTATTGTTAGATTGCAAACATGTTGGCCTTTACTAGTTTTGTTTTTAATGGCCTTGTTGTCATAGATAGCAGCAGGTACATTTGTTCTCACACACCCTCATTATAATCCAAACCATAAAAATGTGGTGCCAGAGATATACTTTACATTGTTTTACATTGGGGTTACTTACTTCTTTGAATTAAGTTGGATGAAGACTGTTTTGATTAGAATGTATGTTTGTGTTAAGATTACACTAACATTCATGAAAGCACATCTAGAATTCAGAACTTAAACCTGTTTTGAGGTCAGATCAGGTCTCCAGAGTACCTCCCAGGCCTTCTGGCTCAAAGAGCAAACATTACAGTATTCATTTTCTGTTTTAAGGGAGATTTAATCATGTGTTGGGAGGGTGTTCTGAGGGTGGGTAGGTGTAGCTCAAAGTTAAGCGCCACTCAGATTATTAACTCGAGTCCAATAGGTCAAGAACAAAAAAGCAAAATAAAAAAAAAATCTTGGTGGTGAGATAAGAAATAATTTTGAAAAAGCTGCCAACCAATTTATTTGCTTTTTCATTAACTATGTTATGCAATGTAACATGGGTAAAGCAATAAACATATAATTTTAGCATCATGTGAAACGGGCAACTGTACACACTTTACAGGGAAATGAGGTCCCTAAAATGGATGCCTGTCACTGAGAGAGTGAGTCAACATGATTGGTTGAAAAATACATACAGTAGAATTAAAGCAGCAGGTATAGTAGCCAATATTCTGATTGGCTAATTAGTGAACATATGAAAAGGATTGTTTCACAAATAAAATCAGTTTTTGCACATATAAAAGTAAATGCATAGCCTAGTGGCAGTTTTATTAAACTTAGTAATGGATATTGTATACATATAAGTGAATTGGATATAGAGTATATTATCATTATTTTCTACATTTAGAAGTAGTTTGTAAATGCAACATTCAATTCACAACTTAATTGGTGGAAAGTACATATTGAATACAATTATAAAGTTTACTGAAAATATTTGTTAAAATATGAACAAGTATTGCATTGTTTTGACTGCCATAACTGTGACCTTTTTAATATGGTACAGTTTTGTCTGTGACCAGCAAAGATTACAATAGCTGCCTTCCTGTTTATGTCAGTCAGCTCGCAGGTGTTGCTACTGAATAAACTATCTAGACCTCCATTCCAAGGCTGAAACCAAGCATAATAGAGAAAAGAATGAGTGTATTATAACGTTATATAATCCCATCAAGGTTATCCTCATCAGATCCCCTGGATGGAATTAGAGGTAAACACTTCCTGTAATATGTTTATTTATTTATTTTTACCATATATACAGTACTGTCTCTTTAAAGGAAGACTGTCAATTATGTAGGAGAGGCAGCATAGCCAGTTGCATGTGTAGACAGTAGAGAACCAATCATAAGAATGCATTTCCGTAAAAAATGTTTACATTATTAAATGTTGTATATGACATTTTGTGTGTGTATATAATAAATGGGCTGCAGTGCATTACAGGAAAATATTGAATCGAGATGTTGTGACAAACGCACAGAACCACGAGATGAAATATTTTCTTGAAGTGCTGTATTATCAAATATGATGCTCAATATAGACGACTGGAACACAATAGATGTCAAACCAGTTTAAAGCTTTTTAATTATGTATCCAAAACTCATTTGCATTTTGTAAAAATAATACTATGAAACAATGTGTTGCAGTTTCAGTTCCAGTCTGCGGCTATGGAAATTTAGTTTATTTAAGACAAGCCAGTGGCTCTTGAAGGTGTTCTACTTTATACCCTTTGAAAAAAAAAAAAAAATCTTACTGTATCTTTTTTGTAAAAAAAAAAAATTTTAAAATGCAATTTTATAGTATCCCTGTGGCAGGGTACTCCTGCCCCTGTTTAAAGTCTGCAGGGAAGGGTTAATTACCTTCCAAACAGGCTTGGGGCATTGTAACATTCACTCTCTTTGTTTATTTTTTTGGGGGTGGGGGTAATACTGCTTGATTTACCTGTTGTTTACAACAGCAGAAATGTCAGGGTGGACCTTCTACCCGTTCAAAACCTGTTACCATTTTTATTTCCTTCCTTTGCCAAAGCTTAAATCAGTTTGCAAGCCCATTGAAAAACAACACTCCCTAAACAACACTCCCTATGGTGCCTCCTGTTAACTTTACTACAGCATGGGTTTATCTTCAATGTTCACCTTCTAAGTGCACATTGAGCAAACTTCTTTTACTGCCCAACAATGGCCTTTCTGCCTTTTAAAAAAATTGCGCAACATCTCCTTTGTCAATATTTACGCAGCCTGCCTGTATCAGTTTAGAATTGCCTGAAAAAAGTGCATGTGACCGTTTAACCATTTTGCAATCGCAATCAGGCAGTGCCAACTGATAATGACAAATACGTGCTTTAATGCCACACTAACAGCTGTCCTTTCAGTGTGTGCAGTGTGGATACAGCCCATTTTAGAGATATCAGTGTTAACAGTGGTCCAATAATATCCCTTTTGCTGCTCAGTCAGTGGAAAATATTGAATGCAACTGGCCCCCAAAGACACAGATAAGGGCTCTATCTCTCTCACATTAGGTGAATATGAAGTTATGTGTAACAAAATTAGGCATGCCTGACACAGTCTCCCTAAATAGCAGTTAAGGGAACAAAATGAGATTTAAAACCCAATTTTGTTTTCCTTTTGGCACTGCAGTTGCTGATTTGTGTGTATGCTGTTTCTGTGCTTTACACCCTTGACATAGATGGCAAGATAAATTATTTCAAACTTCCATTTTCTTTTTTTAACTTGGAGTGCCTCATTATTTTACCCCTGATTTTCTACACAATTTAGAATGTGCAATTATGTTCTCTCACCGCAGCAATTCCCCACATAGCTCAGGAGAACTGAAGGTCAGTGGGGGTCCTCCGATACCACGACCAAGCCAGCTGCCTCTTTTACATCCAGAAACTTGAGAGCGGATGTCGGTGAGCTACCAGGTGCTTGGCCAGTTGAGTCAGCTGTAGCTCACTGACGAGAAAGAGCCAATGCCATGCTCCCTCTGGAATCCCCAGTGAAGACTGGTGACTCAGCCGGGACTTGAACCTGCACTCCCGACTGTATGACTCACTCTTCACACCATGTGGCCCTTTTACCAGATGAGCCACCTGGAGTTCCCTGAATATAAATGTTCTACTTGATGTATACAATATTCTGTATATTTATTGTTAAAGATGAAAATTAAGGTAATTCTGCAGTTAGGGTCTCTAATTCCTTCTAATACAATAATCATTTTAAGATTATATTTGAATTCACTTCTGACAAACATGCTTTTGGACTTCAAGTTTGCACTTTTAAATGTTATTTAGGAATAATCTGGCCTTCACTTTTAACTAAATTCTCCCATAACTATTACACACTCCGTAGTGCTAAATTTAGAAATATGAAATGAAACTAAATAAATTAAATGACAAATGTTTTGACTAGAATATATTGAAAATGACTTCTAGTCAACATTTTCTTCTAGTATTTCTAAATAATCAAATTCTTGTTGGATGAATACAAACAACCTAAGTAAAAGCACAATTATCCATTAGTATGTTACAGTAATAGTCAGAATATTGGCAAATCTTAAGATTTACTGGTAAATGTCTGAAATAAACATAATGCTTTATTTTGAACATTTACCAGTAAATCTCAACAATAACCAGGTGGCTTTGGCTAATGACCAAATGTCTTTATAAAAGTGACATGATAACGCTTTACTTCAGACATTTACCGGTAAATCTCAACAATAACCAAGTGGCTAATGACCGGATGTCTCGCTTTTGCGCATTGTAAGGCTCAAGAGTCCTGTGTAACTCCAGGTACCACAAGTCATACAGTATAAATTCAGTATAATTTGTGACTTGCAATACAGCAAGCCACAAATGAAGCGATTCTAGAAGTTTCCAATATGTGGATCTATGAATTGTATTTTGCTAGCTTTTCTTGTACTGGCTTCACAGGATGCTACACATACTAAGAAACAGTAACAGAAATAAACCCAAGATTCAGATTTTAATGTAGGACTATTCTACACTATAAGAATTTAGCAGGAAAATAAACCTAAATTGCTTTGCCTATTCCGTCATTGCAAACCAAGCAATGTTCTCAATATCCAACTTAAAGTCTACAGTTCAAGGCTTATAGAGTAGGCACAGTGGTAATTATGAGAAATATGATGGCATGTAGCTCTGTTCCTTTATTGTTCGATGTAAATAGGCCAATAGGAAACATATGTCTGAGAAATGTTATAAAGCAGTGCCCAAAGATGAACAGCTGCTAATGCACCGAAACTCAAAACCATCTGGGACTGACTTGAAAGCCTGTCCTAATGCCTACTACCCCTGTAAAACTGCTTTAAGGTAGGACTAAAAATTACAGTTAACTGCTACTCGTACAAATAGCCACTGTTTCTGTTCATATAAAGGAGCCCTTCTGTAAAATGGCCTGATTCTTTTCAGTTTGGTTAATATTTATATGTCTGAGTTATATATACATGTATATATATATATATATATATATATATATATATATATATATATATATATATATATATATATATAAACTACTGCCACACTCCCTCTCTGTGTGCACTTATACCCATACTTGGATGTCTCTTGTTATCATAAGAGATCAAACAAAATGGCAATACATCTCACAATTACAACTTCCACTAAGCCTGCAATACATAGCTTCTCTCAAAGATTGCTCCTGTACCGCAGGTTTAAACATCACATGCCATTTCTGGTTAGGATCTAAAGAAAACTAAAGAAACTTATATGCAACATATATGCAACATAAAAACTGTGCCTTCCACTGCAGGTGGGCAGGCAGACAGGCAACAAAACAGAAGAAAAACAAACTCAACAAAAAAAATGAAACCCATTATTTGAATACGTATGCTGAACATTTTGGAATGCATGTTTATTTTTTTCTATTGTGTTTTCTAAAATAGACATGGAGAGAATCGAACACCAGTAGCAGTAGTTACACGATTCAGTGAATCACTGAGCTTTAGTTACAGCATCATGTTTTTCCTGCACTCCTGTGTGTCCTGACTTGTTGTCTCGGCAAGGGGCTTAGGCACATGATAGGAGAGTGGGAAGTGCTTCCGGGTCTCTGCAGGCCACTCAGGCTCATCTTCCTCTGCAAGGGAGAGGAAATTGGAAAGTGAGATCTTGCATGTTGCAAAACTGGGAGCAGGCACTGACAGGCAGTGAGTGATCATGGGTGAACCTGCAGCTGCTGCTGGTGCATTAGCCCTGGAAGACAAAGCCAGAAAATGACAGAGAAAACAGTTCTGATTGCCAACAGATCCAACACAGAGTCTCAGTGCTGGAACCAGCAATGTCTTTAAAGAGAAATCGGCAAACAAACAAACTACATCTACTACTGTTTAAGGTTCAATTAAGGTTGCAGTGTGGTTTTAATCTTACATTAAAACATAATCCTTGTTGTCTGTTTAAAACATTCTTCCATAGTTAAGCCTTCTATTCAACTTTTAGTTTATCTTGTAAACAGTCCAGTCCAGTACTAATAAAAGTTCATATTGAGCTGCTATTTCCAACATAAGCTTATAAGGTAACAACCAGATGTAAAAACTATTTTTAAAAATGAATGTGCCACTACATCTCCATGTTTAAATATGGATAAAACATATTGCATGACTTGTCAGTATATTTAATCTACTTAAAAATAAATAAACTGTCATGACAGTGAAAGTGTCTTTATAAAGGTGTTGTGCTTTATTTCCTAATTGAACTGGTGCTAACAGCATTTTATTTTTAATTATCAGTAAATCTATTTAAAAAGCATTAATCTTAAATATTAACATTCCTGTATACGTGTAAATGGCCAACCTCCACTCTGTCAGGACAAGATGGATACACTGAAAATCTGGTTTGTCCTTTCTTTGTTTGTCCTTCCTTTCCTTGTCACATCAAGGATATAAAAACAAATATACAAACTAAAAGGGAGCTGTACTGGCCAGTACTGAAGCAAAATAATAGAAATTACAAATGCTAGACACAGCAAAACTCCACTAAATGAAACACATGTAAACATTCCACATTATTCACAGAACCATATCATTTTATATTTGTGACTGGACCCTGCCGCAAAGCCTAATATACAGTTAGTTTTTAGTCAAAGAATACACCAGCCATTCTATTGTTTTGTTTTGTTCATTCAGCAGGCTCATTTGTCTGGATTAACAGCATGAAGGTTTATTTTGCAGTGAGTAACCACACTGGGAACAGTGAGTACATGTTTAGCCAGACCTCTCAAAACAGTCACGTACAGTAATACAGGGCTGTGAAAGCATGCAGACCATGTGACATTACACAGGGAGGAGGGGTAAGTGTTTGTCATAACTGGGGTGATTTATATTTCACTCCTAATAAGGCTGGGGCAGATTCATTCATGTCTGCTCCTCAGTTTAGCCAGAGGAAAAGGAATTGACTCTCACTACGTCTGTAGAAACTATTTTTGTAGTTGTCAGCAAAATTGCTAGAACTTTTTGTATAATAAATATGATATACCAGACCTCTATACTAAAGTTTAATAGTTTATAATTTAGAGAACTGTCAGTGCTAGGCCTGGAGACCTTCTCACAATCTGTGAAATTATGCTGATATCTGCAAGAAATGTTTTGACGTGTGTGAGTTGAAATGGGCAACAGAAAGCACAAACTAATACTGTATTATAAGCATTATTGGTTAATTTTAACAACTATACTTCTCAACTCTAACTTTGCACTGCAACACAACTTCAAAGTTATTTAGGCTTATATTAATATTATTAATATGTTTTTAATTTGTGTATCTAATTGATTGTTATTTCTGGAGTTTAACTGTGAACCATGCCCAACATGAAATTGATTCTGCATGAGTTTTTTTTTATATAAGCAAAATGGAAATGCAGTATGTTGTTATTGCTGCTGCTGCAGTTCTAAAGTGGCTTGTGTTTTGTGCTGCAGTTCTTTAAGTGCGCACTTCCTCACTGGTAGTTCAGTATCTCTGTCCATCTCTCATTTGCTATGTTTTGATACTGTGAAGCAAGCACATTGTGGTAACTTAAAAACCAAAAACAGGAAGCAGCTGAATAGCCTTGTGCATATGTTCGTTTTCAGTTAAAGACAAAAAAAACAAAACAAAAACAAAGCTGGTAAATGATGCTCTGATTAGAGACCTTCAGCTTTAAATAGGCCAGTATTTAAACAAGAAACTGTGAAAGGTTGTACTGCCCTTTTGTATCTTTGGGACTACAAAGTGCTTCCAATTTTTGTGTGCACAATACTTTAATCTGTCGGTTTAAAAAGAGAGAGATCAGTTTCAACATTAATGGTAATTTATAAAGCAGATCTCAATGCAGTACTGTTTGTTCTGGGAACAAGTTAGGCACCAAAGATGTCTTAGTGTGGGTTTAATATCAAAAAGTATTTTGTTTACCTCATGGAATCAGTTTTATGATACAGGGTGATAGATAAACAATTTACAGTAGTTTCTTTGAAATACCCTGGAACATTGCCGAATTACCAATATATATATATATATATATATATATATATATATATATATATATATATATATACAGTACTGTGCAAAAGTTTTAGGCAGGTGTGAAAAAATGCTGTAAAGTAAGAATGCTTTCAAAAATAGACATGTTAATAGATTATATTTATCAATTAACTAAATGCAAAGTGAGTGAACAGAAGAAAAATCTAAATCAAATCCATATTTGGTGTGACAACCCTTTGCCTTCAAAACAGCATCAATTCTTCTAGGTACACTTGCACAAAGTCAGGGATTTTGTAGGCATATAATCAGGTGTATGATTAAACAATTATACCAAACAGGTGCTAATGATCATCAATTCAATATGTAGGTTGAAACACAATCATTAACTGAAACAGAAACAGTTGTGTAGGAGGAATAAAACTGGGTGAGGAACAGCCAAACTCAGCTAACAAGGTGAGGTTGCTGAAGACAGTTTACTGTCAAAAGTCATACACCATGGCAAGACTGAGCACAGCAACAAGACACAAGGTAGTTATACTGCATCAGCAAGGTCTCTCCGAGGCAGAAATTTCAAGGCAGACAGGAGTTTCCAGATGTACTGTCCAAGCTCTTTTGAAGAAGCACAAAGAAACGGGCAATGTTGAGGACCGTGAGCGCAGTGGTCGGCCAAGGAAACTTACTGCAGCAGACGAAAGACACATCATGCTTACTTCCCTTCGCAATCGGAAGATGTCCAGCAGTGCCATCAGCTCAGAATTGGCAGAAAACAGTGGGACCCTGGTACACCCATCTACTGTCCGGAGAAGTCTGGTCAGAAGTGGCCTTCATGGAAGACTTGCGGCCAAAAAGCCATACCTCCGACGTGGAAACAAGGCCAAGCGACTCAACTATGCACGAAAACACAGGAACTGGGGTGCAGAAAAATGGCAGCAGGTGCTCTGGACTGATGAGTCAAAATTTGAAATATTTGGCTGTAGCAGAAGGCAGTTTGTTCGCTGAAGGGCTGGAGAGCGTACACGAATGAGTGTCTGCAAGCAACAGTGAAGCATGGTGGAGGTTCCTTGCAAGTTTGGGGCTGCATTTCTGCAAATGGAGTTGGGGATTTGGTCAGAATCAATGCTGAGAAGTACAGGCAGATACTTATCCATCATGCAATACCATCAGGGAGGCATCTGATTGGCCCCAAATTTATTCTGCAGCATGACAACGACCCCAAACATACAGCAAAAGTCATTAAGAACTATCTTCAGCGTAAAGAAGAACAAGGAGTCCTGGAAGTGATGGTATGGCCCCCACAGAGCCCTGATCTCAACATCATCGAGTCTGTCTGGGATTACATGAAGAGAGAGAAGCAACTGAGGCTGCCTAAATCCACAGAAGAACTGTGGTTAGTTCTCCAAGATGTTTGGGCCAACCTACCTGCCGAGTTCCTTCAAAACTGTGTGCAAGTGTACCTAGAAGAATTGATGCTGTTTTGAAGGCAAAGGGTGGTCACACAAATATTGATTTGATGTAGATTTTTCTTCTGTTCACTCACTTTGCATTTTGTTAATTAATAAATATAAACTATTAACATGTCTATTTTTGAAAGCATTCTTACTTTACAGCATTTTTTCACACCTGCCTAAAGCTTTTGCACAGTACTGTATATATATATATATATATATATATATATATATATATATATATATATATATATATATATAAAGATCTAAAGCTTTTACGCATTCTACCTTTTAAACCCAGATTAGGTGTATTCTGTGCTCCTGTCTGCAAAAAAAACTAAAGAGACTAGAAGAAAGCAAAATAAGTTTAGTCAACACAAAGTTAATATAATAACTAACTAATCTGCATTTAGGTGATGAAGGGTTAGTCCACTTCTAATGTTTCAGAATTATAGGTTGTGTTTAGTAGCTGTAAGATGTTTTCCTCGCTGTTGAAAGTTTCCTAAATGCTGAAACTGCCCTCAATGACCTTGAGACAAGCTTTTCTCACCGTTAAACACCCCACTGTGGTCTTGTCAGTCAAGGATGTTGTTAAAAGATGGGTAAGACTGGGTGGAGAGGTTTTTGGTCACATGAGCTCATGCCTATTTTGACGCATTGCGTTTAAAATGCTTAACCCCTGAAAACAAATTACTATAATCATTTTTTCAAAAGGGTGTTGCCTGACTTCGATTTGAGTATAAAAAATATTAGACTTATTAAAGTAGTATTAAAAGTGTAGACTTAAACATATGTTCTGTTTAAGTACTGTGCAGTACGTCTCACCTGGAAGTAGCTCAATAAGTAGCACATAAACGTGTTGGACTTCTGGTTATATAATCAAAACACCTTAGCAGCACCTCTCATTGAAGTTTATTCAGGATAACCCAACAACTACCAATTAAAAGCTGACATAGGTTTGCAAAACTGGTTTAAATCAACACCTTTGTTTGTACAGCAAATGTTTTCTGACTTTCAAGCCAAATTAGGGGTGTTTTACGAAGCTGAAGACTATAGGCTGTGGAAGTTGCACAAGGATAAGAGAACAACAGTTGTTTTGTTATGGAAAATTGCTGTTTTTGAATACCAGTATTTTGTGTAAAGTTAGCAAAATTTTTACTCTATTATATTTGTATTTTACA
Source organism: Acipenser oxyrinchus oxyrinchus (assembly GCA_030684275.1). NCBI lineage: Eukaryota > Metazoa > Chordata > Actinopteri > Acipenseriformes > Acipenseridae > Acipenser > Acipenser oxyrinchus. Next base: position 26,658,820 of record CM060256.1, on the reverse strand, counting down.
CAAATATATTTGTAAACATTACCATTCTAATACAACAAAAGCTAACAAAAGTTCAAATAAATCTTTTGTTCTTTTTTCATGAATTATCGCATTCGCATACACATCTAAGAAGTAAATATTTAAATGTCATATACATCAGTAAGGGGCTAATATCTAACTTGCTTATAGCAAATCAGAAAGACCTGTAGTTATCCAATCCTTTAAGTCATTCTGATTCACTAATTAACATGAACCCTCAATTTCCTTATTGGAGAACCCTGCCGATAAGGCAGGTTGGAACATTTGATTGACTTCTAACTTGAGTACACTCAGCCTCTCAGTCAAGCACAGTTCAATGCAACTGAACCAATCCGAAGAGTACATAGACATAAAGTTTCATGATGATCAAATGAAGAAGCAGAAACTGTCAAAACAAATACATTCCTCTAAAAGGTGAATAAGGCTGGGGCAGGTGAATAAACACAGACCAGTCCTGATTATGTTACACTCTGAGAAGGGTGGAGCAGTGATTGTTCTTTAAATGCAAAATTAGGTTATTTGCATATGGTGGTTCCTCAATATGGAATGCATTACCACTTGACCTTTACTGATTTAAAATCTGTTTTTCTGCTGTAACGGACTCACTGGATAATGTAGGGTTTATATAGGTAAATGTATGTTGTTGTTGTTGTCATGTTTATTTTACCAGAAGTGGTTTGTTTTTAATTCTTGCCCAAGAACTAACATTTTTCATAAAAAGTTGGCGATAGTTCCTTTTTTTAGAATGACACTTTGGTTTCTGTGACTAGTGTCAGCCCCAGAGTTGCCAAGCTTTTCCATTTGTCAGTTGAGGGCGCAGGGCTTTCCATAATGTTTTCTAGGACAAGAACACATTTTCAGGAACACATACAATCTGGATTGTGTTTCCTTGCAGCGGCATATTGTATGTCATGCCTTAAAAGCTGGACAGGGGAGGCAAGCATATTTCACAGCAAGGAGAGGGGTGTTATATGACAGCTCGGATGATTAATATAGCTGAAAGAACTGTACATCACTACAAAATATCTTAAACAAGACTATTGTTTCATAACCAGGTTCTGAAATGAATCTACAGGCCTTAAAATTAAAACACTGTGCACACTAGGACTTTCAGTAAAATGTTGGAAAGACATTTGCAAAGATCTTTGAGAAATGTTATGGGAGATTGAGGCTTCACAATACATCATTTCAAGTGCCGTAGAAAACATACTGCCACCACAGGTGTTTGTCACCTGTTTCTCACACACAGGAGATTCAGTGCCAGGTTCAGTAGTTTAGGTAACTGATCAGCAAGTGTTTAACTCTTTTGACACTGAAGAACAAAAAAAAAAAACACACACACACACTCAAAACAGCAAACTCAACACATCAGACCAGTTAACCAGTCACAGTTTTGAGTATGACCTTACATAAATACTAAATGTATGAATTCTGAATTCATACTGTTTAGTGATACAGAAATGTGGCTAGTCTGTCTGTATTTTCAACATCAAGACAAACCTAGAACCTCCAGAAAAAGTCTGACCTTGATATGCAGATATCTAAACCATAAAAAACACAGAACGGGAAAAACTAAATAGAAAAACTGCAAAGCAGCTTCATACTGGGATTTGCCAACCATTGCCACTCACTAGCCACTCACTGTTCTTTCTGGATTGTGAGCAGCCATTTCCCCAGTTTTCATAAAAGGTTACTACTGACATTATACAACTGTATTATCTCTCAGACAGCCCGTTCCCTTGTGATCCCTGCTTCATGTTCAGGTTAGCGAGTTTCCCCACTTTCTGTGCTCTTTGTTTTTTGCTGTGTTTATGTGCTTCTACTGTAATAAGAGCTCAGAGGGAGGTACCTAGCAGGAGCATGTTTGTAATTTGTTTTGTTCTGATGGGAACTGACCTGCATAAGCCCAGCCAGAAGAAAGTCATAGTATATTCAGCTAAATGTCTAAAGACTGAAAACAAAATTCAGTGTAAACCCCTGAAGGGAAAACACATCAGTCATGCTTCACATTTGCTGTAAACCAAAACCAGCCTGACAGGAACACCTGAAAAGCACTTAAATTAAGGCAGCTGCTTATCTTTTGTTATTAAACAAACTACCAGATTAACCAGTAAAAATATGAATTTGATACATTGCAGAGGCATGCCTGCTTGAACAACTTTATAATGTGGAGACTGATGAAGCTGCACCCCTTTAGAAAAGCAATGAAAGAAAACATTACTGTGACCTGAAGATCTTCCTCTCCACAGCAAGTAACAAAACACGGCATCTGAATTGTGAAAAATACTGTGAGATATAATGTTTAAAAACATAGAAACCATACAGAGATGATGGTGAGGATGTTTTAGGACGTGAAACATGGGATACCATCATAAATGGAGCAGATCCCAGTTGCTACCTAAACCTTATTTGATGTCAATTGAATTCAAACTTTAATAGGCCAGCCAAGTTAATTAAATGGCTACAGTATAAACGGCTCTGCTAACAGATTAATTATAAAGCACATTAACAAGCCAATTAAACCAAAAGCACTAACCATACCCTCATAAGATATTGAAAAATATAGTCAACCAAAGGTGGATATTTACAATCACAAAGGAAGAAAATGGAAATGTGCTTATTTGCAAAAATTATTTTCACGTACAAACTAATTATTGCCGTTATGCACCTCACAAAACACATGCATTTATTGGTTCTTGTCAAGATGTTAATTACATTTAATTTATATAACTATCAGCATACGTCCCAAAACCAGGCAATTCCTATACAGAATAATCTAAAACTATTGTACCATATGTTGGTTATTATTGTACTGAGCTGCAAAGGTAGCTCAAGGTGACAGACTGAATGCAATGAAAACATAGTTGAACATTGAAGTAAAGTTTTGGTTGCATAATACTGTACTGCTTAAACTCATTTGTATTAATATATATTCTATATATTAAAAAAACTATTATTTTTGAGATTGTTTAAAATATTTTAATCCATGGAAGGAGCTTAATATTTTTAAGATCCATTTTGTAGCCCCCTCCCACATAGAAACAGGTCTTCCCTTGATCTGTGCTGTGTAGTGAGGCACATTGCTCAGTCTCGTACTATAGCTCTTACCCTGCGGCACCTCAAATGGCAACCATTTCCCTGGGTCTTGAAGCTGCATCCTCAAGCAGTACTTCAATTTAATCATGTGAACAGGTTTGCTTCAGTCTTTAAGGTCCATCTATAGGTATACTGTTTGACAGAAATATCTCATTATCAGAAGCCGACATCAAAGAGAACAAAAGAAAAATAATCTATACTTTCCCAGCAGCAGAAGATTGTGTAAAGTATGCATGTATTTTTGGCCCATCAACATAGTGGCAAGGAGCTTGTGGAGTTAATAAGGTCTTCTTTCTGATAAAGAGAACAACACACACTGGAACCAAGGGATTAGATATTATATTACTTTAAAAATGAGCGTTACTCTTGTACTGTGCTCTCTGACCACTGGCTATACGAAAAATAGAAAATTGTATTATTTGGTCAGATGACAGATTTCAGTTTAAAAAAATAACCCACCGATGAAATGTTTGGCATTGTCACTGTGTTTATGTCATGTCATTGTTTTTATCACCACCAGACATTTCTTAGTAGTTTCAATTAGGCTTTAAAAGAGACCCATTCCACTGTATTAAATTGGATGTTGCCAACTAACAGACAGCATTAGCACTGGCTTTGCTTAATCTGCGAATGTAGAGGTCATAAGACAACAGACATACCTATGCGTTGTTTAATGAAATATATGTGTGGTTATCTGAGGTACCCAATTATTAATGTAGGTCTGGTATGTTTAAATACAAATTTTGCATGCAAGTTCATTAAATGTATGACCATTGTGCTCACAAGCAATAAATTACTGATTCAGGAACATCCAGCTCTAGTATGTTATTTTGCATAATTGTATTATATGCCAAGCAAAGTATAAGAAATGCAATTATTTGTTCTGGTGTCTGCTGTAATAGAAGATACTGTACAGTATGTTCAACCTATAAAAACAATATGGTTATCCCTATATTCTTTTTAAAAGCCTGGAGATCTTGGCTTTGGAGAATAAAACTAATAAATACATACATAAATAACAATAGCAAAAAGATTATGCAGGGAATTTAAACCTACTGAGAAAATGAGTGCTTACAGTTGTTGGTGTTAAAAAAATTCATACAGTAATGTAGGGTGGATAGCAAGGGTAACTTGCACTGGGAGCTAACATGTGTTGCTGCTCCAGGCAATTTTCTCCACTCCAAAATAGAATGCAGAACTGTTCCCATTACCACTCTGCAATATCCTGAATGACTTAGTGGATCAACGTGGCAGGATATGAACCCATTCACACTAGAGTTGGATTTAAACAAAGGTAATCTGTAATTAATAAGCAAAAGCTATTTAACTGTGGCCCCCCAATTTGAAATTGGTGATTAAACTGGAACAACAGGAGGTATGGGATATAAAGGTGTACTTTATAAAGAGGGGAGGGGTGGAGTAAAAACTGCCCAGATCAAAAGGACACCACCAAATACCATTTACTGGTACCTTTCAACAACAATCCTAAATGGTCAAGCCTAATAGCTACTTAAAAGACACCGTCAATTTAGTCCTAGGAATGACTGAAGAAGCAACTGACATGCTTGTGTAGATATTTTTAGATGTGTTGTGTTAGCAATTCTCACTTTGTCTGGCAAACAATTACTTCAAGAACTTTGTTGTAAAGCATAAATTAAAACAGACAACAAATGAGAAGTTCTTTGCAAAAAAATGCCAAGATAGGAAAGGTTTTATTACAGAGAGAGAAGAAAATTTCTCTTTCAAAATATAGAAATCTGTACAACTTCCTCACAATCAATTTACATGGACTGTACACATGTACAGCAGCTCATAACTTACCCAAGGAAAAAATAAAAGTAGACCAACATGAGTTCACAAAATAGAGAGACACACTGTTTTTCTTGAGTATTCCAGAATTAAAAACAGGACACTACCTGATAACAGAGCATGGACATAATGAATCAGTCTACCCAAAGAACTTGCTTTGGTCCTTGCTAACACGTCTATGACCATGGATCTGTAGAGGGGTTAGGGGGGCTGTGCATTAGGCATTTGATACCACCCAATGCTGCAAGTTTATTAACCCATCTGTTGATGTTAATGACTAACTCTGTGAACTTAAAATATATTTCATGAAGCCTGGCCTCTACAAGGAAAATTTAAATACTTTCTCTTCATTTATATGCATTTGTAAGGCAAAAATGCATGTAAAAAGTAAGTTATGCATTTTAATTTGACAATGTGCAACAAATGATTGAAGGGGTTAATTTTGCCAAATAACTGCAAGGTGTTCTATGAATTTCAAAGCAGAACATTATTAAATGGTTTAAGGTTTTAAAAAACTTTTGGCCAACTCTGGAATAAAAATGTGATCAAGTGCAAATAATCAACGTGTTAAAGACAACAAAATGAAATTTTGGGTGAAAAACTGTATGGAAATTTCAATAAAAGGTTTAGAATCTAAATAAACCTAGGACATTGTGAAATAAAAAGCAAAAAATCTTGGCAGTTTGGATAAAAGGGTTAAAACCCATGCCTATTTCCCCATGAAAGATCTCTGCAGTTTTCATCCAAAATGAAAGTGAATATATATATATATATATATATATATATATATATATATATATATATATATATATATATATATATATATATATAATTCATGATAATGCTAGATAAGGGTATATTATGACCGTTTGTAAATGTCTTCCAATTTCATCCTGCACTTGGACTAATCCTGTCTGTCTTTTCCTTCTCATTTCTTTAGATGAACTGGGTTTCATAGAAAGCATAAAGCATACCAGGGAAGGGACAACTCAATGGGACCCGTTTCCCATTACAACAGCTGTCATCCTTGGTCTTCGGAGCATTAACACAAATACAGGACAAGCACAGGTACATACGTACACTCCAGCTGCTAATGGCTAAAGCCACAATTCAGGAAAGTACCCAAAACTCAAAAAGCCTGTTGCCACAGTTATCACTTTCACATTGTGACGAGACGTTCAGGAACAATCTTTTAAGTGATTCAAGAAAAGTAGTGAAATAAGTTCAGTGCATGCTGCTCGTCTGTCACAAACAAACAAAAAATGATGTGTTGATTTCACAGCCAGTGTGTTTTAGCTGCCCTTATCTGGTCACTGGTTGTACACATCCATATTAAAAAGGAAAGCGATAGGCTGCAGTACACATTCTGCTGGGTATAATTCATAGTCAAATTAAGAGGACATTGTGGGAATACGTAGCAAAAACATACACTGTACTAAAAACTGATCGTTCTCATGGCAACGGTTTTCTTACACATTCCCTGTGAATGTCTCCTGACCCAAATGTGTCCTCTGTAAAACAGTGACGTGGTGAAACTGAAATGATGAAGTGTTGCAATCTGTCACCCTGCCATCACATTGGTGCTAGGCCAAAAGACCCAAGAAGATTTACTTTAAAACAGATCAGCCATGGTTCTTCCCTTGCATCCATGCATTACACACTCATTTCTATTGCCATCTCCTCCATCCCCCAGCCAGTGCGTCCCACATAGAGCTGCATTTTTACACTAACATACCACCTGAGAACAATAAACTGTTAAGTGCACGAAGTTTGGCTATAGTGACATAACATCTCCATCCCAACACCCACAACAAATAGGTGATTTCTCCAAAAGAGCCAGATGCAGGGAGTACAGAGCACAGCAAAAAGCAAAATAAGGTCAGAAGTGGATCAGTTGGCAGTGGGAATGCGGCTTAAATATAAATATTTAGCACAGGAACAAATGTTTCTAATCCTGCATTAGAGAGGTTTGCCCAGGTTTCAAACATGTATTTTTATGTAAATCAGGAGTATCTGCCTTGGACATTGCGAGCCCTAAAACTCCACGTACTGCTTGCCGTTTTAAGGTCAGCAAAATATATTTAATTTGGTAAAAACCAAAAGCAATCAGTACATTACCAAACCGTGCAGTAGTGCTTGATCCTAACACCAGAGATATATGTATGTAAAGCTTCTATGGCAACAGGCTAATTAATTAATTAATATATATATATATATATATATATATATATATATATATATATATATATATATATATATATACACACACACACACACACACACACACACACACACACACACACATAAACATTTCTGAATGATAAGAAGTATCCTGGAACATAACGAAACTGGTCCCAGCAAGTACCAGACATTAATAACTGTCAAAGGTCCAAGAAACTTGCATATTGAATGGGGAAGATTCTTTACATACAATTATGAATGTTTGGTACTGCTGAGACCAAGTTATGGACTTCAGAGATGCAAGGAAATACTTCCAGGATGTTTAAACCCGTTTTCTTAAAGTGTCTTCAGCAAATAAAGACTCTAGGAAATATCCTGAAAGTAATTCCTTGTTCTTGGAAAAAATATACAAAAGTGCAAAGTCTACATATATAGGCTGCCTTGATCAATTTCCCAATTGTGGCAAATAGTCAATGTCACTGTTATTTCTCCCATGGAAAGAAACATCTTAGATCTTCACAGCTGCAACATCATGGATTCCAGAATCCTTCCCCAAAAGGAAGCCACAAAAAAAAAAAAAATGATAACCTACAAGGTTTTCCATCCCCCAGACCATAGATTACCCATCAGACCCATGCCTAACTGGACACAGTCATCATGTTGTATGTTTTAGAAGGGATGGTTCTGCCCAAGCGCAGTTCTTCCTTGCAGCTGATGTGACTCTCCACCATTTGCAGGCTGCTGGACACTGGGATCTGGCTGTTGATTACTGGCTGTGATTCGTACAGTACGCAAATGGAGCCATCCTCCCCTATGCGGTAGGACACTTCGAAGGGATCCACCCAGAGAGTGAGCTCGCTAGGGAGCAGCTGGTAGAGCTGCTGGATACTTAAGCCGATTCTCTGGGCTGCCTGCCCTACCACTGGGTCCATTTTGTGGTTGATACGGATACAGCGGTAGCCTGAGCCTTTGCAGGGTCTGTCTGGGAACCAGTGATGTTTGTACTGTTCTGTAAAAAGAACACAGGAAGTTGGTTAGAAAAGTTATTGTATGAGCAACATTAATTCACCAAATGCCACAGTTAGCAGTTTGTCTATAAGAACTGGTATTTACGTGTGTTGATACTGAAACAAGCTTCACATACTGAAATACAGCTTTACAACATAAATACATCAATAAATAAATCAAATCACACACCCCTTTACACAGGGCAACAGGGATGTCATGTCTAAAAGTAGCACTAAAAGACACTACCTAACGCCTCCACATACAGCAAGACAGGTTGCTAGATTAAAGTACAGCCAGATTATCTCCAGATTGGATTTAAACCTTTCAACGTCAGGCACAGACATACTGTTCCCACCTTACCACCAATATACCCACTCATACTTTACCAGCAACAGTAGACAACTGAATTTACTTCCAAATGTGACAATGCAAATTAGAATCATCTAGTATAAACTCAAGTAGTCCTTTTCGCATTATCCTGTTTTTAAAGCTGGATCAGTAGCCACAGGCCACTAACACAAAACGCGTGATTATTACTTCAGCAAGCAGGTAAACTAATCTTGTAGTGGTACCTGTTTTCTTTTTATGGGCATTACATCAAAACTGACAATGACTATTAATGTACTACCAAGAGTATATTAGTTCACAATAAAGTGCCTGTACAGTAATTTGGAAAATGCCAGCTAAACAATTTATTTGCATAAGGCAAAAGATTGGTAATCTATTGCGTAACTAGCTAGGCATATCTTGTGCAATATACAATTGTACAGTGTACAATTTGTTTTGCACATCAGATCTGACAAGTCAATACAAGTTGTTCCGTTTGTCTCCTCACCAACAGTCATAATTGAAAGTCAACAGAAGGTGGATATGTGAGCACAGAAACAATGATCCACTAAATGACAGAGCAATCCAGTAAATTGCAGGAGACAAGCTCACATGCAAGTAAATGTGCCACCTTAAAAGGGCAGTCAACTGGCTTATAAAAGAGCAACAAAAGTTCCCCTCAAGCAAGTTTGGATCCCCCACCCCCACCCCCCAATGTAATCATTCATGCAGGGATCTGATAAGAACACAACCATAAAAAAGTGCTTTTACTGTGACAATGCAGACTAAAATGTAGTAATCACTCATTGCCAAGCAAACGGCAGAACTGCGTGTCCCTGACCTTTCACAGAGGTGCTTATAGCTGCACAGTACAGTATAGTAATCATACACCCACCAAGACGAGCAGTCTCAATATATGCCCAGTAGTAGTAGGCAGTTAGTGGGACTGACTAATTGGCAAAAGTCAACATAATCAAACTTGATCATAGAGCACTGAGTGCAACAAATATCTGTCAAGACCTCCCAAGGATGATAGATTGGAGACTTGGTACTGTAAAGAATGAGGTAATCTTGCTTTGGAAACTCACTCTCAAATTGTGTATAAATAGGCTTTCTGGGTCAGCTAGTTAGTTTCAAGTTCAGGAAACCTGAACATTTACCCTGGCGTCTGTTGACATGTCATAAGTGAGCGAATCTATGATTCTCCCTATGTAATGAGAAAGCTGAATTTGAGACTTGGAGAATTGATTATGCCATCAAACCAAGAAACAATGAGGAAGGGTAGGGTTTTATTTTTTATTTTATTTTATTTATTTTTATTTTTTTTAAGGAATGCTTCTCGGTCTCTAAAACATTAAATTCGTATTACCATTAAACAGAAACTCACTTAACCAAAGTCAGTCTACAAATCAGAAAACATTGGCCATTTTGGTCACTGGCAGCCATGTTAAATAAACACCTTTCAGTTGGAAATGAGCAGGTTACAATCTTAAATTTTGTTGAGGAACAAACTGCTGAGGAAGTTTTAAAAAAAAAAATTATATATAAGATTAAAATTAATATCACGCTATAGGCTACATTTTGAAACCCTCACTAAAAGTACATTCTAAAGAGTCTGTATGTAAAGTTGTGTGGGTATAAATGTTTATTGTTTCTATTCATACAGACAAATACACATTCAACCAAAAATAAACTACTTTCTGCCATCTCCATTCGAACACAAACCTAGAATAACCAAAATATTAAGAGAATTGTGTTTGCTTGCACATTAAGCTTGTGCGTAGTTTACAATAAATAGGTTGCCCAGACAATAAAGGAACCTTAATGTTTACATGCAGTGGTTGCACTGAAAGTGTTTGCGCGCATTTGACGATTTTATCTACGTTGCAAACTACAACTGCAAACATCTAAATGCGCTTAGTTGAACAGAACTTTTTTTTTTTAAATACCTACCCTGTTTCAAAATAAATAAATGCATATCTGTTCAAAATGTACAGAAATGCCAAAATTGAGTTCAGCCCAAATCTATACAAATTCAAATGAATACTACCCAATGCTACTGCCACGTTTTGTTTATAAACCATAGTTTAAATAATGTAAACACCACTGAAACTTTGTATGCATTTGTTTTTAGCCGCTGACAAGGTGCACAGAATGTCTGTTATTAATACCAGTGGTCGTGTAAATACAGCTCAATTAGAATGTAGCCTACAGAAGGAATATTTTAACACCGTTGAATTTTACAGATTATGCTAAACTAATCTAATTTATTATGGACTCGGGGGATCTAGTGAGTTGTAAAATATAAACTAATCTTTTAAATATACAAATAAATAAACATACATAAATAAAATAAGTTATTTCCAGTGCAGCATTTCAACACAAACAAAAGTTGATCCACAGATCAACACCGTTCCCTCAATCATGTAAACTGTAACTGTCAAAGTCCAACGCAGCAATATTGTTCACAATGTTCGTGTTTTTATTGTATGCATTAAACTGCAGTGGACCCCCCCCATTCCATTATTTATTATATATTTATATCTAGTATGTAACAACAGATGTGATTTACAACATATAAAACGGATTGGTCTGCAATACACAATGTAATGCACCTAGTTTTGTCTCATTGTAGGAAAAACAATTAAACTATCTCCTATTAATCATGTAGCTACTATAACCCCATCAACACACTCACTCCTTTGTTTTCGTCTTATAGCAAAGACCATCAAATCTTTCGGTGGCTCTTGATATGAACGACGAAGCCGAGTGAATAGTTTCCTTATTTACATGTATACACAAAATATGCATCTTTAAATACAAATCAAATCCATGTAGTAATAAAAAACCGCACAAATATAAAACATACTATCACTATGAATCGGCAAACGTGCCTTTACATAGTGAAAAACAAGTTTACAAACAAGACATGCGAAGCTTCAAACCCAAATTACCTCAAAAGTTTCAGATCCAGCTCGTAGTATTGCAGAGGGAAGGTGGGCATTGCGCAAGACAAGAAGCCATTTGTGTTTACTTATCGAGTTCTCTTTCCTTCTGGTAAAAATACATCACCATTTTATTTAATATTTGAACATTGGTTTATCCTGGGTTAAGGAAACGCTGCAGCATCCCTACACACAATAATTGTTCGAAACCATACTGGTCCCATTAAAATTATTATTATGGTTTTGTTTTTTTGTTTTTATAATCCAACACAAACTTACCTGACAGCAGATCCTGGAGAGACTGGCTGAATGTTTGCAATTGTCGCTCATTTACGAGTCCCTTTGTCCTCAGAAATCTCGATAGAAATCCTACCGCTGCGGTGATCTCTGGTTTCATACTGGCTAGTGTATAAAGAGTATTCATTGAGAAACCAAAAATAAGAGCGAGGAAGAATTTTGCACGGTATCTTGGCTTTTTTTTTAAAAGGGGATTTGATGAGACTTCGGAGGTTTTTGGTCCGTGGTAGGATTGTGGGTGTTTTATTCTTGAAGAAATACGGATATTTATTGTTTCATTTATTTTTGTTTAGTTCGTGAAAGGTGCTTGCCAAAAGTGAACGATGTTAAGTACCTTAGTTGATAAGGACTCTGTGCCACGCAAACGCATAACTGTTTTTTCAACCTCCGCTACCAAAGTGAACTCTAGTATACAAAAACAAGGGTTTTATGCTCCGCACGCCAAACCTTCAGCGCGACGTCAGCAACAGAATTAGGCCAATCCCGGAATCGAACCATTGTGACGAATTTAACGGCGGGGCGGGTAGGGGGAGGGGGTTTGAAACGTCACTTAGATGGATATAAACAAACTGTGAGAGAAAGAACACAATTTAACATTTGCTCGAACTTAAATACATTTGGATCTAATATCAGCAAAAATCGTGTGAACTCCCACTATTTTAATTGTGTTATAGAGAGTGATAGGAAATGTATCATTCCTGCTGGAGAATATAGGTATATTTATTGTATTGGATATAGTATATGAAAACTATGTCTCCAAAATAGAGATTCACACATGTAGACACAGTACATATGTATAAATGTGACAGACTGGTTCTGGGACAGACTGTCAGTCTGCCTCCAGGTCATCAGTTATCTCAATATAAATGTACATATGTACATGCTATTTAAAATATATGTTTTACTACCCTACAGTATGGTGTGCTTTAGAAATATAACATGTAGTATCCCATCATGCAACAAGTTACAAAGTAACATCGTATGGTTGTGCACAATAGATGCTTATTTAGGATGTATTTTATTTGGAATGGTTCCTTATGCAAACACAAAAGGTTTAGATAAAATAATGCATTGAGCCAAAAGTGAATGGACCGTATACATACCACATGAGCTATCAACTGTAGAATAACTACTAAGTAATACTGCCAATCTTAATATCGCATACAACATATTATTAATTATTATTATTTATTTCTTAGCAGACACCCTTATGCTGGGCGACTTACAATTGTTACCAGATATCACATTATTTTTTACATATAATTACAGTATTTTTTACATACAATTACCTATTTATACAGTTGGATTGTTACTGGAGCAATCTAGGTAAAGTACCTTGCTCAACGGTACAGCAACAGTGTCCACCACTTGGGATTGAACCCACGACCCTCTGGTCAAGAGTCCAGAGCCCTAACAACTACTCCACACTGCTGCCCTATATGTGCAACAGGGCTACTGCTAATACTGAAGTGATAGACTTATAGCTTTATAATAAAGTAGTTGCTTGTTTATATTTATCAAAATAGATACATTAGTATGAAAGTGGATCTCCTTTGATATCCTGCTTCCCCAAATAAAATAAAGAATCAAATGTTTTAATGCTGTCTTCATATGTTCTCTAAACAAGTCTGCAGCACTTCCCATCCCTTTGAAGCAGTGTCTTCAGAAAATGTAATGAGACAGTTAATGCCGATTGAAATCTCTTTAGTATACAGCATGAACTGCCTAAGAAACGTGTTTGATTATCATGCATTGGTAGAGTAATGATCCCGTTTCACATAAACACATGTCTCTGGATACCTAGTGTTAGAATAGAGGAAGAAAAGGGCCTTTGTTTTATAGGGGTAAATTAACCTTTAAAGGTCTGAAACTTTGGATATTTCTAAACCATCATGGGAGCTAAAGCAACTCTTTTTTGTGTCGAGGTTGGTTGTATTTTATTTCTTTTCCTAATTTTTGTTGTCCTGAGGTGTAAAATTTCCATTTAGCCTTACAAAAGTTACCATCCCTCAGTAGTTGTTCATGGTTCTTTAGTAAGGCTACATGCAGAGAAGTATGAGATGCCTGAGTGACTAATAATATATAATAATATAATTATTTTTATTTAGCACCTTTCATAGTGGACCACCATCACGGTGCATCTACAGTAGAGCACCGAGGGTGCCGAAGCACCAAGGGTACCAAAGGTATCGGGGGTCTGAGGCTCTGAGGCCTAAGGGTGCAAAGCAACAAGGGTGTCTAAACACTGGAGCGCTCAGGCTCTGAAAAGTGCCGAAGCACCGAGGAGCGTCTAAGTAGTGGAGTACCGAGGCACCGAGGGCGCGAAACACTAAGGGCACCGCGTGCACCGAGGCTCTGAGGCCCCAAGGTGCCAAAGCACCAAGGCGTGCAAGACCAGGGCACCAGGGCGCGAAGCACCAAGAGCATGCAAGACCAGGGCACCAGGGGTGCCGAAGCACCAAGAGCATGCAAGACCAGGGCACCAGGGGCGCCGAAGCACCAAGTGCACTGTGTGCACAAAGGCTCTGAGGCCCCAGGGTGCAGAAACACAGAGGGCACGCCAGTGGCTGAGGTTAGGCAACAGGAAAGCAGTATGAAGAAGTGCACGGTGCTGCACCATACACCGGAATGGAGCACAGGCTCAAAGAGCTGTGGTAGGCATGGGCTGAACTGCTCAGAAGACAAGAAAAAAATAAGTTACAACCGCACCGAGGTGGGCAGGCCAAGACAGCCGGTGAAGTCTATTCAACAGTGGGGCAAGGTAGAACAAGGCCCAGGTGGACGAAGCACACATTGTAGTTGTTATTATTTATTTATTTATTTATTTATTTATTTTTAAACTGCAAGAGCAGTAGAAGAAAAAAAAAACACACACAGACAACAGCAAAGCTGTGGGGGTAGAACAGTCACCACGCCGGCCGGTAGACTGTGAAAAATAGTTTTTTTTAGGCCAAGCACACCGAGGGGACAGGTCGAGACAACTGGCGGAGTCGACTCAACAGCGGAACATGGCAGAGGGCCCTGGTGAAGGAAATCACTTGCCCTTTTTTTTTTTTTGCTGAAAATAGCAGGAGAAATACACACACAACAGCAGATGCTGTGGGTTAGAAAGCAGTCTGCGAAGCGCAGTTTCACAAAGATTATACCTCAGTTCACAGAAGCTAAATTACTGATTGCAGGGAAGTGGCAAGCCGACTTCCAGCAATATTTTCTTAAAAATAAAGCAGGGGAACTCCAGTAACCTTGAGTGAGAGCTCTTTCATACAGACTCAATCACAGCAACTGGACAGGTTAGTAACTTATTTTGCCGCAGTGAGAAGCAAAAGAGGAAGTGAGCACTGTGCAGTGACTATTTGTTCCCTCGGGAGATGGGACCGAGGACACCAGTCCTAGAAGGGGCCTATCGGCAGCTCGGACATAAAATGCTCAGTGAATACCTGACCTGTGGCAGGCATATTCCAAAAGTATTGTTGGTGGTCGTCTTCGAATTGAAAGGGAACAAAGAAAGTGTATAACAACTGTATGGGCACTACATGGCTTGTGCACATAACATAGAGAACAGTAATTTAAGTTTATCTAGTTTCATTATAATGCAGGGGAAAGCATCAGCTGTATGGTACTGCAAATTGAAGGCTCAATTATAAAAAATAAAAAAGCTTAATCAATTCTAAGTTCCCTTCTTAAATATGTTACAGTTGGGCCATGTTGAAGCAGTTGTTTTTGTATTTTTAAATATAGTTATCCCTGATAATTAGCTTTTTTACTGTGTGCATTAGATTGCAAATTAGCAATGGAGTTCTGTTCAGTTGTTTGTTTTGCTTATCTTTGGTACAGTATGTTTACAGACTAGTTGAATGTATGTGTGTGTGTTTATGTGTGAAGGGTGCTTTGCAAACCTTTTCACTCAGAAAGTGTTTCCCACAGCACCTGCACTCTCATTTGCAGTTTCAACCCATTTGTCCTCAAACTTACATCTTTAATAATTATTCAAAATAGCAACGTCAGAGAACATAGTGTTCCGCCAAGCAATTTACAAAAACAGACAGAAAAAAAGAACTGATGGGGAAGTAGTGCGTGGCTGTGGTGACCTATTTGCTGGGTTCTTGTTCAACATTGTAATCTAAATGTAATCTGTTTTAGTTGGAGAGAGTAACCACAACCTGTGAATATAGGGTTTCCAAGAAGAGGGGTTGCTCTTAGAGGAAACAAGGCACTAAATCTTTGTCCCCCATCTTACATAACCACACACACGTGGCACAAAACCATGTTTACCTTTTGTAACCTGGTGGAATTGCATGGATAGGTACTTTTACAAATACAAGTTATATTTATCTGAATTAATATGAAATGCTGGCACCAATGATAAGGAACCCCAGAACACTCATTGCTCTAAGCCCCACTGCTTTGGTTATGAGTGTGTCTGGAACAGGTTGAAAGATATACTTTGAAATGTATTTTTGTTTACGACTGTAAAGTAAGCCCTGGATAAGAGTCTGCTAAGAAATAAATAATAATAATAATAATAATAATAATACTGACAGAAATTCAACCTCCTGATTCTTGGAGGCGCTGAAGCTAGTTGAGGGCTTTCCCTTATCAAGATCTGCAGGACTGTGATTCTATCACTGTTTAGCAGCTGCCATCTTGGAAAGGGAAGACAACAACTAGCTTCAGCGCCTCGTAGTATTGGGAGGTTGAATTTCAGTCAGTATACCTTTCGACTTGGTAAGGGAAGACTTGGTAAGGGAAGACTGGAGTGGCAGTGCTCCAAGCTCTGCCCTGTGGGGATTGATGTTAGGCTGATGTTTTGAGTTTCCAAGTCTTTATTTTCACTTTGACTCTAAATTCATTTAACCTGCTAGCACGATGCAAGAAAGTTATGCTACTAAGAAGTAAGAACATGGTTATTACTCCTCCATCGAGTATTAATGTGAATTAGTGACACTTCAAGATAATCACCTTATTTATTACTCTGCAATTATTTCCAAAGCTTAACCTTAATGTCTAGCCTTTTGGCTTCAGCAACCCAGAAATAGGTGCTGGTTTAAACTCCTGTGTCTTGATGAGGGCGTGGCACCTGATCAATTAGTCGCTGAAAGGTAGCCGGAGCCCAATGAAATCACAAGACATGCCTCAAAACCACAACATGTACCTAGCAGGAGAAGAGATCAATTTAAATGTCCTTGATTTCTGGATCAGCAGAATAAGTCATCTCTTTGCATCACTTCGGACTCCTCTAAAGTGAACTCTTGGCCTATACAGTAGTATGGGCTATATAATGTGCTTTCATAACTGAGGGCTGTCCATATTACTAGTCTCATGACAAGCCCGTTTCTTTAACCACTGGACCAGTGCATTTATGACTCCTACAGATAAATAAAGTCAAACAAATTAAAATCCTTATTACAATTCTGAAGCGGCCTTGGGTGCTATTAAACCCTTAGGTAAGGTGAAATTGCAGCCTTTACAAACTAGTCATTGCAGGGTATGGTTCGATGAAATGGGTGGTGTTCATTTAACTGCACGGCACTTGGCAACATGATGAATGTAGACTATTCACCAAAAAATTCCAGTCTGTGTGTTTTAGTCCTAACATTTCTGTGTAGGTTTTCCCCTTAATTTGCCTACACACAGGACCAATCATGTTTAAGTACATTGTAATTATCCTTTCAGTTTCTTTTATTTTATGAGTAATTCTTCAAAAGAGAGGGATTGACAACAGTGGAAGGGAAATTCCTCTCAGTTCTGTTTTCTGTCTAAACAAACTAAAAACACATGTGTATATTTGTGATAGTTTATTTTTCTTTTATTAAAGTTTTATAATGTTACAATCCAGGGTCACCCAATATAGGCTTAATATGCATTACTGATGCTTCAGGAACATTCAAGTTTCCAATAGCATTTCCACAAAAAACATTAAATCACAGTTTTATCCCCAAAACCTTAACTGAATCATATCCTTAAGTGTCCCAGTAGTTCAAATATTATTATATATATATAGGAGATTATATTCAAAGTGTGGATGTTCCCACGGCATTTAGTACCAGACAAATTTACAACTAAAACAAGGGCTTACAATTGTGTGCACTAGGACCTGTGGGGTTTTTTTTCTGATTCTGTTATGTTTATTTTATGTAGTCTGGAATATACAGTTCTCTCTATTTGGAATACATTATGTTATCATCTATTTGAGTAATGTTGTGTTGTGCAAGTGTGTTGCAATAACTAGACTACAGTGCTCGTATTGTTCTTTATAGTTTGGTCAAAGTGCTTTTCTATGCAGCAAATGTAACCAGCTGGTTTCAGATCAATTTAAACCCCTCAACATTGTCTGCAGGTTCTTGAAATACCACTGCTGGGGACTTCAGAGATGTTTACATATATTTTTTATATATTTTTTAAACCAGGCAAAATATGAAATCACAGGAACATGAAGTAGAAATTTATTTACATGTCTCAGTAGATTTGTCCTTTTGCCAAACTAAATGTGTGAGAATACTTACAATTAGACGTCATTAGAAGTCCTTTTGGATAAAGGCGTCTGCTAAATAAACAAATACTACTAAATACTAATATGTACAAAGTTGTTGTTTTTTATTGTTATTATTTAGCTTTTACTGTTTGAAATAGTGGGGTTTTTTTTCTTTTTTTTTTTTTAATATGTTTATTCAAATATCCCAGTTGAACTGCAGGCTGCTACCAAAATGCTTTTCCAGATCTGAAGGCCAGGTTGGGATATTTAGGTTCAGAGTTGAGTTAGGGTTAGGGTTCAGGGTATTTCCTTATTGATGGTTCTTAGGCCACGTAGACAGTAAACTGTCATAGCATATACTTTACTCAATGTTTGTATGTGTTTGTCAGACTATGACTATGTGTTCATGGCGGATTGTAGGGTTTGGTATGAATAAGGGTAGAATGTGTGTGTAGGGCAGTGAGAGAGGTGGTGTCCAATTTTTGCTGTTTATTTCATTATGACAGTTCTTTATAAAATAAGAAGCAAATGTATAATAGGTATAGTTATGGTTGGCATGTAAAATGCTCACAATTATTCAAATATGAACTAGGTATTCAATATTTTTATAGAATAATTTGTATTTTGACAAGTGGAGTGTAACAGGGCGAGCAGCCCTGTACATTGTTTTGTTTATTTTAGTTTAGAACGGGGGATTTATTATTTACATGACGGCGAGTGCCGTATGTTTTATTGTTTTGTATTTTGACGGTGTAGCAGTTTTGTTTATTTTGTTATTGTTTAGTAATGTGGATGGGAAGCCCCATCCACATAGTAATTAATAAACTCGTGCAGATTGTGGCTGAGGGGTAATAGAATAATTAATTGCAAGCTAGTTAAACCCCTCGGCCACAATATAAAAAGGCTGCAGCTCTCTAGCTCGGGGTGGATGTTTTAGGAGCGGAGAGAACTGAGACGAGAGAGAAATTTATTTAAAAATTAAACATAGGAACAGTGAAGGCAATCTGCCCAGCCTGACCTATATTATTATTTACTTTTGTGTTCGAGATTTGTTTTTGTTTAACCTTTTATTTTGCTCTGTGAGCGTGTTCTTTTTGTTTAAATATTTATTTTATTTTTGTTCTCAAATAAAACGGCAAACGCCATTTGAACTGCAGTACTTGCCCTGGTGTCAGTGTTTGTCCGTCCCTGCTTCTGCCGTGACGTCACCGCTCAGTCACCCTGCCACATGGAGAAAATTGCATTTATTTATGTTTTTGTTATTGTTCAACATGTGTCTTTACATGTCTTTGTATTTAGATGTAGCTTATAAATATATGCAGCACAGCAACAATTACAATTAAAAAATAAACAATTACAAATAAAATATATAGAACTGCACCAAAGAGTGGACAATAAACATAATCTGATATATACTGTAATAGAATCACTATGAACTCCCTCAAATGTTCAATTTATAAAACCCTCATCCACTCTATTAACAATGTTGCTTTCTTGATGACAGTTTACAGGGCAAGTTTATTCTTACTAGCTTTGTAGCATTACAGACATCTAATTTAGAAATAAATATTGAATCCTGGACATACCAGAAAAGGCAATTGTGTAAAACTATCTGCAACAACTAAAAATGTATTTATAAAATGGAAAGGGTGGATCATGTTCAAAACAGCAGTGGTTTGAGAGTGAGTAACAACTAGTTTATGTTGATTTACATTTGTATATACAGTTTACAATACATTGTTGTAGGGCAGGGTTTGCCATTTTGTAACCAGTAGTTTTTTGGTAATTTTGCTCTGGTCATCCATTGAAACTGTCAGGGTATTAACACTGAAATTCATCTGGGAAACTTAATGGAAGTTGGTTTTATTAATTAAATACCTTCACAAGATTAACTTTAATAATTTGTTTGTTTCAGGGAAAATGTATCAATTTAATATTAATAAAAATACTGTACTAATAAATAATAAATACCATAAAGTTTATGTTAACTATATATATATATATATATATATATATATATATATATATATATATATATATATATATATATATATATATATATATATATATATATATAAAAGCACCTATATGGCCCCTGTTCACAAAGCTCTTTTTTTTTTTTTAATGGTCAGTTTTTATGAATACAGTTCAATATTCATTAAACTTTTTTAGACCGTTGCTGGCTTTCAACAGCCAACAAATCAAACAGATTTTCATAAATTAGCTTGTGACTGCTTGTTTTTCCAAATCAGACCCAGCATGACATTAACAGCAGGAGTTTGCCAACACCCCTTCCATTGGTGGGGCAAAACTTCCCTGAGGGACTGACAGCTAAATGTGCCAGGAAGTTACTATAAGTTTTGGAATGTGAACACTTGGCAAAACACTTTTGCTTAAAGTACCGGTGCTGTCCCAAAATCAATAATGGTACTGTGGCAGGGCAGCAGCCATGCCCCTGTAAATAGTGTGTGGGTGGAGGAGAATGTAAAGTTGGCAGGGATGGAGTTAAATCTATCCCTGCTAGAAATCACAGGTGTGGCCATTCCCCAGTTAGGTAATGGCCACATGTATATAAGGAAGGAGAAATCCTTTGTTTGGTTCCTGTGCGTGCGTGCGTGCGTGCGTGCGTGCATGTTGCTTAAATCTATTGTTTTGGCTCTTGTACCTGTTTATTTGTTCCTGTGTTTGGTTTGTTTTTTTGTTTAATAAATGTGTGCAACAGAGTTAAACTGCAGCTATACTGTCACAGGTACATTATTTACAGTTACTCTTTTTACATTTAATTAAATTAAAAACACATATTTCATGCTTATTGAATAAAGTGCTTTATGTACACCTTTGTTCATGAAAGTACATGTTAACAGCTCATATAATGAATTGTGGGTTGCAGTCTCATCAGCTGTGAAACAATATAAATATGAAGGTGAAAACTGAAAGGCTAAACAATTCTTCAGATTGTAGGTACTCATTGGATACAGATGAATTGCTGTTTTTCACAGCCTTTTGGAAGTGTACAGTATTAAAAAATATTCACTTAATGCATCACTCTGAGATGCTTGTGCTGTGTGACTGAGGTGTTTACTGTGGGCTGTGTGACAGTGAGTGACAGTATGTTATGCTGTGCAACCATAACGAATGTGAGCTGAGCCAGGATCCAGGAAAAGTGCCTGTATTAAAATGACTTAAGTTAATAAATAAGTGGCAGGGTGGCTCCCCACCACAAACACCCCTGCTTCTCCACTTGAAAGTGGTCAGAATTTGTTCAATTCACATACTATACAGACCTCTAAACCTCTAACAATGTACTTGTGTTCCACCTGAAAAAGCATAGGGATATGGTTTGGCATCAAGGCTAAGTAATGACTTGTCTGCAGTGCACTGCAGTTTATTTTGGTCATATTCCAACTGTTTTTTTCCATCCCCAAGGGGAGGGGGTTAATAATTCAGAGAAAACAGTCACAGCTCCCAACTTCCTGGGCAGTCAATAAGGTCAACAACATAGCCAAAATGCAAGTTCACGGTTAACACAATTTTGGCACCCAGTTTGTTAAAATAATCTATTTATCTAATTCAAAAGTTGCTTACAAGCTACTGGTTAAATACACTACCAATGGCATGTATTCATCTTCAAATATAACCTTATAAATCCATATAGGATCCATACTGTCCAAAATAAACACCTGAGTACAGTTTTAAAACAAGACAAACCATCTTGCAGAAACCCTGAATGAGTGTATAAGGCAAGCTGAATTCAATAGCCAAATTCAAGCAATTCAAAGCAGCCTTGAGTGAACTGAGTTCTTCTACAATGCCACTTTGCTGCTTTTCCCAGGTTACATTTTCCCCAGGATAATAAACATTTCTATATTAAGGGTTCAACTGTTAATATCCTCTGGTGATCGAAGCATTACAATTGGGGAAAATCTGGAAATGAAGTAATGGACTATTTCAATAGCAGTTTTCTGAAACATGTTGGAACATGCCCAAACTGATTTCTCCGTGGACAGGTTATGTCTCGGCACACACTTTACATGTCAAAACATGTTCCCGTGCCCTCAGCTGCAGAAGGCAGACATCACTTCCTTTTGGAATTTGATGTGGTCATCTCACAAAATATCCATCGCAAATTAAACTAAAAATAAAACCTTTTATAGCAAGTTGTGTGCATAGAGGATAGGATTCATTTACCAGTATTTATTAAGTTGAACTGGAAAAAACTGCATGTTCATGTTACGCCATGATTAATCATTGATGGCAGTCTGTGCATTTTTTTTTATTAAAGGTAAAGAGCCCAGTAGTACATCTGCACACATAAAAATCCTTTATGGGTGTGTGACAGAGAGGACCCTGTTGCTGGTTCTTGCGTAGATGTCTGCAGCTGGGATGTGTAACAGGAGAAGCGCTGCTAGGCAACCAACTGAGCAGGTAGGCTCGCCCAGCGTTGAGGAGGAGAGCGTCCGCTCTGCAAGAGAACTACTACGGAACACTTCAACTGCAGGATGGAGCCTGTGATGTTGATCCAACCAGTATAAAGAGGGTTTTCATAGTGTAGTAGGTTCCTGGAGCAGGATGTCTCTTTTAAAGAGGCCATTGCTAGTACCCAAGTGGCAGCACCTGTGTGTTAATTAAATCTGTGGCCTGTGTGGCGTGTTAACACCCAATGCTCTGTGTCAGACTCATTATTATTCAGTGACGACCCACACGGGTAACATCCCCTTGTTACACAGTGTTTATCCAACTTTGTATGACGAAACAAAGTATGTTAGTCTATTTTAAAGCAAGTGTAAAGTTTATGTGATTAAATCTATTACTATGTACCATACCATACCTACAGTACCAATTTCATGTATATATCATCCTTAATGTAGGAGGCTGTGTGGTTCAGTGGTTAAAGAAAAGGGCTTGTAACCAAGAGGTCCTCAGTTCAAATCCCACCTCAGCCACTGACTCATTGTGCGACCCTGAACAAGTCACTTAACCTCCTTGTGCTCCGTCTTTCGGGTGCGACGTAATTGTAAGTGACTCTGCAGCTGATGCATAGTTCACACACCCTAGTCTCTGTAAGTCGCCTTGGATAAAGGCGTCTGCTAAATAAACAAATATATAATATATATAAATATAATGTACAAGCATCCCAGGGTGATTTCCAAAAATATAACAAACTAAAATAAGAATACAGTTCCAAACTGCTCACTCAATTGCTCTAAAAGCACAAAATAAAAATAAATATAGATCTATGCATTCTGTATTCTGTGAAATGGATTTGTGAGTTTGAAATAAAAAGGTGTAACTTCCTTGAATGTGTGTTACAAAAAACAAGAACCACAAAGGATCAGCTGAATATGTTTATAAAATATACAAGCTTTCAAAACCTTTGTGTCCAGACCTATTTTACTCTATTATAAGAAACTCTCTGTAGCACTCCAGTCCTGCTCCACATCTGCTTCTGAGCATGACTGCTGGGATTACACAAGCGTGGAAAGAGCTCATTATTCTGAAGAGTCACAAGTAAACCTATCAAACCTTTCACTCCTGCCAGCCTCAAGCTTTGGAAAATAAAAACACAGAAGCCAACAGGTTCAGCACCATGCAGTGTGGAGGTTACTCAATTTCTTTGCAAGGCCAGCTTTGTTTAAACAGATGATAGTCTAGCTGTGTTTTCCATAATTCTGTATGTTTTATTACTATTCCATTTCAAGTTTGCAGTGAATGTAGTTATTCTCGAACAGGACCTCTATTATTCTTTACTTTTGTAATTCTTTGTAATAACATCCTAATACTGTACTGGGATAAACAACACTGTTTCAACTTCAATTCAACACTTGTTTATGTATTCACCTTTTGAAATTGAGTGACTTTGAATTATGTTGAATTGGTGACTGAATTTGTTAATAGTGTTTTTTTACAAATGCAGTTTACTGTGGATAATACCCTTCCCACACTACATAAATACTGCCCAATCAACACATTTACATCATACACAATCATCGTTTCAAAACATGATGATCACACATTATATAGGTAGTGTAAATAGGGGTTTATTTGACAAATCCATAGTTTTAAAGTATAAGATGCATTTCAGTTTAATTAATCAATATTGGAATGCTGTCATAGAAATGTTTTTTAAATTATTAATAACCTTTTTTATTTTTTTTAGGGAAGTTACATGACTTGAGGGGAAGTTAAAGACATTTAACATCCAAACAATTATCTGTGGATCAGGTCATTGTGGTTTAGCCTGTAAATATCAAACAAGATCAGTTTTGGGGGAAATGCATCTGGAAGGTGAAAATTAAGGGGAGAAAAAACCTCTGGCAGTCAAGACATGAGCTTTTTTTTATTAAACACCTTTCAAAATAGATAAAAACCATTGTGCTTTCTTTTTGTATGTTTTTCTCTTCCTTGCTGTTTTTTGTCAATACAGCTCTCCTTGTAAAGTCCTGAGATTTCTGGGACGAGAATATCACCACTACCTCAGAGAGCTTGCTTTCAGGGAGGGTTGTGCTCTAGATAACAAGGTGTGTTAACAGCACAGACTGCTACAATATACAGCATTCACTAGTTATTTATTAACATGAATTAGTCTGTCTATTTGCCTATTTTTGATATAACCATATCATTTTCTGTACCGTTCTAGGGTGAAATCATAATAAAATGTAAAAAATAAATAAATAAATATCATTTGACAAACGTGATAAAACTAAATGTATAAAATGTTAAAGCAATATAAACTACTCTCTAACAACAATTGGTATTTGTTATTTTCATTTTTAAAACAACAGTTAAATGTAATTTGAATTTTATATTGGAAATAAAGAGCCTCATCAATCTTTGAAATATCATTACACGGTAAAAACGCTTTCTAGTGCAGTTTTGTAAAATAAAGAGGGTGGCTCTACAAAGAGGCTTCACATAGATGGTAAGGGAGGGGGTACTAGGGGCGGAAGCAGCATAGAACACCTCCACACGCTTTCCAATTGAATATGAATTGGGTACTCAGGAAATTGGCAATGCAGGGTGGGGTTGAGAAAGCACATGGCAGACATCTCCTAGATTACACAGGAAAACTGTTTTGCATACAATGCTATTGACAATGAGTTCCTAAATCCCAAGTGATTTCTGTTGCCAGTGAAAGGAGAAAGTGCTGGATGTGTACAAAACAAGAATCAACAGCTAAACACAGCTATGGTCAAAAGTTTTGCATCACCCTATAGAAATAACAAATGTTGCTTCATAAAATCGAATGAAACCTGCTGAATAGGCCTAATGTTATGTTAACATTGAATTAGATAACATTTTTATAGTTTTCCATATACTTAATGAAAAACTGACAATTTAAAAATCTGACATTTCGAAATCTATCATGAAATACTGTACTACTATTATGGCATCCGGTAGACTTTTGCGATATCATTTGGTAGTTTGGTTGATTACATGATGTTACATAAAATATCTAAATTATATTTGTTATATTTGTTTCCGTTCAGAAAAATATCTTTCCTGAATTCGGCTCCCATGATTAACTATGCTTTTTTTCTATCGGCACGACACTCTCATTTTCACTTTGTGTGAACACATGTACTTCTTTCTATTCTCCACCTTTCTAGAATCCTACTTGAAAATGACACTGCAGTGTAGTTCACCTCTAAATGTGTGCATAACACAATCAGTACCCCAAACCAGGGCTGACCACCAGAGTAAATGCTTAGTGAATTTAGCCCAAAGTGTCAGCCATCCTTCTCTTCCCCATTGTCCACTGTTGCTACCTGCCAAGTTGCATTGCCCCATACTCTTGTCCCATACTCACAAGCAACCCCGTAAATACGCATATTGAAAATGGAATTTATCTATGCTGCCAAGGATGGCATGTTGTGTGACATTGATATCTTTGTTCCCAACACTCATATGTTGGTTTTGAACATTTTCAAAATTAAACCATAACAAATCAACAAAATCTAACAGATCCTAAACAGTGCATAATGTGTTTCACTTCCCATAAAGGTTTGAAGCCTTTAATGGCATGTTCTTTGTACTATTAAAGTTGAACTGAATGCAAGTTTTGGAAAGATGATTAAATGCCACTAAATGTCTGGCATGATCAACAATTCAACTAAGTAACTGGTAGTGGCAAAACAGTTATCCTGTGTTTTATGTGTTTCAAACTCAAAAGAGAACATACCATTATACAACCACTGGTGTAGTAGAGCCGGAACGCGCCAGAACTTTTTTCTATAAGCAGAGCCTTGATTTAAGAATTAACTTAAGAATCTTTACCGATTTCTTATGAAAATACTTATATTGTGCCCGACCGCTGTAATTTCAGTGCCCGGGCAACGATTAATCAATCTCTTTTCCGTAGGGAAATCAAATTAGTATTTCTGCGCCTTGCCTTGAATCGGCACTAAGAACAAAAAAATCAGGGGTTAGATTGCCCAGGTGCCACTTTTGATGGTAGACAATCATCTTTTTAAAACACGATGATCATAGATTATATAGATATTGTATATCGGTCAGTGCAGAGACCCGGGGATTGGAATGAACGACTGCCCTTGCAACTTAGTATGGCATTTTGTACCCTGGGGATAACACTGTAAAATGGCAGTGGGAAAAAGTATATGTTAAGCTATTTGGTGGGCTGAAATGTGTGCCCATGTTTTTCCCAGACTCTCTGACTTAGCTGGGAGAGGTTAATCAAGGGCAACACCCCACCACATTTTGGAAGTAACCAGCCAAAAAGTAACCAAATTGTGTTTTTTTTAAACCAGCCAAAAGATTGGCATTTAAGATTTAATATATATTACAAAAGCATAACAAAATGGTACACATTTATTTCAAATAAACACAGGTAAGTAATGTTATAAACTATTGATTTATTTATCTGCTTTGCATGTTTTTTTCTCACTATTTTTTTTGTATCTGATAAGATCAAATGCGGTAGGTCCAGGATTTTTTTTATTCAGAATGTCATGTAAAATGAAATTGTCCAGAACTATCGGCGGATACAGTTTTTAAAAATAAATTGAAAAACAATTATAATTATTGTACTGATACAGTTCTTAAATTGGTGACGAATTAAAAAGCGTTTGTGTGATTCGTTATTTTATTGGATGCAGAGCTCCAGAAAAAAGATGGGGGTGAGGACGTGATGTACTATAGAGGGCATCATGGTGATTGAAGTTATGCGCTTGTGAGGACCTTATAATCGAAAGGAATAGAAACATGCATAATAAAAAGTCAAAAAATAACCAAACCACCAAAGACATTATTTATTCACCAGATGCTTTCAAAACAAGCCAAATTTGGTTGGAAAACCACCAATCAGGGTAGCTCACACAGGGTAGCTCACACACGGTAGGTCACACAGGGTAGCTCCCACAGGGTAGTGCTGCGTGCGCAACTCGTAATTTACGTAGTGCTTCATTCACCATCAACACCCCTACCACGTGACCATAATACGCCACGAACCTTAGGTTTAGGGTTAGGTTATTGTTATGAAATAAACTTTGTTTTAGTACCTAAATTTATCACCCTTATTATGTGATCGGGCTGTAGCATAAAATGATGAAGTCTATTAAGAGTTGCGCACGCAGCACTACCCTGTGTGAGCTACCCTGTGAGAGCTACTCTGCGGGAGCCTTCGTTCTGCAGCAATGCCCCTCTCAATCTGGCAGCACTGATCAAGGGGGAGTAGCCTGTAAAAGTCGCATGAGAGACGCACCTATTAAATGTTACCTCAAGTTCAATGTACAAATAAAATGTGAATTCCTATTTAGGACTACGCCACTGTATACAACACTGTTGAATTTGTAAACACTCCAATCAAGCATTACTGTTTAAGATCCTTTTGGCTTTGAATATTGTGTGTACTCGTCACAGCTGAGAATACACACCTGTGTTCCTCAACAACTATGAAGTGCAATTTCAGCTGCAGAATAATTCTTTTCTCTTATCTTGTTTTTGTTCTGGTGCTTTGTCATGACAGCTGCTGCATTGTCCTGACTGCAGGTCGAGCACCAAAAGTAGTTTTCAGCTAGAAAGGCTGGAGTTCACATGTCTAACTGATATTACATTTGCAAGAAAAATACATGTTTAAATATGTAAATTCTCAATTATAGGATTTGTTAAAGAGGAAATCTGTGGAAGAAATTATTACATAAAAAAAAAATCATACATTTTAATGAAAATGGCCAGAGGAAGTTTGGAAGGGAAAATACACAGAAATGTGTTCATTTAATAGTAATGCAGAAAGAGGAAAAGCAATTTACCCTGAGTAATGGATCTCCTACTGGTGGCTGAGTCGTTAATAATACTGACATCAGCATAAGACACATACTTACCTCTCAACTACAGAGCTTGCTCTTAAATTGAATAGTAAGATGTTTGTTAATGAACCGTTTTGGTTTGCGTTTCACATTCGCTACTTGCCTTTTTATTCAATCCAATGGGCTGAGATGCCAATTCATTACAGTGGTGCCATATGGGAAAGAATCCTGACTCCTGTGGTTGAAACAGGTCATTATTATAAGCTGTAGCATGTATGCTGGTTTGTGAGATCTGTGAGCCTCTAAAGTCAGATCCTGGGGGATGGCGAGTGGTCGCAGTGACATGTCATATTGAAACAATCTGAGTCTAGGTGGACATGCACTTGTGCGGCTGATATGTGAATAATACTGACATCAGCATAATACACGTACTTACCTCTCAACTACAGAGCTTGCTTTGAACCGTATGGTTCCTTTCCATTTAATTCAGTGGGCTAAGATGCCAATTCATTACAAATGGTAAATGTGCTCAGCAACCATACTGAGCACCCAACATGTTTATCAATGGTGTACCACACTTCTAACTATGCTTTCAGTATCACACAAGATCTTCAGTTAAAGAGTAAACAGACAATAAATATTGCTATCATGCTTATTACTCAAATGTTATTTATTAAGGGTACTACAGAATTGTTTGTAGCACTACCGGATAGTATTATGCAGAACTATAACATTTTATTTTTCAGGGTTAAAGAACATAATTGTCACATGGATAGAAAGAAAAAAAAGTAAGCTGATTAGAAAGCTTGATACATACTGTACCTAGCAGTAAGTAGTGTATAGGGAATTACATGACTTTCTGGTAAGATGTATACCTGACTGCAGTGCATTATCAGCACTGTTACTAAAGGGCACTAAAAAAGTGATTTCAGACATGTACAAAACCAATTGAGTAACAAATGGATGCCAAGATCATCCTGTGACAGATAATGATATTGCAAAGGATTGCAAGTTACCAAAAAGAAAAACAGCTTTTTTGGAGGCACTAAGAGGACATCTGCGAATATTACAACCCTAACAGTGGAGTGCAACTTAGTATCTAACACAAAATATAAAAAAAGTATTGGCTCTTCTTCATGCAACATATTTTAATGTAGAAGCAAGTGGAAACACAACCCAAATGCCCAGGTTAATTGATAATGAGCTTCACAACTATTCCTGTAAGCCTCTCTTAGTCCATTCCACACTGGAAACTTCTTCCAGCAATGAACTTACTTGGTTGGAACATGGCTCTGTACTGCTTAATTACATTTGTGATCTATGGCGCTGTTGTTACAGCTCTACATAAACAGGTTTAGGGGAAGGTACAGGACATTTGAAAAAATACAGAAAAACAAGCATTTTTTAACTGATCAAACACTTTTTTTAACTTACCTTTTTTGTAGCTGTATGCCTTATATCCTTTTATCATTTTCAGTATAGTGTGCTTGAGGATCAATGCAATTGCTGTTTTAAAATATTTTCACCAAAACTCTCATTAATGTAGTTTCCTATTCACAATGTATTTTCAATTTCTAAAATATAGTTTAAATGCATTAATCTGTTCTAGGATGATGTTGAATGTTGTCTAGAATAGTTGCATGAATATCAAAATGTGCATTCCTAAAAATGTAAAGCTTTGTGAATCATGTTTATAATTGATAATCAACAATGCAGATAGTATGTGGGATTGGATCAAAGGAAAGACATTTCTGCGTATTTGTTTGTCCTGAGACAGAGCTACATTAAAATTGGAAGTACAGCTAATAGTAATACTGGGTGCAGAGTACAACCTGAACTAATTCACACATCAAATGAAAATCTGACCACAGCCAACCTCTTGAAATGAACAGTGCAAATTTGTCTTAATTCATTAGCACCCCTACCCAATAAAATAATCTCCAGCATCTTGTCCTTGCTGCCTTGGCTCTTGGCTGGGCCTGGTCCACTGTGCGTCCCTGGAAGGAAGCAGGAGGGCACAGATGCTCGCCATGCAGGAAACCGGCATTACCTCCAGGTGCCGTCAGGAAAATCGTCCTGTCTTGATCCAGATCCAAAGAAACCACAGGGTGGCAGAACACGAAGTAGAAATGAGTGTGACAGCAGTTAACATGAGACGAGACAGTAAGACATGGTCGAAGGTACCAAGTACCCTGCTTTCTCTTCCGGTCTACTTTCAACAACTGCAGCCTCACTAATGCAATAGTTTTGCTTCCAATTAGTATTACACAGTCAGAGTAAATTGCTAGAGTTAGGATTATAGCTAACAAAAACAAAAATGCTTTAGGTAGAGGAAGTCAAAAGTCTATTTGGTTAGCTTAATTACTTTTCATATAGAAAATATAAAGCAAACTTAGTTAGTCATAGAACTGTATTTCTTTTACACATTTCTTTATAAAAGCTTATGGATTACTCACATAGTTAACATTAAAATAATATATTGGAAACTGCTACTGACTGTTTGTTTGTCAGTATTGCAGATATGAATACACCACAAGTTAGAAAGCTACAGCATGTCATGTTAGAAAAAGAAGCATAATCAAAAGATTAACAGGAATACACTCAACGCTAGTGGAAAATACATTTTAGCCACAGACCAGGGTAATTGGGTCTACTAAAGAGCACTTGTATAAAAGGACCACCTTTCTATAGAGTCAGATGAACCCCTGTACCGTCTGTAAAAACAAATCCAACACCTGTCTATAAAGACCACGCTTAGACAGTACCGATTTTGTAATTGGTATAAACTGTATATCGCCCTGAATATGCCCTGACAGAATGAATTAGACCATAGCATTGGACAACACCAATGCCATGAACTTTGTTCTGGCTGATCAATTTAAGAACATTGTTTTGGCAAAAACACACACCTTTAAGATTCAGCACCCAAACCATGCGCATGTCCGTGCTGTTTCAAAATGCCCTCAATGTGGTAACATTTTCATTACAGTTGTTTCCTTCTGTTTACTGAGCAAATGAACCTGCCCTGGGGACTCATCATGATATTTCTCTTAATGATGTCATAGGGTGGAGGAGCAGTTTACAAATATTAGGATATGTTATTTCATGTTTCCATGAAAATAATGAATGACCTTACATTTGCAATGTTTTTTTTATTTTTTATAAACAGATGCCCTTCATATACCTCTACATCTTCCTTTGTTTTCATATATCTGAGCTACCAGTGGATAAAAAAGAAACAGCCACCCCCTTGAGCTTGCTGGTTCAAATTGGAACAATAACATGCTGCTGTATTGCTGATATCATGCCACTTTCTTAAACTAAGTTTCCACTAAGTTTTTAGGCTGTGTTGAAGAACCACAGCCTGCCTCATTTGGCCACTGAAAAAATATAATAAAAAAGCACAGGAAACAAAACAAAAAACCCAGACAGCGGGTGGGGGGAATCCACCCTTCTCTTTTTTGAGAATCTCTGGGAATTCTTTGTGCATTTTCAATTTACATCCCAGAAATACAATTCCAGCCATGAAAGTGCAATTTGAAATAACAACTTATTAAAAAAAAATGCAGGAATCAAGATTTACCTGCTCACCTCAATAGAAGTAACAATTCAAATACTATCACCTGGAAGAGAACGACATTCTGGTTATTTATCAAGAGGTATGTTTTCAACCGCTGGTCCTGACCACAGTCAAGAATAAAAGGATTTTTATTATCTTTTTAAAGGTGACACTGCTGCATGTAACTTAGCTTAGGGTAACTCTCAAGTGAGAATAATAGGTGTACTACTGCCTTTAATCATGGAGCATCTTCCAGGTCTGCAGCCAAAAATGCAAACATACCAACAAGCTTCAGAATAGATTTGGTTGCCTGAGGAGTTCATACTGCTGAAAAAGTACTTAAAGTTATTTCAAGAGATCCGGGAAGATAAGGAACATCACAGAAGGTCCAATACATCTTTCAGTGGTGGTTAAAATGTGGTTAAAACGTATTTTCGCCATGATAATGGCTCTTTAAATCTAACACATGATAATGGCTTTTTAAATGTAACACAAAGAACATAAATGCAGAAACATTTGGTTATGACATTTTATTTCATGTGCTTTTATAGGTACAGTATTTTAGGGATGTTAATGGTGCAGTCCTAATGGAAAGAAGGCAGGTTGGGGGAATTTTCTGTTTACGGTATGGGGAATCTATATTAATCTATATTAGTCTTCAGCCGTGCTGCAGAGGTTGACGAAGGAGGAATGCAAAGTGAAAATGGAATCTCCTTCATAATTAAGAGATAATTGTTTAAAAATCAATACCTGCTGTCCAGTGCAGCATGATTAAGTTGTTCCTTTTGGTTCCAATATGGCTAGTGCATGCATAATTGATTGTATAGGGGTAAATAAAGAAGCATTGCTGTTTGAACAGCAGAAACATGGGAAAATGTTCCTGTAAGTGCAATAGTTCATTTACCTGTATTATTATTATTATTATTATTATTATTATTATTATTATTATTATTATTATTATTATTATTACATTAGATTTTGAAGTAATGGCAGGTTTTTGTTCTATGAATATTATACTGCATTTAAGAAGTAGGTTGTGCTGCTAGATTCTCATTAAGTGTACAATGTTGAGATAAACATCAGACTTAATGAACTTCAGAAATGTTTTTGCTCCTTCACATTGGAGAAACAAAACAGTCTTTGTCACAGATGTCACAACTTTGTTACAACAAACTATGGCATCGGGGATATAAGTGTAATAACAACAATTACCTGGGGCTTTCCTGAACACTCTGAAAACAAGACTGCTGTTTTTTATGTGGTTTGCTTAGTTTATTAGTGGAATACTTTTTATTGGTTTCAGGGTTGGTTTTTGAAAACACAGACAAATCTAATGACAAACAAGCTCAGTGAAGGTAGAATCCTAAGCCTAGAATACTTGAGTTTCTGTGTTTCAAAATCAGAGACTTCAGACTAACTGGTGTCGAGAGTCACTTTTACAGAGAATTCTTCTCTCAAGCATGAAAGCTTTGAAAGTCACTCTTGTCTTCTATAATTGTTAGTCATTTACAATTGCAAAATCAACGAGGTTTAGGAATATCTTTAGCATATATCTGTTGAGGTTGGCTGTGTCACATTATTTTGGCAGTACTGCCTTGTGCTTGGGACATGTAATAATAACACTTCTGTCTACTCAGAACCAATATATTTCTATCGATTTCATGTCAGGAAGCTCTAATTCTCAATGAGACCTTGCTTGTTTTTGGAATATTAATCTCAGAAACATGAACAATGCTCATATGAGGCCATGTGTCTAATGTTGAAGAACATCTGGGGCTGGATGGTACAAGATGATGATACTATTAATACAGCAATAAAAAGGGCACAATTTGTGCCCGATCCCCTAACATTATTTTTATTATTAGTTTATTTAGCAGACGCCTTTATCCAAGGCGACTTACAGAGACTAGGGTGTGTGAACTATGCATCAGCTGCAGAGTCACTTACAACTACGTCTCACCCGAAAGACGGAGCACAAGGAGGTTAAGTGACTTGCTCAGGGTCACACAATGAGTCAGTGGCTGAGGGGGGATTTGAACCCGGGACCTCCTGGTTACAAGCCCATTTCTTTAACCACTGGCCCACACAGCCTTTGTATATGATATCTCAGACATCTTTTAATTTTTCCAGACAAACTTGCTCTTTTTATTTGAAATATACTGTCCTACCAAAAAATAAAGAACAATACGGGGCCTCTTTTTAAGTGCCAGCATCAGTCTCAAAGCTTCCTCAAATAATTTACAGCTAGATTATTTTTTCGGAGTGGGTGGTTACGGTTATGGTGTGGATAGTGGAGGATCTACTATACTTGCCATTTTAGCTGCATCACTTTGAAATTCCTTAGAGCTGTTAGTCATCCTGCTAGTGGTGCATTGTTGGTTTTGAAAAGGGTTTTGTTAATGTGAAAAGCTTATATAATCAAATCTTCTAAAATGTGTGTTTTCACTATGTTGATAGTGTTGTCTTTTTTTAGAAAACTTTTGACATCCGCCTTATGGTGTTCTATCGTTGAAGTATTAACAAGTTAACTAGCCAACACCTTACATGCAGCAGACACTAGGACCATATGACACAGTTGGAAATTAAGTGTAGGGTTTAATGGGTCATTTTGCTTCCTCTTGCTCTTATATTTTGTCATGTTGTTATACGTATTTAAAGAATTTTATGTTCTGTAGATTACAGTTTGTTTGTTTTTTTATCGAGATATATTGGCAGTCATTGCTTGCAATGAGTGTTTCTAAAGTCATCCTTTTTGTACCTCCAAAGTTGTGTACCCCACATACAAAATGTTTCAAATTGGAGCAACTTGTTAGAAATGTAAGTTCTAACTATTTTATAGATATCCACTTAACATATTAAGCATACTTTGATTTTTGACATATTTTGGACAAGTTTTTTTGTGCATTTAAAATTGATGTTGGAATGATCCTGAAAAAAGAAAAAGAGCATGTTAGCTGTTGTCTCCCACGATATGTTGAGTTGTTTTTTCCCAAGTAGTTCTTAATCTTGTCTTCAGGGCCTTCTGGTTTTGTTAAGCAGGAAAATAAATAATAAACAGCTTCAGAAACCATGCCTACTGGACTGTAAACATTCCAGCTCGGAGGCAAGGGGTGACATCATCAGGATAGGAACCAAAGCAGAACATTTCCAAACCTGTTACCCTGGCTTTTTTATGTACAAAAAATTCAAATTAATCTCTGAAATTAGTTTTTCAAATTGATGTTAAGCATGTTTTTGAATTGTAGTACAAAGTGAATATGCTTCCCTTCTCCTGGATAAGCAATTAATCAAACCCACTGGTAGAGAAAAACTTTCCACACTAGTGTTGACGATTGGCCTCTAAATTCTCAAGATTTTGCTCCAGTAAATAACAGAGCATGGCAGGCATGTAAAGAACGTGTGTAAAGCCACAGATTCATAACTGCACAAGGACTGACACACATCATTCAACGTGAATGGAGACAATTGCCACGGGTCTTCGTTAACTTATCTTTGCTCCAGTGGTGTTGGTGCATGAGGAATTGTGAATACAGCAAGGGAGGCATTTTGAGCATCAGCTGGTTTAAGGACAGTTCAAACTGCAAAGAAAAACATATTAAAATGACTTTTTGTGATTGTTTGCAGTTAGAAAACTTTTCAGCTCCAAATGACCACCTGTACATATTTTAAACTAATTATCTTCTTGGAATGTCATTGCTACATGAGAACTGTATTTTTCTCTTGAAAATGTAGTCCTTGAACATAAACAGTCCTGTCTTTAGGGATTTTGCAATTTGATAGTAAGAGTTTCCCCTATTATACTAATACTTCAGTTATAAAACCAAGAATTAAATCCAGGAAAACAGCCTACAAGCAGACTTGTCCTTTAAATACTTTAAAGAAGTGTTGATCCTAATCGGAACTGACATTGGTATCCACTAACATATTCAATTAAACAAAACAATTTCAGTGAAGTCAATCATCTGTATTAAAATATATTTTATCTCCCTAAAAGGAGGTAGAAGTGAATGATGCCACAACTGTACTTTGTTGGCTCGTTTCAGTTGCACAGCTAGCCGAGTCTAAAGTACTTGTCAGAAATTTGAAAGGATAGTACTTTTTGCTTTTCTGTAGTCCCCCCGTTTACTCATCGTCTGTTGTTGCTCGACAGCAAAAACATAGGAAAAAGGGTGCAAGCGGCAAATGAGTTGTACAGCAAAGTAAGGTTTAAAATGTTTGATAATGAAAATGTTGTCATGTTATTCACATGTATTTGACATAGAGGATAAAGTTGGTTAAACCATCTATGTTACTAAGGATTAATGCTAATAAAAAGCATTTCTCTCCTTGTAAAGCTTATGGTACCTCCAACTGAGCCACTCACACCACCTGATGTTTCTTGGCCAACTAACCAGGCCCCTGCTTAGCTACTGAGATCAGACAATTGGCACTGTAATTCTTTCAGTCCATTCCAATCTATAACCTAATTCCAACCACAGCCATAATTAATGAATTGAAATAATAGTTTCAATTAAACAATCTAGTTATAGAAAGTAAACACAGATAGAAGAATAGTAAAGAATCAGCCAGTAACATTCACAAGGGTTAACTCTTAGCTCTTGAACTGTAAATGTGATTTTCCCTTGCGGTTCGGTTAACATATAATGAAGCAGATGGGAGCTGAAAAGGTTGTTTTTTTTGTGTCCGTTTGTAGATTATACACTAGACTTTTAGCATTAAATATTTAAACATAAGAGATACTTTTTTTGTCAAAAATGTTTTCATGAAGTATAATTTAAAGCTAGCTAGAGGCAAAAGCACTATCCTATACAGTACAGTACTGGCAGACTTGAATGTTGTAAAAGCTGTGAACTAAATAGTGGCTGGGTTTTTCATGTTGTCATTGTTTTTAATACATAGTATTAAACTATTTAGATATACAGTAATATGATTTAAACCTGTGGATGAAGTCTAAAAATCTGCATTTATTTCCTGGTTTTAGCTATAATCCTCACTAAACCCAGCTTTAGTGACTGGATTGCAAAGTGCTTTAAAGAAGCAATGGCAAAGTTGCCCTAATAAAATAAAATCAGTTTTACCAGCTTAATTTTGCACTACAAAGAGTTGCCATATAATAAGGTAACACTGTACTGCAAATTAAAAGGCACAAAACCCACTAATTATTTTAAAGCATGTCTTTAAGTGTTTGTACAGTAGGTGAAAGGGTTTCAAAACAGGAGAACAAACCCAAAACATTGTTTTAAAACAATTTAAAATGCAACATTAATACCACATTTTATTTAACCCATAAAAAATAAACTGTATTTAAACATTCATGCTATTTTTATGACCTAAATAATGTTAAAATTAATGTTGTGTCTAATGGGCATTCTGACAAAATAAGACTTACTTTGTTGTGAACATGAAGATGTTCTGGCACACATTCAGGATCTAAATCCCAACTAAAACCAGAAAGATAAGTAGGGTTTGATAACCTTTTAATGTTTCAATTCTAAAACTCCAAATGAGTTTGAATCAGGTTATTCTGATGTTTTACAAAATGTTGTTTTTCAAGGAACAACATACTTAGGGATAGATGTACTAAAGTGTTGCGTCTGTCGCAATCGTTGCAAACCACATGCAAACCAGTCAGAAGTGTAGAGTGAAATGTACTAAACAAACACAACGCTGATAGCATCATTTAACAAATGCTTTTGCAGCCGCAGTTCTTATTTGCGCTTTAGCCTTAAATGAATATGTAATTCTGGGCGTTCCTTCAGAAATTCACAAAAACAGGGTGGAGATAGTGAGGGATCAAAAATATTGTAATGAGATGTACTAAAGCTGCGGGCATTTGCAACACTTATAGTTGCATCAATTTGTTAAGAACTTTTGAAAGCATGTTTTAAACAGTCACAATTGTTGTGTTGTGCACAATGTATTTTTGAGATGAACACCCAAGTACCTAATTTTCAAGTCAGGGTGTACTTACAAGCCTTGAAAACAAATTTCTAGGACATTTCTGGTTTTCCCAGCATGTTGGGAGCAACAGACTGCACACATGTGCCACTAACCCCCCCAGCTCATTCTGAGCATCTGTATAGGACCATGATCTAGGTTAATAAGTAGACCAAGTTAAAAATAATAATAATAAAAATAATTTAAAAAAAAACCCTAAAATCATTTAGTTTCAATTACAAATAATCTTTTATTTGCATTGTACACCAATGTGTACAATGCAGCAGCGTGATTTATTTTGTGTTACCAATAGGCTAAAGTACAAAAAAGTGCACAAGGTATTCACTTGATTTTACTACTGTACTGTATACATTATAGGCCTACTGTACATATTTATATTTTTACACAATGTAATGTGTAGCGTACCAAAACACATTAGTGTTATTTCAGCGCAATGATTTATATTTAAAATATATTGACAATTGTAAATGTATGTGTGTGATTTTATTGTATTGTTTTTAAACCCGACACCTCCTTAAGTCGGACAAACATGTCCGGTTTAGTGAGGGGCTACTGTATGATTATGAAAAGCTTTTTGGGAGTGAAGGTTGGGGCCCCACTATAGAATCTGATGGGATTAAACTGCCTTATATAAACCTTATATATTAAATATATTAACAGTATTAAAATAGGTCAAATAAAAATGCCTGTGTGTGGATTGCCTCGCCCTGTGTGATGCGCCTGCCTGCGTTAACTGAGATCGCTACAAATATATTAGTACACTATATTTTGGGAACTTGCATCATCATTAAAACACATTTTTCAGAATGGAAAAACACACTCAAAGGTTACCAAACCAGCAATAAACATTTGAGACATTTAATTTATTGGCTTGGAAGTAGTTTTATGCTGTTTCTTATTTTTTTTAAGCTTTGTCCTTTCAGGAAACAATTCTGCTTATGACGAGATGGAGTACATATCTTAAATGAACCTAGCCTATAGTGGTAAAAACGGTCAAGAAATTTTAAGTTTGGGAATGACAACATGCTTTTTGATGTATTTATTGTTTTCTGGTTTAATCTTTTTTTTTTTTTTTTTTTTTTAAATTTTACTTTGAAACTGTTGTAACTTGCAGATTTCAAAGTGAATCATTTAGAAAGCACAATCTTTTTTAACCTGCAGGGAGTAGTCTTTTTTAATCTCCTCAGACAAGTCACTCCAGGACACCAACACTGGAATTAAGTACAACACTTTATATAGTCTTAGGACAGAGATCTATTTCTGTGTGTTCAGCTGTAATGTTGTAACACAACTATTTACAAGTAAAAACCACAAAATACACGACTATCCCCTCTCTCTCTCCATACTGAGCAAAAACTTGGGACAATGGAAATCAGTACTTTATAACCGAAGTACATAGTAAACACAATTCAAAATGCTGTATAACTGTGAACATAAGTACCTTAAATATAAACAATACAAGAAACTTTAACAGCCAAAGAGTTTATTATCTGTACAAAACACGCCCCTGTGGGCCGTATGATGTAATAAGCAGTACAATATTACGAATTTAAGAAACTCAGAACACAGAAGCTGCAGTTTTCAAGCACTGACGCTCATGTTTATTTACAACACAGAACAGGCAACGAACAAAAACACATTAACAAAATAAAAAGGCACAAGGGCCAAAACAAAAGGTCTATACAGCAATACCGGCCGAGACAGCAGGAACACGAAACACACACCACGGACCTCCACACCAACATTAACTCTACTAATTTTAACTAACACCCGTGATCACCCTATTTATACACTTGTGGCTGGAGCCTTAATGAATCATTTAATCACTTATTCAATTCACGGCTCCAGCCACATTCCCACGTGTTTTGACTGGGAGAAATTTAACCCCCTCCCTGCCGACCGAATATTCCACACGTCAACACATACACACGTGTACCAGCAGGGCTTTCACCCTGCCACCCTGCCACAGTACTGTTTTTGCTTTCAACCATCAACGAGACTATGACCGTCCACACCATAGTAAACTGCAGCAAATGTATATTATAACATGGGAAAACTGCAAAATTACCATAACATTTACAGTGGTAAACTTTTATAAGGGCCAGTAGAGGCATAAAACTAATAATGATAAAGTATTGAACTTCTGGGTCTCAGTCATATTGTCTTATGTTTGGCTTAGAGTAGCTCCCACAGGCAAAGCAAGTCTGTGACAAGCAGATCCTGGAAGGTCACTTGAAAGGGTCAATCAAGCCAGCTTCCTTTGTGACTCGTTAGTCAATTTGCAATAGACATGCATGGAAAGTTTAAGTAACCATATTACACAGTTTCTCAGTTGATAAATACCAAACCACATTGTCACAATACAGTATTCTCAGATATGTAAAGCATTTCTTAGATTGTTTTTGCGAGTGGTTAGCAATGAAATAAAAAGCCAAATCAGCTGTTTCCTGTTTCCTTTTGCATTGAATCTGAAACACATTTTTAAATGTCAAAGATTGAAGTATTCTCATGTCACTACAGAGACGAACAATTGAACAAGACAAAAACTGGAATAAAGCCTGAACTGAAGCATATGTAGTCCTATTTTGGATATCAGAGCGATTGTAATAGATCTAAAGGTTGTACCAAGCATAATCTGTGATAAAAACTTTGGAAATGCATGAATACGGAAGCACTTTTTGGATGTTCAAGGATATTTATTGTGAAGACATTTGCTTTGCTTTTTCTGCACACTTTGCATGTTATCAGTTTAAGACATGTTTAAACATACATGCTTGCCTATACTCAATAGTCACATTTTAGTATAAAATAACTCAAATGAAAATCATTGCAGAAATGAAAGAGTTAGATGATTTATAGTATATAAGTGCTGGCTAGGACTGCAGCATGAACAGTAATGAAATGTAATGGAATTTAAATTAGATGACCTTTCATAGTTCTATTACAATACAATGCCATAGAAGAACTGTCTAAATAATTTTCCATAGCCAAATACTGAAGAAGACCCCTACTTAATAATGAAGCTTAGCAATGATTGCATTATACCAAAGATATCTCATTAGTACAGCTCTATTAAACAGATCTGTCTGTGTAGGTGATGTAGTGGGGGGCATTTCCAATCTATAACAACACAATTTTGCTATGCTTAAAATAATCAAACATGCAACAGATTGAGGCAAAATCTAATGTACCATTATTGGTATATCAACAGGCTAAATACAAAGATGTTATAATGTATGAATACATTAAGAAAATACATGTATTTATTCTGTAGATGTTTTAAAGATGGTCACACATCTGCTCATTTATTAAAACAATGTCCATGTATTTTTTACAAAACCTAAAAATCAATACTCAGCTACATTCTTTTTTCTATTTCAGTTTATTACTGCAGAAAGAACAGTGATTGTATCATTCCATAATATTCAAGGTTCAATCCCCGGTGGGGGACACTGCTGCTGTACCCTTGAGCAAGGTACTTTGATTGCTCCAGTAAAAACCCAACTGTATAAATGGGTAATTGTATGTAAAAATAATGTGATATCTTGTAACAATTGTAAGTTGCCCTGGATAAGGGTGTCTGCTAAGAAATAAATAATAATAATAATAATAATAATAATAATAATAATAATAATAATAATAATAATAATAATAATAATGAAATGTGGTAGGTTTGGACAGATTCTTAATTTCAACAATAATTCCATGTAGTCGTTTTTCCCTCGCTCTCTTCTCTATACCCTCCAGCCTCCAAAAAAAACCTCAAGGCAACTATTTCTACCCTTGTGCTTGCTCCCTCTCTCCGATTAACCCATAAAAACCCTGATGGGGAACTACATGCATAAGTACATTGAAGGCATTAAAAATACTACGAATCAATATGTTTACCAAATCGTTTTACTTAGTTTGGGTAAGTGCCTGCAAAAACTCCAGCTGCCCCAAACACAGACCAACAGTGGCATTACTGCCTATTACCCAATTTAGGCTTTTTGTGTACCAATAGACCAGTGTAATTCAAGTCCTTCAGTCACCTTCCTTTCAATGTCCCACCCACATAAGAGAAAAATAAACTACTTTTTGGAACAGTACTGCTGTATGTCAATGTCAGGATTTGTTCAGGGTTTTAAAAGCTCTCTTTGATGTAATCTTTTTTTTTTTGTGTGTATAGTTTCATAATTACTGTGTTGTATGTGTCGCACACACTGCAACCAAA
Source organism: Acipenser oxyrinchus oxyrinchus (assembly GCA_030684275.1). Lineage (NCBI taxonomy): Eukaryota > Metazoa > Chordata > Actinopteri > Acipenseriformes > Acipenseridae > Acipenser > Acipenser oxyrinchus. Next base: position 26,616,675 of record CM060256.1, on the reverse strand, counting down.
CCTACAGTCCCACTTCCTGTTTACATTGCACTAGCCCTTACCAATACTAGTATTCACATAAGTGTGGAGTTCCCCTTAACTCTGTGTGGCTCATGTTAATTCCCTGGTCAGCACAGCTTTCTTTCAGTTTTGGATATCCTCATAAAGAGATATATCAGATAAAAATACCCCTAACCTTTAAAGTATGTTAGTCATGCACTGTATGTGCTAGAGCTGCTGCATTGTTCCTCTGCACTTCTTTTCTTCAAATTGGAATTGAAAACGACATTAACACAGGTATTGTATCTTCTTTCCTACGTCTTGAAATTGTCATGGTCTTCAAACAACCCTGCAACAGCTATCAGTTTTAACCCTTTCAATGCTGTCACACTTGCCTTGCATTTGCAAGGTACATTCTGCAAATTTAGTGTCCAATATCAAATACATTGCCAAAGGCTACACTGCGATGCATCAGCTGAACAGGGAAATTAACCCCAAAAAATCAGATATGGACCTCAATCTGTATCCAAGAAAACCAAAATACAAAATCTTTGTTTTACCATATTTACTTTTATATTGATGTCCTGTTTTCCATGTACATTATGCATACATACATGCATACATAGCTTGCCAACATTTACATGTGATCACCTTCAGGGCACGAATACACTCTCAATGACACAATGCCTGCTTATCATGCAGCCGTTAATCAAAACATTCAAGTACCATTCGTTTCTTTGTTTTTTTTTAATATCTAACACATTAATTAGGCAAACATTCTATTTAGTATTCTGGGCTTTGTTCTACCCAGCGCTCCAGGTAAGATTTGGGGTTATTGAGTAATTTACTCTCCAATTTAGACACTGTGAGTAAAGTGTATTTTGGGTGAGTAAAATGCAACATTACCTTGAAGTCTTTCAATAAATACTGTACATATTTTAATGCTAACTTATGGGGTTTGCATTAACTACAACCTTACATTTTAACTGTAATTGTACTTTGAGCTAATGTACATTAATCGTATTTGCTTTATTGACCACAAACAATAGGCTGTGAAGCAAATTAACATTTTTCTTTTTTTTTTTTTTTTAATTCCACTGCTGCAGATGGAATATACTTAGGGCTTGAAGTTTTTGGTTTTAACCAATAACAACCTAAAAAAAACACCCCCCAAAAACCTATTTAGAAAATTAGTTTTTTACTGTTTTAAACCAATAAACCTGGGTTTGGGCAATATATTTTAAATAATGTCAATCATGAAGAACTCTTTTCAGGCTCAGTGTTATGGGTGGGCCTTAGGGGGGCTGGCCCATCCAGTTTAGATCCAGTGCCCTCCCCAGTTTCAGATTCTAAATTGATTCAGTACCATCAGCTTGGCGAATACTGTGCCAAAATGAAGGGCGTGGCTCCAGTCCTTCAAGTTCCATTGGCTCCCAGATTATACTCAAAATCATACTGTGGCAAAGTGGTGAGTGATTACAGGTGCGTGCAGTGCAGAGTGGATACAGAAACAGGCAGGTAATGGTTTCCAGGTGCAAGGGTGTTTATTGAAAATGAATAACAATGTCCAGAGCCTTAAGGCAAACACCTGTAAATAATAAATGAATGGAGTGATACAGCGGCGTGTATCACTCTGTATTTGTAATCCCCGGGTTTGACTCACAACCAAATGTCCAGTTTACTACACCCACACGAAACACAAAACACAAACACAGATAACAGTGAGTGATATCAGTGCTTGTGGTGCAAATACAGTTCTCCGTGAACAAAGGGAAGTGCTGGTGTCCGGGTTTGATGCTGGCTGAATAGTGACAGCTCCAGATCATGATTAGTAGTCTAAAATAACAAACAGACAGTTACAACATTAACATTAACACAGACAGGACAAAACTCACGGTTTTTCAGCACAATACACACAGGCTTCTTGTTGGTTTGATCTAACCATTTACCAAGGAACAGATTACTTTGCTACACCCCTATTTTATACCCTCCCTCATAGCCCCTTGGTTAGCGCATCCGCTTCTCCAGTCCGCGGATGCCACACCTTTTCCCGTTCAGGTACTGTAGCTCCGTCCCTTTTCTAGCCGGCCGACTTCCACCTACCCACAGGAATAAATTGTCATGCCTTTTAGTCCAGGGTACTCGGTTCCCTTTACCTAGTGCCCTCACAGGTCTGGATGGAGATCTAACACCAAGCGTTCTTCGATCTCTGTCACACATACATATCAAATCCTACAGTGAGGAAACAATACACTTCTCCAGTTGGGACTGTCCCGGCCACATAGGAACTGTTGGTATATGCTAAAAGAATATGGTACAAATGCTAAAAATTCAGCATTAGTCATGGTGTGAAGCACCATGCAAGTGCTAAGCAGTTTCTGGCAATTGCAGGCTACCATTAGCTGTCCCAACATTCTCTAGCTGCCCCATGCAGTATTCCCAAGTGCTATAAAAAATGATGCTGACAAAAACTTTTTTTGTTGTTGTTTTTTTGTTTTTAAAAGTGCATTTGTATAACAGTCCTTGTAAATTAGCGTCTCCATTCACTTTTTTTCCCTAGATGGGCGCAGGTTCGTGTGGATGACGTCGCTCTATAGAGGGCATAATATATGGTATAATATATCATTTCCTAGATTGTTTTCCGATATTGATGTGTCACTGTCGTTATCTCAAGAGAAATTATTCACAGTCCACATACTGGTCTGATTTCTCCATTGTGCTCTGCAATTGCTTCTTCTGAGATTCACGTGTGGTTCTACTCTAGCCCTGTCAGGCATTTGGGTTGGAAACATTAAAGCATATGGCTTTCAATATCTAATTATAGTTTAAGTAATAACCACAAAAAAAATATTAATCTATTATCAAAAAAGACCATTTAAACACGTTTCCTGGTTTTCAAAAGTAGGACCATTTTGCTTCCATTTAGAGTGGAATCATTCACCTGTATCCCCATTATTTCCACTTGATTTACAAAAATAATCATATTGTTTCTATTCATTCATTATAAATTGTGTCTAAGTAGGCAGAGTCACTTATACTTATTAACTTAAGCACAACCACAACAGCTGGCCAATTAAAAGCCTGATGTTGGCAGATGTTGAGCCCAGGGGAGCAGCGCTAGTTCAGTTCCCACAAACTTCTTTGAAAACACATTACAATTGCTCAAGTCCAGAGCAGTTACAGTCCAGAGCAGTTACATCTGGAATCCAGTCCAGAGGAGAGCAGTTACATCTGGAATCCAGTCCAGAGGAGAGCAGTTACATCTGGAATCCATACACATGCAGACATGGTTAGTTGAAGGAAAAAAAGAAACTCATTAAGATTACCCTGTTGCAATGGTTGCAGCAGAAGATGATAGTTGTAACGATTGCTTAATATATGTGTAATGGCAGCGTTGTGTAATACACTGCTGTTACAAAGTCTGTCTCCTGTCAGTGAGATGAAATGAGGTGAAAAGCTCCATAACCATGAGTGCAGACAAGCCTGGCTCTTTTCCATAGTGGTTAAGGTTGTCAGTTCGCACCCAGCCTCCTCCCTGATACATATGCACAAGCACTTCCATTTACTTGACTGCACCATAGATAGACTGTACTGAATTTAATATAAGCCGTTATCAAAATAATACTAGTATTGTGCTATAAATAAATGTTGGTAATGCAGAAGTTCAATTGCATTAAGAGGAAGATCCCTAAATCCCTCAAGGCACACAAAGAATTGTGCGGTTGTTCAAATGGTTTCTTCTTAAAATAAATTTCAGAGGGACACAAGTATGAAACTGACCAGATCCAAACCTTTCAGTAAATTTTAAAAACTGTTTCGTGCACCTCATTGCAAAATTAAGAAGGTTAGCTTCATTTTTATTAGTGGGACACAGATGTGCTTTGTACCTTAACCTCTTCAACTCCAGATGCAAAAATGGATGTGCACTCCAGCTACCAGATCTTGAAATTATTGTAATTGGTATTTTTACCCCTGAAATTGGTATAAAATAATATCTGGAAAGAAGTCAATACATTTATAACATTTTTATTAACCCTTTAGGCTCCTGTGTACTAGATAGTCATATTCAATAAAGCAAAACAGACACAAAAGTTGTTGTTTTTTACATTTTATTGTTATATGAACAACAAAAACAAAGTAATACATTTTGCTAACATATAAACATACACACAGTATAGGAGGCTGTGTGGTCCAGTGGTTAAAGAAAAGGGCTTATAACCAGGAGGTCCCTGGTTCAAATCTCACCTCAGCCACTGACTCTTTGTGTGACCCTGAGCAAATCACTTAACCTCCTTGTGCTCTGTCTTTCAGGTGAGACATAGTTGTAAGTGACTCTGCAGCTGATGCATAGTTCACACACCCTAGCCTCTGTAAGTCACCTTGGATAAAGGTGTCTGCTAAATAAATAAATAAAATAAATGTTTTATATACATAAGAGAAATATTCACTTTGTTATGTAAAGTATGCACACAATTACACACACAATATATAAAAGGAATACAAAAAAAAATATTTTTTTGAAAAATTAAATATTATACTTTAGATCATTGATTGTTTCCTGCAGTATCTCAAACTCTTCTCAATGTTTTCACAGATAGATAGGGATTTTTGCACGGAATGCAATTGGGTCATAGTCACCTGATGATTTTGACCTCTCGTTCTCAACTTCAAAACACATATGACATTACTAACACTGCCTGAGGGCATTATAACAAAGAGAAGGGATCTGAGCTGCAAATCTCAGTACAAAGGGGACAAAGCGAGACAAAAAATAATGTGATATCTGTATAATGTGAAATAATGTATAATGTACAGTACACCAAGTCATCGCCCCAAACGGGAAGCAATGTGGCACTCGCTAACCGAGGGGTTGTGGCTGAAGGTACAAAAGGGGATGTGGTCGAGCAAACTGCTCCTTTTCTATGGTAACGAGAGAACCGCTGAAGGACTGTAGTACTATAACCGTGAGTGTTTAGTGTTTGTTTGTCATACTAATTGTAAACATTTGTTCTTGTTCGATGGCTAACACATACCAGGAACTGTCACTAAAGGCCATCACACACATGGACAACACTGCACTACTGTTCACAAATAATCGTATTTCACCACTCGCACTTAAAAAGCACTCACTTTAGACTTGTGACCGTGTTTGTGTTCTGTGTGTATTTACTGTGATTTTTATTTCGGGACTGAACACCATGGGTTTTACTGAGCAGTGTACATAGTTGTGTATTGCCAGTGATTATTATTTACAGTTGTCAAGTGAGTTTGGATTATAAACAAATCATCATTGCACCGTGAACGTTGTTGTTTGTCATTACTTGAGCACCACATCACCTCTACACCTGCGCATCGCAAACCACTTTGCCACAGGGAGTCAGCTATTTTGTTTTCTATGGTGGGGCATGTTCCTACCGTGGATCTTTCCAGATGCTCCCATAGGGCGTTATGGAGACAACCTGCCGCTTGGGCACTTTAATTTATAAACAAACAAATGATTTAACAAAATACAAACTTCAAAGGTAATTTAACTACATAGAGAAGTACCTTGTTGCTCAGGCACCAGTAACACACCTCATGTTTGTCACTTAATTTAACACATGTTTGTTGGCCAACCAATCAGGATGCTGGTTTCCTCCATTCCAGCCTTGAGAATGTGGCTGGAATGGTGGAAACCAGCATCCTGATTGGACTGGGAAGACCATTTTATTGCAGGGACAGGGAATTTCCTTATCAGATCACCCCCTAAACACAATATCTTTTGTAGATGCTTAAAAAAGACTTCTAGTTAACACATTTTACTGAATTTAAGTTTCTTTTGGTATTGTTCAGCAAAAAGTTTACCTGCTCAAAAAGATTACAAGTATAAACAGATTTAGCTCAATATTCTCATAACAGTATAATGAAACATTAAACTATTAACTGTGAAAGACACACAACAGACTGGAGATGGAAAAGCTGTGCAAGAGCCCTTAGGCTGTTGAAAAATACATGGACTTTTTATGGGCAACTCACAAGTGGTAGAGCGCATAGAACAATTTGATTACCTTAAATTAAAGTCAACCTGGCTGTAGCCTCCAACTATAATTCTATTGTTACATTTAGTATGTTCTCCCACAGCTTGTAATAAAACAAAAGAGAGGCCAGCTTTAGACCATTAAACAGCTTGGCACTCACCCACAAAACATTAAGCATGATCTTTACACTTTTACCAGTGGACTCTACTCAAGATTAAACTGTTCTTAGCTATTCACTTTATCCTGGATAAACAAAAGCCAAGTACACTTTTTCCTTTTTTCCAAATATTGTTGATTTGTCACATCGAAACTATTACTTACCCTAGCCACACTTCCAAAACAATTCACGAACAACACTCTTGGAAACCATGTGATTGTCCTTCACCTCTTTCACAATCCTGATCATGCATTAATTAGATGAGTATGAGGGTGTCAACCATTAGCACGTTCATGCTACAAGTTCCACTCTGGTTACGAATGTCAGTGTGAAGTCTAGTGCTGATTTTGACCAAACAAAGCAGGCAGATAAGATTCTTATTAACTGTTCTTCAGAATTTGGATTTGGACGGAGTGTCATAAAATGCAACTCTGGCTCACTTCAATCATTACAATGTGCCTAGCTGATATATATACACTACCGTTCAAAAGTCTGAGGTCACTTAAAAATGTCCTTGTTTTCGAAAGAAAAGCAAATTTTTTGTCCATTAAAATAACATCAAATTGATCAGAAATACAGTGTAGACATTGTTAATGTTGTAAATGACTATTGTAGCTGGAAATGGCTGATTTGTAATGGAATATCTACATAGGCGTATAGAGGCCCATTATCAGCAACCATCAGTCCTGTGTTCCAATGGCACGTTGTGTTTGCTAATCCAAGTTTATCATTTTAAAAGGCTAATTGATCATTAGAAAACCCTTTTGCAATTATGATAGCACAGCTGAAAACTGTTGTGTTGATTAAAGAAGCAATAAAACTGGCTTTCTTTAGACTAGTTGAGTATCTGGAGCATCAGCAATTGTGGGTTCGATTACAGGCTCAAAATGGCCAGAAACAAAGAACTTTCTTCTGAAACTCATCAGTCTATTCTTGTTCTGAGAAATGAAGGCTATTCCATGCGAGAAATTGCCAAGAAACTGAAGATCTCATACAACGCTGTGTACTACTCCCTTCACAGAACAGCGCAAACTGGCTCTAACCAGAATAGAAAGAGGAGTGGGAGGCCCCGGTGCACAACTGAGCAAGAGGACAAATACATTAGAGTGTCTAGTTTGAGAAACAGACGCCTCACAGGTCCTCAACTGGCAGCTTCATTAAATAGTACCCGCAAAACACCAGTCTCAACGTCAACAGTGAAGAGGCGACTCGGGATGCTGGCCTTCTAGGCAGAGTTGCAAAAGAAAAAGCCATATCTCAGACTGGCCAATAAAAAGAAAAGATTAAGATGGGCAAAAGAACACAGACACTGGACAGAGGAAGATTGGAAAAAAGTGTTATGGACAGGCGAATCTAAGTTTGAGGTGTTCGGATCACAAAGAAGAATATTCATGAGGCATAGACCAAATGAAAAGATGCTGGAGGAGTGCTTGACGCCATCTGTCAAGCATGGTGGAGGCAATGTGATGGTCTGGGGGTGCTTTGGTGGTGGTAAAGTGGGAGATTTGTACAGGGTAAAAGGGATCTTGAAGAAGGAAGGCTAATACTCCATTTTGCAGCGCCATGCCATACCCTGTGGACGGCGCTTGATTGGAGCCAATTTCCTCCTACAACAGGACAATGACCCAAAGCACAGCTCCAAACTATGCAAGAACTATTTAGGGAAGAAGCAGTCAGCTGGTATTCTGTCTATAATGGAGTGGCCAGCACAGTCACGGATCTCAACCCTATTGAGCTGTTGTGGGAGCAGCTTGACCGTATGAGTACGTAAGAAGTGCCCATCAAGCCAATCCAACTTGTGGGAGGTGCTTCAGGAAGCATGGGGTGAAATCTTTTCAGATTACCTCAACAAATTGACAACTAGAATGCCAAAGGTCTGCAAGGCTGTAATTGCTGCAAATGGAGGATTCTTTGACGAAAGCAAAGTTTGAAGGACACAATTATTATTTCAATTAAAAATCATTATTTCTAACCTTGTCAATGACTATATTTCCTATTCATTTTGCTATATTTCCTATTCAAACTCATTTCATGTATGTTTTCAAGGAAAACAAGGAAATTTCTAAGTGACCCCAAACTTTTGAACGGTAGTGTATATATTAGGCTGCAGGAGATAGAAAACAGGAAAGTTTATTTCACCATTGAAGACATACGTGGTGGCGCTTCCCCGATCCCAGGAACACTGTCCCGACCGGTGGAGAGGCTGCCCCTTTTGTACACCTTGGCTGTCCCTTATCCCATTACCTGGGGATATAAACAAAAACTGGCAGTTTAGTCTTGTGACTTATGCTAACTAATGGTTTCATTTACATCTTGCCCTCAGTTATTATCTTCCACCTGTTTGCTTGACCTTAAATAAATATTCTTATCAAAATAAGAAGAAAATAGTAACTTCAGCTTGATGCACTGTATACTACATAATAAGGCATTACTGTATTTTTCTGTCCTCTGTCAGGGTGCAGACATTCTAGTGCTGTTTTTCTTTCTTTTGCTCCTTTTTGCCATAGAACAGTTGATATAATGTAATAAATATCAGCATGTTGGCAAGGTTTGGTGCTCTAGACATCTAACAATTTTGGGGAAGGTCATTCTGGAGTCAGTATCTCACAAAGAACCACATATATGTCTTTTTTAACTAATACAACTGTTAAATACAATGCCTGAACAAGCAGCACGCCTACACCTGACCCACGTGGATCTGTCACTGAGCTTTTCAAATCCTCTACATTTTGCACAACAGTCAGACACCATACAAAACTCAGGGAATCCAACCCCATGTAATACAGTTCATTCTCAGTGACATCAATACATAGCCTTGATAACAAATAGACATTTAGAGAGTCATTCAACTACCCCATTCATGACTGTGAATGTGTGGCCCATGACTTCAACCCGCAGTTATGTGACTAAGCTTTGAGATAACTGGCTTGTGACGCACTTGTTGTTATTGCTAATTGAGATTGGAGGCAGTCTGAAGAATCTTCAAGTGTAAAAAGCGGGGTACTAGGCGGGAGTAATCAGCACTTTGTTGGAACGAGTGCCTGGGAGGCAGGCTTAGGTCTTTATAAAGAACACAACCTTTCCCCTGAGAAAATGTTCCAAAACAAATAATGCAATTGTACTGCACTTTGCATCAAGCTTTTGAAGATAAATAATTGTGTCAGTCTTATAAACCCAACAACTACATTGTTTGCTGCAAATTAAAAACTATGGAATGTAAACATGTGTTTGTTAGTAAAAAAATAAAAATAATAAATAAACAAAATCCCTTTCTTTACAATATTTCTCCTCTGGTTTAATTCTTGCTGCTTATAAATGTATTCACTGTAAAGAAACTTAGACCTACAATTTAAAACACTTTCTATTTGTATTTGTTTCTGTGGAGGAGGGTTTATCTGAGGGTGTGGCAAAGTGGTTAGCAGTGTGCAGGTGGTAATGAAGCAATACAGCGATGTGTATTGCTTATTTGTAATCCACGGGTTGGCCCCGAAATAATAGCAGTCCTGTTTTTAGTTCACCCACATGTAACACATACACAAACACAAACACCAGTCCACAGTGCGTGCTCTAGTGCTCGTGGTGAATACAGTTCTTTAGTGAAAACAAAAGTGCAGTGTTGTTGATCCGGGTTTAGTGCTGGCCTTTGGCGACAGCTCCGGATCATGTTAGCCGTCCAAATAATTACAAACAGTATTATTAATGACAAACAAAAACAAACAAAACACTCACGTTTCACAGCACAGGTTCTCCTTCTGGTCATTTAACGTAACCATTCACAAAGGAACAGATCACATAACTACCTCCCCTTTTTATAACGTCACCCATGATCCCTTGGTCAACAAGCACATCCGTCCGGGTCATTGGTTTCGTGTACCCTAACTCTGCCCCCTTTCTAGATGGCCGGCTTCCACCTAACCCTGGGAATAAACTGTCGTGCCATTTAGTCCAGGGTACTCTGTTCCCTTTACACAGTGCCCTTGCAGGTCAGGAGGGAGATCTAACACCAAAAATCATTTGATCTCTGTCACAGAGGGGCATTAGCCTTTTTCATTTTTACTGACCCATTTAAAGGGTACATAAGGTACAGATGGATTTACCAGTGAGCAGGAGGATGATGGGAAATGTAGTTCTGAGAGGTCCATGCGGGTACATGGGAATCTTGAGGCAGGGAATGCAATTTAAAATTTTAAAAAAGTGGTCAAAATGTAAAAATTAATAAATTAATAAATAAATTAAATAATACACACATCTTACGTAAACAGTTGTAGCAACACATAGGAACATGTAACACAATAAAAATAAAAAGGTCCGTATGTACCCTTTAATACTGTTTAGATCAACTTTTAATTTTTAGTAAGTTTTCTTAACTTTGGAACTTCTCTGAAGGCATAACACTACAGATCAGCCTTCTCCTTCTCCCGGAGTCTCCCAGTGTTGATATCCTTGATTATTAATCAAAATAAATTGATAGACAGGAGCTTAACATAGTACCAGCTACAGTAAGTAGGCCAGAAAAGCGAAAGTGCTCCGAGTTGCTGAGATCTGTCCAAATGTATCCCATTAACTGACTGGTTAAAGTCTACCCCGATCAAAACAAATAGTTCCATTTGGGCAGCCAACAGGTCTTGTCCTGTATCTTGGATGGCCACTGAAACTAAATCAACATCAAACTTTGCTGTACAACTACTCTAGTTGCATTAACAGTTGCACAACCAATTTGCTACCAACGTAAATGCTCCACTTTGGCCACTGCCAGCAACTAGGGAAAACAGCTTGGGAGAGAGGATTGTATTACATTTCTCATCAGAGTTGTTTAAGGATGACTGACTTGTGACTGTAATTAAACAGCTTGCCTCCTCTATTCTGAGCTTTGATGTGTTAATACATGACAGGCATATTATTGAACATAAAGTGTACCCCTTCAAATTCTTGGAAAATAAACTTTAACTAGCTGCACTGGCTTTATGGGTTCCTTGACACAATACAAATACATTAATAATAAACAGAACTGCTTTTCCTTGAATGCAAATTATTATCATTACATGTACGTGCTCGCTAAGTACTGTAACTGTAACTCCGACATCGATTGGTTTTGCCTCCCACAAAATTACTTCTTGCACTATAACACAGGTAGAGTGCGTACTTGACACATAAGACAGGGTGTGTTAAAATGTTTTTTATGGAATAAATAGAAGAAAATACATGTTAGTGGTGATAAAAACTTGTCTTAAATGTTGTTAAAGTTGCCAACCACAGTCACTTCTAATTTAAAGGCTCTTTCCTGCATCTTATATCATTACAATTTTAATTCCTCTCAGAAAATGTCCCTTTGTATTTGCACATATTTCAAAACAGGGCCCAGTGGAACTACATCTTAAAATACTGTGAACAACAATAATTAATATATGTCAACTGACAATATCTATTATGCAGAGTCAGCTATAATGTTAGATACAGAAAAAAAGACACAATTGAAGCTAACTACCTTATACTCTTTGAGGTTCTGTAAATACCAGTAAATACCAATGCCAGTAAAAGTGCTAATAAAACAGTTGTTTTTCACCCCATGTTCATGTCACATTGAAGTTCAATGGTGTACTGTTTTTTTCGGAGCCATCTATGATTACAATATATATTGCAGAAACCAAACATGATTGTTTTGGATTATTTATTTATTTATTTCATTTTTTTTAAATATATTCTCATCTTTACCACATTTAGTATGCCTGATCCTGTTGCAACTTACATAATATGAAAGGACATTTTGTGGCCTTTCATTTGATATAAGTTACATGCATGAGTTAAGTGTATAATACAGTAATTGAAGAAGACATACCATGTGCATTTGTTTTTGCAAGTTGAGTTTATTCATCATGTGACTTCACTCACGTGTCTTTGCTGAAACTCAACATGGCAGCTGCACCAATGAAGGAAAAAATGCAATGTTTTAGTAAAAGACAGAGTCGTAAACACGTAGAGTACAAGAAAGCAAATACGACAGCAGCAATGGCAAAGCGCTGCATGCTTCTGTGCTGGAAAACGAAGGTACTGCGCCCAGACGGGGCTTTCCTTAATTAAGTAAACCAGATTAATTGCGTGTTTAGTTATTGTTTAGTTTATTTCTTTTATGCTACCTGCCTTTAATAAAGCTATAATTAGCAATATCAAACCATGGCCGTTTCTTAATTACATTATATTGTCTGACTATGAAAAAAGATGCTCAAAGCAATTTTTCTAGCTATACATTCCTTAAAGGAAATTGATCTCATGTGTAAAGGATATAGTCACTACACTGCACACCATTTGTTTAATAAAGACATTCTGTCCAGGGACACACCTCCTTGTTAAATTTAGCAAATAACAAGCAGCATCAGCAAAGAAACAATTTGGACGATGAATTATGTGTTTACATTAAAAGGGGCGCTATTTAAATTACAATCGGGTGATACACAGCACTGAACTTGTGTAGAGCAACAGAGTCAGTCAACAGTGTGCCTGTTTTTTTTATCAGTGTTTCATATTTTATCCTGGTTATTGTTAATTCAGCAATAAACTTAATTTGTGGAGTACTGTACATTACTCTCACATGACATTGCTGGACTGTTACTAAACTGTTTCATATTTTTTATTGGTATTGTAAATGCCAGCTATAAGCTAAACAGGTATTTTCAAAACACCTTTATTTGTAGACTGAACTACAGTGTCAGTGGAAGACTGTAAATATGATTCTCACAACAGTGCTGGGCATTTGTTATCTGAACTGTTGTAATAGAATTCATAGGTTTTCCTGTTTATTTTAATGCCAGCAATGAGCCAAGTGATGTCTATAAACATTATGACAGGTTTGAAGTGTGTTCAGGTGCTTCACTTACTATTACAGCAACAAGAGTCTTATTAAAAAAAACAAAAAACCCTTGGCTTTAATAAAATAAAGAATTGTGGTAATATGTGTTAATTTACTTATTTTAACTATCAACATTATATTTATGTTCAAATGCCATGTTTAATTAATCGTTGATAAAAGTGGGGAAAAAAGGAATATGCTATTCCCAAAAATGGAAAATCAGTAGCCCTAAAGATGGTTACAATTGAAGGCAGTGCAGACGCCAGTGTTTTATACAGTAGTATAAAGCAGTTATATGTAGGGCCACAATAAATGCCTTGTTTAAATTTAAAGCAAATTGTAAAATTCTAGAGATGCTTGTGTTGGAATATTGTTTCAAAATGCAACAAAAATATTATTATTATTATTATTATTATTATTATTATTATTATTATTATTATTATTATTATTATTATTATCTTATCAGACACCCTTATCCAGGGCGACTTACAGTCATAAACAAATGCATTTCAAGAATATTAAAAGGGTTAATGTGTGGCGGAAGGTTTCTCACTGATAATTTACCCCTTCTCAGTCAAAACGGCAAGTTTCTCAGTATCTAAAAAGCTTAGAGGGAACGCTGATTCTGACAGACTGTCTGATGGCAGTTTGATAAAGCTTGGACCAGTGTTCCTTTAACACTTATGTTACTTGGCCGCATTCATCAAGCAACAATCAGTTTATGGCCCTTTAGATTTAGAGGCATCACCTGTAGCTTTAAGCAAATTTTGACATCACACAACAGAGCTGGGACTGATTGACAGCAAATAGAATTTTTGATTGCGTTTCTTGAAATTAAGGATCTATATATAAATGTTAGCCATATTGTATTGTAATCAATGTTAACCACTATGATGAACCCTAAGCTACAGAGCTACAGTATTTACATGTAATCATATATAAATATATAACAGATATGTTTGCTTGCTGTTTGAAAAATGTGTTTGATAAAAGACCAGCAGTGTGCGGTGTGATAGTAGACTCACCATGATGAAGATATTATTTGTTGCATAAGCAGGATGTACCCAGGAAGCTGGAGTGATGGTAAGGGATGATACTATGCTTGTTGAGGCAAGGATATTTACAGCTATGATAATGTTAGGATGACTGCAGAGCCTCACAGTCATAAATGAGGCAGGTGGATGATGAGTGTCCTTTGCTGTTGATTAGCGAGCGTGAGAGAGCCTAGGAGCCTAGGTGTCTCACTCAACAGCATTACTAGGCAATCACAGGAAGCATGGGTAGTTTGAGAGATTATCTTTTGTTCCATAACGGGACTTGAAGACACGGGCACTTTCATGCACATCTTTAAAAAACACAACACCCCACTCTGTGTCACATTTACTGAAAACATGTGTCTACTTTACTTACTTCCTTATAGTTTTACCTCACTACAGTAACTTACTAGCTTCCCTCACAAAATTTGGCCAGACTGGAGCAGAAACTGTTGTTTGAAATCTCAACAGGAGATGTTTATGAAAACTTAAATGTTTAAATGCTGTGAAATGCTTTCTAGTTATTATAGCATTTATGGATTAGTGTTTACAGACTTTTAGACCTGACATTTTTTCAGGGTCAGTTGACTATGCCAATAAATTGGTCATTCAGACCCCATGTTCAGTTGCCAATGCGATTATTTAGTTAATGAGTTATATATTCAAGGATTAAGGGTGGAAAAAAATTTGTGCCATAAATGTTTGCTCTGTTAATTCTAAATGGCTGTGAGCAAAACAAATTATCATTAAATTACCATTTTTCAATGAATTTCATAGCCTGGTTTTCCATTGATCAAATACATTTGGCCCACATGAACAATCGTGTGGAATATCAGCGTGATAGATCCACGAGTGCTGGGCTATACTAAATCTTTACTGCACTAAATGTCTTTGTCGCTCTGCTAATTCAGAGGAAAGTGCATGCTATCCATAAAAGCAATAGACATCAATAATGCCTAGATAGAAATACATTTCAGCTGTGTTCCAATACCTGAAATGGATCATTTCCCTTCAGTTCTTTTTTTTTTTTTTTAATGTGACTTCAATGGGTTATGATAGGGTATGGAGGCACAGCCAGAAAAAAAAGCAGTTCCTGTCTATAGATGCTGCTTAGAGATGCTGCTTAAGAGATCCCCGACTGGAGAGCCATCCTACTCGGAGGAGAGGGCTTGGTCTTGAAGGCTGGTGGTCCAGAGGATCAGAAAACATAAGAAAGCCCTGACCTGGCAGAGTCGCCTACCAGTAGAGTCCTGCAACTGGTCGGGTACCCGCAGGGCCCGCGGGTGAGCCGCAAAAACGGGTCGGGTCGGAATGTGAACTTTTTGCTGTTCGGGTGCAGGAAAAAAGGAGGAGGAAAACGAAAACACTAGACAGGGAAGGTATGTGTAATTCAGGTTTAAATAGGAGATTGGTAATGATAGACAGCAATTAAGGGTCCCAGCTCATGCCCCCGAATCACGCCAAAAGGCTAACATTTAAAGCAATTTAGGTAACCCCAAATTATAATCCTGGGTTAGATTTTGAAATAAATTTTCCTTAACTAACAAGAAATAACATACAGACAATTATTGTTTTGAGTTGATTATTGATATAATATTAAGTTATTGTATTGCTTTCAAGGAATCAAGGTGTTTTTTTTCTTTTAAATAAAAACTTTGTACTGGAGCAAAACCTTACTACCCAACATCTATTATATGATACATTTTCAGAAATCCTATGGTGATAGTTGTGGTAGTCGGTAGTTAGAACACTATAGATGTATAGAATATAGCAGTCCCTTATTCCAGGAACTCTATATAAATAAACATTACTCCTTGGGGAGCGAGAGAGAGAGATGCCATGCTTTTAAGGCAAGGGTAAAATGTCCAAGATGTTTGAAGCAATGCTGTTACTGTTCAGCCACCCCTTTGCAGTATCAACACCACCAAACATTTGAATAAACTCAATGAACTCCCATGCCTAACCTCAGGAATTTGAGAATAAGGGAGTGAGCACAAAGAGCCACGCCAACATGTGTTCTAGCCTGTACCTTGGAGAATACGTGCAATCTCCCTCAATGCCTCCTGGCAAATCAGGTTTCATGCATAGTCAATGCTTTATACTGTATGCCAAGGCTCTGAGCATTACATAAATCATCTGCTCAATGTTAGGATGTAAAAAGGCAATAACCAGCAGTGGGCTAGGGGGTGGAGTAGAAGGGTAGTGTTTAGAAAAGTGATGAATTTGAAATGAGAGTCCTGAAAGTAAAACACTTTGTAATGATTGACGAAAAGACAATTATCAGTAACTAGGTTCTAATGCTGACTGCCGTGCTGAAGGTCAGGGTATTAATTTGTTGTGAAATAATCAACATATCACTATGGAAACCAGTAAGGTGTCCTGAAATAATCCCTCAGGAAAAGATCTTGTATCCGTAATGATGATGATCGGTCATCTGCTGTCAGTAACTGTTTCATCATTTCCCAGGGGCCTTTCATTTACACAAATAAAATGAAATGTAATGGCTGTACTTAGATGCTCATTTAATTTTTAATACATTCTCATGTTAATTGATTTTTCAAAATACATTAATGTCTTTGTCAAAATGACTAATTATAAAAATCAGTCTTTGATTTGTTTTTCAGTAGTATGGTTCCAGGTCTTTATTGGATCAGTTAGCAGGGTACTGGACTGTAGTAGGACTTGTATACCATTTTAATTTGGATAGTGCTCAGTCTCTATCCATGACCTTATGTGTTAACCTGTTTCTTGGTGTGAAGGTTAGGCCCTCACATTGTGAATCTTGCAATGGACTGCAAAGACGTTCTTTTAATTCTTCATATAATGTTTTAGGGTGCGTTGTTAAATTCATCTGTGCTCTGCATCGCTGAGTCGGAAGTGACGTCACATGGTGCTCATCGGTGCAGGGAATTTAACAACAGTTTGGTGAATCAACATAGCTGATAATAGAAATGTTGCTGCTGCGGCATGCAAGGCTGTGGTTGACCTGTGCGAGCTGAAAGCTTATTGGGATGAAGGTTTAGTTATCTTTAACCGACTAATTAGGAGCTAGCTTGTTGTTACATTAAAATGTAGAAAGCAGCTAGCCTGCAACTGTAAATATTTATAAATATGAATATATTAATGGATACACTTTCAAATACAGTTCGCCCACTTTTCGCAACTTTGTAACATATTTGTTTGAAGTATAAACTGACAAATACAATTCACGATAAAAAAAATAATCTGTTCTCTCTCTCATATCGAATTCTTGTACGTCACCAGCTCAGTCGGCAAATGTGATATTGTTTATCAATGTTTATTAGCGCTATTATATATTTATTCAAAATACATAACTCCATACCTAAAAGATTTAGTTCTCTGAATCTACAATTACATTGATAACAGTATCTCCGTATAAGACAAACTTCCACAGTGGGAGTGGCTGTTTTGGTTTTGCTGCAGTTCACTGACTCTCAACCCCAGTGAATCCGCTGCTTCAGTGGTGACGCACCGGTGAATTTAACAACAATTCGTTGAGCAACTCCTGGTGAATTTAACAATGGTTTGGCAAATCCTCTTTACATCGGTGCATGCAGCGGTGAATTTAACAACGCACCCTTACCTATTGTGTAAGGCCCATAGGCCTGCAGCTGGGAGGTTTTTAAAAAGTTAAACAAAATAAAGTAAATGTTCTGTACATGTAGTTGTACTGGAGGGTGCACACTTCCAAGACAATGCATTGCAGTAACTATTACTAATGTAATCTTTTAGGTGAATTCTACTTAAATGTAAATAGTTTTTTTGGGGGGGGGGTTTGCACCTTGTTCTTTTCTTAAAAAAAAAAAAAATGTTGTTGTACAATTAGAAAAAAAAATTCTCTTGTGTTTTTAAATAAAAAATACTTTGGTTTTGCACCAGACTTATTAACACCTATTCCCGAGTGTTTCCCTGCACAACAACACCAACCGCTGGCTGCACTTTCCAACACTTGGCAACTGGGAAGTACTGGGTGTGACACAGGGGAGCATAAATGTGGAAACAAAATATGAAAATACAAAAAAAGTCTAAATATAAAAATTCCCAGAACAGAACCAGAACCAGAAGGACAGCAGATGGTACCTTTTCCACTAACCAGTCTTGAGGGAACTCTGAAGGCTTTTTCTATGAGAAAGAAAACATACACCATGGGGGCACAATTCCGACCTTTTCTGTATTTCTGTATTTAAATGAACCAGTTTAACCTCCTTTCACATAGTTAATCATTTGATTATTTAACGATACCAATAAAACCTTGAGTTCTCCAGACTTCGTGGACTGGATTTGTACACCCCTGACATTCACTTATACTATATTTCAAAATATTTTGAAGTTACAAAAAGCGAAATAATAAGGTCATGTCATTGAAATCCAGAAAAGTGAGTCCAAAAAAAGAACGTTTGTGGGAACTAAGTCTGTGGGTGTGCTGTACGGATTAAAAATGGCACAATCAAAGTTTCAGTCTTGATTGTGTGGGTGTCAAGTGGGTGAATATTTATTTATTTTATTTAATTATCGCTGTCAGAAATATTTAATCTATTCAAGTCTTTACTTGCAATTTTAGTTATGTAAAGGAATGGTAAATGTGTTAACAGTGCAGAACATACAGTATATATCTGAATCTATGCTGTCTAATGTATAAAGAAGAATGATGACACTGATATATATTATATAATATAAGGTATATATATATATAGCTGTCAAGAAAAATTCTCCCTTTGATGTGTCAGAAAATCACGCTACAGTTTGTCTCTATTTACACCTCTGCTTAGTCTTGCTGCCCCATCACAGACACATGTGGTGAAAATACAGTGCCTTGCATAAGTATTTACCCCCCTTGGACTTTTCCACATTTTGTAGTGTTACAACCTGGAATTAAAATTGATTTAATTAGGATTTTTTGTCACTGATCTACACAAAATAGTCCATAAGGTCGAAGTGGGGAAAAAAATCTACATATTTTTCAAAATTATTTACAAATAAAAATCTGAAAAGTCTTGATTGCATAAGTATTCACCCCCTTTGCTGTGACACCCCTAAATAAGCTCTGGTGCAACCAATTGCCTTCAGAAGTCTCATAATTAGTTGAATGGAGTCCACCTGTGTGCAATTAAAGTGTCACATGATCTCAGATTAAATACACCTGTTTCTGGAAGCCCCCAGAGTTTGTTAGGGAGCATATCTAAACAAACAGCATCATGAAGACCAAGGAGCTATCAAAACAAGTCCGGGATAAAGTTCTGGAGAAGCACCAATCAGGGTTGGGTTAAAAAAAAATATCCCAAACTGAACATCCCCTGGAGGACCGTTAAATCCATTATTAAAAAATGGAAAGAATATGGCACAATTGCTACTCTGCCTAGAGAAGGCCATCCACCAAAACTCAGTCAGGGGTAAGGAGGGCATTAATCAGAGAAGCAACCAAGAGGCCAATGGTAACTGAAGGAGCTGAGATGGGAGAAACCATCCATGGGACAACTATAACCCGGACGCTTCACAAAGCTGGGCTTTATGGAAGAGTGACGAGAAGAAAGCCATTGCTAAAAAAAACCTATATCAAATCCCATTTGGATTTTGCCAAAAGGCATGTGGGAGACACAGCAAACATGTGGAAAACGGTTCTCTGGTCTGATGAGACCAAAATTGAACTTTTTGGCCTTAGCGCAAAATGCTATGTGTGGCGCAAAGCCAACACTGCTCATCACCCTGAGAACACCATCCCCACGGTGAAGCATGTTGGTGGCAGCATCATGTTATGGGGATGCTTTTCATCGGCAGGGACTGGGAAACTGGTCAGGATTGAGGGCAAGATGGATGGAGCCAAATACAGGGAAATTCTAGAGGAAAACCTGTTTCAGTCTGCAAGAGACCTGGGACTGGGGCGGAGGTTCACCTTCCAGCAGGACAATGACCCTAAACAGACAGCCAGAGCTACACTGGAGTGGTTTAAAAACAAGAACCTGAATGTCTTAGAATAGCCTAGTCAAAGCCCAGACCTCAATCTGACTGAGAATCTGTGGCAAGACTTGAAAATTGCTGTTCACCAACGGTCCCCATCCAACTTGACAGAGCTTGAGCAATTTTGCCAAGAAGAATGGGCAAAAATTGCAGGATCCAGATGTGCAAAGCTGGTAGAGACTTACCCAAAAAGACTCACAGCTGTAATTGCTGCCAAAGGTGCTTCTACCAAGTATTGACTCCGGGGGGTGAATACTTATGCAACCAACAAATGTTTTTTTTTTTTTTGTTTAATTAACTTTTGTGTCACAATAAAAAATATTTTGCACCTTCAAAGTGTTAAGTATGTTGTATAAATCAAATGGTAAAAATCCCAATTAAATCCATTTTAATTCCAGGTTGTAACACAACAAAATGTGGAAAAGTCCAAGGGGGGTGAATACTTATGCAAGGCACTGTACTTTTCTGTGTATTCATCAAATGCCCACAGCGATGAAATTTCCAGCATACGTTTATAATAAGTAACCTTCTAAAATATATTTTAAAAAAATATTTATATTTATAAAAAAATTATATTTTAGACACAATACTACCCTTTTTTTTTAAACCCATTTCTTTATGCAATATGGCATTGTGGTCTGCTTTGCAAATGGCAAGAACACCTACAGCAGGGGTGACCAGCTCTGGTCCTAGAGGGCCATAGCCTAGCAGGTTGTATAGGTCTCTTTAAATCTCCAGCTGCTTAAGTTTAAGAAAAAAGGGTTAAATGTGTCCAATTAAGCAAATCATTAATTCAATTAGGCAATTAAGGGCTCAGGTGGAACGAAAACCAGAAACCTTCCAGCCCTCCAGGACTGGAGCTGTGCATCCCTGAACTGCAGCTTCGTGAAGGATCCCAGGGTGTCAGCTTCAACAACACTGTCAGCTTCAACAACATATTACTAACACTATATCAACTGCTGAACTGAACACTCTTTCTGATGGCACCCCTGTTCCAGATATACACAAAGACTGCTTTGCTAGATTTGCTAGCAGTAGAAGTTCTGATTCATGCATGTTCCACCATTTTAAAGCATTTCCACTTAAAGGCAGAGGTTCTTTTTCTTTATATTTTGTAGCTTCCTCATTGGCTCTCTCTCTCTCTGAACGATTTCAGTTCCTCTTTCAGTATGAAGACGTCTCCGAATAGCTCACTTAGTGCCTTCATCGTTTTTGGAGGAGGGGCTTCATGTGAAACTGCAAATGTATAGTTTTACTTCAAGGCATTAGTTTGTATTATTTTTCTACAAGTAATGTATTAATCCTTTAAAAGAGTAAATTAAAAGATGCACCTCCTGCCTCTTGATGACTTTTGGGCACCTGTGGTACCGGGATGCCTTGCGTGGAGTCTCTAATCTCTCTTCAGGCATCTGACAATATATGAAAATACATCATAAGGAATCTGTCATATACAGTATAGTCTTGTTGCAAATTATTGTATTCTAATTCTAATCGAGGAAGCCAGAGAAATCAAACCAGTAAGCTTTGCTAGCAAACAAATTCCAACAAGGTGCATTTTAATAACCGCTTCCTGCTTTTACCAAGGCCCTTTTAGAAAATAACCAACAGAACTTCCAATTACATTTTTTCTGAGGAAATGTCTTAACATGTGAAATATAAATAAAACAAACATAATATGCCTGCTTTGCTGACTAAAAAGTTATACCATCATAATTTAACATGGAAACCTAAACTGAACATTTTCTGTAAATAAAAAATGCAATGTTCATAAAATTCTATTTATATGCTAACGTTTTGTCAACAGATTATTTTTTTTTAATTTTATTTTTCCCCCCTAATAATGTGGCTAGTTATCCAGCCGACAAGAAGCCTTGGATGCCAACATTACAGCTACTAAATTTGATCAGATAAACTCCTGACAGTACAGCAGATGAGCTGTATTGGTAACCTATTAAACAGTACAATATGATAGTGACAGGCTTAGTTTTAAAATAGCGTCTTTAGTAGAATTTGTATCCAATGTCTACATTTAAATATTAAATAATGTAAATAAGTAAATTAAATATTTCAACTGGCATTGCTTTCCCACAACGTTGCTGCATCAACAGACATTTTTCCAAAGGTCATGAATTTTTCTTCATCCGACAGGAAAGGCAGGACTTTGAATTTAAAATAGATCTAATGCAATGGCTATGTTGACTACATCTCATACATCAGTGTATCTCTTCACCAGGTCGTCAGACATTGCGGTTTTCATGTCTTTGATCAGCTGAGAATCAGTGGCAGAGATTTCGAAAATTTTCAGTAACTGGGTACGGAGAGGGGCAATTACTGAGACAGTTGGCTGTTGTTCTTCACACATAACAGTTGTTGCTGTTTTCATAGGACCCATTACCTTGACTATGTCTTCGGCGCTGGTTATGTCAGGTTCATTCAAAGTGTTCACTTCACTTGCCCCTTTCCGAAGCTTTTCCGACATAAGAGTTGCATAGAAATCTCTCAAGCATGACGTATGAGTTGTTCCATCTCGTAGTTAAGTCTTGTTTAAGTTTATGTTCTGGAATGCACATCAGTTTCTGCTTTTCACGCAGAATGCTATAAGTTGTAGGACTGCAAAAAAAGGATTAAAAAAGGACACAATCCTCCTCACCCTACCTAAGAGCCGTGCAGCAGTCACAATTCTCAGTCCTTTTGGGAAGTCAAGTTATGTTGCAGGAGTTACAAGTGCAGGTTTTTTCCTGAAAGTTTCCCTTCAGTGCAGGCTTCTCTCAGAACGATGTAATTGCTTTAACCCGTGCAGAATTCTGACCAAGATTTTTTTGGAAAAAGGCAGTAAAAGAATTTGATGCAGCTGGAGGTTGTAGTTCTGTTCGTGTTGCAGTAGTGCAGTATACATCGATATTGTGGCATCTTCTCAAGTGCACGGAAAGATTAGTTGTATTTTCAGTTTACTTAACTTCTGTTCGGCATATCTTGCAAATCAAGTTTGACTTATCAAGCTCATTTCCCTTTTCATTTAGAAAAAACTAAATGGTTCCACACTTTGGATTTAAACTTAGCTGGAGCATTTTGTTTAGGTTTAGGTTTAGGTTTGGGTTTATTCTTTTCGGTCTGTTGTTCTTTTGCGTCCGCCATCGCGTCTGCTATGAGGAGCGCATTGTAATGATTTAAACAGTATTTGACCCAGGAAGTAAAGTAAATAAATTATCATAAGAACATAAGAACATAAGAAAGTTTACAAACGAGAGGAGGCCATTGGCCCATCTTGCTCGTTTGGTTGTTAGTAGCTTATTGATCCCAGAATCTCATCAAGCAGCTTGTTGAAGGATCCCAGGGTGTCAGCTTCAACAACATTACTGGGGAGTTGAACATCACACGCAGTCCCAGGCCGCTTCATTTTTCAGTAAATGATGTTGCATTATCACTGTGTTTACTTAATAAGTTGCAGTGCATTTGTATCGGTATGAATGATTCCTTATCAATTGAACCGAACCTAGAGAGTCTGGATCAATATATTGTTCATACCGGTGAATTGTTACACCACTACTGCTGATTAAGTTTGAACCACAAATGTTTTTATTGTGTTGTTTGTACATTGTAATTGTCTTTATTATTGTTTTCTCATGACCCCCTTGTAAATGAGGCCTGGGTCTCAATGGGTAAATCTCCTGGTTAAATAAATAAATAAAATAAAATATAGATATGGCGTGGCTCTGGGTAATGCAACAATTGTCAATGTAGCAAGGGCCATCTGAGGCAGCTGGGCTGGTGTGTTTGTTATACTATAGAAACCATCTTCCAAACACGTTTTATCTGAAACCCCTTCTTATCCAAACTACCAGTTACTGACTCACTCTTTTGGTATTTCCAGACTTTCATACACACTCTGTCAGAAAAGCAAAGAGTATGGAAATGGTTGAGTCTGTTTTATGATTTACAGTGTCTGTGGAACAAACTTCTGTAAACTGTTGTTACAAAGTGGCCCCCTTTGTATCCGAACACCAGTTTAAACAGACCATATCAATGTTACCAGTATCTACTGTATATTTATATTATTGCAGGAATACGTGACAAACCGTCCTGCAAAGTGTGAAAGGTCTTCACTGCCAATACATTACAATCTATCAGCTGTTTCAACTGCAAACTCCTCCATATATATATATATATATATATATATATATATATATATATATATATATATATATATTACACAGTATGTGTGGATTGCAAGGCCTCTTTGAAAGACTTTAAGAAGTAGCAACTGCTGGTACAGTCAGTCACTGCCCTTTAGTTATTGTCAGCAAATACCTCCATAGTCTTTTTTAAAACAGCTGACATACCACAAATTCAGTTGTAGTTGCAGGAGGATTAAGGGGGTCTGTCTTTACTTGACTTGCAAGCTAGAGCTCAAGGAGACAAAAAGACATTGGTGCCCCCTGTTTTTTGTTAATAGCACTGCAGGTAACTGACGTGTTTTTAATTTATCCATTTTCAGTAACTTTATTTTGCGTGGCATAAATAAGTACAGTATATAATTGATATGAAATTACCCATTTATTGAAGTTAAGTTACATGCTAATAATCAGCTGATATAAGGATGCTCATTGTCCATATAAACATATCAAGTATGTTTATAATTTATATTGGTAGTTTTCAGCTCCAGCAAAAATCAAAGGCCCAGGCCACACTATGCATTTTAACTGCACAATTGATTTAAACCAGTGTAGAATTGCTTATGGTTAGAACCATACTGGAGAACCAGACTTGTGGTCTAATTAAACTGCATTATTTATTAGGGAATACTTCTATTGTGGACTCTGTAATACCTAATATTTATCAAAAATAAGGTATGTATCAACAGCAATTGGCTATCAGTTTTTTGAATAATATTTTATAATTTTCATATGGTTACTTTTCTTCATGATTATTATAATGTAACTACATTTCAATAAATATGTAACTGCATATAAAGCATTACCGTTTATTGTTTCTTTCACAGGCTGAAATGAAGCTGGCAGCAGTGCATGCTTTGATGCTTGTCTTTCCCTGGAAGTATGGCAGGGCAGCAGGGACTGGGCTGAACCAGCACAACATGCCATCGCCTGCAAACTTCCATTTCCCAGGAGACTTGAGTCATTCCCAGGAGACCTCAGTCATTCCCAACTGCTGCCCCTGAGCTACCAACTGGAAACTGAATGCCAAGCCAGGGCAGTCCAGCTACAGGCTTTATAAAAGTGAAGCTACAACAAGAACTGGTGGAAATGGTTTAGTCTAGCCCAAAGCAAATGAGGTAACGTCAATGGAAAATAAAAAAATGTGGTAGAAATATGTCACTGTTATCGAACGGAGCTGTGATTTGGTCCTTCCTCACCATTTGTGTTATAACACAACATTCGAGACAGTAACCTCCAATCGATGTATTTTATAAATAATCAGTGTATTTTAGGACTATAGTGGGCATGCTTTAAATGGTACCTGCATACTATGTAAGTATTCAAATGTTACAAGTAAATATACTTGAGAAATCAAAACAGAAAAAAATCACTTTATCCACGAGGTAGCTGGACCCACGGAATACCTTTAAAAAAAAAAGAAAGCCAGTGTCTTTAAATCGTGTAAATGGTAAATGGTCTACCAACTTATTGGAAACACCTCTGCAACCTTTCAATCAGACAATACATAAAAAAGTAGACGTCATCATAAGAAAATAAATTCCAAGCAATATACATAGATGGCTTACGGTATTATTTTCTTTTTAACCAAAAAAAAAGCTTGCAAAATGCACATTAAAAGAGCTGTAGTAAGCTGTGGCAAAATATCCCTAATGGGATTTCATTTTTTTTTTTCCGTGCTGTCCGTTTTTACCCACAGACCAGATAATCGTAAATCAGCATTTTATATGTGAAGTGTTGTAAACATAAAATACAGTGCATGGTGGGATGATGTCATATTAAGTCCCACAGTCCATTACGCTGCTAGGAACTGTAACTGAACTATTTTAATAGTGTGTGACGCGTTAAGACCGACTAAACATGAAACGGTACTTTAGTGTGGACACTTTGAGCTGGATTAATTAGAACATTTTTGAGTATGGTTCTCTAGATCGGTTATGTAGTGTGGACAGGGCCTTAGTTAACTGCAGTATTTTAGGGCAGAAGCGTAGCTTCAAATTACATGTCCTTCTTTTGTAATTCGCCATTCCCTTTGTGTAATGTTTGCTGTCATTCTGAGTGGTTCGTATTGCAATTATGAATACTGGACTTTGTTATTGTATGAGAGACAAATCTAACATATTTTAAAAAGCAGCAACCAAAATGAGTTATGGCTATGTCCTGCTCCTCTTATGCTCATGTGCTGTTATGAGTTTCCTATGTGTGGTCACATTCCTCATTTGTTTGTAGAATCCGTTAACATAAAGACTCACTCAGGGCAGCGCTGGCAACCATTTCTTTGGGTTACAGTGGTCTCAGCATTCTTTTTCTGTCACTCAACTTGTGATTGAACAGTCTTGTATCTAAAGAAGCCCATTCACCTGTAGTTAGTTATTTTTTTCTTCATGGTGGCACAATTGATTATATAGATAAATAATTATAGGACATTATAATTATATTTTGGGAAAAAAATAAAATACCCAACAATGAGTACGGTTCAGGGTTCGGGTTTAGGATTTGTGGAATGTTATAATATTCTACCATCTGTACACACACACACACACACACACACACACACACACACATTGTTTGCTTGAGATTCATGCTGCTTGTATTATTGTATTACATGAATATACCTGAAATCAATCAGATGATAAACATTATCAAAACAGAGTACAATGCTTTGCAGTTGTCTGAGTGCTCACACATGCATTACTGCCTCCAGACATGGGCTGCAATCCTCCCACCTGGAGTGTTCCTGCTCCAGCACAAGAGCGGGGGTGGGTGTTAGTGTTCATTATGAAATGATTCCTTTTAATGAAAAGTATGAACATTCTGTAATGTTCCAGAGGTGATTGCATAATCTAAACCTGGCAATGGTTTCCAAAAAAAAAAAGTGGCTCTTTTTCATACAGCTAATTTATCAGCGAACTAAAAAGCAACAAGAAAAGGTAATTTGTGTGCCCCCTCTTTCTTTCACAACAAAGGTACTAACATATGTTGTGTACCATTTGAATATTTCCATGTGTACGTGTGCCTTTAAGTCAAATTATATATCCAATGTGACAAAGTGAGGTAAGCTTTGCCACTTGCATGACCTTTTCACACTGTCTTCTAGTAAAAATGAAGTACCACAACAAAATAGGGTGTAAACAGGGCGGTGCCTTTAGATTTATTATCACATACAAAATAAAACAAACCCCTAACTTCTTAACACTGTCTCCTCTCAGGCCTAAGACTTAACACAGACCCAGACCAACCAGTTTGATCTACTTATATACCTGCCTGCTTAATCACAGGCAGGTGTCCCTCATTAAATTAGAGCCAGGTGTAGCTCATCCTGGATCACTCTGTGGCATTCTGGGGGATGTAGTCCTGCATCAAACCCCTGGACTACATCTTTCCTCCCCTTACTCTGCCACACCATACAGTACTAATAACTCTATGATGCTATGAGCACATTTTAAATGTACAGTAAAGTCATGAGCGTTTAATATCACTCTTGGTAATTAACAACCTCAATATATTATCACCACATTGAAATGTCACAAGCAGTGACTGGTTTTTATCACAGTCTGGTTAATATATACAGAAGACTACAATGTGTAATCAGTGCAGTACATTGTTGTAACAATACTTCTTTTGCTTACTGTAGTTTGCAATGTTATTGATGATCGGTATAATTCATATTAGTCCTATATTCTTTTTTCCACAGCTGCAGTACAGAGGGAACACTGAAATACTGTAGTTAGGATTCAAGGGGTGCTGCTTTTGACTGTTTGTTCTTTTTACATAGACTTTCAGCTGTACGAAATAAACGGGACATTTTTTCAACTTCTCGCATTTGAAGCAGTAATTATTTGTATAAAATCACTGGTAATATGTTTAAATTTTAGCAATACAAGTATGTCATTGTCTTTCATCACCCCATCTTCTCCCTTTTATTAGGATTATTGTTGGTCAAATTCCAATTCTGTAGATAATTAGATAAATGGGTATTAATACGGTATGTGCTGATCAGCCCCATTTGTACTACTAAAGACCTCTTCCTGTGATGTGTGTTTTCTGTTAAAAGGTAATACACTTCAGTAACCACTAGAGAGCAATCTATTCCAGAAATTAGAATTAAAGCTAACGTTCCATTTGAACACTGCATGTTTTTTAAAAGCAGGTGGCTGAAAAGTTTATTTTGGTATTTTGAAAAATTGCTTTAACAGTGAGCATAGTTTATAATACTGGATTTTCTTAAGCAGAGTCAGTATAGCATACTGTAACTGTTTTTTTCTTAGCCTAAGTACCCTCTTATGTGCAGGTTCCTGGATACTTAAGAGTTAACTACAGCCAGTACATGAGAAGATAACATTCTTGCAACTGGATGGAATCTGAGATGAAGTTGAGGATGCTATAATACTGAGGGAGACTGTTGTCTCCATGTATACAAGATACTAAGTTAAGCGTCACTTTCCATCCTAGTTAACTTCAGCCAAATCAGTCATTCAGCTCACCAACAGCCTGCATACCATGCTGTCAATTGACTCGTTATGACATTTGTTTATCCAGTCTGCACTCCATTACTTGAACACAGCATAAATAATTTGGAATTCTAATGACAATGAATGTCAGAGAGACCACTTCTCATATCTTTAGTAACAATTACAGTGTATTGACTACAGTGAACATTACAATATTTTGAACTAGCCTTAAACCAACCATTTGCTTAAAACCAGTGTTCTGGAAACCAAATCCCATTCCAGTCCATATTTTTGTTCCAATAATTTCTTAAATAGATGCACCTGGTGTACATACAGTAGAATAAGATGTGGGTCCTGGAATTGGCCTCCCCTGTGAAAGTTCTAACATACTGTTGTGAAAAAACAGATTTTTATGGCAAAGCTCAGTAAAAATAATGGAGAACCATGGTAAAGTATGACAAATACAGGGAAGGGTTTTGAAATATAGTACATTATTTATGAAACAGCTACACACACACACACACACACACACACACACACACACACACACACACACACACACACACACACACACACACGCACCACACACACCCATCTCCAGTGCAATCTCTGTAAGGGAACACTCGGCAGATTGGAGCAGCCATTGTCCTTGAGTGATGAGAAGTAATAGAAATACAGAGGAAGGGCTGCTATACAATCCTGATGGATTGAAAACAGGCATCTAAGGATTGCAGTCTTTTGTGTTTTTTAAGACATCCTAATACTTGTTTTTGTTCCACTAGATCCCCATATTCAGATAGACATTGTCATTGCTTTTAAACTGGATATGTGGCTGACTTAACATTAATAAAACAATTTCAGGATGATGTAATGCCTTATTATGACATTGTCTAGTCAATGGAGATCAGGTTTGAAATCTGGGTATGAATCACGCTCAACTGTTCCAAGACATCCACATTGTTTTGCTTTGTTCTGGAATTAATAGTGTGTCCTTTTCTTTTGCACTGTGTTCCATTGAAAGGGAGACTTACTCTGGTCTAAGTTCATAAATCCAAAGAGACAGACAATAAAAGCCTCTTGTCAGTGGTGTTGTAAAGTACAGGTTACATTTAAAAATAAGAATACAGTACTAAATATTAACACTTAGTTTCTCTGAATGTGTGTTGTTTTTTCAACAAAACTAGGCATTCCGACTTGCACATACTGACAAATACATTTTTTCACATTAAGGGAACTGTAATAGAGATACTTCTATCTACTACTATCAGGCTATTTTAAGTCACAATACTCAGTAAACAACTAAAAGTCTGCAA
Source organism: Acipenser oxyrinchus oxyrinchus (assembly GCA_030684275.1). Taxonomy (NCBI): domain Eukaryota; kingdom Metazoa; phylum Chordata; class Actinopteri; order Acipenseriformes; family Acipenseridae; genus Acipenser; species Acipenser oxyrinchus. The sequence goes on along the minus strand of CM060256.1, from coordinate 26,586,732 downwards.
GGGTAGGGTAAAGACTGTATGTGAGGCCCGTTCTATCCCACACCTCAGACAGCCTCAGATCCACCTGGTTGATCATTCTGGTTGCTTTGCTCTCTCTTGGGGCTACAACAATAGACTTTTCCTCTTCAGGCTCCTTCATGTTTAGATGTCCACAAGTGAGGAACTGTACAGCACACTCACGGAACTGCAAGAGCGAGAGTGAATCTGTCAGTGCCCTATAAATAAAAATAGTATGACCTGAAATGCCAGAGCCTGTTAAAGTAAGTCAGAAATATCATCACTGTTATGCAAACAAATAACATGTCTTGTGTTTTATTGTGGGTTGTACAAATGCAGGACCAGAATACGCCTTCTGTCCCATATGTGATTAATACAGGTGGTGTATATTGGATGACCAGTCCTACTGTTTACTACAGGGCCCCGAAGTAGCTGTTTGCAATTTGCAAAATTTCTCCATCACTTAGTCATACATTAAAACATTTCTGGGTTCATGACACTACTTCATTCACAGAAGTATAGACAAGCATGAAACATGTATGTGGCCCAAAATAATGTTTGGTAACATCACTGCCAATCCATGCATTGTTTGTCTCATTAAATCAATATTCACTGTGAAACTTGTTGCTGTTTACAACTATACTGTTGTTTACTTAATACTGACGTTAAGCATCTGCTATTGTTTGTGCTGTGCTACTTTTATCATCAGTGAACAAGGAAATGACTTCCAGGATGTTTCAGCACATTTCCTGAGGCCTTTCCTATCACCTAAAACCTTCATCAGCTGATTGTAACAGCACTGTGAGGTGACACATAAAAGTGCTTCAGGGATTGAACTGTTTTGTTCATTGTAGTGTGTATTACATGGTTCCACTAGAGATTAAAATGGAAAGTTAACACTGTTAGAACTAAAAGAGCTTTTTCAAACAAAGGATCACAGTTGATGTTTTGAAGGTTGGTATAAAATGTCTAAAATATTCCCTTGTGGCATTCCTCACGGTTGTCTATGACAACCACCAGAGCAAAAACTATGTAAGGAAGCCAACTAACCAGGAATGCCACAGCCATAGCGAGGATAATAATCACTGCACATGCTTCCTCCTCAGGGCTTGGCTTCCCTCCCAGATGTTCAATTTTTACAAATCATACTGAGCTGTTGATAACTGTAATGTCCCTCTACTCACCATGCTGGATGGCTTTTAGATCTCTCAGTCTGGTTTTAGACAATATCATGCATGATGTACAGTATATTATTCCATTTTGATGAACTCTTCTTATAAATACTCTTTTTTTAGTAGCATTGTTTCTTGTTGCATACACAATTTGTTTTCTATAAGTGAAATATAGTTCAAAACCTTTTCAAAAATTTTAGAAATAATTGAACGTTTGAAATGTTATACTGTATCTGTACCAGTAGATGTGTATATATATATATATATATATATATATATATATATATATATATATATATATATATATATATATATATATATATATATATATAGTCAAATTATTATTTTTATTTTTTTAAATCATTGTAATTACATAACTACTTAGACTAATTACATAACTAAATTAGACTTTACTGACTAATTTAGTTTGGGTTACTCGGCTATAGCTATAGCTGAGATTATATTTTGTTACTTCCTTCTGATACAGGGTTGTTGGAAAAATGCAATACATACCTTGTGCAGGGAACAATAGGAGAAGACAATGCCGATGACAGGGATTATAAAGCAGAAGAGGATGTATGCTATCTGGTAGCTGTAGTTGCTCGAGGACCTCTTCTCCCATCCAATAGAGCAGGAGGTCTGGACCCCCTCTGGCCCATAGGAGCTCCAGCCAAGGAGGGGAGCCACGGTCCACAACAGGCAGAAGAACCAGATAAACGGCAGTCCCTGGTAACCCTTTCTCTGGTTCAGCTTGAGTGCTCCAATGGGCTGGCAGACAATGTTGTGCCTCTCATAGGCCAAGATAGTCAAGGTCCAGAGGGACACAATACCTGGAGGCAGTGTTCCAGATAAGCTGCTTACCTGCCGTTTTTTTACATATTGAAAAATCCGAAATACACACTAAATTTAAATTTAATGCAGAAAAATATGCATAGCAATTTTGCTGCATAGCTTGTCTGACTCCCGTAAAACTTCCACTAACAACTACATAACCCAGAATACAATGTCTTCAGTTACTAGGAAACTGTACACAAGAAAAACCAACCCAACAAACATTATCATATCTCTGGCTAGCCCTGTTGTCTTTCCAGCCAATCACAGTAAGAGTAAGAAAAATTCAAAGCTATACAGGTTGAAACGTAAACCCCCAAGTCCAGCTACAAATCCAACTGGAACCATCGTCAGAGGCAAGCGCTAAAAAAAGGTGCCTGTAATCTGAAACTAATAGTTTTATAACTTAGTAATGCTTTTCATTATTTACCTGTATGGTTTTATATTGAAGTGTTAACATGTTCACCAAATTTAAGAATTTAATGTTAAAATATAAGTAACATAATTGAGACGATAAAGAACCTTGTAGAACAGACGTGTAGTTGTACAGCAGTTCAAAGTAAAATTGAAGTTACAATGGAAGGCTCTTTTTTTAATGCCTACTCCATTACCATTAAAGATTGTGCAGTATTTATCGCGATTACTCATGACTTCAAAGTAATGTTGCATTTTACTCCCTGAAAATACATTTAACTCTCTCAGTGTTCAAATTAGAGGGAGACAAAACAAAATGAGGAATCCATGTGGTTTAAATATTCCAAGGGAATACACTCACAGCCATTGACACAAAAACAAGATGAATTTAGGAATTTAGGAATTTTAATTTAGCTATTCCCACAGAGTCCTGGAAAATGATACGTTTACCTTCATCAGGACCCTTGTCCATTTAGATCATTTCAATTACCGGTATTATACAGTAGACATTTGTTGAGATTAAGAACTACGTAATATCTCTGTCTGGTAGGAGCTACTACAGAAAACATGTTTCTGAATCAAGCTATTCATGCTCTGAACTGCAAAAGCCAGTAAAGTTTGATTAGGATTCACAGCTGATTTACAGCACTACCTTCAAATAACCAAATATCCAGAGTGTCTGGCTTCATATTAACAGACTAATAGTGCATTTTACATTTTTATAAATTTAAAAGAAAATGTGCTAGAATTTGTACAACCTTTTGAAGCTCATATATAATAAACTCTTTCAATAACCGCTATATGTATAATACTGAAAAATGGATTGGAATTAAATGTTTTTTAAAAGTACGCTTCAGTAGGAACTTATTTTTCTTTTTGTAGAAGTAATTTCCTAAGCAGAAATAGAAAATGGGATAAGCTCTTTGAGCATATACAATTAGTACTTAAGAAGACAAAATTGGAAATGAATGTGGCTTTGAATATATTTGCCATACAGGAACTAAAGAGATGGTCTATTGAGCACTACTGGGAAGTTAATAGAAGCTACTCTTATTAACCTAATTTAGCATAAGACAGGCCATTTTACTATGAACAATTTCATCACGTATTTTTTCGTTTTTATCCTGTACATCTTTTCAGGTGCAGGCCTTACTATTAAAAAGGCCAAATTGCTTATTTCTTTGTGTCTTATTTCTTCTTTTAATATAAAATACAAGCTCTAAAATACACTTTCTGGTGCTGTTTCTGTTTCTTAAAAACTGTTCAATACACAATTATCACTGATTGTCCTTTTTAGGCTTCCCAAATAAAAGCTAAAGAAAACAACCTTTTTAATTCTTACAGAGCCTTTTTATACTTAAATGTATGTGTTTACACTGAAGATACCAGGCAATGTGTTATCCATTCAAACTGTTGAAACTGCTCGGTTGGCTCAGTCAATTTATGGTGACTAATTTTGCTTTGAAAAGCCATTATACATAATTAATGTATGGCCAACAGCGAGAGAGAGAGAGAGAGAGAAAATTGCTTAGCAGGATTGGAAGAGACTAGTTATCTGTTTAAAGCAGAATAAGCCTTGCAAGCATGAATTAGGGGATGAAATTTCCTCAAGCCTGAATAACACTTTGGAAATCCTGTTAACATATTGTAAAGTTGTCATTTCAGCTGAAACTGCCCTTTGAATATCAACTATCAACACTTCAGCAGATACAATCTTCTAGGAAGGAAGTGAGAACCAGAAAGCCCTTGAGCTATGAATTGTGTGGAGATCTTATAGTCTCTTATCAGACAGGAATCAGGATGAGATAAGAGATTTTAACACATATTTTCTAAGCAGATAATTCTACAATAACCCATTTTGATAGATTTGGCCTAACTGAAAGAGCAATATTTTGAAATCTTAAAAAAAATATTAAAATGTGATAGACCATGGTACTGTATATAACAAACCCCCTTGATATGATTGAACAAGGAATTAGAAAGCAACTGTACACATGCTACCTTTTACTCCTTATCTCTTTCACATTGCTGCACTTACTATTTGAAATCCCAAATCCAACTTAGCATTGCCTGCTCTAGTATGTTTGGTCTTCCTTGGTAAACTACCTGTCAGTAATGCTAATCACAATTATATCACTTAGATTGGACACAAATAGATATGCATTTTTACAAAAAACTATTGTTCCCCCATATGAACTGCCAAGAGAGCTGCAATATTACATTTCATGCTGAATAATTAGCCCTGCACATCAAAGATTAAGTTTCCATACAGCAATCTAAAATGTCTTTTTTTCAGTAAGTTTGTTAAAATTACTGAAAAAATTAGCTGTAAAGTCTATTAATCTTATTTAACTATATATTTTGGAAAAAATATAGTATACAGTTCTTTATAATATACAAGTCAGTTAGCCTATAGGGATAGGGGCTCAATAAATACATTTGTATATCTTGAGAACAAAGCGCTTACCAAAGTAGCTGACAGCAAATCCCTGGAAGGTATAGAATTTCTCGCCCAAGAAGAAATAGCCATCGCAGTTGGTGGCTGGCACAATCAAGGAGCTGCAGACGGCAATCATCAAGTCGGAAAAGGACCGGATGAAGATGCTGATGGGAATGTGCAGATGTGGGTTCTTCAAGGTGACTGCAATGACCTGCACGTTATTAAATATGGAGAAGACTGTTAGAAGAACCTTGGTGTATTTTGGGGGCTGGAGCTGGGGCTCCTCCCTTTTGTCCGTCACCCTAAAATTACCTGTCAGTCACCCTATTTAAACTCTAGCCAACTTCCTAATTCTTGTCTTGCTTTCAGTTTCATCCATCCTACCTTCCTCCTCCACTTTGCTCCGTCTCCTCTTCAACGGTCTCTGGGGGCAAGTGAAGCTCACTTCCCAGACTTAGAGGCCGACAGCATCATCTCGCCTTCTGAGAGGAAAGTTCCCACTGGACAGAGGGGACCCCCGGCCAAAACATTTCTAACTACATGTCTTTTTACATTCTCCTGCTTAACTCTATTCATTTGCACCCGTGCCAGTCTCCCCCTTTGGAGAGCAAAGCTTGCTCCCAACTTTTGAGCTAGTCATTGACTCAACTTATCGATGGTGGCTCTTACAGCTGGGGGAGGGAGACCCCTGGCCCTCTTTATGTGTTTATTTCTTTATTCTCTTTTCCAGCACTTTTGTTCTCCCTGCAAAGATCACGAGGCTCTCCATGTGGCCTTGGAGCATCAGCCGAGTCTGACGTCTCTCAATTTAGACGTATCAGTAAGCCAGGGAGTCCTTAGTTCGTCCTCTATCCTTCTAGTTTCCCATTGGGAGAAGTTACCTCGCTTCCCGGCCTTGGAGGTCGATCATTTTGGCCTCATCTCAGCGATGGCTGTTCTCCAAGTAATCAAGGGGAAACCCCTATTCTGTTGCTAAAGTCACAAGCACTTAGTCTCTTTATTCTAGTAATCCCTTTAATCAGACCTGGCTCCCGCCTCGTGAAATGAACATGAGTGCGACCAGAACACTGTTTCCTGACCTAGCTCTTATCTGGAACCAACTCCCCAGTAATGTTGCTGAAGCTGACACCCTGGGATCCTTCAAGAAGAGATTCTGGGATCAATAAGCTACTAACAACCAAACGAGCAAGATGGGCTGAATGGCCTCCTCTCATTTGTAAACTTTCTTATGTTCTTATGTTCTTATGTCTCCTTCCCTCTGTCATCCTGTCCTAACACATGTGATACTAATATTAAACTTTCTATTAGACTTGTTCTCAAGTTATTTTTTTTAATTGATTTTCATGATTTGTTTTGTTTAATGTTAAAGTGGAACAACTTCAACAAAGCTTTAGCAAAGCAGTAGATGAAGCTGCCACTCTTAGTACAGTATAACAGAGCCGGTGCATATAAAACGAGAAAAGACTCATTTACAATATTGCTTTCCTGCTTCAGAGCTGCCAGATTTTTTTTTTTTTTTTGTACTAAAACTATTGACCTGATGGTATGTATTTCAAGGACATAGAACAATTGGAACAAAGTGTGTCTCAAGTGAAATGACTTCCTGTCCTGAGTAAAGGGGGTAGGGAGACTGCTGTGTGTGAGCCAGTATGGGGAGAGCAGTAAATATTGTGCGGAAATACAACTATTAACTAACACCAGCTACAGTTTGAGCTACAGTATCCATCAAGTGTTTTAAATTGTCAGATTTTTATGTTTTTGAAAGAAAAAAAAAAACCCAATGCACTCCATTACATTGAACGTACAGTAAGTTACTGTATAATATAAGACATAAATATGGTTTTGGAGGACAAATAGTCAATATATAATAATAAAGTAAAAAATAGCAATAAGTAGCTATAAATCACAAGTATTACTAACTTCAGTAAGTCTTATATTATTTCATTCCTGTCACATTTTCTGCTTTTTGCTTTTAAGTTTCAATGTGTGACTTTCGTGGCACCTTTTTGTGGAACTCACTTTATTACTTGTTTCAGTGGTGCCTGGATTATTGCTCTCGCTCTGTTTGTAGCACACAAACACTCAACACATAAAACTATTCTTTTCTAACAGGAAAAACAACAATTATGACTATAAAACATATAAGGATAGAGACTAAGTGCTATAAGGATAGCTGCACCATAATTATAATTGAATTCTAAGGTGAGTGTTAGAAGCATGAACAAAAACTATTTCCTACTCAAACAAATATTTTTGCAGCGAAGGTTGGCCTCATTTTGTCTCTGAAAGTAAAAATAAAATTATTATAAAAAACCAACAAGAACCCACTTATAAAGGTTCACTGTGGTATAGCAAAACCATTATATAGGACAACTCAGGTGGAAATAGACGCAGTTAAATTACGTTTCTGATGGGCATAAATAGTGCGCTCTGACCAATGTTATTTTCTTGTTTTACTGCCCTATTCAATCAAACTTACAGTCAAATGTTAATGTTATGAATATGAATTAAGCTGCTGCTAACTGCACTTATAGCATTATATATCCCCACATGTTGCTACAACTGTTTAAATAATGTACCTTTATTTTATTTTTTCATTGTCAACACCCTGACAATATTTTGCACATAACTTTAAAATCAGTTTCAAAGCTCTTTTCAAAATGACAACTCTAGTGCACTGGGGTTTGAGAACTGTCCTCTAAATCACTGCAGGAAGAGAGATAAAAAATTAAAAAAAAACATAACAAGTGCTCTGGCTTTTCTGTTCCATAGCACATCATGGATCGTTATTGCTATGTTACCTGTTTGACAATGTGGGCAATCATCCTTACACTATCAGTGCACTAGAATGGCCATTTTGAAAAGAACTCTGAAACATACTTTAAAGTTCTAAGTCTAAAAAGTTGTCAGGTTAACAATAAAAAGAAAAATTACAGGTACATTATTTAAACAGTTACAGCCACACGTGGGGATGTATAACGCTATATTTTTTAAACCCCACTACTTGCTCTCTAAGTTGTTTCTTGTTCATGGTTTTATAACTACATGAGAACTGTCCCAATAAGACTTCAAAGAAATAAATAAACAAAGCAAAGCATCAAAATATTCGATTTTTTCCAAAAGCAAATACTTGGTCAAGCCCATGACAAAGCAAAAAAAAAATATTTTGAGACATGGGAGCATCTTGACAGTGCACTTTTACAAATGTGCAAGGAAATCCTGCCATTCCCTGTGTTCTAGGACCCACTCAGGTTTGTTTAAACAGAAAACAGGCACTTTCGGGTACTTTTCCTGTCCGTTGAGAGTTTTGACCATTGAGGGTCGAAAGTGCTTTGGTTCTTTGGCACAGGAAAACAAGCGGGCTGGGAGGATGTTAAAAAGCAGGGGGAAGCAGAGCTGGTGTACTCAGTACTAAGATCCACCCTATGAAGAGCCAGCTCAGCAGCAATACGCATCTTAGCAACCTGTGGAACTTACCTCAACCATGGGCAAAACCAGCCTTCAAACTTCTTTCTTTTTGTTATTTATGATATGGCATTGCAGCTATTCATTATTATCCTCCTCCAGACAAGGGGTAAGTTCAAATTATTTTTGCACATTTTAAGAAAACAAATTATCTTAAAGCAGAAGAAAAAAAAAACGGGGCTTTAACAGTTTAATCAAAGGCAGTTCCCAGCAGATGCAATTAGAGTTCCTCCTTTATCCTGTTTATGTTGGAGCAAATAAGTACTGGTGCTGTACAAGTACTGCCTTGCTTGGTATCAGCATGGAAATGTACAGTAGCAGTTTTTTCAGAGTATTTAAAACATATTGATCAAATTTGCTAAATAAGTTTCTGCGTGGAGAAAATTTATGTTAGTCATGTAGAACTGGTGAATTGTTTCATATAACATAAGCATTGTTTTCCCCTTGCATAAACTTCTTACAGGTGAAAACAGATAGAAAATGAGGTTAATTATCTTTTAAATATATTAAATTACAAAACTATTGCATGTGGTAAACCTAACCCTGTAAATGCCTGCCATTGTCAATTCATATTAAGTGAAATGCTTTAAGAAAGAAACAAATTCATAATATACCAATATGCAGGTACTTCATTTTTTGTAAACCTGTGATTGATGAAAACAAATTGGATTCTGAGGTGACCAGATAAAGGAGTACTTGCACACATGAAAGGGCAAAAGTGTATGGTGCTGGTAATCCTGTATATTTAATGCTCTGTTTCTTCCATTAACAGAACAGATGTGACAAGAAAACTCTTGTCAATGTTAAAACTGTATGCCAGTCATGTACCGTCTCTAAAGAAGTGGACTGTCTTGCTGGTTACCTCAAGAAGACACAAGGAATTGGGAACCGAGACTGTAGGTAAGACTATCAACACCAGTTTGGGTGGGGAATGGAGTAACAGGCCCCTATTGTAAAATAAACATTTCAAGTAATCTCTTATTAGGAGTAGTACAAAGCAGGGATAGCACAGAGTACTGTAAACAGCAGTGTTGTGAAATCCCTCCATTGCTAAAATCGACATTCCTCAAGCCTGGGTGCATGGGAGATCTTCAGTCACAAACAGAATTTTCCTGTAATTGTGTATGAAAGCTTGCGTCATACATAGGAGTCGAATTTTTCTTTTTTAAATATACTTATAACTTTAAAAATGTATTTCAAAGAGCTTTTAAGTTATAAGTGTAAAACATTCTCAAGGTGTTAATGAAAATCAAAAATAAAATACAGGTATTATTATTATTTAGAAGACGCCTTTATCCAAAGCGACTTGGGCATGTGAACTATGCATCAGCTGCAGAGTCACTTACAATTACGTCTTACCTGAAAGACAGAGCACAAGTAGGTTAAGTGACTTGCTTAGGGTCACACAATGAGTCAGTGGCAGAGGTGGGATTTGAACCAGGGACCGTCTGGTTATAAGCCCTTTTCTTTAACCACTGGACCACACATCAGTTGTAGTAACACATGGGGACGGATAACACCATATTTTTCGGAACCCCGCTACTTAGCCTTTAATACTGACACCATTCAAATCAATTAAAAAAGCTGATCCCTCAGGTTGTATGTGTTATTACAGAAAGAAATACACCAAAGAAGCTCAGTTGCACTGTTAAAGGTGTTAGTTGCCATATAATAGTAGTTTTATAAGAATTTCAGTGAATTTCGGTGGTATTAAGATATGTCACTGTTAGGATCAGTGGGATACACCCATACTGTTTTATTGTAAGAATTGTTATATACCTACAGCAAAAGCCTACCTACACCTTAACCAGCTAATTTCAAAGCAGGCGCTTTGAATGACAGGCACTGTAGCTGGCAAATGAAACTGCAGTCGGTGCAGGTTTGATGATTGACAGTCATTTAAACAAATGAGAGCATTTTAGCGCTGCTTCAGGATGAAATGATTGACAGTAAAACTACAGTAGCCACTGAGTTGACTGACAGCAAGTATTAAAACTACACAAACTAGACATGATTTCTAAATTATAATTTTTGGTAAGAAAAAAAATAGCGAGTGATTTTACCAATGTTTATCTATTATAAATTTATTTCAGTCAAACTCATATTTTTTGGGGAATTCAACATTTAACGAGCTTTACAGATTAAAATCGTAAAGTAGCAAGTCTATATATATATATATATATATATATATATATATATATATATATATATATATATATATATATATATATATATAAGATTGACGTATACATTTCCACTGTTGGCAGTGCCCTTTTTATATCTCAAAGAAAGTACAGAATAAAACCTGACAATCAGAACCCCCAAATGTTGAGCAAGCAACTAAACTGTAATTGTTTTGATAATGTGTTTCAATGCATTATCACAATTCCATTTTTGTTCTAATGTATTTATCATCTATGTTGGGCTATTCGTGTGTTTCTAGGTATATATTTACAATGCAGAACTTCAGCCTTTCCCTCCCTGGGTGCAGTCATGTGTGTGCTAAGGAGTTCCTGGATCCGCATTGCTGTCCTGGATACTGGGGATCAGACTGCATGGGTAAGTGTCCCAAGTGGTTTTACAGGGGGAAGGACCATGCAAGCAAGCAAGCAAGCAATATTTATTTTATATAGCGCCTTTCATAGTGGACCACCATCACAAAGCGTGAGAAACAATACATAATACATTAAACAGTGAAAATAATGAAATACAATGAAATACACAGCATAGTACATTAAATACAAGGCTAGTATGTGGGTTCTAAACATTGTGGATGCATGTGTCATAAAGATACAGTGAAAAATCTGAAATAGCAAGTTAGACAACAGCTAATAACTGATATCAGGCTTAAAGAGCATGGAAAGCAAGAGAGAACAAGTGGGTCTTGAGAGTTGATTTGAAGTGAGCGACTGTGGGAGCTTCACGCACTAAAGCTGGGAGAGAATTCCAGAGAGTCGGAGCCATGAAGCTAAAAGTGCTCTCTCCGAGTGTGGTGCACTTTTGCTTGGGTATAACAAGCAAGCCAGAGTCAGAGGACCTCAGCTTGCGGGCAGGGGACATAGCGGGTCAGCAGGTTGGAGAGATACTCTGGACCTGTGTGATGGAGGGCCTTGTAGGCAAGCAGGAGAATTTTGAAAGTAATCCTGAACTTAACAGGTAGCCAGTGCAGTTGGGCAAGGCAGGATGGGGGAGGGGTGATGTGAGCACGTTTTTTACATCTAGTAAGGATCCTGGCAGCGGCGTTCTGAACCAGTTGCAATCGGTTTATGGTGCATGACGGAAGACCACCATAGAGAGAGTTGCAGTAGTCAAGTCGAGAGGAGATGAATGCATGACAGAGTATATTTGCATCTGGGAGGGAAAGGTAGGGCCTTTGGGATGTTACGGAGGTGATAGAAGGAAGATTTGACCACCGAGGAGATTTGGGCATCAAGGGAGAGGTTACTATCCAGAAGTAGACCAAGGCTTCGTACAGTGGGGGAAGGCAACAGCAGTTTCTGAGGTTCAGGGCGGTAATATTGAGATTCTTAAGTTGAGTTTTCGATCCTACTAGAAGCAGTTCAGATTTGTTTGTGTTGAGCTGAAGAAAATTGGCAGACATCCAGGCCTCAATGTCTTGGATGCAAGCTGAGAGCCGGACCATGGCAGAGGGACATCCAGGGTCGAGCTTTAGGTAGAGCTGGGTGTCATCTGCATAGGAGTGAAACATGAGGCTGTGTTGGCAGATGAGGTGACCCAAGGGAAGCATGTAGATGTTGATGAGACGAGGCTCAAGAACAGTCCCTTGAGGGACACCGCAGGTGATCGGGTTTGCATCACCACCGCTTCCATCATAGAAGACAGACTGCATGCATGCATGCATCCAGATAGGTAAGAGGACAGCCAGGAGAGACAGGTTCCAGAGATCCCAGCATACTTCTGAAGGTGGTCAAGAAGAATGCTATGATCTGTGGTATCAAAAGCAGCTGTGAGGTCAAGGAGGACAAGGACAGAGGGAGCAGCAGCATTAGCATTAAGCAGAAGATCATTTACAATCCGGAGCAGAGCAGTTTTGGTACTGTGATGCAGACGGAAGCCAGACTGCAGAAATTCAAGCAGGCATCTCTGTGCAACAGTATTATCTTTGATTTAAGTTGCAGTGAGTAAACTATGAGTGTGCTTTATTGGATCAAGTGCAGTATGTGGAACCTGCAAGTACTTTACAATCAAAGTGCAGTAAATTTGTAAAAAGTGATTAGACTGCAGTTAGAATATACAGTACTATACTTTGATTGCAAATTTGATGAGATACAGCAAATAAACGTTTTACAGATCACAGATTGAAAAGATTTCATTGTGTCACTTGGTTTAAAAAGCCAACAACTGGAACAATAGCTGTGTCCCACAACTGTGGTATAATTGAGTTAAGAAACATTTTGTAAAAAGTTGATGGTCTGCTGAGATTTTCAAATGTTAGCTTTCACGAAAGACCTATACTGTTCGCTGCGTTATTTTAATAATGAACACTTGTGACAGATTTTTTTAAAAGGATGTATGTCCTACAAATCTTAGTTTGAGCACACTTCCTTCCTCAGCAGCAGAAAACTGTAGCAGCACTTCACCTCCAGGAATGTGCTGACAGATTTGATGCATAGGGGTAACATCCACTGCTCCCTTAAAAGATAAACTTGTAGCACACCAATTGTCAAGAGATGATCTCTGTGAAAATAAAAGGGTAATTGAACAGGTTGTGTTTATTATTTAAAATGTCTACAGTGATTAATGGAGTTGAGTGTTAAATGTGAAGGAATTGGAATGCATGCTGCACAGTGGTCCTGATAGCATAGCATAATGGTACTGCAATGTAAAATATTTAAATGCTGCCATAATGGAACCATTCTACCAAAGGTCCATACCCTTGACATGTGCACAAAAGTTAAAATAAACTTGCACTGTCACTGTCCATCATGTGACTGCTCATTGAGTATACACAAGCATTAACTTTCCATTGCTGTTCATCATTGATCAAGCACACAGAAACAAAGTGTTCTTGAGCTCAAAGAACTGTGATATGCAGTTCTTGGTTTTGTGTGCTTGCTCAGACAAACTTTGCAAACGGAATTCAGTGTTCTGGAAAGTTTAATCTACAGGAAGTTATCTGATGATCACCCAACAAACACATCCAAGGCAGCATTGGAAGACGGGAAGTTGGTAATTGGACACACTATAGTTTGTGAATGTGTTGCACCGCTGATAAGAGGGTTGTCCTAAGAAGAAAAAAGCGACAAGAAAGAAAAGTGAAGAGTGACCCCTTAGACCTGAGATCGCTTGTGTCAGCGGTTCACCAAGTTTTTATACTTCCCTTCGGTTATGGGTTTTTAAGTGAATAGGAAAATGGGAAAGTGATTTATTATATATGGGATTTTGGTGTCACCAGTTAGAAAATACATAGCAATTATATCAAAAATACTGTAGTAAAACTTTCTTTATGCTTGACATTGTGTTTCTATTTTGCCTAAGTACAAAAAGACTATATTCTTTGGATCTGTAGGATGTGGTTGAATTCGTACCTGTTATATTTGTAGATGTAATATCATAAGAAAGCAGATCCTTTCTTGTATATTTGTATACAGAGTGCCCGGGTGGAGCTGCGACTCCCTGCAGTAACCGAGGGAATTGTTCTGAAGGTGTGGCAGGCAATGGTACATGCTCTTGTTCGGTGAGCCCTGTTTAATTCATTACTAACACAATTCAATACAATGTATTTTTTTCTTTTTTAGTAAGTTATTATATTTCATGAAATGTAGCTGTTGGTCACAGGAAACTTTTAAAATGTGTCAGGGCCTCTAAACTTTTATCCTAATCTTCAATCCTTTTTCAACTCTGCAGGCAGGGTTTGGAGGTACTGCATGTGAAAGGTGTGCTGAAGAGAATGTCTATGGGTCTGACTGCAATTCAGGTGAGGTACTAACACCAATTTAACATGAATAAAGCAGTGATTCTTGCTTCATAACTATAATTCCAGACATACTGCTTTGTATATCCTGTAAGAAGTAGATAGCTTTGCTATATTCAAGCAACACATATACTTGACTTACACTGTAAAAGAGATATTTTTAGCCTGGCTTAGTCATACCCTTTTGTTGAAAATTCAAGTCATAGTATACCATAGTATTATAGTATCTCCTGTAGAGTACACTGTTGATAAATCGAATATATATATTTGTGTTTTTTCTCTAGTTTGTGAGTGTTTGCATGGACTGTGCAACAGCGGTATCACTGGTGATGGGAAATGCACCTGTTTTTCAGGATACAGGGGACCAAAATGCGATCAGTGTAAGCTTTGTCGCTGACATTTTTTTTTACAGTTCTCATAAAATTTATGTAATTTATATTGACATGCATTTACTGTTTTTCATTACAGCAGACAATTCTTCAGTACATTTTTATTTTTAAAGTATAGTGCTGTAAGTCTCAACTCACTGGTTGTATCACCAGTATTTGCACACAAATCAATACTATCTGCAAAGGTAATGGGGGCAGGTATTATCTTTATAGATCCTCTTTACAGTACTCAAGAATCGTTTTAAACTTATATTTGTGAGGAAAGACAGCCCTCGACATATGAAAGGTTACTCCCTAATTAATAATCAGTAGCCTACAATCTAGTTGCTTGTCGTGGTGTGCATGTCATTCTCACCCTGCTGGCTCCTCCATCTCTGCCCTCGGTCTTGCCTAATGACTGGTCAGTTGCCCCCTTACCAAAGTAAAGTTTTCATGTATCATGCACAATCTAGTCTATGATTCATTCTCACTCAGTTTTTGGAGCTGTCCTTAACTATAAAAAAAGATGTGTGCACTACAACTCAATGTTTTAGTTTCTGTCTACAAGATAGCAGTTCAATATTTTTTTTTCACTTGGTGTATATGCAGCCCCTTGACCTCCTCAAATTGGAACTGTGTTTTTCAGCTGTTGCCTAGCAGCATTGCAGTGAGTTGTCAATATCAATAGTTTTACTGGTTTGCAGCCACTCTTTAACAATAAAAGGTGACATACCATGCCAGACTGAAGCTTAACCATAGAGATGAAGCTAAATATTATGATAATCTAGAACAAAACTTTGCCATGATCAACAGAAGACCCTTGCCTGGCTCAGCTTGCCATCATTTTCAGAATATATCCCAGTGTATAATTTGCATAACTGAACAAGCTTCAGTTACTGTACATCCCTTGTATAACACGCACCTCCAACTCTTGTATACTTCCCAACCAAAAATACCATAATGTACCATATAGAAGAGTACTATCACCTGCTCAACCTGACAGAACATACAGAAACTGGACCAGGTTATATTCATGAAATGACCATACTAGAGCAACATTAGGCTGCTTAAAAGCCATCAATATAGTGAGAACTTTAAGATTACAATAATATTATGATAGCTAATGCTTTATTCAGAATCTGGTTTACAAGAAGAAATAAAACACACAGCTGCAAAGGACCCAACAACAATGCTGAAGTGTTTTTTTTTCTCTTTAGCCATTCCTGAATGTGCAGCCCTGGAGTGTCCTGACAATGCCCGGTGTATTGAAGATGCAGTAAGCGGCAAGCTGGTGTGTAAATGCTTGCCTGATCATGAGGCAGATGGAAAAAACTGTAAATGTGAGTATTCTAGTCTAGAAGTATGACTTTGTCTAAGGCATAGCTAATCATCAGTTGACAATAGAAAGTAATTTAAGTAACTATAGTACATAAAATAAACATGTTATATGTGTTACTACACCATCTAATTTAAGTTTAATATGAAAGTAAAATCACATCTAGTTCTAAGATATTTCTTGCTTTGTTCACAAACATTTTACGGCTATTTTAGCAGAAAATGTATTTACTTTTTTTTTTATCTTTTGTCTTTTTCAGCCATTAATCCGTGCCTGAAACAGGTCTGTCACCAAAATGCCAACTGTGCCCATCTTGGTCCAAATCAACACCAGTGTACGTGCCACGAAGGTTACCAAGGTGATGGGCAGGTCTGCATGCCAGTGGATCCATGCCAAATCAGTTTTGGAAACTGCCCTCCAGAATCCTCAGTTTGCATTTATGACGGCCCTGGAAAGGTTTGTTTCTGACCACTGCTATAAACTCGAAAATATATTTTATGTTGCCTATGAATCTATTGGATATGCTGTATTTACAGAATTGTATGCAAGTATTGTGGATCTTTCTTGAAAGGGCACTTTGTTGCGTCGCGTGGGTTTATTCACAGAGAATTGTTTTGGACTTTCAATGCAAGGTAATGATGTGGTAATTTTAACAACACATCACCCTAGGTATCCATTGACGTTTAGGTTTCCTCAGATGTGAAAATATAGAAAGATAACCAGGTTACGAATTGCCTTCAGCAACTAGAATATAAAGAAGTTTGAATAATAACATGTTGACAGTATATTGTGATGAAGTTCTAAAATGAAACATTCCATTACCATTCTCCACAGTTTTCTGTTTAATTGCATCCTTTTTAATTAACTTGGCTCAAGTGACTAATTTGGATGTTGCCTCTCCATAACTCTCTAGTAGTAGTAGAGTTCAAATGTTGATATACATGTGCATTTTTCCTCCAGTCTCACTGTCAATGCAAAGAGGGTTTTGAGAATCTGGTCCCAGGAATTGGATGCAGTCTTACTGACATTTGCAAGACGAACAACCCCTGCAGTAAAAACGCAAACTGCTCAACCATTGATCCAGGAACAACTGAGTAAGTCAACTACAGGCCATCCTTAGCGAGGTGGGGTACACCCCGCCCCTGTGTGTTTGTGTTATTTTATATTTGTTTATTATTATTTATGTATTATATAGGACGGCAAAAAGCCCTTATTATTGTTTAAACACAAGGTGCGGAAATGCCGTCCTCCATTATGTGTTATATTATTGTTTTGTGTGATTAAGTACCTCTCGTGAGAATGCGTGACTGTCGGCTAGTAATTATTGAATTAGCTGACAGTCATGCATGCTTAGTAAATTCGTGCAGACTATGTCCGAGGGCTTAATATGATAATTAATAGCCAGTTAATCCCTCGGCCATAATATAAAAGACCTGCAGCTTTGGCTGCACAAGAGGAGTGTGTACAGGTGGAACGGGTAGTGAAAACTATTACTACAGGATATAACAATTGCTACTTATGCTGGTTTTGCAACCAGCATGCTACTTGTTACTTTTTGTGTTCCGTGTTTGTTTATTTTGGGCCATGTGCCGTTTATTTTGTGTTTGTTTAAAAGTTTTTTTTTATTTTTATTTTGTTAAATAAAAGCTGAGTGCCATTTTGTCTTAGTTACACCCCTCAATTGCCTGTGTTGTGGTTTCATTTCCTGGTCTGACGTCACCCCTACAGCCATCCTTGTGTTGTGGTTTCATTTCCTGGTCTGACGTCACCCCTACAGCCATCCTTGTGTTGTGGTTTCATTTCCTGGTCTGACGTCACCCCTACAGCCATCCTTGTGTTGTGGTTTCATTTCCTGGTCTGACGTCACCCCTACAGCCATCCTTGTGTTGTAGTTTCATTTCCTGATCTGACGTCACCCCTACAGCCATCCTTGTCACACAGTTTGTGAGAGCCAAACTACAAAGTCCAGATTAATACTCAGTTGTCTCTGGACCCATGCTATCTCTCTTTGTGCCTCCATCCCAACCCAGTGCTGGTAGTTGTATGATTAAGGCTTCTGTTTTTCAGTTTTTATTCATTTCATTTTTCAATGCTTATTTTTAGCTATTTTCGTGATACCCCAAAATTTTTTTCTTTTTTTTGGGGGCTTTCGCTTTTTATATGCTGTATAAAATGTTATGTATAGTAATTCAACAGTACTTGCACACTTAAGTTGTACCTTCTTTCCTTTGCTGTCTTCCTCAACAAAATCCTTATGCTCACGGGCAAATTCTTCTGGGGTTTTTGTGTTTTTACATTTCGCCACAATTTGCAATTTTTTTCAATCCTCCCATCTAATTGTAATATAGCTTTAAATCCCGCAAACAACTCTCCGTTCCTTCTATAGTAATTGTAATCTCGTTTTAAATCTTGTTTTAAATCTCACAAGCTGAGTGGGGTGGGTTTAAAGTATTCAGATCGAATCAATGATAGGTACGTCAGGAAGGAGGGACGTTGCTGAACTGCAGTGGAAAAGGTAGTTTGTTTTTGGTTTTGTGTAGTAGGCTTATTTTTTTTAAACGGAAAAGGGGTGAAATCATTATGAATTGAGTAACCATTTCCAGTGTTTTTCACCTGTGGATTGGCTATAAACCGATTTCATTTTTTTTGGATCAGGGGGTTTTATCAGTTATTATCAGTTTAAACCAAAAATCAGAAGTTCTATGTAGATGCACATCCATCCCATAAAATATAAAGAAACAGGCAGATCAGAATCACCTCACAATTCGGCAGGGTGTTTTTTGGGTTCATACTATATAGTCATTTTAAAATCCACCCACGTCTGAAGTGTTGCTTAAATAATATATTGTTAGATATAAAAACAGATCAAACCATTTTTCAGTTATGTTGGTTTATCCACCTTGTATAGAGAAATCCCTTTTGCTCTTTTATTTACAGATGTACATGCAATAAGGGGTATGCGGGCAATGGTAAAATTTGCTATGGAAGCATCATTGAGAGACTAAGAGAGCTGAACACAGAACCAGGGGGAAAATGGACAGGGCAGCTGTCCAGTGCAATAACATTATTTGGTATGTGCAACACAGCTTTATCTAAGGCTGCAGAAATTCATACTTAAGTATGAACTCAAAATGGGAAGTATTAGTTAATCAAATTCCACATATTAAATCATAACCTGTATCTTTATTATAACTCTAATGTACCTGTATTCGAGATTTTAATGCAGTGTAATACCAACCTAAACTTTGAGAATTTGGATCCATATACTATGCAATATTATTTCAGATCAAGCACTACTTCCATGAATATTTTGTATTAATTTCATATATATTATAAGTCTCCAGCAGGTGGTGTTGGTGTGTATACTGAGAGAATCCCATTTTCCCCAGATGTGCAGATGTTTTCGTGTTTTGCGTGTCCTACTAACCAGTTGCCACTCTTTTCAGATTCTTCCTTATCCTGGCCATTAAAATCACTTGGACCTTTCACCATATTTGTCCCCATAAACAAGGGATTCAAGGGAACTTCAGTAAGTTGTGGGGGAGGGGTGGGGGGGGAATATTTAGGTGTATATTAAACACATCTGTATTGTGAATGTGGGTATGTTAAACTTGTCATGTATGCCTATACAATGACAATCAATTGTCTGTCTGCTTTTGTTTTCTGCAGATGAAGTCTCTGATGGACAATCAGCTAAATGCTCAGTACCTCTCAAAGCTGCATGTGATTGCTGGAGAGCTGAATATAGAGACGCTGAAGAAGAGTGATATCTACTACACCCTGACTGGGAAGTCTGGGGAAACAGTCTTCAGTACTGAAGTAAGAACATTTATCACCTCACCTTCTGGTTGGTCTACAACTACTTGGCGATCCTATTCAGGGTCGTAACCAGAGCTGACATTCTACTGAGGTCAAACTTAGGTTTCAAGCTATAGCTGGCAGTATTTACAATACAGTTTTACATTTCCATAGAGCCTGTGTGCTTGAATGATAGATATGAAATCTGATAAAAGCTATTGAATTCCCTAATATTCTGAGAAATATAATTCCATAGATGGGGGGCATAGTAACTGAAAAGCTCTGGTACCATATAATATAACATACATACACTCCTGTATATGTTATTCTGAAAGCTGTTTCAAAATATAGAGCACAAAACCCACACGACGTAATATATAACACAGCCTTCCAGTTATAAAATAGAGATAATGTAAGTGCAGTGTTTTTTAAGTACATTTCAGCATGCTAACAACTTGATTCCATCAAGTCTCCTCAAAGTACAGCAACTCGATGTACAGAAGTTATTAACCAAAAAAGGCAGTTAACCTTTAATAAAACTTTTTTTTAGTAACACTAATAATAATATATTTGATTTATATAGCAACTTAAATTTTGTGATGCACCTTGAGATGCACGCATATAAAAACAAAGGTTAAATGAAATACAGAAGAAAACAACAAAGTCCAAAACTAACTACAAAATGAAACAGTATAATTTATAAGAGTGAGAAAATACCTTCTGTTCTGGCTTCACCTTCATTTTCTTCCCTAAATCACAAAGCTGCCCTGCCACCTTACTATAAGAAAACACAGATACATTATTAAGATGGATGTACATTAAGATATGTATATAGACTTGCCTAAATCAGCATGTTTCCTTTTGTACCTTTTGTTTTAGCTACACTAGAACTTTAGTTTTCAGGTATCATCCGAAAGACTGAGCACGAACTGGAAAGCAAGTGCCTGAGTCAGGATTTGAACAGGGAAACGCCTGGATGCAAGAGTTTTTTTTAACCACTGGACCACGCAGCCTCGTCTTCTATTGTTAAAAAAAAAAAAAAAAATGCAATATGGTACTGCAACTGGCCATACTGAACACATTCCAAGACTGGTTGTGAGTCTAATTTGATTTTAAAAGCGCAGCCCACTCCCCATAATATAATAATATAGAAGTAATAATTATTTATTTAAATTGTTTAAAATAGCAGTTGTCTGATAAGATAAATAAACACATAACATAAATCCACAACATTGAAATCAGTCTATATAGCCTCGTCGGCACGGCACAACAGGCATATGAAAAATACAATGACCTTTACTTTTTAAACATTGCCCTACTGACTTGGACTTATAGTTACTTAGTCAATACAATAAAATAACCGCCACTTCATTACTGCTCGCCACCAAAATATGAACGTTCTCATTGGATGCTTGCGTGCTCGGCTGATCCAATCACCAATTGAAATCAATGCTTTTTTTCAATGCTGTTTTGACTGCTTGGTATTTACTATTCAACCTCAAAATCTATGTTACATGGCAAACCAACAGAGAAAATTAAGGAGTCTGTATGTACTTTACCAGAATTCTTACATGAACATCAGCATTTATGATACAAAAAAAACAATGAGGACACGACCTCTGTGTCCTCATAGCTAGTTATGGCCATGATCCTATTGATCAATAATCCTAGTCTAGACACCCTAATTAGTCTTCAGGACTAGGCTGTATTTATATTGTGCATTGAATTGAGACAACCAACAGATTACACTCTCTACATTCCCCGCAGTGGCCCCATGGATAGCAGCCCTTTCTCAAGACCCCATTCTGAGGAAGGAAGCAGAGGAAACTTGCTGTACTCTGCTGTGGGGCCAGATTCCTTCCTGTGTGCAATTGTTTTAAAAAATAAAAGGAAAAAGAAAACAGATTAATAGTTTTGGTTTGTTAACAATGGCAATATACCTTCTTACCAACCTAGCCAATCCCCCCTCATGATTTCCACTTCTATCAAAAAACACTATATATCAGTCTAAACTGTGGCTTGATGCAAATTGTATCAAATTAGTATCTGGATTCTAGGTTCAGGCTGAATCTTTATAAGTTTTTTAGGTTTTAGGATTCAGACTCTTGCTTCCTGCACATTTACATATTTTCCTGATTACTGTGCAGAATTCCGAGGGCTTGAGCATCACAGTGTTTAGATCATTAAACGAAAGAAAGATTGAGCCCTTGTTTAGTCATACACTAAGTTGTCATGGTTGACATTTCTGTGAAAGATCAAGTAATTAAGTTGCCTGGATAATCTTGTGACCTGGCGTTTGGTTTTTCTTTTAAGGACCAGCAGGTAAAAATCAGGATTCATGGGAGCAAGAAGAAAGGGAATATTTTGCAAGGGGATATTGTCGCATCCAATGGGCTGATTCACATTGTCAACAAGCTCATGGACAATGTGGAACCCACTGTGGAGAGTGAAAAGGAGGTAAGCCAGCCAGCTACATTATTTATTTTCAAATTACCTTGTTTCCTTTTAGAAATACAACTGGTACAAATGTTGCTTATATGTCTTGAGATTTAAAAAATACATTTATTTATCCAAAGGTGGCATAAACTTGCATATAGCAACACATTTATTTAATCTATTTCTTTTCTAGGAGAATCTAATGACAATACTTGCAGACAATGGGAAATTCAACAGGTTCCGATCATTATTACAGGTAAGCTTTTCAGAAGTGACATTATAATAATTAACAGTAATACAAAAACTGTAGAATTGAGGATTGTGACTATTATATACACATGTATTATTCAGTATAAAGTTTATGGGAACACATCTAATTCCAGGAGTGAAATAAAGTGTTTATTATATTTGTAAAAAAAAAACAAAAAACCAAGCATTATAGAAACGACCTCAGAACTATTGCGTTCTATCTACAATCTTCCGTTTCTTGTAGAAATTCAATGTTGCTCAGCTTCTGGAGCAGCCTGGACCTTACACTATATTTGCACCAACTAATGGAGCTTTGGAGAGCATGGAGGCAGGAACTCTAGAGTACCTGCTATCATCAGAGGTATCAATGATCTCTCTATTCTGTCTCTATCTAAACAGTATGCATTATGGCTCAGCCTTGCTATAGCATGCCTCCTTATTCTTCTACCCAGGTTATAATGCGACCGCCTCTTTGGATCCTGTTTCTTTCCTGTAATGTAAAATACACGTTATTCTGAACTTGATTAAAGTCACTAACTGTTCTGCTCCTTATCAATCTATTAAACAACAGCATAAACACCTTTTGAAAAGTGCCAGCATGTTGCTTAGCTGCTGTGTAAACATCATATCTGAGACCAGAACAAAAGTATTTTCATCCCTGACATGAATATGAAATGTATCTTAAGGGAATGTCATTGCATGCTGTACTGTACTAGAACTCCCAAAACCTTTGGCGCCTGAGAGCAGCATCATATTAAGACTAGGCTGTCCTTAGATACCTTTTTTATTTAAAATTATATTAATATTGTTTATTTATTTATTTATTTTGTATTATTATTATTTTATTTATTTATTTATTTATTTTAAATTATTATTATTATTATTATTATTATTATTATTATTATTATTATTATTATTATTATTATACATGTTCACTAATTTAACATGGTAAGATTTGTATTTGTCTGTGTAATTTGTAATATGAATGGGTTTCTTTTTTGTCCTAGGGTTCTAATAAACTTCTGGAACTGTTAAGAAATCACATTGTCCCATCTGTTGAGGTACATTTTATTAGTATTATATTTTTTCAATTAACAAAATTGAATATATGTATTTGTTGCATTCAGTAAACACTTTAAAAGAAATTAAAGAAAATTAGACAATCATTTTGACATGGCCTATAGATAAGGTGGCCATATGGCTCTGTGTTCACCGGGACAGTTTGGGACAGTTCAGGCTTTTCAACTCACAACCCAATGCATTCTGGTAAGCGCAGTCCTGTTTCTCTTAAAGGAAAGAATGGTACCTGAGACAGGTAAAACGTACCAGAATTCATTGTGTTGTGAGTTGAAAAGCCTGAACTGTCCCAAACTGTCCCGGTGAACACAGAGCCATATGGTCACCTTACCTATAGAAATTATGTCCTCCAAGCTGCAGCTATATCCTCATACACACACATCGAAACAAGTTTTCCCAATTCATACTTTTTCCACTTTATTTCTTTTCTTAGTACAAGGATGATCGTTATGCTCATTCACCAACTTATGTATGAATTCACTTTGTTAACAAGTGTATACTGGGGAGTACTGAGATCTTGTTTCAGATGTAGGTTTAAAGTTGTTGTACTAAGCTACATGAAGCAAAGCAAGGATTACCTCGATTTTTTTGCTTTATTGATTCATTAGAAGTGATTGACAAAGACCACCCTTGTTGAAATGTAGGTATAAATGTATTGTTACTACAGCTGTGCAGGTCTCTGTAAACTATGTCTTAGCTCATCACCATTATGTCAGTGTGACTTGTTATCATTATTTTGATAATAAAATAAACTGTTACTACAGTATAGGAGGCCTTTTAATTGGACCAAGCCTGGATCCTTTAAATTGTGCTTTTCCTTTGTTTGTTTTTTTCTCACAATTATAATATTTTTCATTTCCACTTTTAGTTGGAAGTTGTCAGCATTGTATCGTCTCCTAGATTGACCACAATGGCCAACCAAGTTTTAACATTCAACATCACTAATAATGTAAGCAGATAATTACGTTTATTAAGGACTAATGAGATGTTGTACTGCACCTAAGTCGATGCATGCATTCTGACTTTTTATTAATATGTAACATGTATAATTTACAGTAGCTGTATGGTTACCCTAATATATGTGTCTAGTGCACAGTGATGGTACCCAAGGTATAAATACCTGTACAGCTCCTAGTGTCAGCATGATTATTATTATTTGTTTATTTAGCAGACGCCTTTATCCGAGGCGACTTACAGAGACTAGGGTGTGTGAGCTATGCATCAGCTGCAGAGACACTTACAATTACGTCTCACCTGAAAGACGGAGCAGAAGGAGGTTAAGCGACTTGCTCAGGGTCACACAATGAGTCAGTGGCTTAGATGGGATTTGAACCAGGGACCTCCTGGTTACAAGCCTGTTTCTTTAACCACTGGACCACACAGCCTACATGATAGTTGCAAATCCCCTCTTTGTGTTTTCTAAACAGGGACAGATTTTAGTGGACGGAAAGGTGGTCCTTGAGGCTGACATCCAAGCTAGAAATGGGCGTCTTTACTCCTTGGAAGGAGTTCTCATTCCTCCCTCCATCATCCCGGTTTTACCACACAGGTGTGATGTAATTGAGTCTCAGGTTAAAATGGTAAGTTGAGAATCCAAGTGATTCATTCTCTAATAGGAGTGGTCAAACTTTTTCTGAATAAATTACAAATCAGTTTTGTGTTTCATGTTATCCACCATGATGGTTGGAATTTGTGAGTTGCAGTCTCATTTATAAATGTTAACTATTATTAACAATGCTTAGTACATTGTAGTAACATTTAGCAAAACCACGTCAAAGCATAGCCAAGAATGGTAAAAGCATGGTAAAGCAAAGGGAAGGAATGAACAACATAGTATAATAGTAGATTGTGAAATTGTGATGCAGATTTACCATAATAAACATGTATCATCCTCTCACTGTGAACAAGAGTTTCATACAGATTTGGAGTAGATTCCACATACATAGCATGCTTGGTCTGCACACGTTTCACCACTGTGTTTAAATCCATCACTTGTCTTGTATTTGATTGGTATTCGGTCAGGACAATCTTGCGTTAAATAACCACCTTTATTATAATATAAAATCTGACAGATTTCCAAAAACATTGAACCCAAACAATGGTTGAAGAAAAATAAGTAGAGTAAAAATAGTTGGAGCACAGCCTCATCTTTCGAAGCATCCCAGTGCAGCCTGCTAAAAAACAAACAATAAAATAATTAATCTATGCAACGTGTTCATCCCGGTGAACAAAAAATATTAAGCAGAGGAGCATCAAAAACACCCCCGACTCCGGACAAGGCTGGGAGTGAGGTGGTGATGACTGGGGAGGAGGTGGTAATTCGAAAGCACAGCAGGTCTGAGTTTGCAAAGCAGGAATATATACCTATAGGATGATGGGAACTTGCTGGTAATTGACTTGTAGGTTGACCAATGAAATGTTCTAGGCACTTGTATTACTGATACTATAGATTTCCTGCCTGAAAACCTTGCAAGCTTTATGTTCTTAATACTTGATGGGCTTGAGTGGTATCCAGAATACAATTTACATGACTTATTGAACAAATTATAGAGCATCTTCGAACTTCAGTCTCAGCAATTCCAAAACCAAGTTTGATCTTAGTGTCTCTCATACCCCTGTCTGTTGCTGCCTGAATGTGCTGGGATTTTATTTTACAGGGTACATGTGTCAGTTGTTCAAGGGTCACTCGAACTCCTTGTCCTTCTGGGGTGGCTACAGTAAGTGTCTCGTTCTGTTTTGTTTGCATAATTTTTCAATAGTTACTGGTAAACTGAGACATACCAGCAGGGTAAACATCAGTGGTTCAATACTAGGGAGTCAAAACAATAAATGACAGTATTGTTTTGAAGCTGCAGTCTCTTAATTGGGATCTTCTGTGTTGCAGGACACATTCAAGAGAGGCTGTGTTTTCACTTCATATGTATTAGGAATGAACGTCCCAGCCTTGGGGTGTGCTCAGTACTGCAATGAAACCACAACAGTAAGTACATCGGCAGAAGAGTCCATTTCCATGACCAATTGTACAGTGGACACAGTATTTTGAAGTCTGAATATCTAGAATCATATTGATTTTTTTTTTTTTAAATCAGGTGCCTCTTTGCTGCAAAGGTTTCTATGGGCCTGTCTGTAGCCCCTGCCCTGGAGGCTTTACAAACCCCTGTTCCGGGCATGGCAAGGTAATGCAATGGGCACACATTGCTCATGATAATCTCTTCTTCTGTATCACTTCTGCTGCTATCTCTTTGTGCAATATGTTTTGTAAAGGCCTTGTGCTGATAGTGGACGTTACAACTTAGGCCCAGCTAATCTGCTTGATCTCAAACTTTGCCCCAAAATACTTCTGAATGTTTGTTATTGTATTGTACTATCTTCATTCAACTGTAATGGCTTACACATGAAAAAAACTGTTTCCGGCAGTGCATGGATGGAATTAGTGGGAATGGGACTTGTATATGTGAAGAAAACTTCAGGGGATCCCGATGTCAGTTGTGTTCCAGCCATGAGAAATACGGACCCAACTGTGATAAAAGTAAGCCTGGCATTTTAATAGCATCAACGCTATTTTAAATACTTACTCTATTGAGATAACATCTTATTTCCAGCAGGTCCTGCTTTTTCCAGCTGGTTCTAACTACAGTAAGGTGAAATGGGTTAATCCCCAAGTGGCCAAAGCCACTCAGTAAAGATAAATATTTAATCACAGACTACCCCTTAGGTATTAGATTATCCCTTTCCATCTTAAAGTTAATTTTTAATTGAAGGTTGATTTAAGGCATTGTAAAAAGATGTCCGGTGTTGAAGTTGCAGCTCACTAGTTATCATGCCTGTTTTCTGTGCTGCAGAATGTCCTTGTATTCATGGAGAATGTGACAATCGCCCAGAGAGCGGTGGTGCTTGTAAAGAAGGCACGTGCCAGTCTGACTACACTGGAAAATTCTGTGAGAGGCACACAAGTCCATGTGGTCCTCGAGTCCAGTTTTGCCATGCACATGCCACCTGTGACTACAGCAGTGGAACAGTCAGGTAGGACTTCAAACTTTAACCTTCTTGGTACATGATGCCAGCTTGATGGTGCTTCATTATTTAATACATGATTCCAGCTTCAGGAAGTTTCTGTTTGCTTTATAGGTAGAGTTATTGCATCTGTGCCTTAAGATCCAAGTTCTAGTCAAGTTTCAGAAATTGCCTGTTGATACACTATCTTCTAACATCTTACCGTGTATTTCTACAATTTCCTCATTGCCTTTGACTTCGTTGGAAAGCCTTTTACATTAGTCAACAGCACCATTTTTTTCTCAATGGAAAGAACACCCACTAAAGTTATTATTAAACCTGAAATAAACAGCTTAGAACTTAATCGAGTGTCTCTTATGTTTCCTTAAGTTTATTTATAGTTTAGTAACATTAACAGCTGTTTATCTTTTCAGAAAAAAAAATGATGCTACTTTTTTTAGGCATGGCAACTCAAGTTTAAAGAATTACAATTGGATGTACTTTACTCTAGCACTGCAGAATAACTGCTCGCTAATTTATTCTCAGCTGTGTCTGCAAACAAGGCTATCAGGGAGATGGAACGACCTGTGAAGAGATAGATCCCTGTTCCAATCCTGAACGAGGGGGCTGCAGTGTCAGTGTATGTATTCTGTAGTATATCATTACAAAATAAAGTAGTTTTGTTTTTTTCACTAGATGCATGTGTTTGAATTATTATGCATACTGGTCAGTAGGGATGCATAAGTAGCTACTGTAATTTTAAAAACCATCTGTATGTATTGTTTCCTAATGCTCCTGCTGAATGTTTTCAGGCAAAGTGCATTAAAACCGGTCCTGGGACCCACATCTGCCAGTGCCTTGTGGGGTGGAGGGCTGACGGAGATGAGTGTCAGGAGATCAATAACTGCATGGAGCCAGACAGGGGCGGCTGCCATGAGAACGCCAACTGTATCTATATTGGACCTGGACAGGTAACTGAGCAAGAATATCACCCCACTTTTGCTATTTTACCTGTCTCCCGACATTTAACACCTTGCACAGAATTTAAAAAAGGGTGTGTTTAACAAGGTATCGTTTTGCAAAAGGATTTTAGATAAGCGACTGCTATGAATATTTTATAAAGTAAAAAAATATTATTATTATTATTATTATTATCAACAGAGTGACTGTGAGTGTAAGACTGGTTACCGTGGAAACGGGATAGAATGTGAACCAGTAAATCCATGTGTTGAAGAAAATGGGGGATGTCATTACATGGTGAGTTTCCTTTAAGTTACAATGTTATTTCAACTTCTACACTCCACTTCAGTTTTCTAGTGCAAATATTTTTCTCTGTTGCATCATTATTTAATCAGTTAGTAAAATATCAATTTTCTTCAGAGGTCACAGCCAGTGTTTTTCTCGTGTCCTAAAGTTATATTTACTGTATTTGCTCATACATACTTTATATGAAACATACTATAGTGTGCCATAATATTGCAACGGTGCAGCTGAAATGCAGTGCCAGTACTGTTTCTTTACAAAGTGCATTACTATCTTCATACACCACTTCATATGCCACAAATAATTTACAAAAATGCATATATAAATACAGCTTACTGCTGCATTATTCATCCATAATACTGAATAAACATTCTGGGGCTTAACAACAACATACCCCCTTGCAGTACCTTATTATTGTTCGTTTGCTGATATTTTTTTGTTTTTTTATTGGTCTCATATTTTATATATCCAAAATGACTTTCAATATTACCATATCTATGAGAAACACAAAAATAAAGCAGTTTCTGCAATATAATAGCTTTAAATATTAAAACATTACGGTACCCAACAAAAATACACTTCAGGTGTAAAACATGAACAGTTGAATTTTAATTGCAACCTTGTCTTTCAGTTCGATTTTTGACAATTTTGATATGTGAACAATCATTGGCTGTGTTATTTTACCAGGCAACCTGTAAATATCTGTCACCTGGAACTTGGAACTGTGTCTGCCAGGAGGGCTTTGTTGGAGATGGGAAGATTTGCTACGGAAATGTGGCCACAGTAAGAATTATAAGATCTAAATTAACCTTTGTTACGTCTACATCATAATGTACATTGTGTGTCTGTGTGCGTGTGTGTGTTTCTGTGTGTGGGAGGGACTTGTTTACCACACATACTGAACTCGGAAATCTCACTCTGTAAAGGTTTGTTTAAAAAAAAAAACAAAAAAAAAACTTTATAGCTACTTTACAATATGACTACTCCTATAGCTTTTGTCCAATGCAAAGCTGATAAATAATGCTGCTAACAGCACACTTGAGTTGCTCATATTGTTAGAAAACCAGAACCTGACAAATGTGATTCAAGCTAGATCTAGATACACGGTTCACTGTCTAGGTGTTAATAATAGAGAATGTATCAAACTTTAAAATCAATTTATTTAAATATTTGTATTTCCTACAGGAGCTGTCTGCTATACCTGATGCGGTTGAGTTTACCAAGTGGGTTAGTGTAAGTACTGTAATCCCTATCTACCTGGCTACCTGTTTTCTTGTTTTGTTTTGGATTCCAAACCAAGTGACCCATCTGGGCACAACATCCTAATACATTTTACCAAGGTACAAGCACAGCAGAGTGTATTATTAAGATCATAGTGAAAGCATGGTATAGGACAGATAGCACAGATACTGTAGTGTAGTAAACCACAGATAATGTTCAGCATGGTAAAGTTTTAATCAAAAAATGCCTGGTAAAAGAATAGTAAAGCTGGTAAACGTTTATAAGGGACCTTTTGAATAATCTCTTTGTTTTCTGCATTACGCAGGCTGCCGAGATCTATGAGATACTCTCAGAGGATACAAACCGGACAGTCTTTGTGCCCTCTGAGAGTGCCATTGAGAAAATGAACAAGGAAGACAAAGACTTTTGGACCTCAAATGAAAACCTGCCTAGTTTAATCAAGTGTTTATAGTGTATTTATTGCAAGACTTAGTGATACTATATTCATTGTAAGACTTCCTGTGGTGTTTATAGGTAATTTTTCATGTTGTACCAATGTATTTGAATGTGCTCTTCTTCTAGGTATCACATGGTGCTGGGTATTTACAAACTGGGGGATCTACAAAACCTGTCTTCATCCTCAGTGCTGCTCACTTCACTGCATAGGAACTCTCTACATGTCTCAAAGAGAAATGAGGCGAGTCCTTTGAGACAGTGTGATGGCAATGTACTGTATAATACCTGAACAGATCTGAATAGACTTATCAGGGATATCACATAGAGGGCAATTTTAATGATCTAAACAGGGGCAGAGCTTAACACTGCCAGTCTTTACCTCTGTTGCTGATTTTTCCCCAGGGGTGGTTAATTGACAAACATGAGGTTTGTTAATTTTAGGAACAGCCATATTACTATTGAATGAAAAATGTGTCAGCTCTTTAAAGATGAACAAGTTAAACAAGTTAGAATTTATTTTATGTTTATATATAAAGATGAACAAGCAAGCAACATTATTAAATGAATTCACCCAAACTTGGATAACCTTTGACATTAAAAATGGTATTGTTTAACCCACACATTTTTTACTTTTTTTGGACTATTTTAACATGTTCCATTTTTTCAACAGAGTACTATAATTGAAGATGCTGCTATAATTGCTTCTAATATTGCAGCGACCAATGGTGTGATCCACATTATTGATAAGGTAAGGAACACATTTTTTGTTTCGAGCCAAGTCATTTAATGTATTTTAAGGTAATACAGGAAGTCAAGTGGAAAACCATTGTGTGCTGGTGCCTTCAGTGTACTAATATGAACTGTATATAGTTATTTTATATCACTTAGGCAGGGGTAGCCCCTCCCTGTGAGAGCTTTGTGTGGACATCATCACATATTTTACATTTTTCCTTCCTTTTCAATGCTCTCATTTTAGGTGTTGACCCCAGACAGAGGACAGAGTGAAGCTTTACCTGATCTACTGACACAGCTAGATAAGATGCCAGAGTGCTCCATTTTCAGAGGCTATATCATAGTGAGTTCAGTACACTGTTATTTCTCTTTATAAGACTCACTATTTGTTTCTTGATTTACTTTGTATTCTGATGTATATTGGTGCACGTGAAAGGTACTGATTGGCAGCACTGGAGACAGTGGTACAGTGGCACCAGTGCTCTGTTAATCCACAGAACAGTGATATCATAAGCTGTGGCAATGTTTACTCCTTTTCTGCGATCAAGAAGTTCAGTCTCTATAACAGTACGGTTCTTGACCTCTCTGCCAGTTACCTGAATTGTGTGAGGGTTTGTGATGTCAACTATTGTACACCAAGGGCAAAGTTGAAACCACCATTTAAGTCTGATATAAAAAGCTTGTGCAGTAACACACTCTGCCACCCAGCCCTAACCAAACTGGCCTTGTAAGTACAGTATAATCAGGCTCGAACTTTTATTGCAGCAATACAGCCTGGCAAAACAAATAGAAGGATCTTCAGCCTACACTGTGTTTGTCCCAAGTAACAACGTCATTGAATCATTTCTCAAGGAGAATGGATCCACCACCCTGGTATGTATTGCTGAGCATAACTGATATTTATATTTACTCTGTAAATGGACTATACAATGAGTCACAAGTAATACATTTGTGGGAAGGTGTGGCTCCATGGTTAGATTTCATATACCTTTAGAAGCCTTTTTTGAGTAAATCTAACTGGAATTTTCAAAAATTTTAATTGTGCTTATTGAATGGAATGCAGATTTACACTTAGGGTCGGCTTTTCTCTCCAGGATGAAAGCCATATTAGGTACCATATTGTGCTGTCTGAGAAGTTAAAGAAGCAGGACTTGCAGAATGGAATCCACAAAGAGACAATGTTAGGATTTTCCTATCAACTAGGATTCTTTCTCCGAGAGAGTCAGGTAAGTTAATGAACAATTGATCATAATATATATACACTGCTGTGTAAAAGTCTTAGACATGTTGCATTTTTCTACTCTGATGCATTATGAGCATCAACAATTTACTCAAAGCCTCCACTAGTGTTTTCTACTATTATAACAACGTTGACTTGCATAAAGAAGGAAAAACATTGAGTGAAATAGCTCACATTATTCGATTTTCAAGGTGTGGTATCCAAAGCATAATCAGCAAGTACAGAGAAACATCATCTGTAATTGACAAACCCAGGACTGGAAGACCCAAAAAGCTGTCTAACAAGGATAAGAAATACTTTAAGATAATATCCTTAAGGAATAGAAAGAAGACAAGCTTTGAATTGACAACAGAACTGGCAGAAGGCACAGGTGTCGTTGTCCATCAAATCAACAGTATGAAGGTCACTCTTGAAATTAGGACTGAAATTAGTGGTTGGCCTCTCGCAGTTGGCAGTTGGCCTCTTGCTGCGCAGCAGTGGCCTTATCAAATCCCTTAATATCTGTTCCATTTTTTCTTTCTACACACAGAAAACTAAAAGTGAAATGCCCGCATTCTCCACGTCAGGGACCTTCTTCACTGTCTAAGTGTAAATAAAGTACTTGAAAACACAGAGATGGGGTGTAAAATATACAGTGCAGTAGCGGCTCCTGACCTTAAGTGGGGAGGCAAATATATATATATACAGTACTGTGCAAATGTTTTAGGCAGGTGTGAAAAAATGCTGTAAAGTAAGAATGCTTTCAAAAATAGACATGTTAATAGATTATATTTATCAATTAACTAAATGCAAAGTGAGTGAACAGAAGAAAAATCTAAATCAAATCCATATTTGGTGTAACCACCCTTTGCCTTCAAAACAGCATCAATTCTTCTAGGTACACTTGCACAAAGTCAGGCATTTTGTACGCATATAGTCAGGTGTATGATTAAACAATTATACCAAACAGGTGCAAATGATCATCAATTCAATATGTAGGTTGAAACACAATCATTAACTGAAACAGAAACAGCTGTGTAGGAGAAATAAAACTGGGTGAGGAACAGCCAAACTCAGCTAACAAGGTGAGGTTGCTGAAGACAGTTTACTGTCAAAAGTCATACACCATGGCAAGACTGAGCACAGCAACAAGACACAAGGTAGTTATACTGCATCAGCAAGGTCTCTCCCAGGCAGAAATTTCAAGGCAGACAGGGGTTTCCAGATGTGCTGTCCAAGCTCTTTTGAAGACGACAAAGAAACGGGCAACGTTGAGGACCGTGAGACGCAGTGGTCGGCCAAGGAAACTTACTGCAGCAGATGAAAGACACATCATGCTTACTTCCCTTCGCAATTGGAAGATGTCCAGCAGTGCCATCAGCTCAGAATTGGCAGAAAACAGTGGGACCCTGGTATACCCATCTACTGTCCGGAGAAGTCTGGTCAGAAGTGGCCTTCATGGAAGACTTGCGGCCAAAAGCCATACCTCCGGCGTGGAAACAAGGCCAAGCGACTCAACTATGCACGAAAACACAGGAACTGGGGTGCAGAAAAATGGCAGCAGGTGCTCTGGACTGATGAGTCAAAATTTGAAATATTTGGCTGTAGCAGAAGGCAGTTTGTTCGCCCGAAGGGCTGAGAGCGGTACACAAATGAGTGTCTGCAGGCAACAGTGAAGCATGGTGGAGGTTCCTTGCAAGTTTGGGGCTGCATTTCTGCAAATGGAGTTGGGGATTTGGTCAGAATTAATGGTCTCCTCAATGCTGAGAAGTACAGGCAGATACTTATCCATCATGCAATACCATCAGGGAGGCATCTGATTGGCCCCAAATTTATTCTGCAGCATGACAACGACCCCAAACATACAGCTAAAGTCATTAAGAACTATCTTCAGCGTAAAGAAGAACAAGGAGTCCTGGAAGTGATGGTTTGGCCCCCACAGAGCCCTGATCTCAACATCATCGAGTCTGTCTGGGATTACATGAAGAGAGAGAAGCAACTGAGGCTGCCTAAATCCACAGAACTGTGGTTAGTTCTCCAAGATGTTTGGGCCAACCTACCTGCCGAGTTCCTTCAAAAACTGTGTGCAAGTGTACCTAGAAGAATTGATGCTGTTTTGAAGGCAAAGGGTGGTCACACCAAATATGGATCTGATTTAGATTTTTCTTCTGTTCACTCACTTTGCATTTAGTTAATTGATAAATATAATCTATTAACATGTCTATTTTTGAAAGCATTCTTACTTTACAGCATTTTTTCACACCTGCCTAAAACTTTTGCACAGTACTGTATATATATATATATATATATATATATATATATATATATATATATATATATATATATATATATATAATACTGGTTAGTATTTCTTCTGGCTTTATATTCTTTAAATCACAGTACAGTTATTGCAACATTTTAACACACATGCAGTTTCACAAATGTTCAATTTGAATCCCAAAGATCAGCCTGCTTCCAGTACCTGTGACAGTCTTGGGTCAGTTTCTGCTTTTAGTGAGTCTGTCAAAGCCACCACAGGTGTGGGTGACAGTCTTTAAAAGCCTGATACCTGTAAAAACTTCATTCTTGTTAGCAGGGCTCCCATCTCTACATTCTCATTGCCATCATCTGATTCTATCAAAGAGCCATGCATCTCTGCCTCATACACCTTTCACTCAACAAAGGTGCTACAAGGGAAGACAGGTTTTAGGGTCACTTGTGACAACCCGCAGATGTGTGTTATTGTTTTGATGGCTTATTTATGACATTTGTGATATGTTCAGTCCTTTTAGCCGAAAATCAATTTTAATGACATGTTTTTCTTCCTGCCCCATTCCCCACAGCTTTTTGTAAATGATGCTCAGGTGAACTACACAGATGTTGAGACCAGCAGGGGAGTGATCCACGGGCTGGGGAAAGTGTTGCAGGTCCAGAGAAACAGGTGTGACCAGAAAACCTCCACCAACACGCAGGTACCACTCAGCATCTTTCTGGATTTATATTCTGGTATAAATACATAGCTGAGGGCCCTCATGTAACACGGGTACCCTGAAGACAGTTTGTCGAAGTTTGTTTGCCTAAATGAATGGGCCATATTTCCAAAGTGTTACTAAAAAGTGTAACAGCATAGCATCAGGAATGAGACTCAGAGACCAGACAGCTACAGTTTAAAGTGCTGGGGTGCACGTTTATTAACAAACAAACAAATAAACAGGCACAAGGGCCAAAATAAAAGGTTAAACAAAACAATTAGGTTGTCAGGTTGGACATTCGCCAAGCTCCGACAGCACAGCCTATGGTGCAGGGCTCTGTGGCAGCACAGCCCGTTAGACAATGAAATCAACAACATGTTGGGGCTAATTCTTAGAGTAAAAGATCATGTACAGACTTTCTTTCTCTTTTTCTTGAAGGGGAAGTGTGCAGCCTGCCACTTGAATGCAGATTGCCCTTTAGGGACAGAAGCTGTGGTGAGTGATGTTAGAATTCTGTTGTGTTGTGTAACTTCCTACCTGGTTTCTTCAAGCATCCATCTTGGTTTTCATACCACTTTATAAGTATTTTGTTTGTTTTTCTCAATAGGCTGGAAAGAGCACCAACTGTATTAACAGTCACTACATCCTGGGGAAGAGGTTCATGTACTTTGGCTGCAGACCTGTGTGTGTGAACACTATAATTGTAAGTGACCATTACATTATTCTCTACACCAAAATTACATTCATCAGTTTTACCAGTTTTTCTACACAATTTGCTGCAACCCAGTTACCTATCACTACTACCTACTGAGCTTCAAAAGGTAAATAGCATAGAAATCATGGAAGCAATTTACATTCCCAATCATTAAGAACTGGAAACAATAAGAAAATATATTGAACTTTTCTGTGTACTATATGACAGAAAGCATGAGCTATACAACAAATACAATGAATGAGTGATTTAACATAAATTTCAAAGAGAAACGTATGTTATCCATACTGAAACCTGAGAAGTGGACTGTAATGGTTTGAAACAGGATTCCCACGTTTGTTTTTCAGAAGAGAGACTGCTGTACTGGTTTCTTTGGAGCGCAGTGTGAGTCGTGTCCCAGGGTAGCAGGCAGGCCCTGCTTTGGAAACGGCGTCTGCCAGGATGGGGTTAATGGAACTGGGGTGTGCATTTGTAAACAGGGATTTACCGGGACAGCCTGTGAAAACTGTGAGACAGGGAAGTACGGACCCAGCTGTGACCAAGGTACAGCCTTATTCATTCTACACCCAGGGCCATGTAAAAGATGGGTGATAATAAAATCATCTCCTGTCTGGCCAACATGTTTTAGTACTGCTGTGTGCAAATGGCAGCTGTACTGACTCAGTCTGACCACTTTGTGACTGTTGTTTCATGTTCTTTCAACTTAATGTGCAGTATGTGTTGCATTAAGAAGCTATTTTATGTTTATTTTGTAGTTGTTACCAGGGATAAATATAGCCTTTAATGTCATAGAACAGAGGGTCACAAAACTAGTAAAGGGTCAGCGCAAAGTGATTTGCGGGTGCAAAACCCCCATAATGCTGCCCTAAATGCGATGTATGTAAAGAACGGTGTTCACTTGGTGTTCTGCACCCGCTATCAAATTTGCACTTTGCCATCATTAATCCATTAAAATTATATTGAAATGCATTCAAATGAAGAAAAGAGCATGGAATTGGGTGCAAACATTATAATGTGATGTAAGGATTTTGTCTTGCACTTAGGAAATTGCTGACCCTCAAAAAACTTTACACCTCTTCTTACAAGGTGCAAACCATTGTAGAAGCGAGTAACTAAGAGCTGTATAAAAGCACACACTTGCAGAGAGCTGTCATTAGCTTCAGGATGGCTGCTGTGGTACACTTCCTGATGCGGTGACACTTGGCTCTTGTTGAGGAGAGGCAGGAACATGTTCAGAGGAGAAGGGCAAGACGAAGAAGACCCTGCATATTCAATCCCAGAGTCACTTTGTTTGGGATTCGGTGTTAAAGCATTATTGTCTCACTCCACAGGTCATCCTAAACCTAATAGCTGAATTGAGGGATGAGCTAGACCCCAGTGTCAATCTAGGGACCGCTATCCTTGCTATACCTAGTGCTGTGTTCTCTGCACTAGCTAGCCTCTGGTTCCTTTCAGAACACAGTTGGAATGTCTGGAGGGATAACCCAATCCACCTTTTCCAGTGCTAGGCACATTTCTGGATGTCATGCTAAAATGGGCAGGCCAATACATATCATTCCCTAAGGATACTAGCATAATTGATGTTGGCCGAGGCTTTTCCAAGCAACTCTGTTTCATGCTGAGTGATCTCAGCCAGAAGGACTCTCAGCTCCTTCTCAGAAAACTTTTCTGTGCGCCAAGAGGACTTTTCTGCCCTTCCTCTGACATTTTTTTTGGTTTGTATTTTCGTGCTCCACAAATGTCATACAGTGACTACTGCTCTCTGTACTCCTGTGCTGTCATTGAGACCTTCATTATCATAATTGCGGATCATTATTTTTGCATGTTGAGGGAAATAATTGCCTGGTCGCAATGCAATTTGAATTTTGCATCTGCAATTATTTGCACTGCGCCTATACTTACATCACCTCCAAAACCTGGCCTTATTACAAACTATGCCTAGAAGTGTTGCCTATTGAGATTCCAGTAACAGTTATGTATCCACTTTAGGCGTTCTAGAGAGTTCTGTTTTGAAAGCTATGGCAGGTTTAGCTATTCACACTGAAGTTGATGCATTCCTCTTGGTGTTTTCTTTATATCCCCTCTAGAATGTGCTTGCATTCATGGGATTTGCAGTGAAGGGACCAGCGGGGATGGTACCTGTGAATGTGATGTGGGGTGGAGAGGCGTTACCTGTGACAGCAGTAAGAATCAGCCCCTGGCTGCCAGTACATGATGCTTTCTTATTGTTATATTGTCTCTACTGACACTCAAACCACATTATATATTGTTTCCAGGTCTTAGCATTCTAAGATTCTTCTTTTTTTTTTAGAAATTACTCAAGAGATATGCAACAACACCTGCCACACAAGTGCTAAGTATGTTCACACTCTTTCTTTTATTTAAAAAAAAAATGTTGTTATTGGGTAATTGAAAGCAGTACACCTTCAGTTCAGAATAGTACTGTGGGGTGAGGGAGGAAATTACATTTGCTAAGTGTATCAAATGCTTACAGTGACTGCTGTGTGGGATGTATAGGGTTTAAGTATATCATCAATTGGAGTGCTTAACTGCTGGTATGGGGTTGAATAGTGTAGTGGTGAGGTCAGTTTAGGTAGCAATATGGAGTGTATAGGAGGTTTCATTAATCAATATAGATATTGTAGGGGACTTAACATGTCTTGAATTAAACACTGAAAGGAAAGCCTGTACTTAACAGGATAACTTACCTGAAACTGAGTTCCAATGGTAAGTCATTCCTAAACATTCTCATGTCTTTCCTCTCAGCTGCCTCGTCAATTCTGCTGGTACTTCTTATTGTAAGTGTACTGCTGGATTCAAAGGGAACGGCACATCCTGTGTAGGCAAGTACCTGGTGATATTCAGTGTCCTATTTACAGACTCAAGGTTAAACTACTGTATAGAAATTACAACAGGGAGTCTGTTTATTTAGCGTTTTAATTGTGTTCCACAATCTGGATACATTACAAAGATAAGATTTGAAGAAGAAATGCTGTGCTTGTAAGGGTCTTCTGGTGTAAACATTTACTTGTCCAGCTGGCTCAATAAACATCCAATTCATTCTTGAATTAAACAGTGTATTCGCAAGACTCAAAGGTACAAAACCTTCTAACATGTTCAGGGTCAGGTCTACTCTCCTGGCATGTGGCCAACCAAACCGTTGGGGTCACTAGTGACTTAAAGGGGGAACAGTAATATACAATAGAAGCAGCATTATATAACAGGGTTTATTAGATGCTATAATGTGTTTTCTTTCTTGCAGCTTTGGATGCCTGTGAAAGCAGTAATGGAGGCTGTTCACCTAAAGCACTTTGTAAGAGAACCACCCCAGGGAAACGAGTGTGTGTCTGCAATGCAGGGTACACTGGCGATGGGGTTGTTTGTCTTGGTAGGTATGATATGCAATGCAATACAGTCCGTTATACACCTCAGAACTTATACACCATATTGACTATATTGTTAGTCTTCCTGATTCATATATAATTCTTGATCCAAGATGAACTTTTGTCAGCTGGAGCTCATTTTAGAAAACACTGCTGCAGACATGTTTGTATATTAAACAAGATTCATTCAATAGAACAGCGGTTGGCACAAATGTTGGCATCAAAACAGTGATACAACAACATTTTAGTTTGTTTGAATTGCCATACAAAATAGCCATTAACCATGTACTGTAAACAAAACTTTTTTCTTTCAGCAGGGAACCACACTTGAACATTCTTGACCAG
The DNA here is from genome assembly GCA_030684275.1 of Acipenser oxyrinchus oxyrinchus. Lineage (NCBI taxonomy): Eukaryota > Metazoa > Chordata > Actinopteri > Acipenseriformes > Acipenseridae > Acipenser > Acipenser oxyrinchus. The sequence continues at coordinate 26,546,918 of CM060256.1, read as the reverse complement.
TTTAGGGAATGCCACAGTTAATAGCAGTACTCATTTCTCGTATAAATCCTGACCGAATTTCAATCAGCCCTTATTGACATTTGGATACATACTAAATGTTTGTATATAAATCAGAGATTATTATTATTTTTTGTTATTATTTCTTAAAGAAATCAACCCTTGTTTGGTTAACAATGGAGGATGCCATTTGAATGCTGAGTGCACCCACACTGGACCCAGTCAGGTTAGTGCAAACTGTTTAAACTCATTACACCTTCACAGTCAGGGTGGTTGAAGAATCTAAGCCTTTGAAATAGCATTGTCTGCTTCTGATTCCAACATGCTTACCAACTGCACGGGCAATTACCATTATCAATCACAGCATCATGTCTTACACAGAAACATGGTTCTCCATTGAGGTAACTACTGTGACCCTCTTATTATAATTTATTCATTTTGCTTTCCCATCCCTTATTAAAGTTTACCATGGAATTTTTGCAGTTTTACTGTGCTTTTCCTTTGGTTATACTATGCATTTACCACAGTTTACCCTGGTTTGGCAAGTTTATTCATATGCTTTACCATACCTCCTTATTCTTTACAGTGTTTTACAATGTCTTCTCTATGCTTTATTAAATTTTGCTATGCTTTTATGGTAAACTTTTATAGATTTTAAAAAGCTGCCTATTCTACTTAAGTCTAATTTTCCCCAACGTGTTCTTTGCAGTCAGCCTGCAATTGCATCAGTGGTTATTCTGGAGATGGGAAAATATGTAAATCCATCAACCCCTGTTTTAAGGTAAGTTTTTTTTATGTTCTTCCAATATGTAATATCCTTCTAGTAGGGTTATAGTAACTTAAAAAGGGAACTATTCATCATCTGCTTATCATTTTCTGACTGACTTTATAGAAAAATGGGGGCTGTAGTGAGTTTGCCATCTGTAACCATACCGGCCCAGCTGAAAGAAACTGCACCTGCAAGTCTGAATACATTGGTGATGGACTCAAATGTAAAGGCACAGTCTACAAGGTACAGTTTCCATCCAGTTATGCAATGATCAGGGGGTGTAGAGGAGAAGGGATATTCAAGGCTACAAACACATACACAAATTATAAAATGCATTTTTTAACTTAATACTACTGTATACATGTATGCCTACAGCTAAAACCTGAAAATGAATAATACAGTTTGGAGCTGATATTAAACCTGACCTTATTCTGTTAAAACGAAATAATACCTTCATCCTGACCTGTTTTGTACTTCTATTAGCTACACAGGCGTAGGTCATGTTACTGGCTGAAAGCATGTCAGTCAGCAGGGAAAGCAGCTGATTGGTTAATGACAAAATAGGTCATTGAAGGGGTGGGGACAATTTTACCCTTCTGGTGAAATGACCAGTAAAGTGCAACACAATCTGAAAGCATAGCTTACAAAGATTTTAGCCCTATATTAAAAAAACAAAAACAAAGCACATAATAGGCACAATTTTATGGAGTCATTTTGTTAGCTACACTCTCTTAAATGTCCCTAGCTACTGTACTTGAGTCATTGTAATACAGAGTAGTCAAGTATGTTGAATCAAAGAACAGCAAGCTGAAAATAACCCTACTTCCAAGAATCTCAATACATAGGCTGGTTTCTAATTGGTAATTGATAAGCGTATTATTTTTAAATGATGTCTCAATTCTACTTCGTTTTTCTCATTGTTACACCTTTGTTTGCAGGAGCTTTCGTTGAACCCCATCACCGCTCATTACTTTTTTCAACTGCAGGTAGTTCATGTGTTTTGTTTCCAATGATGAGATATTACTATGTTTGTGTGTACCAGAGCATTTACCCATTTTGTTTGCTTAATGCATAGGTAATATTTGGTATTGTACTGTTTTTTTTTTTTTTTAAAGCTTTTCACTTTTGTACAAAAATGTGTGTTTGTGTGTGTAGATAGATAGATAGATAGATAGATAGATAGATAGATAGATAGATAGATAGATAGATAGATAGATAGATAGATGTGTGTATATCATTTTTTGCACATTATTTTCTCTATTTCAGGCCAATGTAGTGAGAGACCTTGCTGGCCAAGGTCCCTTCACTGTCTTTGTTCCCAGCTCAGACGCCTTCGAAAGTGAAGCAAATGTGAGTTTATGGGAACAAAGTGAGAATGTCTGTCAGATTTGTCAACCAGTTCGCCGTAGGTTTGCCATGTAATCTGTGTTTAACTAATGTGCATGAGAGAAACTTAACTTAACATTAAAATTTGGCTATGTTAGTAGTATTTGTAAGCAATAACACAAACATGGCAGGGTGTGGTGTATTACAAGACCACTACACACCCTGCCATTTGTCATTGCTGAAGTATTTCATACCCCTATTTTAATTGTATTTTTGTTGTGTAAGTGCACTGCTACTAAAAGCATCTCTGGTTGGACTCTACCCACACTCACATGATAGAAGGCTCCTTAGATAAGTGGTTACAGTCACAGTAGCTCAATGTCTTTTTTTTGTTCTTGTTCTTTCTGTCGTATAGATAAAGCAATGGGATACCAGAGGCTTGATGCCCCAGATTCTCCGCTATCATATGGTGGCATGCAGTCAGTTGCAACTCAGTGAGCTGAACAAAACCAAGAATGTCACCACCCTCCAGGGAGAACTCATTACCATCTCCTACTCTCAGGTAACCCAGTCTAAAGTATGAATACCTGTGTAGAATGCAGAAACTCAATAGAAAATGAAATATATAGAACTTAACAAATAACATTGCACGTACAAACCATGTTAGAACGATTTGATTCATTTTATTTTCCTGTGCTATACAGTACTTTATTTAATGTTGGATAATACATGCTCCAACTGTGTTTAAAATGTATTTTATAATCTTTGATCAAAGTAAGGGAATTATTTCAAGGTTAAGTCTGAATACTATATTGTACTGTATATCTATCCACAACGCCTGTAGTTACTGAATGTATAAATGCTCTTTTCTCTTCGCAGGATTCCATATTTTTAAACAATAAAGCCAAGATATTGTCAAGCGACATATTAAGCTCCAATGGCATAATCCATACAATAGACAAAGTGCTGGTTCCTGAGAACTTGCAAGTCATTCCTACCGGCGTCTTCGGTTCCAAACTGGTATGTATTTAACACAGTTGTACAGTACTTTATATGAATAAATAACATTATGTTTATGTAGCTTTATATATGTAGCTTTTCTGTTCTGTGCGCTATATCTCAGGCTTTGCAGTTTATCTCTATTAGGTTTCTTATTATATTTGTACAAAGATTTGAAAGCTGTTGACCATTTAATATAAAGTTTGAATTACTACTATAGATTAAGCCAAATAAACTGATACATATTTGTTTTAAGTGACAAATGCACCATAACAGCACTGTAATTACAATGTTAGCATACCTGTATTTGATTACAAATGTCTTTAATCTGCTTTAACTTCCATCTTTTTGCAGGAAAATCTGACCACAGTGGCAGAGCGTCACGGATATTCTACATTCAGTAAACTACTCCAAGTTAGTATCCTTACTGAAGTCTATTCAATTTAGTTTATTTTACGAGCGCAAATCATTATGTTGAGGACTATAAAGAAAAAGGTATTTGCCACCAAATGCCAATTCAATATTTTCTTTCATTTTAAGTCTATATCTTAGATTTAGGAGTGGGGGATTTAAATATCTTTAAAGGCCATCTCCCAGTATACTGTATGTTACATTATTAGATTTCACCTTGGTCTAAAAAATGTTACAAAGGTTTTTTTTTAATTGTTTCATGACCAATCTAATCTAGACCAATGCTGTAATTTCAGTCACAGCTTACTTTTCCTCCCTCTTAGTGGGGTTTTAAAGAAATATTGATCTGTCTGAAGTCTGTCTAAACTTGCTTCTGAGCTGACATGTTGTAAATTGCAGGGTCCTGATGGTTTTGTTGTCCTCTTGTTTCAGGACACTGACATGCTGGGCCTTATAAACAATCCCATCCACCAGCCTGTCACCCTGTTTTGGCCTACAAACAGAGCAATGACGGCACTGCCCAAGGATCAGAAAGATTTCCTTTACAACAAAGAAAACCTAAATAAGCTGATCGAATACCTTAAATACCACATTATCAGAGATGGCAATGTATATCGGGTTTTTTTTTTTTTTTTTAATAAATTACTAATGTATTCTGCTTATGCGTGTATGTTTGTCAGTCTGTCCTTTTTTTTGTTTGTTTTTTAAACAATTTTAACACTTAAACATTATTAAACTTTTTTTTAAATTATTATTTCTAGAAGACTTGGAAATCAATAGTGAGAACTAACAATGTATTTGAATACAATTTAATACATAGTGCTATTATAATACAGCTGGAACAACTGTAATAACAGAAACTTCATTATACAAGTTGTTGTTTGCAGTGTAGCAGTGTTACTATCATTCTGCTTTTCTGTTTAAGCAGATTTTAGCCGCAGACCTTCCCAATTCAGAAGCACTGAAGACCCTTCAGGGATCAGACCTGCATGTTAACTGTGGAGATGAAGACAACATTGTAAGTTGCAAATGACAGAGTGTGATGTATTCATTTCAGTTACTCACTATCAGAATGTAGAATGGAAATGTGCTTGTAATGTTAAACCAGTTTGCTGGAGATGACTTTGGCATACGTAGAGTTGCTAAGGTAACAGGTTTAAAATGATTGGAAAAACAAAGCATGTGCAGAAATGTATTGAAAAGGAAATAGGGTAAACAATTAAACACTGTAACCTTGTAAAAGGGGATGGCTAGTGGTTGATTGTACTTGAATAAAGTAACAGCTGAATGGCTCTTTTCTATTGACAATTAGTAAGGTAACAAAAACAGAGTGTAGTCATGTATATCCTGAGCCCACTATGGTATAAATACTGGGCATGGAGGTGACACAGATAGAGAAGCTCCAAAACCTCCAGGCATCGTGGACCATCTGTGTAGCGTCCGAGGCTATCTCTAGCGTAACAAAGTAGTTCATTCCATGTTTACTTTAATTCATAAACCTTACAAAAAAAGTGAAAAATATGAGTTTAGCATTACCCAACCGAACCTGTGGAGGGATGCAAAAAAGCATATTACCAATTACATAACCCTACGTGTTGAGACAAACATCCATTTTTCATGTGTACCTTACTAAATATAATTTAGACTAAACAAAATAAAATAAAGAAGCCTTTTTCAACCATCAGTACTACATAAGGAGGATGTGAGGTTCAGTGGTTAAAGAAAAGGGCTTGTAACCAGGAGGTCCCCGGTTCAAATCCCACCTCCGCCACTGACTCATTGTGTGACGCTGAGCAAGTCACTTAACTTCCTTGTGCTCCGTCTTTCGGGTGAGACTTAATTGTAAGTGACTCTGCAGCTGATGCATAGTTCACACACCCTAGCCTCTGTAAGTTGCCTTGGATAAAGGCGTCTACTAAATAAACAAATAACATAAAAATCTCATGAGTATTTTATCATTTAAGTGTTTTTAATGATGTTGAATTGTCTCTGAATACATTTAAAACAATGTTTGACCATATTTTTATTACCAGTACAATGTATTTTATTATTCTTTTATAGGGAGCACTCTTCCTAAACAACAGGAAATGTAGGATCGTCCAGAGACAGCTGGAGTTCAGTGGTGGGATTGCTCATGGCATTGACTGCATGCTAACACCCCCTAGTGTTGGAGGCCGGTGTGACACCCTAGACACTGTTGATCTTATGGTCAGTGCTCCCAATGGCTTTGAGAAACATGGCTGTGTAAGGGTTGTGAAGAGTTACAAAGCATCCAAACTGGGCAGTGCTCTAACCTATAGATAACATCATTATCCGTTTATGTGGGGCAAACTTTCTCCAGTAACACTTTCAAATAATGGCCACAAATTCATAATGAATTTCAACTGAATACCACAGGAATAACACCTCCATATTTTACACACTTCCTCTGGGTTCTAAAGTAATTCATTTTAATTGAGCCCTGTTAATTCATGTGGATTTAATTACCCATATTAATTCAATGTTTCTATGTAACAAAGGATGTTATAGATAAGATGGCTATCAATTTCTTATGTGTGGCAAACTATCTCCATGTAACCGTCATGGTGTGAAAAATGCATAGTGACTATAGAGCTACAAAATCCAGGGTTGAGTTCATGAATGTTAATGGAAACCACTGACCGCTGTAGAAATTCTAATTACATTATTTTCCATACTAGGGGGATTGTGGCCCGTGTTATAAAGTCCCACCTTGCCCCACTGGGAGCAAACCACAGGTAAGCTACCAGAGGCTTTTTTATGTGTCCTTTTATTGTATATGTTTTTTAATAACACATTACAGTAGGTCAAACTCTTAGGATGGAAACCAAATTAGATGAAAAAGGTCTGGTCCTGTTATGCAAAAAAATACAAATTGAAAGAATTCTACTTGCCATCACAATCAGTTAACTTGATTTATCGTTGATTGGTATGGGTTGTATGTATTCTAGTGTTTTGCCATTCCATTGACTTTACACATGGTTCTTACAATGTATTTTTTTTGTTTTATTACTGTAACTGCAGTTGTTTTTTAGCTGAGCAAAAATATGATTGCATTTATAATTATAATATGGACACTTCTCTCAACATTTCACTGTACAGAAAACAACAAAGAACTGTGTCTACTCCCTACTCTTCAAGAAGAGTTTTGATGGGTGCCAGCAGATGTGCTCAGTGGTCATCTGGAGGTCCAAATGCTGCCCTGGCTACTTCGGCGTTGACTGTCAAGGTGATAGATTGTATTTATATAATTTGCTTGAATATGGTTTCAAAGGAACCTTAGCTACACTTACCTGAAGGAAGGCTCTTATCTGAAAGATGTGCTGAAGACAGTAAGAGATCACGTTTATCTTTTTACTGGATTCTACTGCCTGACTTCATTTTTTAAACCACAGAAAATAAGTGAATGAACTTGGAATTAAGTATGAGTAGTAGTATATAAATAACCCAAACACATATCATCATCAAGCAGCATTATAATTATTTTAGTTACTGTATCTATATGTTCCAAAATATTTTTTTTTTCCTTAAAGAGAATATGCCTGTAGGAATCCCTGTGATATTAAGTCAAACGGTTTTGTCTTGAGTAGCCTGCCCTGGAGGCCCTGAATCCCCTTGCAACAGCCATGGGAGATGTGATGAGGGGAAGGAAGGAAGAGGAGAGTGCACCTGCAACACAGGCTTCTATGGCGTGGCCTGTGAACTCTGTGCCCCAGGGCGATATGGGCAGAACTGTCAAGGTAATATTTATCAGCAATTGTGCCACACATCAAAAATGTGTGAAATTAGAAAACAGTAAAAAAAAAAATTAAAAAAGTGCATATACAGTACAATTAACTGTCAATACGGCAAAAGCATATGGAGAAACGATCCTCGGCACAGTGCAGTTGAAGATATTTTGCAGTCGTGTGTAAACGCAGAATTGGTTTTCAGTTTAACTGATGCTGCTTGACCCTGTAGATTACATTATTATTTGTGTTTATTTCTTAGTCTGTAACTGTACAGAACATGGAGCGTGTGATGAAGGGGACAAAGGAACCGGGACGTGTTTCTGTGAGAAGGGATGGACCGGACCACTCTGTGAAACCCAGCTAGGTGAAGAGCAGATCAGAATACTGTATGCCTGTTGAATAATCCAGCAGTGTGGAGTAGTGGTTAGGGCTCTGGACTCTTGACTGGAGGGTTGTGGGTTCAATCACAGGTGGGGGACACTGCTGTTGTACCCTTGAGCAAGGTACTTTACCTAGATTGCTCTAGTAAAAACCCAACTGTATAAATGGGTAATTGTATGTAAAAATAATGTGATATCTGTATAATGTGAAATAATGTATAATGTGAAATCTTGTAACAATTGTCGCCTTGGATAAGGGTGTCTGCTAAGAAATAAATAATAATGTGAAAAACTTAAATATACTGCACATGGATTTGATTATATTTCAGGTATCTTTAGAATTAACAAAAATAATTATTATTTTTATTTTTCTTACGGATAGTCCTGATATTTTCTTGCTAGATTTCTGTGATCGTATCACTTTTTTCAATCCAGTAAATGATTGCTTATGCTAAACAGATGTCTGGCTCTCTTTCTCAGCTGTGACCCCAGTTTGCTCCCCATCCTGTTCCACCTCTGCTGTGTGCAAGGAGAACAATACCTGTGAGTGCAAGCCGTTCTATGAGGGAGATGGAAGAACATGCACAGGTGGGTGCAATTGAGGTGGAGACTTGAATGGGATGAGCTGCAGGACTAAGTACTCATATAGTTCATTGGTTCAAGTTGAAATGCTGTATGCTGTACTGGTATGTCATTTTCCGACATGCTAACATGCAACTTCATAGCAAATTCCTCATTATTTTTGAATACAGTTAGTTTTCTAGACCTTATTTTCACTTTGATTCTGACCATCATGCAATAGTTTTATTTCCTGTGCAGCTAATATTATGGCCCCACCTCACCTGAGCTTCACTTTCCGTGCTACACATTGGCCTTATGTGGAGCCTTTATACCTTGTTGCACAGGAAGGGAATATGTAGCGTGGTGTCAGGTTAAATGGACTTCACTTTAGTGAAAATAAATTCAGAAAAACAAAACAGAAGAATAAGAGATTTTCAAAAAAGTTGTCCTGCCAATGAGAGTTAAGACGTGTTTATTAATGCTTGGTTGGTACTCTTTTAAACTGTGAACAATCAAAGCCTGCTGATTTCTAGGAGTCCTAAGCACTGTTCTTTTATCTGTAGTTGTGAACCTGTGCCAGCAGCAGAATGGCAGGTGTGCCAAAGAGGCACACTGCACCCAGAAGGGGGTGACTGTGACCTGTAGCTGTCCCAAAGGGTACTCCGGTGACGGGTATACTTGTGTCGCCATCGACCCCTGCGTTACCGACAACGGAGAGTGCCATGAACACGCCACCTGTACCATGACAGGCCCAGTAGGTGACCGAGCTGTCAGCAAAAAAAGAGAGGAACTGCTACCATTTGGAACAGCTCATTTTTCTGATTAAAGATATATAAATCAAATCCTGGAGGTTCAGATGCTTACAATCTGTCAAAACTGCATATTTGAGTCCTATGTAGCTGATAACAAGAGGAAAACATGTAAGATTTATGGAAATATTTTGTTAGCTATAATTCAATTAATAGCAAAGTAAAATATAATGAAAAGCATGGTGTATCATAAACTAGCACTGTAAACACACAGTTTGGTTCACATCTAATATAGAAGAAAACTGAAGCAGACTGCCGCGGGTTATTATTATTAGGAAAAAGCAACAATGCCATTATAAATTTAAATAAGGAGGGGATTGATGTTGAATGTGCCGATGTTGTCTGTGCAACAGAACAAGAGAATGTGTGAGTGCAAGAGTGGCTACATCGGGGACGGAGAGGACTGCGCAGTGAAAGAGCTGCCCATCAACCGCTGTGCACAGAACAACGGGCAGTGCCACACTGATGCCATCTGCACCGATCTACACTTTGAAGGTAAGAAACTCAAGTAGGGTAAGATAGTCACCCAGCTACTGACTATATGCCGAATAGCTGCTTTCTAGAGCACCTTCTGGGTTTGCGTTTTCTTTTTTACTAGTTTATATATAGTTTGTATATTCTGTATTCTATTAGAAATGGTTAATTGCGTGTTTTATTATTATTTATTAAAATCAATCCCCAAGAAGACACTTTAAATGCCTGGTACTATATGTTGTTTATTGCTATAGAACCTCAGTAAAACTGTTCAACAAGCACTGTAGAGCATACTAAAGCACTATAAATGCATGTGAAAATATGATTGTAATACTCAAATCTATGTTCTAGGTTATGTCAAGATGTACATTAAAACAACAATAATATAACATTTCTATAAAACTATAAAATTTATTTAGCACCTCTTTATGCAGCAAACTTACTAATTTCACACGAATAACAAAAAAGTTCATTATGATAAACTCCCTATGACAGTGACAGTGCCTGCTAAACGTGTCTTCTCTGTTGCAGACAGCACCGTGGGAGTTTTCCTTCTCCGCTCCCCTCAAGGCCAGTACAAACTTGTGTATGAAGCAGCCCAGGAAGGCTGCAGGCAAAAGGGAGCAACAATCGCCACATACAATCAGCTCTCCTACGCTCAACAGGTTTAGTATACTTTAGCAATATCTTTCACATCCGAAAGTATAGCAGCATTGACGTGATAAAACATATACTGTAAGTTATATGTCTGTACAGTCTGAGGACTGTCATAGACTTCACAGATAAAACACCTTAATCAAACTACAGATTCATATATTATTTTCTCAGGATAGCTCCTCCCCCTAGGTTTTAATATTCCACCTCAATTAACTACAGTACTAAAAACAAAACTTTGCTCCTTACCATCCTAAGATCTATAAATGTTTTTTTTGTTTTTTTACCTCTCTAGGCTGGATTCCACATGTGTGCAGCAGGTTGGCTGGCAGCCGAGCGGGTGGCTTACCCGACTGCCTACTCGAACCCCAAATGTGGCTTCGGCCAGGTGGGGATCGTGGACTACAAAGTTCGGTCCAACCTCAGCGAAACCTGGGATGCGTATTGCTACCGAATGAAGAGTGAGGACCAGGGGGGGGGATCTTTGCTAATAAAGGGGTAGTAGACGTCAGCAGGGTCTGGTTTCACTAGAGTGAGCTGAAAGCTAAATCATAGAATAATGAAGTAAATGAGTTCCAGGTTTCAATTCGGTCACATATTACTATGTGATCCCCAAAGATTTGGCCACACTAGTGCCAGATTAAGGATGTAAGCGCTCTGGGGACTGTTCCAATGCCACATTGAAACACAATTGGTTTCCACTGTTCTGTAACCATATGGCATAGCTTTTTTTTCAATTTAGTAAGGTGAGAAAATCATGCTATAATGAAACTTCTTTATAAAGTATTGTTAAAATATTGCATGTCCCTTAAATTGGAATATACAGTTGTAGTCAGAAGTTTACATACCCCAATGGAAATGTATAATTTCTAGAAATTTCTCAAACAAATAATTATAGGAAATTGTTTGTAGCAAAGGTTTTGCTTTTGTGGATGAAGAAAACAAGTTACAAGAAATAATTTTTTTGCAAAACTCCAAAAATGCTAATTCAAAAGTATTCATACCCTGACAAGGAAAATGAAATTAATAGCTAGTTGAGGCACCTTTAGCAATAATAACCTCTTTTAAATGATTAGGATATTTGTCCATGAGCTTTTGGCATGATTCTTTAGTGATTTTTGACCATTCTTCCAGTTCATTCAAATTCTTTGGACTTCTCTTGTGTACAGCCTTCTTCAACTCATACCAAAGATTCTCAATTGGATTTAGATCGGGACTTTGACTAGGCCAGTCCAGAACATTGATTTTATTCTTCTTTAACCATTCTGAAGTAGATTTTGATGTGTGCTTTGGATCATTGTTGTGTTGGAGCGTCCAGTTGCGCTTTAAACCAAGTTTTGTAACGGAGGGTTTCAGGTGATTGGCCAGTATCTTTTGGTATGCTATGGAATCCATTTTACCATGTATTGGAACTAAATGTCCTGTGCCACTAGAGGAATAACAGCCCCATAGATGGATATTACCACCTCCATGCTTGACTGTAGATATGGTGTTCTTTTCTTTGTACGCTTTTCTTGGACTTTCTCCAAATGTAACGACTATCAGCGTGACCAAATAGCTTGATTTTTGTTTCATCACTTCACAAAACCTTTGACCTGATTTCCATTACATGAGAGTAGATGCTAAAACTTCATGCTGATTTGAACTTGGCTCTCACCAAGATAAGCACCAACTAAGACGTAGCTTCACAGTAAACTAATGTGATCCATGTGTGTCTCCATCCATTTGCGCTTCGTTCCATATGATGATGTAGATATCCTTCTGTCTGGTGTTGATGGCTGAAGTGTAATGCTGGCTCCAGGGATCAGCTTATTGAACTCATATCCATCATTCAGTTGTCGTTTTGCAAACTTTAAGCAATTGTCCTTGTGACGTTTTCCTAAGAGTGCTTTTTTCCTTGGCCTGTGACCATTGAGACCTTCACCATGCAATACTCGACCTATGGTTGAAATGGAAACCCCAGTCCCATTTGCAGCAATTCACTTTGAATATCTTTGGCAGTCAATCTTGGATTGTTATTAACCTTCCTCATAATTCTTCTACTTGCTGTTGGTGAAAGAACCTTCTTCCAGACCGAGGGAGCATTGTGACAGTACCATGAGTCTTTTACTTCTTGATAATAGAAACAATAGTTGAAATTGGGATACTCAAATGCTTGGAAATCTTCTTGTATCCTTCTCCAGCTTTATGACAATAAATCATTTTCTGACGTCTTCAGATAGCTCTTTATTTTTTCTCATATTGACTTATTGGTAATGACAGCAATCATCCTATGCTTAACCCTTTTATACTCTCTAAGAATGTTCACTTACAAGCCAGCATTTTCTAGAGTTTTCTAGAATTAGGTTCTGTATTATCATATTGAAATTTCTAGCACCTTGTAGATTGTAGATAGCATTAAAGGGTAAGAATACTTTTGAATTAGCATGTTTTGAGTTATGCAAAAAAAATGCTGAAATAAATAATTGTAGACATCTATTTCTTGTAACCTTTTTTTCCTCATCCACAAAAGCAAAACTTTTTGCTACAAAAGATTTTTTACCAAAATTCTTTGTTTTTGAGAAATTTCTATTGGGATATGTAAACTACAACTGTATAACTTAAATAAGGGGTGTTTTGAACACACCTTAATAAAGGCATCCCCTTTGTCTTGTGGAGGTGTTCTAATGTAGCTCTAGAGTGCACTGCTGTCCTGACCACGTGTTTCTGTGTCTCGTCCACAGATGTGCAGTGTGCTTGTAAGCCTGGCTACATAGGCGACGGCTACTCCTGCAGTGGGAATCTTCTTCAAGTCCTCACAGCGAACCCCATTTTCTCCAATTTCCTGAGTGTAAGTACCTGTAGCAGGTATGAGGCTGTTCCTTTACAAAAAATAGAAGAAAATAAAACTTGACAGGGCTTAAGGCTACCAGTTATCTAAGTTGATTTGATATACACCCATCCCTCGTTATATCGCCCCTCGCTATACTGCGGATAGGGATATATCGTGGTCCTGGAGTTGGTTCCCCATTTTTACAGTCTAACTGCGCATGCTTTAGCTGCAATATACATAGGCAATTTCACTTAGAATTACTATTAGTTTTATTTCGTACTGCACATCACAAACAAAAATATATAAAACAATTAAAAACAAAGCATTAATATCATACTGTTATATACACACGCATTGCACATAACACAAAGCAAATTAAATATCTATGCTGAAGTGGTTTTTATTTTAACCAACGAGGTGTTCACTTGTGGCAGCAATGCACTAGCAAAAGTCACAGGGCAGTGACGTCAGCTCCCTAGCAACAAGCCTCCTATGTTGGGAATGGATTCTTTCAATGCAGCGGGTTTGTGAAAGGAGAGGAAGACTCATGAAATGTAATTGATGAGAAGCAGTTACCGTCCTCAGTACGAATTAAAACAATGTGCTGCTTTTTATACAAAAAATGAGAAAAAGCGGATTGCGTAGAGGATTTATATTGGACCCTGACACCCCCGATAAAACGAGGGAGTGGTTGTACAGTATTTATTTGTTAGCCTATTTGTTTTTCTATGGGTGTCTCGCTATATCGTGGCCCTCGATATATAGCAGAATTATATTGGATGCCAACACCCGCAATATATTGAGTGGGTGGTGTATTTAGAATATCATATATAGTGCTGTACATTACAAGCTAATAATCAGAGCTCAGAGATTCCACTAGTGGACTTTCTGACCTGTCTGACTTTCAGCGGGGTGAAATCAGCATGTATCTTATAGCCCTGTACTGTAGTTTAATACAATATATAGTTAAAAAAACAGTACAGCTAATATAATGTGACATCATTTCCAACTGATACAAGTGGTCAGATACAAAGAAATTTCAGATGGTTATATCACATCAATACCAAGGTCTACTATGTATTATATTATGCACTGCACATGTAGAGTGACAGCTCCCCTCTTATGTGTATAACCTGCTGCATTTGTTACTGTAAGTGCCAGGGAGTTAAAAAGATATGTGATCAACTCAATGCGATCACCATGGCGGTTCACAGTCACATATTCTCTAATTCAGCAAATTCTGACGTACTCCAACAACTCGCGGCGCGGAGAAGAATTTGTAAACTGCCTCAGCAACCTGACGATCCAGGCTACCCTCTTTGTGCCTGACAACAGCGCACTGAATGAGAACAAGGTGAGTGACCAAGTCAGGATGAAAAAACAGCTTACTTAACTCCATCGTTTACCTCAGAATTAAAGACTGAAAAGTGTTTGACGTATGCTGTGCTATAAATAGGTGCCAGAACTCCACAGGATCATGTTTTTCTATTTTCTGTGAACAGACGCTGTCTGAACGGGATATTGAGTACCATCTCTCTGATGGCAGTGCCATCTATTTTGGGGATCTGACTAATGGAAGCAAGATCCCGACTCGGCTTGGAAACAGTGTCCTTATTTCAGGCTTCACTGACCTTCAGAACCCAAGCATTAATGTAAGTTCAGCACCATAGTGGAGGTTCTGATAAAAAACTGCTTCTAAATGTTTAGTCTCACATCGATGATGTTATACAGGGGATTGTTTCCTCTTGCTATTGAAACATGTTTGTAAGTTCCTTATTAAAATCATCATTTATATGACTATCAATAACCTTTTCATTATCAATTTAATAATTGAGTAACTCATTTGCAATGATTCCTGTTAGTTACAGTTATCAAATTTAACCTCTGGCATTTTTGTCCTGAGCATTACTAGGAATAAATCACTATATTCTAAAAGTTGAATCTGTACAGATTTGTGATTTTTTGTTTAGCCTGACTCCTATTCCTTGTTTCCCAGCACACCACCAGGTATGTAAATGACCGATACATCACAGACTGGGATATACTGGCTGCAAATGGAATAATACATGTCATCCAGGAGCCACTACAAGCCCCACCTCCAAAGCCTGCAGTAAGTAGTTTAGTGGGGAGCATGTCGGCAGTATGCTAATGCTAGAGATTCTGGTGCTAAAGTGATCAGAGGGGCTGTACAGGAGACAGTGTAATCATTAAAAATGCACTGTATTTTCATTTTATCACCCCAGCATGGCAACATGGTCCCCTGGACTCAAAACACTTGTATACATGAGAATGAGGAAAGGGCCTATTTGGGACTGCACATTAATCTTAGTAAGCTTTTATACAGGGCTACCCTTTTTTAAATGTCTTGCCAGGACTGCTTGGGGCTTGTGTTGTGTGATTACCTCCTCTCTCTGTATGTATTTTCAATGCTGCTTGTTGTCCTCACAGCTCCATGCATCTCACAAAGCCGCTATCGGTGTGGGGCTCTTCCTGACAGTGATACTCATAGGACTGGTCGGGTTTGCGGCCTACCACTACTACTCACGCAGAAGCAGGCCCTTCCAATTCCACTACTTCAAGGTAGGAGATTTATCAGTTATCGATTCTTTCAGCACCAAGTAACTTTATACAAATACTGCCATAAATAAAATAAAAAATAGTTTGTGTCCTACATAGATTCAATGTCTTATACATATTAAACAAAAAAAAATGTTGTGGTGCTACTGTACAACATAAAATGTTACCATGGTGTATTTACAAATGTATCTACATTTATAGTAGACCCTGATACTGACATTTCTTAGTATCAGATGGAAGTTAAGTAACATTGAAATTAGCTATAGTGTTTAATTATTCTCATCTAACTATATATTTTAAAAAAAGTACTATATGGTGCTGTGTAAAATACAAGCTGATTTGAATCCACTCAAGGTCAGAGCTTCCAGAAAGTCCACTAGTGGATAGCTGCTCTGACATCTCGTGGACATACATATTTGATGCGGTAGTTATCTTTTACTCTCTGCTTTTCCCTGCAGTCAGATGAAGGTGAAGACATAGCCCCGATTGATGTCAATCCAAGTATCTGCAACCCCATGTATGAGGCAGTGTGCTCCCCACACAGCAGAGACTTCAATGCAGTTACAGTGAGTTTCAGGAAGGACTGCACTGCGTGAATCAATAAGAGAAGGCCACGTATAAGGGGTGGCTGTTCCTGATAAACTGGGTGAACGGCTTAGTTAGTGAAGCTGGGAGTAACACCTTCCATTTGTTCATAATTAACCCATTGAATTGAAATGAATTGAATTGAATTGAATTGAATTTCATGTAATGTAATTTAATACATAATTATTATAGTGCTATTAAGACCGATTAAACCAGCCCTGCCAAAAATGAAGTTTGATGTTCTTGGAAAACCTTAACACTGTGAGATTGAAAATAGTCAGTTAAAAAAAAATATATATATACACACACACAATACTTGGCTAAAAAATGGTATGCTAACTTTCTGACCTAATTTCCTTTGCTTATTTTTCTCTTGCAGGATAAACACCAGGTTGCAAACAGTGGCCCGTACGATCTGCTTCAGGATAGTTGAACACTCAACCCTGGAACTTTCACCCTCAACTTCTCCAGCTTTCAAAGACAGCGTAATGCACATCAGCTGTATCAGTTATGCATGACTCATAATAACTGTTGTAACCACTTGTAGTCCGTAGAGGGTGGAGTTGTACAGTTCAACGCAATACAGTGTCTGCAAGGCAAAAACGTTTCTCCAGTACGAGATGGACAGGTCATTTCTGCATGCTTGGTTTTGATTTGAGGAATAAACACAGTAACACACTAGAGCGAACCACCTTAACTCAGTGCTGTAATAATGTACTGTACCTGTATGTCCTGGACTTTATTCAGTCATTTGTGAACATTTTCAATGAAATAAAGCACATAGCAAACAGGTAGAAAAAAAAGCATATGCTGTTTCACTTGAATATGAATTCAGATTTCACTGTAACTAGAAGTATTGAAAAAAAGATTTTAATACAAAGAGCTGTTTGTCTTTTATTTCTTCAGTTCCAATGGTTGTCACAGAGCTACTAAATATAACAAAAGCTGAAACACAGATCAGTCACACTGTAAAATAATGATCACAAATTAATTTAAATTACGAACATGGTCAACATTTTAGCAGTATAACTATGGAATAAAAGATTTCCGTGGGTTAACCACATACATTTAAAGTAATTTTCATTTGTGGCCATTCTTTTAAAGACCAACATTCATACTTAATGTAATGAGGTGTCTACTTTTATTTACATCAGTTACTTGAATGTTAAGCTTTGTGTGTGTTTTGGTTTTTTCAAGATTACCAATACAATGAAGTTACAGATATTTGCACTTACAATGAAGTACAATAGTGCAAAACTCAGTACAAGTAAAGTCTAGTCGCACTTCTGTCTCGTCATCCACAAAATACAAACTTTTCTTTTGGTATATTTATGCAGGTGGCAGGAGTGTCGGCATCAACACCAGCACACTCTGTGGCCCATGGCAGTACAATCTTGTTGCCCATTATCTTCTATACACACACACACACACACACGCACACACGCACGCACGCACGCACGCACGCAGAGTGGCTTGATTTCCAGAAAATAACATGGTGCAAATTTATGAATAGATCCCAACAAAACTACAGTAATAGTGATAAATGACAAGAAATGTTCCACTATAGACTTTGAACACTGCAAGATAAAATTGTATCTTAAAATTTATAGTTTCTGGCAAAGTGTGTATCTCTTCGAATAAAGCTCAAGAAATGAGTTCATCAAACTGGATCAGCTTAAAATAGTACATATCTCCACAACCAAGAAAACATTCCTACTTTATCTGCCATATTCTTTGAGGTGCCATCATATGTTATGGAATTGAATAACAGTACACCAAAAAACAGAGTAAAAAAAATTTAAGCTCTAATAGACAGCGATTTCAATAAATGATTCATCATTTTTAAACTATGTAGTATTTAGTACTATTTTACTTTATTATATTTAATAGAAGTGTTACAGAACACCCTGAAAAGTTTATAAGACACACATTACGTTACCTTCGCTGTGTCCCCTGTTGTCTGTACTGCATCGTTATATTTTTAAACATATTGCTGACTCTTGAAATTTGTAATTATTATTATTTTATCTCTTAGCAGACGCCCTTATCCAGGGCGACTTACAATTGTTACAAGATATCACATTATTTTTACATACAATTACATTATTTTTTACACATTATTTTTTACATACAATTGCCCATTTACACAGTTGGGTTTTTACTGGAGCAATCTAGGTAAAGTACCTTGCTCAAGGGTACAGCAGCAGTGTCCCCCACCTGGGATTTAACCCACGACCCTCTGGTCAGGAGTCCAGAGCCCTAACCACTACACCACACTGCTGCCCCAATCACACATCAGGGTCAAAAATCAAGTGGGCAATACATTTCTCAACATTTATTCGGTAGCATTCACCAGGAGAAAAAAAGGTTTCTAAGGATCACAGTGTATCCAGATCACGCTCCCTCCTGCAATAATGCTGGTTTTCTGTTCCCACAATATGCCACACATTTAAATCCCACAATATGCCACACATTATTGCAGAAGGGAGCATGAACTGGATACACCGATATTTACAAGACTAATTCTCTTTCTCCTGATAAACATTCCTGAGTAAATTTAATTTAAAAAAAAAAAATCCCAAGTTGATTTACCCATAATGTGTGAATAGAAATATGTTTATACTTTTTTTTTTTTTTTTTTAAATGTAAAAAATGCTGTGATCTGGACAACATGGGATACAGCAAGGGTAAGGCAATGTGTTTACTGTAAACACTGCAGGGTGTTCTGTAACACTAAGATTAGATTAATCAATTTACAGTGTTAATCAATTAAAGCTCATTTCTGGTCTAAAAGACAGAACTGGACTTCCCTTGAAATCTATTTATAGAATCTCCTTTTAAAAGGGTCCATTAAAACCCTTGAAGCCTCTTCCTAGGTCACTTAAATTGTCTATTTGATCTGAGCTATTTCAGTAAGGAAGGGGGTTTTAGAAGTCCCGGCACACACCTGGTCGGACCAGACCGAAGCCTCGTGCTGCAAGGGGTTGCGCCGGGGAAAGAAGGTGTGGTGCAGGTCATAGTTGAGCAAGCAGCTGAGAGATGCCATATATATATCGGCAAATCTGGAGAGACGGCGAGAGAAGTAGGTGGGGTTGTGGTACGTCCTAAAGAGGCTCCCAAACTGATTGTTAAAGATGTTCTTCGTCCTCAATCTGCGGTCAAGAAAACGAGTTTGTTAAAATTGTACATAATATATTGGATTTGTCTAATTGCCCCCAGATGCACAATGTTTCCATTTCATTCAACATGCCCAGATGTGTAGGTCAACAGTTGACATTTCTATTGATTACTTCCAACAGCACTCACCTCATGACTTCTCTTTCCTGGATCCATTGCTTCAAAACCATTTGGGATTCTGCGTCTCTGTGCACCTTGAGAGCAGAAACACAGTAACTAAGTTTCAACATTAACGACAGAGGAGCTTAATTTTAAATGAAGGTGACTGTCGCTGTTTGCCAATCCAGGATTCTTGTGAAACAATACCAGAGTTACTAAGTCACAAAACAAATTATATTTTCCCCATTAAGGTGACAATATTTCTGTTATCCATAACACACTACAAAGATCACTACTGTTCTTACCAAACTTCATACCATGAAGGTCGTTAAAACAAAAACTCAGCTGGTTTGAACTAGTACTCTGCAATGCAGTGCAGCAAGTGTAGGGTTTCAGTATTTCCAAGTCACACTGACAAACAGGGTACAGCAATTCCACCAGAGTGTATGTTCAAGCACAGAGCCGCTGTGCAATAGCAGCCTGGTATAGCTTTCTAGAAAGTAAAAACAGGACACAGACATCCCTCCCTCCCTCCCAGACTGACCTGCATGCGCTCCAGCAGCCCGGTGAGTCCCTGCAGCCAGGTCATGAGGTGTACATACTCCTTTGTGTTCATGATCTTGATCTCTGACCTGAGCTCGGGAATAATGGCCCCGGTCCGCCAGCCATGTTTCAGAGTCAGGTCCTGATTAGCAAGGGGGGTGGGGGGAGAGTGCAGTCAGATATCAGGGCACCAGTGTTACCCGCTGTGAATCTGGGACTCAAAACTAGAACAGCAGTTTGAGTGCATTCAAAAATAAAAGCACTGGCACAACATAACTAATGCCAAACTTTCACAGTACATTGAAAACACTACTCTGGAGATTTAATGTGGCCATGGAAGAGAGTCATAAAGATGTGCTGTATTTTAATTAGTTAATAGTCACAATCAAATCAGGTTTGCACTACTCACTGCTAAATCACTGTAGATGTGATCTCCGAAATAAAGCACTTTGGAACCTCTCCAGCCTGTCAGCCTCAGGAACTCATACAGATTGCCCTGTAGGAAACACAAAGTCTCAGTAACAACCCTCCTGTTGATGTATGATAACGCGGCTCTTATCAGCTGTTATATAAAGCAGTAAGGACAGCCTGGTATTTTGTACTGTTAAGTTGTATATGTTAAGGACTGTTGTCTGCAGCATTAGTGTCATCACCTTGCGTTTAGCTCGCGATCCTTGACATAAAAAAACATGCATGTGATTGCACTGTAACAGCATTATGGGCATCGCTAGAACATGTATTTTCCTACACCAGTAGATACTAAAGTAAAGTAGTTGGTTTTAAAATAAATGAGATACTCTTCCAATTAATTTGTAAATCAAGCGAAAAATAAAATTGCAGCAGGCCACAAGGTTGAGAACTGATATCCTACCTGTTTGTAAATCTGTCCTTTTTCTAATCGATGAATCCTGTCCCACAGCAGCACCCCTTTATGATTTACTCTTCGAAACGGTCTGCAAAAGGAAAATTCCAACACTAGAAATCCAAAGGCCATCAACAAACATTAAAGACTGGGATCTATTTGTGCAATCTAAACACCACTCCCATTTAACTCCATTCAAGTGTTTTTCTTCAGAAGCCACGGACAAACACAGTAGAAAGAGGTCTATGTTTATAGGGGTTTAAGGACAACAGGATCTTCTGCTGCTAAATGATCATTAAAATGTTTTATTAAACTTAAAAGAATGCCTAGTACCTTTATCAGTGTAATCAGAAGGTTATTATACAAAGAGACTTGTAAACTGACTTGCGCTTATCGTTGAAAAACCCAGGTTTGTCTGCCTGCACTATGACAACATCGAAAAGGTCTCTCCAGTCTTTTCCTACAATGTAGTTCATCCCTCGGTCACTGGAAAAACAACAGTGCAGAAATTAGTGGTAGACACCATGACAGTAAAGAGCACTCAGAAGACAGAATAGGTGCAAGCAAACATTAAAGCTAGTAAAATAGCGTTTCACTTACACAAAATCAAAGGGGCTGTTCGTAATAAGAAACATCTTCTTCTTGTTTTCTGCTAGCTTCCTCAGCACAGCATGGGTCTGCTCACCATAGCAGATATACTTTTCTAGAGAAGGGAGAAGTTAGGTTATTCTACACGATGGCATAGGAGGTTAGCATTAAGAACCTAGGCATCATAAAACTGAAGAAGAAGAAGAAGAAGAAGAAGAAGAAGAAGAAGAAGAAGAAGAAGAAGAAATATACATATTATTTTCACTAGATACAGACAAAAGGATGAATAAACCATTTACCAATATCTGCTTCCACAGCTCGATACATTATTCCCTTCACATGGACGTCCCCAATGGCCTCCTGATGGGTTTAAAAGATACAAATTCATTACAGGTACACTTAGATGCATTTGTAACATATATCAACAGTCTCTGCACCGGAACAAACAAAAAGATGAATTTTACAACACCAGGGAATCCTTGTGGACTGCATCAACCACTTATTTTCAGGGGTAGTCCCAGAACAACTAGATAGGTGGCTTATCCAGCAAGTTACAAAAAAATACATTACATGGGAATGTATTAACACCATACCACAGTGGAGCTTTTGACGATTGGTTTTTGGGTTTGGAATTCAGCCAACTTAACCAAAATTCAGATCAATGCAATCTGAATTTTCAGAAGCCACTCAAACCTGTAGTTCAGGTTGGACTGTTACCAGCTCACAGCTGTTCTGAAACCTGAGAAAGTCTCCACGTTTCTCATTTCAAGAGTGAAGAGGTTAGCAGTTAAGCAAAGGTCAGGGCTTGTGTTTTGGTGTTTTGCTGCTTTGCCACTTTGAACAGCGAAATGGAAGTTTATAAGGGAGCTTGGACTCAAAAGATACAGAAGCCAAGTTGGAAACTGCTTACTTTCATTACATAACACATATAGCCCTAAAACAGCATCAAATATGTAAACAAGGCCTTTTTTGACCCCAGCTGGCATGAAAAAATTAATTTCTAGAAAACTCTAAATTTGTCAATAGAGAAAAACACTTTTGTTATTCATTGAGGACACAGTTCACAAAGCTTTTCTGTGTTAAAGTGTCTGTAAAATCCCTTATTGGTCTAATCCTTTTAAAAGCAAACCCTGTCCTGGAGAGATTACCATGCCAGTACAAGCTCTTGTAAGTAGTGTCGATTGTAATGCATATTCCCCTGGGAAAAGGACCGAGATTACGTTTACCACCGTCTTTAACTCCTATGTCTTGAAAGAGATAAAATGTCTATTATTTTACAAAACTACACCCAAACAACTAAATAATATAACTCTCAAGGTGTTTGCATCTCATTTTGTAACATTTACATGATTTTTTCTTCTTTTAAAAAATAGGAGTTAATTAAAAATGGAGGAAACGCAATGACAATATGGCCCCAAGACTCTTAACATTTCACACTGCACCTCAAAGCAGACTGAACAGCACTGCACCTTGACATCTTTGTAGAGGTGAACAGGTTCGTAGTCTATGTTGTGTTTCATGAAGTAATCGTTGACACAGGACAGCAGGGTCATTTCTGGTAAGGAGAAGATATCCATGAATTGTTTCATTGTGTGTCCATGGGAACTCTGCATGAAAGGCAAATACAATGCACTTCAAATAAATATTAGCATTGAAAAAAGCTTGTCCTAAAGAACACAGTAGTTTTCGTTCTTGATTAATTTGGTTCTAATCTGTCTTTTTTTGCAATGGACAAACCAAATTAAAATGACTCTGGTACTGTATATCTCTGCCAAGTTATCTTCACTCCCTTGCATAGTTAAAGGTCATAATAAAGGCACTGAAACTAAGTGTTGATATAACTGCTTTCACACAATCCGTGGGCGTCTTCCCCTCCCACTGACTACTTCAGCTGTTGCAGACTCACATCCTGCTTTTCCAGGTCTCTGTTTAGCATACCATACCTTAAAAGTCAGCTGCTACTTAATCTTAATATACTGTCCATATGACCTTTCAACCTGACAGACATAAATAATGTTTGCCCCAGTTTTTACATTAATGTTACAGGAGACAATAAGTACCCCCCCATACCACTTTATCAAAACTATGGCCTATTTTTTTTCCATTTGTGCAAATCACAGAAAAAATGCACACTCCAGAGTAAATGTATTTGCCCTGCAGACTTAATTCTCAATGTTTTCGTAAAGTTGTAAAATACTACACTCACCATGACTAAGATTCATAACTCTCTGAACACTATATTACATTACTTAAATAATCAACGTATTAATTTTAAGGAATAATGCACAAGCCACTATACATAATAAACCTGCAATGAAACCACTCTCATGGTTGTCATCAGATGGTTTGTCTATTTGGTGTTTATAAAATGGCCCACTGAGATTCAACTGACTGTGATGTTGTCTAACAAAAGCACTGTTTGGAATATTGTCAAGCCAATCTGAGTGCTCTGCTCATCCAAGCCATTTTAGAATTAGGATACACTGTAGCTCAGACGTGGCAGAGAGAGAAGAACCAAACACAAACTGTGTCATTCAAAAGGGCTTACCTTGCCATAAAAGTCACTCATTTGTTCCATGGGTACATGTGAGCCTTCATACATAGCAATGACTTCTTTATCTGAAACTGGGTGCAGCCCCCTGGTAAAAAAAACAAAATCATATCCATGTTCCTATTTCTGCTTTTTTTTTTTTCAAGACTGTGAACAGGAATAGATTCTAAAAAAAATCAAAAAAACACACCTGTACATACCTGTATACAGTTCCCAACTGAATGTAATGAAAGGCATCAATCTTCATCAGTAAAGCCTAAGACAAACAGACAACACTCAAGTTGAGTATAATTGCTCATACATTATGATATTGGTCCTGCTGTCCCCAGTATTTATCAATAGTAAACATTACTCCAATCGCAGCATCTAGTACCACCACATTGATGAGTTTGGGAATAGGGTAGTTTAATTTTACTTTCAGAACATGGCTTATTTTCTGGCATTTTCATCATGGCAATACAGTAAAGGACAATTTAATAAACCTAAAACTGTGCCTTTTCCCAAAACCTATTAATTGTACAAAATATTTTATTTGGTCATTGGTTTCAATATTACACAATTCCAACCCTTTGGTTATTTTCTTTAGCCTTTCTCAAAGACATTATCCTCTCAGTGGTGTCTCACTGTTTATCTTTCCTTGTGTGTTGCTATGGCATCTTGTAACAAGTTCTGTTTTCTATCATTTCCTTCTCTGCTCACCATGTTCTTTGAAGAATCTGACTCACTATTCCTTTTTTCTTCTCCTGTTCGCCTCCAAAGAAGAGTAATGCTGGAATAAACCCTTTTTCTTTTTGGCATATTTGGCATATTTCTTTAGCTATTTTAACGACTATGCTACTGCCAACCATGGACGGGAGTGCACAGGGGGTCGGTGCACAATTGGCCAAGGGCTGCCCGGGCAGGGTAGGGAATCCTTGGCTCACCACACACCAGAGACCCCTGTGGCTGGCTGGGCGACTGCAGGCCGGCTTGTACACAATTCAGAACTGCGTGGTCCTCCGATGCTCAAAGTTCTGAATATGGTTGCACGGCAGGCTTGCAGAGTGAAAAAAAGCGGATGGCTGACGGAAACTTCGTTTGAAAGGCGAGTGCTCGTCTTCATATCTCCCAAGTTAGTTAGGGGTTGCAGCGGTGAGCCAGGTTGACTAATAATTGGACATTCCAAAATTGGGAGAATTGGAAAATGAAAAAATAATTGTTCAAAAAAAAAAAAAAAAAAGAAAAACTAATATTAACATGGTAACAAATATTTCAGTCTGGCAGACCCTCTTTCTGAACCCATGGTTTAGGATAAGCCAGCACATCAGGAAAGATTTCCATGCACCCAAGACTGAATATAGATTTGGAACCCGTAGAACAGTCACACGCCTAAAGTTTAATTACATTCTATTTTTCTTGACTCTTTTGAACTAAGAGAAAAGGCATGCTGGTTTATATTTATCTCTGCAGGCTATGCTAGCAGCTTAAAAATTAACTGGCTGTCCTTTGACAGGAGCTGTCTATAGCCCACTGTAAAATCTGCATTACAACTTGACAGTGTAACCATGTGAAAGGTCCCGATTTGTGGATACAATTAGAAAACAGTACAAGGGCAGGTTAGTCAGTATATGGCACTTCTTTAAGATTTGAAAATCATGCTCTATTTAGCAGTAAAGTCCATAGACTATTTTGAAGAAACTGACTTTGGAGGGATACTACTGTACACTTACCTTTTGTACGTCATAATGAAGTCCCCGGATTGCAAAATCAGGGATATATTCATAAGCTCTAAGGCCTTCTGGGTACTAAAACAACAATAAGAAAAAACAAGTAACAGAAATAATCCAGTAATATAAGAGACTATAATCTTTACTGATTGTACTCTTGACATGGCTGTATGATCCATGTGTTAAACATATATTAAACAATAGAATGACCAATAAGTTTAGAAATAGATAATGTTGATATTTACAGTTGTTCAAATTAGCACTTCTCTTTAAGGTAATTTGCCCTGAATATTAGTTAAAAGGACAAATGTATTACCAATATAATGATATAGTATTTCAGGTTACCCTGTGCTCTTCAATAAGAATGTCTCGTGCTATGTTGAATATCAAGGTGTGGAGGCGGTTGGAGTAGAAAGCCAAGGTGTAGTCATAGTCGAAGCCGTAGATCTCAGTATCTTCAAGGCTCATTTCATTGTTTGCAAAGATGGCATCTGGATTCAGCAAACTGCATGTAACAGACGATACTACATCTGATAAAAAAAATGGAATGTTTAACAGGATGCATCAATACAAAAAGACCTATCTCATACCAAAGGACGCCAGAATCAGCCTTTATAAGCATGCATCAGCACTCTGCACAAGAGGGTCATGGATTCAGCTTCCTTTTAATACATTCTCATGCTATCAATGAATGTACTGTAAATGTTGAGATGAAGAATGGTTGTCAGGTGCTTCTCTCTCCAGAACCCCACAAACTACTGATTTTTCTCAAAATTCCATGGGCCATTTTGAGAATAGAAATGAAAAGCAGGATTCCAACCCCAACTTTCCTGATGTAATTATTGACAATTTTATGTCAGTTGTTTGTTTTTTTGGTCCAATTCTGCAGCACTCAGCAGGATGGTGGTTGGATGCTTTTCTTGACATCCATTTGATTATTCTAAGACTAACGTAATTAGTACAGTTACTGCTTTTAATCCTTGTTAATTTTAATAAATCCTCATTGTGCTCGTCACAACTAATGAAAGGAGCTGCTAAACAAAGAAAAGGTCTCTCAACAACAGGTAGTGATGGATGTGGGCAGACCCATTCCAGGGCTTTGAGTCCCAGCTGGGCAACTGTGCAAAACAGGTGACGATAGGGAATACTGGGGAAATAACTACCCTGCCAATTGCAATAAAGTACAACCCTTGCCAGTGTAGTAGGCTACATGCCAGGTCCCATCCCTTTTTGGCACTTAACTCAATTGCTTGCTATACAGTATTTCTTATGTATAATCTAATATGCTATTATTTTGATGAATTATTACAATGAAACCATACAGTATTGTAGCCAATATGTCAAGTTCAAGTTTCTACATTAACGTGGTATGCCTGTTGTACAACTTTGACTCGATTTCAAGGCAACTTTAACATTCTACAAGCTTAATACACATTTTCCTTCCTATGAAATGTACTTTTCAGAGCATGAGTGTATCCTGTCACTTTATTTCAAATGCATGGCTTTTTAAAATTGTACATTATACAGGCTGGGTGCCTAGAATACAACTCACCTTCTGTCTGTTTTTTGGTCTCATTGTAAAGCGCCCAGAGCGAACTAGTCATATCCCGACCGCTGTGTGAACTGGTGCACAGCAGAGCAGTTCTGTGCTGGGGACTATGAGAAATCGCCGGGATCAGTGCGACTCTCCCTGTCGCTCCAAGCGCACCGAACCCCCGCCGCCACAATCGAGTTCTTTTCGGCCATGACAAAGATTGGCTGCCGCTATTTCCGATGCTTGTGCCGCTGTGCAAAGCATTACAGACGAGCAGTACTTTCTGTAAACTCTCCTTAGTTCTCAGTCTGCTTGGAAAGAACGACACTAAGGGCGACATGGCTCTAAATGTAGTGCCTTGAATGGGCACAAGAAGACAGCTGTATATGTTTTTTTTAACCCCAGAAGCATCTGGTTACTGTATTTGCAGCATGCGCGGTTCCTCCTCACTGGGAAAAAATATATACACGTTCCTGCAGGCAGGCACAGTAGCACAGAGATATTTAACGTCACTTCCTAATTTTGAAACAGGTTCTTGGGCATCTTGATCGGCGCTGCACCGTTGTAGTTATACAGAGTACAGTAAGTAATGCCTGTCGGAGTTCATGATTTTCTACATGCAGAACCACGAGACAGATGGTGTTTTTTGACCTTGTACATTGCATCTGCCTAAAATGTGGCACTGGCACTAAAGATTATTAAAGAAAACCATGGTTCTGATGTCAATTTAGATAGTATTTGCTGAACATATTGTTTTAATATTTCAGGGTTTATTAATTTTGTTTGCTTATTCACCATGCACACACTGATACATATAAAAAAAAAGAGCGGGACAAACCCCCCTGGGGCAGACTGTCCTAACACCTACATTCTATTTTCATAACTTTCTTTAAAAGAAAAAATAAACAGTAATGTTAGAAAACTAGTAACAATTCCACATCTATATAAATTATTATTATTATTCTTGTTTATTTAGCAGACGCCTTTATCCAAGGCGACTTACAGAGACTAGGGTGTATGAACTATGCATTAGCTGCAGAGTCACTTACAATTACATCTCACCCGCAAAACGGAGCACAAGGAGGTTAAGTGACTTGCTCAGGGTCACACAATGAGTCAGTGGCTGAGACTGGATTTGAACCGGGGACCTCCTGGTTACAAGACCTTTTCTTTAACCACTGGACCACACAGTGGTTGCTTGTGAGTATACAAGCAATTTGTGATTGCTTGTATAATCACAAGCAATCACAAATTCCCAGCAGAATCTGTATTTTTGCAGGTTTGTGGTGTATCTATTAAAATACAATTATTTTAACATTTCTGAAAGCGTTCTTGATGCAACTGTTATGAATGGTATATGTTACAGAGAAAAAATGGTCAAATGACTTCTGAAATGAATGTATAACAGAAAGCCACCTAATAATATCAAGAGATATAAACAATATAAAGTGATTAATCGCTTAGCATTAGAGCATAGAACACTGGCATGAGCTGCATATCAGAGCCCATGTTACAGCAACAACTGACTGTAACACCTGTTTACCTGAAAGCTACTTCTCAGCAGATTCCATATGGGAGGAAATGGTTTATGAAGTGTAGGGTACCTGGTACCAAGCCAGTCGGTGGAGCACTCTGTGTCTGTCTGACAAATCCAATGTACGGTCAGCAGTGTGGAGTAGTGGTTAGGGCTCTGGACTCTTGCCCGGAGAGTCGTGGGTTCAATCCCAGATGGGGGACACTGCAGCTGTACCCTTGAGCAAGGTACTTTACCTAGATTGCTCCAGTAAAAACCCAACTGTATAAATGGGTAATTGTATGTAAAAATAATGTGTAAAATGTAATTGTATACACAAATAATGTAATATCTTGTAACAATTGTAAGTCGCCATGGATAAGGGTGTCTGCTAAGAAATAAATAATGTAAAAGTACTTTTTTTTTTTTTTTTTTAATAGATAGATCACTGGTACTTGACTGTTCAATTAAATGTGCTAATTGGTATTGCATATCCTAAAAGCCAAAAATTGTATATTTCATACGTTCATTGCATTTTTCATTATGTTTTTTGATACAAAGTAAAGTTATATAAATATAACTTGATATCAGAGGGTAAAGGACAGGGTTGGAATGCCCTGGAGTAGGACAGCAAAAGGTGAGTACTGCTACTGGTTTGATCTGACTTGTTTATGTTTATATATTTTGCTCTCAACGGCTACGTCCCTGGTTTAATTAATAATAATTAATGAATGAATGTACAGTGGAAAGCAAAATTATTTGTGTTCAAGTTACTGCCTTTACCCAGTCTCAGTCTTTGCATTACAGAGGAGGTGTGCCAGGTACTCTTCTACTTCAGCCACCAGGGGGTGCATTGGACCATACCAACACTTTCTTAGAACCAGCGCTTCCTGAAAACAGATTCCTGCATCAGAAAAATCTCCACAAGAAAACCTACAGGGAATTAATACAATATTTAGAAAAATATTGGCACAGGCAATAAAACACTGACCAACACTTTGAGCATTACTGATGTCAAAATATTTTTAAATACTTATATCGCAAGACGAGCATATTTAAGTTTAAAAACTTGCAGATCAAAATATCTTTAAAAGCATTCTGATATCACAAGGTGATAAATGTATAATAATAACTTGGGAGACTCTCTAGATTAGTAAGGCACCTTTAATTTTAGACTGTAATTCAATTTTCCAGTAGCATGACTCTATGGAGAATAAAATGTCTAGAACATAAGAAAGAACATAAGAAAGTTTACAAACGAGAGGAGGCCATTCAGCCCATCTTGCTCGTTTGGTTGTTAGTAGCTTATTGATCCCAGAATCTCATCAAGCAGCTTCTTGAAGGATTCCAGGGTGTCAGCTTGAACAACATTACTGGGGAGTTGGTTCCAGACCCTCACAATTCTCTGTGTAAAAAGGTGCCTCCTATTTTCTGTTCTGAATGCCCCTTTATCTAATCTCCATTTGTGACCCCTGGTCCTTGTTTCTTTTTTCAGGTCAAAAAAGTCCCCTGGGTCGACATTGTCTATACCTTTTAGGATTTTGAATGTTTGAATTAGATCGCCGCGTAGTCTTCTTTGTTCAAGACTGAATAGATTCAATTCTTTTAGCTTGTCTGCATACGACATGCCTTTTAAACCCGGGATAATTCTGGTTGCTCTTCTTTGCACTCTTTCTACAGCAGCAATATCCTTTTTGTAACGAGGTGACCAGAACTGAACACAATATTCTAGGTGAGGTCTTACTAATGCATTGTAAAGTTTTAACATTACTTCCCTTGATTTAAATTCAACACTTCTTACAATATATCCGGGCATCTTGTTGGCCTTTTTTATAGCTTCCCCACATTGTCTAGATGTCATTTCTGAGTCAACATAAACTCCTAGGTCTTTTTCATAGTTCCCTTCTTCAATTTCAGTATCTCCCATATGATATTTATAATGCGCATTTTTATTGCCTGCATGCAATACTTTACACTTTTCTCTATTAAATGTCATTTGCCATGTGTCTGCCCAGTTCTGAATGCTGTCTAGATCATTTTGAATGACCTTTGCTGCTGCAACAGTGTTTGCCACTCCTCCTATTTTTGTGTTGTCTTACTATACCAGAATCTAAATCATTAATGTAGATTAGGAATAGCAGAGGACCTAATACTGATCCCTGTGGTACACCACTGGTTACCTCGCTCCATTTGGAAGTTTCTCCTCTAATCAGTACTTTCTGTTTTCTACATGTTAACCACTCCCTAATCCATGTGCATGCATTTCCTTGAATACCTACTGCATTCAGTTTTAGAATTAATCTTTTATGCAGGACTTTGTCAAAAGCTTTCTGGAAATCTAAATAAACCATGTTGTATGCTTTGCAATGATCCATTGTCAATGTTGCATCCTCAAAAAAATCAAGCAGGTTAGTTAGACACGATCTTCCTTTCCTAAAACCATGTTGACTGTCTCCCAGGATGCTGTTACCATATAGGTAATTTTCCATTTTAGATCTTATAGTTTCCATAAGTTTACATATAATAGAAGTAAGGCTTATTGGTCTGTAGTTACCTGGTTCGGTTTTGTCTCCCTTTTTGTGTACAACCCCTGTGTCAAAAGACTGTTGCAGGATCTTGGTTAGCGGTTTGTAAATAACTTCTTTCATTTCTTTGAGTACTATTGGGAGGATCTCATCCGGCCCAGGGGATTTGTTTATTTTAAGAGCTCCGTCCCTTTAACACTTCTGCCTCTGTTATGCTAAAGTTATTTAAAACTGGATAGGAACAGGTCGACATGTGGGGCATGTTGTCCGTGTCCTCCTTTGCAAAAACCTGTGAAAAATAATCATTTAATATATTTGCTATTTTTTTTTCTTCGTCTATGATTTTGCCATTTGTGTCTCTGAGACACATGTACTGTTAGTCCTGTTTATCTCATTCTCAAAATCTTCAGGATCACCTTCAACAATGATAAACACTAAACTTATCCAGGGTGACTTACAGTTGTTACAAAATATCACAATACAAAGCATCACACTGTAAAATACTACATTACACAATATAACACTACATATAAGAGCAGTTATAAAGTACAATAAAATCAGTAGTAAGTAAGATCAAATTCCAATAAAAGCAAAATAAAGAATACAGTAAATAATTATATTTAAGAGCGAATTTGACAAGGAGCAGTAAACGTATTGTAAAAATGTTTGCTTATAAGAGTAAATTCCATTAAGAGCACGTAGTAAGTATGATAAATGGAGAAGAACGATTTCAAATAAGAGCAATTACTGTACAAAAAACGTGAATACAGATACCTTTAAGAGTAAAATCAAGTACAAAATACAGAAAATAGTTATAATTAAGAGCAGTAGTAGAATACAGCAAAATATGGAGCAGTTCAGTGTAAGTATAAGATGATGCAAGTACTGTATATAGCACCAGGAAGAATTAGACCACGCTTGGTGTCCTTTGTTATTGATATGTCCCTTATAAAAGTTTACCATAGTAAATTTGCGCAATAATTTAGCAGTTTTCCTATGGTTGTTTTTTTAACCTCTCTAGACTTCACATTGATTGCCTATGTTTTACCATAATTTCACTGTGCTTTATTAAACTTCAATAAGCTTCTACAATGGGAAACCTTTATAAGTGGTGCCTTTTAGTGTGTATTGGATGTGCAGAGGACATGTGTAAATACTGGTGCATGTCAGTAGGTTTACAGAAGAGGTCAGTCTCATTTGAACCCTCTTCAAGTTTTAATATGGTATCTAAAAATTCTATTTCTTTTCTTGTCCATCGAAGGTCCACCTTAATATTACTGTGTATTTCATTTAGACAGTTACTTTGTAAAGTAGAAAACCTTACTAAACATTTCTAATGAAATTCTTAATTCAACCTCTAGTCCATCAGAGAATAAGGGCTGAAACCACCTATAATATTACTAGTGTATTTCTTTAGATGTTTATTATAGTTCACAGACCATCAAACAATTAGACATAATTAATAGAACTAATGGAAAGTGAAGTACATAAAACCTTGACGGGAGTATAGATTAAAAAACTACATACATATATGTATAGATTTAAAGAATAAGGATTGTTTTAAATACAAAGGCACAATAGAAACTATTAAAAATAAGAATGATCCAATTAATCTTTTATACAACAATAACCATTTCTCAGTTATTGTATTTAAAGACAATGAAACCGGAAGAAAATCTGAATACTGTGGCATAATTAAGAAAGATAATCAAACAAAATCTAAAACAGTAAAAATAAACCAGTTTAAAGTAAATAATAAAATGCAAAATAGAGAATTAAACATGGCTAGGACAGAGAATTCAAAACCAAAAGATAGGAGACCCAAAAATGGAAATGGTACCAAATACACTAAAGATAAAACAGAAGACATAGTATTTAATTTATCAAGTGAAACTTTAATCACATCCCAAAAAGCAGTATTGAGTAAAGGACTTAAGTTTATACTGACTAAAAAATACCTCGATAAAGATAAACTGGCCACTGAATTAAAGGAGTGGGAGAGACACATGAGATTAGCAGAATATTTTTTCAATTAAAATATCTCAGATTCAGAGGGTAATTATGAGCATGGGATTAAGGTTAATAGTACAAGCACTTGGACTCCTCCGGATGGAAGAGATAAATGGTTAGATATGTACACTGAAGTAGTTAAACAAGAAATTATAGTAGGACTAAAGAAAAAATGTAAACTTATTTTAACCAATATTGAAGAACAACCTATGACTGAGTTGTTAAATGATGATGATATAAGTATAAGACCAGCAGATAAAGATTCAGGAATAGTGATAATGAACACAGATGACTATATGAAATCTGTAGAATGTGAATTAAATAATACAGATACATATGAAGAAGTTAAAAACAATAAGATCAGTAAATCGGTAAAAGAGGTTAAGGAAATTGCAGAGAGACAATAGAATAAAGGCATTATATCAAAAGAATTAAAAAAATACATGCAGCCACTTAATAGAAGAACAGGCCTAGCAAGAGGAAATCCTAAAATGCACAAAGAAAATCACCCTATGCAAATGATAGTCAGCACGATTGATAATCCAACACACATAATAGCTGAAATAGCAGAAAAACAACGTTGAGAAATTGCCAAGCTATGTTAAGGATACAACACAATTTTTAAAAAGACTCGAATCACTAAAGCACAACCTTCCAGAGAACACAATTTTATTTTGCATAGATGTAAAATCCTTGTACCCAAGTGTCCCTCGTAAAGAAAATTTAGAAGCTTGTAAAAAAGCACTAGATAATAGACTAGATAAATCAATACCAACAGCAAAAGTGCTGAACATGATCAACGTAGTTTTAGAAAACAGTTATTTTACATTTGTTGATAAGAATTACAAACAAAACGATGGTACAGCAATAGGATCTAAATTAGGAATGCATTTTGCCAGTACATACATGGGGAAATGGGAAGAACAATTACTTAGAAAGTCAAAATGAGAACCTTTAGAATATATTCAGTTTGTAGATGATATTTGGGGGGTTTGGACACATGGAGAAGACTCTATTTTCCAGTTTCATAAAATGGCAAATGAAATACACAGTAATATTAAGGTGGACCTTCGATGGATAAGAAAAGAAATTGAATTTTTAGTTACCATAGTAAAACTTGAAGAAGTTTCAATTGAGACTGACCTCTTCTGTAAACCTACTGACATGCGCCAGTATTTACACATGTCCTCTGCACATCCGATACACACTAAAAGGACAATCCCAAAGGGTCTAGGAATAAGAATACGAAGAATATGCTCAAAAGAAAGTGACTATGTGAAACAAAGAAATGTATTAAAAACAAATCTTAAAAAAGAGGATACAAAGAAAGAATTATAGAAACGGAATCTACTAGATTATAAAAATAGAGATAAAAAGGTCAAAAGAGACCCATTAGTAATGACTTACGCTAAACTTTTTGCCAAATATTTCTAAGATAGTTTGGAAACACTTGCGGATTCTACATAACTCAGAAAAATTGAAAAAAGTATTTCTTAAGGCCCCAATTGTAGCATTCAAAAGATAAGCTAATTTAGGTGATATTTTAGTTCACAGTAAACATAAAAGAATAATTGACAGATTAGGTTCTACAAATACTTGCACTAGTACATGTAAAGTGTGTAAATACAACTAAAATGAAACTAAAACGAAGCAATCTTGTTTATGGAATAGCCTGTGAAAAATGTGATGAAATAAAATATGTTGGAGAGACTGGAACAACTTTACATAAAATAATTCAGAACCACCTTTCATTAATTAGAAATAATAAAAAAAGAATGAACCAATAGTACAGCACTTCACCGGTCAAGGACATGACATAAAAGATGTAAAGTTTGTAGTATTAGAACAGCTAAAATTAGACAATGCGACATATAGAAGAATAAAATTAAGTAAATGGATAAATAGACTGAACACGATTAGGCCAGCGGGACTCAACAGAAAATAATGAACGTTTTAACTCCAATAAATATATAACATTTAAATAAATAAATAAACAAAATTCATTCAAAAGTTGTGCATGCTGATGCACTGGGGAGGCCAAATCAAAGCTGATCCTCAGAGCCAACATTGCATGATAATATAAATATAAGTTTATATAAAATAATGTTAATTAGAATTAATACAGATTTAAAGATATAAGTAAAAAATATGTCACAATATATAGAACATTACATCACGTAAGAATAAATCATGGATTTGAATATAAACGTTAACAAGTAGCTGTCATGCCGTCAAACACCTAAAATATTTTGTTTTGATTCAAACACAGGCTCCCTTGAGAAAGATATGTGCAACATATCGAAACGTTGGGCAACTGGCTCTTTGAACTAATGTGAGTGTGTGTGTGTGTGTGTGTGTGTGTGTGTGTGTGTGTGTGTGTGTGTGTGTCTGTGTCTGAGACGTCCTGAAATAAAATATGTTTTAATCGTTTAAACCTTTTGTGTGATGTTGTGGGCTGAAACGTAACATTTTCAATTGTTTGCATGATTAACGGTCACCTAACCTGCTCATCCAAACAATCTGTGCTGTTGCAGATTCTCCTTCGGGAATTTAACAGGCAATATTAGCAACAGTGACAATCCTGGTTGCCAAGGTAAACATTCACATTACCCGGATGGACAGCCTTCACACGGTCACTTCTAAGTAGTTTTACTAATTTCTTGCCACGATAACAAGAACCTCGAAATTAATGGTAAAAATATATTTTAAAAAATAAATAAATATATTTTTTCTGGAATATTTAATAATTATGTTAAGCAGCCAATCAGAAGAAGCCACGCTCTCGACGTATTAAGTTGGACTTGGAAGGCTCTGATTGGGTGATGTAGGCTTCTGCTTGCTGTGTAATTGGCTACTTGTTGTGCGTGGTGAGCCACGATTGGCCAGATTGTGTTTTCCTCCTCTTTCCGCGTGAGGGCTTTAATAAATGAGACGCAGGGGTATTTCATCCGATCCGAGTTCGGAAGTCTTGTGGATGGAAGATAGTGGGATAATTTGGTAAACATAGTTTAGTGTCAGAAATTTGTATCTAAATATTTCCTGGAAGCGTCACGTAAACATGAGGAAGCTGTGGCTTGTAGGTCTCTTTTGTGCGCTTCTAGCATTTAGTAAGTATTATTTCATTTGTGCTTTTTGGTTATCGATTCATTTAACCTGCAGTGTAAAGACCGTTTCAGAGAATTATGTTTTATGGCATGGCATGGCATGTTTTATAGAAAAATGCAAACTTATTATTGTAATAAAACGCTCTTTAATAATGTGTGGTAAAATGTTACTGTTTTTCTGTACTTTTGTTATAATTAGTAATTTGGTTCTTGTCGGTGTAGCTTCACATGTTTCTGGAAGTTTCTATTTCATCTCTGTTTACCCGTGAAAGAGACCGCACATCGTATATATATTATAAACATTAATTTCATTTGCACGTCTGTACATTTTTTCGTGTGTTTAAATACATACATACATACATACATACATACATACATACATACATACATACATACATGTGTACAAGATATATCTTGTAGTAGATTAAAAAGAATTGTGCCAAGGCCGAAGACAAAATCTAGAGCTAGGTTTGCATGAAGTGTATTCCTGCAGCAGCCAAGCCCTAGTTTCGCGCACCTGTGTTGGGTAATACTGCGGGCAAAGTCATTTAGATTCTTGAATACTGAACTGTAGGACCAGTCGAAGACTCAACTAAATTTGTGAGCATGTCCGTGTAGTGTGGCCTGCTAAGACTGAAGTTGGCAAGACACAAGGTAACTTTCTTTAGTCTCATTGTCGCCAAAGACAGGTTTTAGTCTTGGGCATGTATGCCTTTTTTAAGATTTACAATGCTGTAGTTTTAAGTGACAGATGGGGGGACTTTGTCCTATCCCAGCTTAACTACTGACGTACACTGGCACTGATGAAAGTCGTGCCTCCTTGAGTACACTGCTTGCTGTAGGTCTGCAACCAGCGCACTGACTGCCTGTTAAAGGATTGACTTGCTCCCACTTGTGAAACAAAACAACGTATTAATTCATTTTCTTCATGTGCCATGCTTCTTAGACTTACCAGAGTGGTTGGTGGTGCTACTATCCTGTATTATGCATTTTGTACTGTATCATGTATTATGCACGTCTCTGTATTTAAAGTATTATGGATTTTCTTGTTACTGCTTCTTGTAAAGCACTTTGTGATGGTGGTCCACTGTGAAAGGTGCTATATAGAATAGATTGATTGCTTGCTTGATTAACAGTAATGGCAGGTCAGATTTTTATGGTTCTGTACCCACAGCCTACTTGTAAGACTTTGTAAAGCTGAACTGTAGAATTAATGTAAATAATTAGAAGGCAGATATCCAGTCTGACCTGTACCTCCACTTATTAACATCCGTGTTGAACAATTAATCTGTTTGCATAGGTTTCATAGTCTAGTCCTAAACACTGCATTGGCACCTAAAACACTGTTTTGCTATTAAAGCACCAGTTCGAGCAGAAGATGAAGTTGACGTAGATGGAACTGTAGAAGATGATTTGGGTAAAAGCAGGGATGGGTCCAGGACAGACGATGAAGTAGTTCAAAGGTTTGTATTCTGATTTACTTTTCAGTTCCTTCAGTATGTCAATGTGGATTTGATGAAGGTCTCCTATGCCATGCGAATGCTGTACAGTTTGAAGTTGCTGTTCAAAGTTCTGTCATAGGCATGTAATTGCTAGTAGCCTTGTTTCTTTACCCTGCAAATACACTGGGCCATAGTCCTTTTTAATCAAACTGTCAACTTCTCAGTAAATATACACTATTTTTATTATTTCTTAGCAGACTCCCTTATCCAGGGCAGCTTACAAGTTGGGTTTTTTACTGGTGCAATCTAGGTAAAGTACCTTACTCAAGGGTACAGCAGCAGTGTCCCCCACCTGGGATTGAACCAATGACCCTCTGGTCAAGAGTCCAGAGCCCTAACCACTACTCCACACTGCTGCCCTTTGCCACAATATGCCAACCAGGATTGTCAATAAATGTGCCTTAAATGCCACAGTGTTTCTATATGTCTTAATTGGTATGGCCTGCCTGTCTGCAGAGAGGAAGAAGCTATCCAGTTAGATGGGCTAAATGCAGCTCAGATAAAGGAGCTACGGGAGAAATCTGAGAAGCATGTCTTTCAGGCTGAGGTGAACAGGATGATGAAGCTGATCATTAACTCCCTGTACAAGAACAAGGAGGTGACTATTTGCTAACTTCTGGGGATGGTGTCTGTCTTGACTTTGCTTGCTACACAATAAAATTGAATTTAGATTTACAAATAAAAGCTGTCTTTTATAAACTTTGTAGATTGCTGGTCATGTTTTGAGAACTAACAGTTGGCAGCCATACAAGTAAATTTGCTATAGTTTGTGTATCTAAAATTATGCAGTTAAACATATTTACAAATCTTCCCCATTCTTTGTCTGCCTTAAGATCTTCCTGAGGGAGTTAATCTCCAATGCCTCTGATGCCCTGGATAAGATTCGTCTGATGTCTCTGACCAACGATGATGCATTGGCCGGCAATGAGGAGCTGACCATTAAAATTAAGGTTTGTAAAGTCAATTAAGCATGAATGAGAGCATTGACAGAACTGTGGAATCCAGTGCTGGGGGGATAATGGGAAAAAATGTATTTGGCAGTAGAGCATGAAGCTTGAAATTACATATTTGAAGGGAAAATGTGAAACTTTTGAAATGTGCAGTACCGGGCGAACCACATTGTTGGTTGTTGCTAAGATGCAGAGACCATAGATATTCTATAGAGAAAGATACTCAACTCCCACTTTACGTCTGTTTAAATGGAGGGAACAAAATCAGAAAAATGAACATGAAAACACCAAAAATCAGTTTATAGGACCCTACCTATACAATTCTCACTGGTTCTGCTACTGAAATACTGTGTGTGCAAACTTGTAGGAACAAAAATTAACAACCTTAAATCACTGTATAAGGGGTATGTTTGTCAGTGCAGTCAGAAGATTGTGAATTGACCTAACTAAACTGATAAGCCAAGTTCAGAAAAATTAATATAGTTAGAAACAAGTTGTCCCAGTAGTGCTGGACTGGATGAATGGGGGCAATTAGTGTGTTTTATATATAGGCTTGCTACTTTTGATTTTTAATCAGTAAAGCTTGTTAAGCATTGAATACCCCAAAAATGAGTTCAACTGAAATAAACTTCCATAGGATAAATGTCGGTAAAACCACTCGCTAGTTTATTTTCTTATCAAAAATAATTTTAGAAATCATCTCTAGTTTGTGTAGTTTTTTTATTTTATTCTTGCTGTCTATCCCGTCTCCGTTCCACTCTGAATGGCTAGGGGTTGCTGTCAGTCATCTAAGTGGTCCCTTAGTAGGCTACTGTGTGTGAGAGAGAGAGAGAGAGAGAGAGAGAGAGAGAGAGAGAGAGAGAGAGAGAGAGAGAGAGAGAGAGAGAGAGAGAGAGAGAGAGAGAGAGAGAGAGAGAGAGAGAGAGAGAGAGAGAGAGAGAGAGAGAGAGAGAGAGAGAGAGAGAGAGAGAGAGAGAGAGAGAGAGAGAGAGAGAGAGAGAGAATGTGGGAAAAATTAGTAAAATTGGGGTATTCAATGCTTAACAAGCTTTACCTTGCTCTTATTGTATTACCTGTACTGTAACACTTGAAATGTATTTGCTTACAATTGTAAGTCACCCTGGATAAGGGCGTCTGCTAAGAAATAAATAATAATAATAATAATAAAGCATAAGTTGATTTAACCCATTCTCTGTAGGGCTGGGATGATCATTTTACTATCGATGCATCGTTTTCATAAAGACCCGATTTCCTGTATCTTCTCTGGTTTTTATTTTTAGTCTGACAAAGAAAAGAACATGCTGCATATAACTGACACTGGAATTGGAATGACCCAGGAGGAGCTAATAAAGAATCTGGGTACCATTGCCAAGTCTGGGACCAGCGAGTTCTTAAACAAAATGACAGAAATGCAGACCGATGACCAGTCCACATCAGAACTCATTGGACAATTTGGTGTTGGTTTCTACTCGGCCTTCCTTGTGGCGGACAAGGTCATTGTAACATCCAAGCACAACAACGGCACACAGCAGATCTGGGAATCTGACTCCAACGCATTCTCTGTCATTGAAGATCCCAGGGGAAACACTTTGGGCCGTGGCTCAACAATTACGTGAGTTTTATCAACGTGCCTTTAAATTAGAGAAGAATATCGTTCTATGTCATTCTAAATATCTCAGATTTGATTCTTTGTATTAACTCTGATTTTGGTTTCGTCAGGTTGGTGATGAAAGAGGAGGCATCTGACTACCTGGAACTTGAGACAATCAAGAACCTTGTGAAGAAATACTCCCAGTTTATCAACTTCCCCATCTACGTTTGGAGTAGCAAGGTGAGTGTATCGTTAATTGAGCAATGTTGCCAGCCAATGTCATTAATTAACAAAAAAAAGATTCAAATAGCTTTATTATAAATACAGGTTAATTCAGAAGCCACTTGAAATGTACTGTTAAAACATGTCTACTTGGTGTAAATACAGCATGTTGTATACCACATGTATTCAATATTGTGCCTTGTTCAGACTGAGACTGTGGAGGAGCCCCTTGATGAAGCAGAGGCTGAAGCAGAAAAGGACGAGGCTGATACTGATGAAGAGGCTGAAGTTGAGGAGGAGGATGAAGATAAAGAAAAGAAACCAAAGACTAAAAAGGTAAGGACACTTTTTTTTTTTTTTTTTAATTTTGCTAACTGCAAGTACATGCATTAACCATCCAAGCCACCTCCATGACTTTTTTTTTTAAATCTAGGTGGAGAAGACAGTATGGGACTGGGAACTGATGAATGACATCAAACCCATCTGGCAAAGACAAGTGAAAGAAGTGGCGGAAGATGAATACACTGCTTTTTACAAAACCTTCTCCAAGGTAAATAGAGCTTGTGGGTTTAATTGTAGTCAAGCTTGTACTAAGTCCCATGCATCTGAAGGGCTGAACAACATACTTGTCATTGGTTTTTAGTTTTCTAATTTTTCTCTAATTTTTAGAGTTTAGTTAACTATTCTCACTAAGTTTCAGGATTGTAAAGGTTTTTTTTTTCTGATTATCTCATGGACAAGGTAGATAACTGGTTGTCTGCAAACAAAATTGAAAGTACAATAGTATATTACAGTATATCTAGTGCTTAATGTTTTTAAAGAGCAGCGATGCAAACCACATAGCTCACGGTAACAGACACTTAACTAGGGATGCACAGATTGTGTGGTGTGTGTGTTTTTTCTTTGGGGGGGGCTGATTTTTAGATGACCGATAGTCCATATCAATAAATGGCAGATACGAATTCAAATACAGATTTTCCCATTAATACAGTTGTAATTTGGCACTTGACTATTTTAAGCTTTAACCCTCATATGGTTGCCTAGGGTCCATTCGGACCCCACTGTGCTTTAGTATCGGTTATGTGGCTATAGTGACTTGATTTCTGTTTCCTTTTTGGTAGTTGTCAGGCACCCATCCTGTTGCACTATGCAAAGGATAATTCTAGTCCAGGTAGCCTGGTTAAATTTCCCAGATAGTTTTCAGTTTCAGGTCCGTATGGACCCCAGACATAGTGTATCAGTGGGCCCTACTCGCGTGTTATCTACAGCAAACACATGTTCCTAAGCGAAACTACAGCAAACCTAAACAAAGGCTCGAGTCAATTGACATGAGTCAGCGCCTACGTTTTTCATTTGTTGCCTATTACTTGGTCGCTTCAACAGATAGCGTTCTGGTTTCAATGTAATTTAAAAGCACAGGCTTTGCGCTTTTTCATTGATGTCAGGTATGCCTGTATGCATACTTTCTACCACCCCCTCATTCAGTGCTCCAGTGCTGTGACTGTATATTCAAGTGCCTGTAACTGAAACAGAAAGAGCTCGTATAAACTACAGCGTCCAGAATAGTGGTGCCGTCACTTGCTAAGAGACAGCTGTGCGCATTGGGCATCCATTTTGCATAGCATAAACACATTATACCAAACGCTGGCTTGAAGGAAAAGCAAAATAGTGTTAGTATACACATTTTTCATTCATTAATTTACTCCAGTTGTTAGTTATGTTTTATTGCTGGGGTCTGGTTGGACTCCAGGCTACCTGGGAAGTCAGTTTTCCGGCATGTCCTTATGAGGGTTAAACTGAACTACTACAAATAGAAAGAATTGGAAAACATTTAATTTGAAATATTTTACTACATAAATATACTACAAAGACTACAAAGTGTGTCTCAAACATATTCATGTCAGACACATAGCCTAACAGAAACCAAACACATGTTCACTATTCAGAAAAGTTATTTCCCCTTCTGTAGATTTGTTACAAATGTAAATTATTTGTAGGCTATTGCTAATATAGCATTTATGGAGGCCTATTTATTACTACTGGTAGCTGAAACAAGAAGGTCCAAGAAACAGATGATAAACTGTGTAAAGAATTGGAAAGCATACAAACTGGTTATGCGTAAACCAACAATCTATTGTACAGCATTAACATGACAAAGTTTGCAACAAAAGTTATAAATAAGATTTCGCTTCCTACCGTGAGCCGCCACACGCAGTGTGCTCCAACAAATGCAGTGTTTGCTTGATTTGATGGGGAGACCCACAGGCATGGGATGGCAATTTGTGGTGTGGATTGGTGATTTAAAAACTCAGTGTTGAACTGAAGTATAACTTCACAGATTTGAGACACCGCTTTCAAGAGCTAATAATAAAAAAAATAATGAAAGTAATCTCTGATAATGACAGTGAAACGCAGATTACAGATTGAGATTTTATTAATCTGAGTGTTCCAATGATCGGTGCATCCCAAGTAAAACCCTGAACTATTACCATTCATCCCACAACAAAGAAATAACTGTTGCTTAGATGTATAGCTGCTTGCGGGACGCGTTTTACATTCCGTAATAGTACTGCATTCGGCTGGCAAACTAAATTTAGATTGCACAATAAGAGGTCCAGTGTGTTGAGTACACTGCAAAAGTGGCACACACCAATACAGGAAGTGTCTGCTTTCATTATACAAGATGCTGTTAAAATATATTTATTAAGCACTTGTCCTACAGACTACCGAATGTTGGAAACCCTTGTCTCTCTAAATTTGACTGTCCCGGGCAAACGGACAAGCCTAAAAATTGAACCGAGAGTTTGTGCCACAGTGTTTCATTCTCTTCCCTGTAGGATACAGAGGATCCATTGTGTCATATTCACTTCACTGCTGAAGGAGAGGTCACCTTCAAATCCATCCTGTTTGTGCCTGGTGCTGCTCCACGAGGGATCTTTGACGAGTACGGATCAAAGAAAAACGACTTCATCAAGGTATGCATTTACTCTTCACATAATGAGGGTAAGGACGAATTGGTAGTTATGTATTTTATTGGATGTTTCCCTTCAGATGGTGGCTAGGTGGTTCCATTATGAATTTTTAAACCCAAGATTTAGTGGACTACATTTTAATGCATATGTTAACTAGTGCTGGAACAAATATCCGAAT
This sequence comes from Acipenser oxyrinchus oxyrinchus, assembly GCA_030684275.1. Classification (NCBI taxonomy): domain Eukaryota; kingdom Metazoa; phylum Chordata; class Actinopteri; order Acipenseriformes; family Acipenseridae; genus Acipenser; species Acipenser oxyrinchus. The sequence continues at coordinate 26,503,188 of CM060256.1, read as the reverse complement.
ATTTTTGGACATGTGTTCGGATACAAAAATCGGATGCTCGCGTTCGCTAGAAATTACAAAAATACCTTTCACTTATTTACCGCCTCACCAGAAGTTGCGCGACAGTTTCAAACATGGCAAATGAGAGAGCTCGGTGTGATATGTGAGATTTAAAGTGTGTGTATTGTGTATTCCCCCACCCCTCCTGTTCAGCTATGAAAAGGCACAAGTAAACCTAATGGTCCTTTATGAAATTGTGTGTGGCCACTGGGGGTGGGGTATGGGAAATGCTGTGTCAACTAATGTACTGTTTTGGGAATAAACAAAACGTTTAACTTTAACTGCTATTTGGCATCCTTGGCTTTTTAGTTCATTCACTGGGGAAAAGTTAGGCCTACACAATGTATTTACTCCTGTGATATTTTTCTACTTTAACATGTTGCTGTAAAAAGGCATGCATGGGCCATGTCCCCTGCCCCTGCTGCTATGCTGTCTTTTGCCTGCATTGAGCAATGTAATGGCTTTTATTACTTTTTTGAAAACTTGTGAATATCCGAACACTAATTTCGTATTCGTCCCAGCACGAATACTAACTTCAACTAGAACACAGCAAATTTAGTAAGTTACAAGCACTATAGTTTTAGAGCTTTTTATTTTCTTAAGCAGTTTAGATGAATATTGCCTTTCTCTACAGCTGTTTGTCCGTCGGGTATTCATCACTGACGATTTCAATGATATGATGCCCAAATACCTGAACTTTGTCAAAGGAGTGGTGAGTTATATTAGATTACATTATTTTTACATTTTGGTAGGGTAATGCTCTACATAATCCTACTGTTGGACTGGATCATTTTAATTTTGTATTCATGTTAATACTAATCAACCCACTTGTTCAGGTTGACTCGGATGACCTTCCTCTGAATGTGTCCAGAGAAACCCTGCAGCAACACAAACTTCTCAAGGTGAGTTTTGTTTTGATCTTCGGGTAGTCACACTGTGTGGTTTTAGCACAATGTAGTAATGGAGAGCCAGTGATCAATAAAGTATACCAACATTCTTTCTCTTGCACAAAGTACATTTTTTTTCTTATTGTGAAATTGTGGTACAACTTGGTATGGAAACACTGGTTGTATGTTCATGTAATGCATTTTACATTAAGAGTACATTGGTGGATGTGTTGATCTACCTTTTCATGTTCCGGGTGGGCCTATTTTTGGTAGGGTGTGCTTTTGTAATTCCTTGACAGGAATGATTTGTTACTGCCACCAGTTGGACCTTTTTGAATTCTAAACATGTGATTTAATAGAACCAGAGGCTGTTGGGACGACGACTCTTTTTTTTTTTTTTTTTGTATAAACAGGTTATTCGTAAGAAGCTGGTGCGCAAGACCCTGGACATGATTAAGAAGATTGCTGATGAGAAGTACAATGAGAAGTTCTGGAAGGAGTTTGGAACAAACATCAAGCTGGGTGTGATTGAGGACCACTCCAACAGGACACGCCTGGCGAAACTGCTGCGCTTCCACACCTCTCACAGCGAGACCGAGCTCAGCAGCCTTGAGCAGTATGTGGAGAGAATGAAGGAGAAGCAGGACAAAATCTACTTCATGGCTGGAACCAGCAGGAAAGAGGTATGGGTAGCAGGGCCTTGCATTCCATTCCTACCAATAGAAGTTACTTTTTTGGAAACCGGGTTTACACAAACTTGTCAACATTCTTGAGCCCCTTTCACATTGGCACTTCTATCTGGGTAGCAATCCCACGTGGAGTGAAACCATGTACCTGGGTCGTACCCGGGTCAGGGCGACCCGCCTCTGCGAGACAAAATGTATGACGGCGGATGAAATAACCAACGGCCACACCTGCGTGAAGGTATTGCTTCCGCAAGGATTGTTTTGTTTATTCTGTTTAGCCATATTTCTGGTGCTTGAGACACAGCATGAGCCAGATTGCAGCAGGGATGAAGAAACGTTTGCTCTAATCAACATTTGGGCTGACGATTCAATCCAGAGAAGCTTGGATGGAAGCATTTATAACAAGCTGCTTCTGGGGCATTGGTACGCGTATTGTTTACTTAAGGCCCGTCACCCAGATCAACCCTGCTTTTATCAAAAGCAGTGTGAAATTTCGTAGCCGACCTGCATAACCCCGGGTAGAGCATGACAGTGTGAAAGGGACTTTTTATATTGCTGCTTTTTGGACCATATTTTCCAATTAAGTGCAAACCAGGTTTCTTGATTTTATACTTTACATCAGAAGTCTTGTCTAAGAGTGCATTAACGGCAAGTGATTTTCTCTCAACAGGCACAGTCCTCCCCGTTTGTAGAGACGCTTTTGAAGAAGGGTTATGAGGTGGTCTACCTGACGGAGCCGGTGGACGAGTACTGCATCCAGGCCCTACCTGAGTTTGATGGCAAACGCTTCCAGAATGTGGCCAAGGAGGGAGTGACGTTCGAAGAGGGTGACAAAGCGAAGGAGAGGAGGGAGGCAATGGTGAAAGATTTTGAGCCCCTCACCAACTGGATGAAGGAGAAGTCTCTGAAAGACAAGGTGAAGAGAACAGGGAGTGTGGTTTGAGGCGATTTATTGGCTAATTCTGCTTGAAAAGATGTGTGAAGTTTTTACTTTCCTTTCCAGGTTGAGAAGGTTGTTCTATCCCAGAGGCTCACAGACTCCCCTTGTGCTTTGGTTGCCAGTCAGTATGGCTGGTCTGGAAACATGGAGAGGATCATGAAGGCACAAGCATACCAGACAGGAAAAGATATTTCAACAAAGTGAGTGCTATTTTAATATGCCATTTTGTGCTAGTAGTGGCTTTGAAAAGTTATGGGTTTGAGCAGTTGACAATTAAGATCAAATCTTTTCCATTGCAATTATTAATTGTTAGTGATGAGATGCTGTACTAGGTATGTCTTTTGTGTTTTTTTTAATATATTGATTTCTCCCCACAGTTATTATGCCAGTCAGAAAAACCTTGGAAATTAACCCTCGACACCCCCTCATCAAGGAGATGCTGAAACGTGTAAATGTAAGGAGTTTCTAAAATTGTTCTTGCATTTCAGTAAAAGGTAAATGATCCTAGTTATTTCTGTGAAATTACTTTTGGTACTGAGAGTTAACCAACTTGTACTTTTTTTTTTTTTTAAATTCTCCCCTAAGGAAAATGAGGATGACCAGACCGCATCTGACCTAGCGGTGGTTCTGTTTGAGACAGCCACCCTCCGTTCAGGGTATCAGCTGGCAGATACCAAGGAGTATGGAGAGAGGATAGAGAGGATGTTGCGTCTCAGCATGAATGTTGATGTCGCTGAAAAGGTAGCAATAAAATGCTTGTTGGTATAAACTAACACAAGTTAATTGGCAATATGCAAGGAAGCTTTGTTTTATATCTTCCTGGTTTACATTTTTTTTCTTGCCACAATTATTGGGTGGTTGTAGGAGGTGAACAATCAACACTTCAGTGACTACACATTCTCTCCTGTATTTTAACTGCCTAGCCTTTTGTTTTTGGTTTTTCCTGAGGGGGCAGGGGCAGTAATGTTTGTGGGCACTGCTTATGTTTTGGATTCACCATAATCAACCTTTTAATATTTGGTCAGTTAGCAGATGCTTTTGTACAAAGACAAGGGGGTGCACTATGCAACTGCTGCTGCAGAGTCACTTGCAATAGGACATTTTCATCCGAAGGAGGTTCTGAACTTTGAGTAACATTTGTAAGGCTTTCAGTTTGAGATGCCTTCTAATCAGACTTTTACATTCTGTACTCAGGTTGAGGAGGAACCAGAAGATGTGCCTGAAGAAACTGCAGAAGAGGAGGATAGTGAGGATGAGGAAATAAAAGCAGACGAGGAGGATGAAGCAACGGAAGAAACTGAGCAGGTCAGTTTCTCAATAGTGTGCCAACAGTGGTAATACTGCCACAATTGTAACTTGGAATCGATTCTGGCAGATGTCCACGTCCTTTTAATTGGGCCCTTTCAAATTTCAGCCAGCAAGGTGTTTGTTAGCGCATGCTTAGGAGGGACATGGTGTCTTCTAATAACTCTGGCTAATTTCACCACTCTGGAGACAGAATCCTTCTGAGATTTGTAGGGAAGGGGAAATGGGGAACATCCCCAAAAAATCAGTTTCTGAAAAGTGTGTGAAATGCCCTGCTTCATTTTTATCCGTTTTATTTTTCAGCAATCCTCCAGTGAAAAGGATGAGCTGTAAAGAACTAAAAAGGCTGGGTTGCACGTGATCAGGAGCAGAACTGCATCAGCAGGATTGGTCTGGACTCTGCACTGGGGAGGGGGTGGCGGCACTGGAAATGGAGGGGCATAAGTTTTTTTTTTTGTTTTTTTTTTTTTTGTTTGTTTTTTTTTTTTTTTAAAAGGTGTGGTGTTTTTTTTACATTCCTCATGATTGTAAATGTGTTAATATTTAACTGAATGTTTCTTGAGTAAAAACCATCCTGTCAAGTGAACCATTAAATGTTTCAAAAAAAAAAGTGGTGTGTCTTTACAACAGAATCTAGTTTTGTGCACAGATAACATTTTTGTTTTGTAGACTGTGTGTGTATATATGGAGGGAGAGAGATTGGGGGGGGGAAAGGAGAGAAAACACCCTTAATCCGAGGGTGCATTGGTTAGACCTCCTGTCTTAACTGAATTTGGATTTAAATTGATAAGGGTTTTTTTTTTTTTTTACTAATGTATGCCGCCAAAGACTTTAAAGTAGTTTTTAATATGTTAACATTTTAATTTAAGTCATGTGAGTAAATGTGTGTGTTTTATATTGTATTTAAGTGATGGGATAATTGGTCCTTGATTGAAGTACTTGAGGCAGATGTTGTAGAGTATGGCTGAATACAGCTTTCAAGGAGAAATGCAATACCCACTTTTTTAGTAGCACTGAAGTTGGAAGATGTTATTTGGGACTGTTTGTACTCAAAGGTGACTTGGCAACATAAGAAAAGTAATGTCGAACGACGTTGGGTCCATTTCAGTAACCCGGTAACTGCGAGTTTTAACTTCTCGGTTGCAACAAAGTAGTGTACCTAAAGCCAGAGTTTCAATGAGTTAAGTCTCCGCCCAAAAGTTTCCACTCAGTCATAGTCTATGATAAAGTAAATTACACTATCAGTTTTGCTTTCAGTAACCACAGCCCTTTTTTCTGATGCATACAAGCCCTGCCTCTGAGTGAGAAACATGACAACATGGAGACCGAGAGCAGAGTGTCGGCAGCATGTAAGGTAAATCAAGAACTATGGAGTACAGGGAGAGAAATAAGCACTCTGCATCCTGCCAGCACTGAGAAATGCTGAACTAAAATAAACTGTCTTAACTAACTGATTTGTTTTTGGTCATTTCTTCAAGTATGAAATAAGAAATTTACTTTGGTGGGTCAAGCAGTATTTATTTAATTAAGCTTAAAACTTAAATGCGGTAGAAAAGTGGTTTGGTGTTTGTTGCCAGGTTTAATGGATCTGAAGTTATACTTACTCTACTGAATTCATTAGTGTCTATCACTTGCCGTATGAGTAATTATAATCTGTCTTGGAATGTCCGTGGACTGAACTGCCCAATTAAGCGCCATGCAAGTGTATCTAAAATTGTGTGATGTAAACAGGTTTGAAGATAAGCATTACATTTTTATTGGTCATTCCTGTTTCATAACAAAATCAAACGGTTATAATTGTAGCAAAGTCAAATATAACTACATTCTAAAGGCAAGGATAAGGAAGGAATGTGTTGTTGTAATATCTATAAATGGCATTAGTGTCAAGCAAATAATGTTTTTGACCCCAGTTTTTTCAATAGTTAAACTTACTCTTGGCATGTTATTGAACGCTCCAGTTATCATGGGTGGGGAGTTTAATATGCCTTTGACCCTGAGTTGTCTCACAGTACTGCTAATTCTTTACCTCAGGCCTCAAGCCTTTCAGACGTTTGCATATGATTTAAATATAGATGTTTGGCACTGGAATAACTCAAATGTTCACTTTTTTTTTTTTTTTTTTCTCTCTGACACTAAACATTCTCTAGGATTACATATTTATTTATCCTGTTATTTTGCAATATATTCTCCCAATTCTATTAGATCACGCCACACTTTTATATTCAATGGAATATTGTTACGGGTTACCCTGTGCCAAGAGATGGAGATTTTAACTCCTGCAAAATTTAAAATGTTGTAAAACATTTGTCCGACAGATTTTCTTGGAAATAAACTCTAACCCTGATACCTCTCACATTGAATGAGGGTTAATAAGTGTTATTAGATGCGTCCAATCTTAGTAGATCAAGAAATAAGCGCGTTTCTAATTGGAGACGGAAGTATTGGAATCAGAAACAGAACTAAAGTTTTTTCTGAAAACAAAGCTAAAAACCTTGCTGCATTAAAGGTGGAAATTAAGTTTGACTATAACTAAAGCAGATTTTTAAATTCAGAAGTCCTGACGGTTATATTATGAGCATGCAGAAAGGCCTAGTAGATTTGTTTTAATCTCAATGCCAGCAATCTGAACATCTGGCCTCCATTGATGTGATTAAAGATACTAATGGTACTGTTTCACAGGGAAAGCAGGTTAGAGGTCCTGAAAACATCCTATTCTAGTCTGTATAAATCAGAGATTACTGGCAGTGCAAATTTTCAGAATTTTCCCCCTCTGAATTGTTACTAGCTGTCTGGGATATCGTTGGCCCTTCTGAACTGTTCGCTAAAGATTGGCATGTTTCATAGACATCAGAAATGTTCTCTTTTCACTTCTCAAAAAAGGAAGAGACTCTGGAATGTGCCAGTTTTAGACCTCTCGCTTTTGAATTTTGACAATCCTATGCAAAAGTGTTATCTAAACGCTTAGAATCTTGTATTGGGGATTTGATACACCATGATCAAGCAGGCTTTATGAAAGGCCGACTGGCTTCTGATAACCTGCGTCGTCTCCTGCAGATCACTGACTCGGCCTCTCATCAGCCTGTGTCGTGAGCGGTTTTCTCCCTGGATGCAGAGAAAGCCTGTGATCGAGTTGAGTGGAATTATCTTGAGCTCTTTGGATTTGGTCAGCGGTTTATCAATATGATCCGCAAACTGTATAGCAGCCCTACTGCTTGCGTTCAAACCAGCTGGATTATGTCTTCTCAGTTCACCCTGGGCAGGGCTACGAGGCAGGGATGTCCTCTCTCCCCGCTGCTATTTGCCCTTTCTTTGGAACCTCTTGCACAGGCAGTTAGAGCAATAATATTACCCCCATAGAGGTACAAAACTCCAAACATCTCTTTATATGCTGATGACATACTGCTATTTCTTCCTGATATATCAAATTTGATCACCCAAGTTCTAGAACTGTTTGAACAACGTGGTGCTATCTCAGCTGGTCTAAATCCGTACTTGCATTGTTAAATTCTGCTGCTATGAATATTCAGCTTCAGGTTTCACTTAGTGTCAAAATTCATACTAATTTCCAAATGGTTCATAAAGAATTTTACTAATGTTTTGACTCAAATAAAAGCTGACTTTAACTAGATGGACCCCACTACAGCTTACTTTGCAGGGTAGAATACTGGCCATAAAGATGAATGTTCTCCCTCGTATAGATTTTCTGTTCTCTATGATACCATTGGCTTTTCCCCCAAAATATATAGAAGAGATTAAGTTAATTTGGAATAACAAATGCCTAAGAATAAAACTTATCAATTTACAGTGTTTAAAGACAGATGCTTGTCTAGCTTTACCAAATTAAGTTTTATTATTGGGTGTTCCAGTTGAGAATATTTAAGTCATGGCTTGATCCAAATTTGCTGGTCTCTTGGTGGCCTATTGAGGCCAACATGGCAAAGCCTCAAGATCTCCCCTTCTCTGGCCTTAAGCAACGCTTTTGTTTCTCTGCATATGGGTCATATCATTGCCAATACATTAGATGTCTGCAGAAAGACTAATAACTTTCTTGGTATAAATATAAAGTTACATAAGCTATCCCCTATCTGGAATAACCTTTTCCTGTTAACTTGCTCTCAACCCTTTGTATACCCTCCCTGGTCTAACAAAAATATTCATACTCTGCATGATCTGTTTGGCTGTCATGGTCTGTGTACATTCCAAGACCTTCAGGAAACCTACCAGCTCCACAACTTTTTTTCTTTTTTTCTCTACCTCTGGCTTCACTGAGCCCTTAAGGCATATGGTGTTCCGTGGGACACTGTTTGCCCTCTCACCCTGTCACTAAGATCTTTTCACAGATTAACTCTAACAAGGAGTTAGTATCCTTACTGAATAATCATTTTGTTTCTCATAACATATATCCCTTACCAATTAATAGTATATTGCCAAGAGAATTGCACTCTTATAATTTTGCTCCTTCTTGGGAACATATCTGGGAGAATATTTTTATGTCATCTAAGAACCTGGCTCACCAACTTATACATTTTAAATTTGAATACAGAGCCTATGCAACTCAGTACAGAAGGTTCCAAATGAGAATTGTAGATGACCCCCTTTGTCATATGTGCACCCAGGGAGCAGTGGTAATGTTCTGGTAATGTCCCAAAATTCAAGATTTTTGGAAATATGTTGTTCCAATCATGTCCGGATTGATTGGCACTCAACTGCCCCTGTGCCCTGGGGTGCTTCTCTTGGCAGATGACTCATCACTCAATCTTACTATTCACTCTAAACTGATTTTTCTTGCAGGGGCGACTGTGGCAAACAAAGTTATCCTGAGGGGCTGGGTGGAGCCTGATATGTCATACAAAGCTGCATGGTTAAGTTATTTCCATGATATAGCGATGCTAGAGAGATCCACAGCTAAATTACATTTAGCCGGCTCTGCCACGATAAGTATATGGGCAGGTGTAGTTTCACAAATTATTGGCAGGATACATATATAATTGGGCCCCAACAGCGGCAACAATAGCATTAGACTCATTGTTTATTTATTCATTTTTTATTTGTATGTTATGTTTCTTTATCTGTTTCTGTTTTTGTTAATTTGTGCAAATAAGTTCACAAAAACAAATTTGAAAACAAAAAACAAAACTGTGTGTTAATGTTTATCATGTTCATATAAACAGATTTTCTTTGTTGCACCTTTTTGTTTCTTTGTTAAATGGCAGTATTGACAACCATTCATTTTCTTCAAGCTGCAACTTTTAGATTCGAGATGGTTCCAAAAGATGTTTAAGGTGTCTGTAAATCAGTGTCCCTTTTTCTTCAGATTGTTAAAGCAAATTTAATATCTTGCAATACTGTATTAGAAATGAGAGGCTTATTTCACTTAATTTTCTATTTTCCATTCCAAGTTTCTAGCACATTGTTTACTGCTTGCTAATCTGACTTCAACCCCAGCTCCCCCTTAGTTCTTAAAGGGCAGTACTCCACAGAACCTTCTGGTGAATACAAAAAAAGAGTACAAATAGAAGTAATCATGTTAATTGTTCATATATAATATATTTTCCAGTGCTCAACATTTATATTGTAAACTAACACAAATAAATGTGTTCTGGTTTGAACTAGATTGGTATATAACAATTCAAGCTTAAAATGGAGATCTACATCTAATAAAACCCCCAATTGTTCTTTGATTAAAAATCTCCACATGGTATAATACATGAAACACTTATTCAGACTGGCTGTGCTTGACTTTAGACTAATTGAATATCTAGTATCTACATGTGCAAGTGCCTGTTGAGTCCAGAGTAATGATAAAAATGGTATTTCTTAGTTGTGGCTGACAAGTAGCCTATAAACCAACTTTTAATCTGGACACCTTAGAAGTTCTAAGGGTATTAAGCTGTTAAATTTCATTGAACTGACATTTGTAATTTGGTGACTAGGCATGTACATATTCCACAATAGGATGACCTACACAAAACACAGATACTGGAATTTTCATAAATCCATAACTGATCAGTTTATTTCATTTTATATGATTTGCAATTAACAGTAACAATAGTTGAGGTACCCTCCATGGCATTAAAACAAGCCAAACATAAACTACAAGACAATTTATTTTATTTTACCAGCTCTGCATTAAATAATGACTCCTATTTTAAAGACACAAACTTGTATCCTTAAAAACACAATTCAAAAACAAAAAGTTTTTTACATACTAATAGATTGTCCAAAATGTACAAAGACTTGTGTTAATCAGGACTGCTTGTCTGTTTTTTTGACTCCAAGGAGTTCTGTTCTCAGTTCACCAGGCTTGGGGGGAACTTCAGGAATAGACTTGAAAACAATAAATAACAACCTGCATTAGTAAACAGTGTGTTGAAGACGAATACATATTTCTCCAATTGGAATATTGTATAGTTAAAGTAAGTAGATAAGTGTTTCTACAGACAAAACCCTCAAATGTAGAATCTCATTTGCAGATGTTAACAGCAACAAATAAAAAGTGTCCTTTGCAAAAATACCAAGGCTTAGTGTGGTGTTGGTTCTACAGAAAAATGGAAATATATATTTTCAAATCATCCTTGTCCCATCAGTCAGAAACATAAAAACCTCTCTGCATCACCCAGAATCAGAATCTGTGATAGTCTTGATATTTTTCAACAAATTCATGTCAGGAAAACTCTCTTTTCAGTGCTTTATTAATACACAGTAGTGTGTATCATGGTGCAGACACAAAAAAAAACACGAAAAAGTTAGTATTTATAAATGTATAACTAAATGTTGTACTACTCCGGATTAAATCTTAGAAACAGATTCAAAACCAGTCCCTCAAAGTGTGAACTCTCTAAACAATTATTATTTTTGGAAAAGATTCATATAACTGCATTTTCTTACCAGGTCGGGTCTGTAGTATTGATGAACCACTTCTGCACCAGCAAACATGGTTAAAATACTCGCCCCAAACATTTTGAGGTAGCGAGGCCAAGACACACCAGCAGGCATTTCCAGCTCCACGTATGGGATACCTCCGGAATCTGTAATTTACCCTGGGGGGAAGGCGTTATTAATGTATGCAAGCAAACACTGTATTTTAACTGGAACTCCAAGATAAGAAAAGGGAAGCATACATACTCCACCCATAAAACAGGTCAATTTACATAGAGGGCTGGCTTGTTGGACACATTTACCTGCTGTAGCAGTCCCCGGCTCAAGGTTAGTGACTTTCAAAATCAATTTTCCTGCCCTTCAGTAAGACTAACAATTAGGATCTATTTTTAACTTTTGTGGAAAAGATACTCGGTAAGTACAGTAAGTCAAAGGCTTTCAAGTGTATACTGTACTCGAAAATAATTAATTAAAAAAGATCTATTGATCTTGAGTTTTCTGTGAAATTGAGTTCAAACATGCGGTCACTGTCTACACAAGACTTCTTATAGCATGCATATTCATTTGTCAGGGTCACCCAAAACACTTATCACAAGTTGGTGTTTTAAAACAAAGACAAACTACCTTTGCGTTTCTGTCGTGTCACTTCCTTTGACAACAACTTACAACACTGCCTGGTCTGCTACGAATACGAAGAAAAGGAACCTAATACGTCCCGCTGTATATAATTCCGTACTGCAATTTAACGGCAACATGTTTTGTTCCGTACGGAGGAAAAACGAATTGGATGTCTACACATTTAATGAACAACGTAAATAATAGATTTGCCATTTAATCTTGAATGCAAAATCACGTGTAATGGGAATATCTACATTGTTGTTGTTTTTTTTGCTTTTGTTCAGTTATTGTCGTATTAACATCAGAACTTTGGAGCATTAGTATGTATTACAGTTAATTACACAATCCTTACAGCTAATCGGAAAGCTGCTTGGCCTTATTCTTGTACATTTATTTTAAGAAATATACATATGGATGCTACTTTGGCGTTTATTTAAAAAAAATAAAATTAATGAGGTTAAATTATGTTTGTTTACTGTTAGGTTACAAACAGCAATACAATGTGTAGTGAACTTAGATATCTGACACTTCAAAGTCGTTAGACAATAAAAACTTTGCCACCTCACCAGGGGTCTTTAATCGACATTTGTTTATTGCATTTCCTTATCATGTGGCTCATCCTCAGCCAATCAAATTTGGGTTCCGGAGTTCAAATGTTTAAAGAAAGGAAACAACGCTAAACTAGGGGAGTACAACAACTTCAGTATGGTTTCAGATATATTTCCCATATCAACTTTAACTTATTTTTAATGTATAAATATATAATATCTTGTGTAATATCCTTAATTGTCCTTACGTTAGTTATTAGGTAGATTATGGCAGTTAACAGTGTGCTCGAGAACCGTTGTACCCTATTTCAGATTTGGTTGTGCCCCCGTGTGTCAGCGTTGACTGGTCGTCTTGGTTTAAAGCTCCTCTTTGTTGTATCCCAACCCTGGAATCGGAAGATCGTTTATTTGTTTGGTTTTTATTGCAAGCAATGCTCAGTTGTTATTAATACAACCGTTTTCAGAAGGCGTTTGTGATAGGCATGTTCATCATCAGCTCTTTATAGTGATTACATTTCTAGTGGTCTTATTTTAAACAGTATTTATCGATACCTCCTTTTTTATTTTAGCTAAGGCCGATTGCATCCAGATTTTCTCTCGTTTAGTACAGTGAGTATTTATTACCTGAGTGATTTAAAAATGGTGGGAAGTTTAAATCGTTTATAATAAGTGTTGCGGTTTTCTGTGGTGAAGCTGAATTAATCCGAGGAGAAAAATATTTCCATTACAACAACAATAAAAAGGCATTTGGACAACAAAGGAGAGATTTTAAAAAGTATTGTAATTATTTCATCTGTTCAAAGTAAATCCACAACTAACGATGGAAGAAAAGCAGTACACAGCTTTGACGGTTCCCACGGATTACCTTCAGCATTGGTGAGTTAAATATAAATCAGTAGGCCGGCCGGGTATTTATTTGTTTTTTTAATGTGTTGGGTTTTTTTGTGTTTTTTTTTTTTTTCCGGGGGGTGTTGGACCATTTTAGAGTCTGTAAACCCCTGGCATAAAACTACCATTCATGGTGAACTGGAGTCGTTTTAATTCAAGTAAACTTTCAGGTTTGACACCTTTTTCGTGATGGAAAAAAAAATTGAAACAAAAAAAAAAATGCCGCCCAATTCGTCATTGTATAGGCTGATTTTTCTTTTGTGTGTTTTCGGCGAAGGAGGTAAAAACTACTTTTGTAAATCCAATTGGAACATTGTTGGTAATATAAAAAATATTACATCGGCTTGAAATGTGGCGTTTTATAAATATGTAATACATAACGTGGTACTACTATACAATTAATACAGTGTACAGCAGTTATCGTTTTGGTTAGCGCAATACAAATGAAAAGCACAGAATGGACAAGTGTGAAAATGTGTACCAAAAAAAAAACGCAATGTGCCGCAGTTAAAGTCCATCTTAAGAATCGTTCCCCTATTATTGGCTTGCTTGCGTATTTTATTTTATTTTTATTTATTTATATAATCTCCTACTTAACATCTAGCCTAATTTAGCTATTGTTTATTTCTTAGCAGTTGTGTACAAAAATACATATCAAGAATTACAGTACAATTAAGAGCAAGATACAAAATACAATGACTTAAGTCCTAATAAGAACAAATACAAAACACAGTACGATTTGATATCGGGGTAGTTCAAGAGCAGATTAGTGTTGATAGTTACATCAGGGTTAGATACGAGTGCAAGTGAAATACAAAATACTACAGATTGGGTTAAGCGCGGGATTAAAAATACAGTAAAATAGGGAGCAGATAAATGCAAGTTAAAGTGCATTAAAGGCAAAGTGCTATATTGTCCAGAAGGGAAGAGTTGAGTTTTACAGGTGTTGTCTGAAGAGGTGTGTCTTGAGGAGGCGCCGGAAGGTGGCTAGGGACTGGGCATTCCTGACATCCATAGGAAGCTATTGGGCTGGTTTTACGATTCTAAAAAAGGGGTCGGTATCTGCACAAAATAGTTAGCCTACTTATATTGAAGCATGTTGTGTAAACTAAGCATTTTGGGATGTGATCTCGCAAACAGAATTCATTATTTATTTTTGAATGAATGGAATTAATCTGTTTTCATCCGATTGTTTTGCATCTAATTCTGGTTTCAGATCATGTCCTGCTGGTGTGAGTAAACAGTTGGTTTTCCCACTTGAGCATCATTGCTACTTTACTTACGTCATTAATCCACGTTACTAAAAAAAAATTAATATAAATAGTAGAACCTGATATCCGATGTAATTGGTTCCAGGAGTCCATCGGATATGTGCATTGTAGTTTTTAAACATCGGGGCATTATAAATTAAGTTTCCTCCACTTATACTGGTCAAAGGAAACTGATGAAAAAAATTATTGCAAAACAAATCACAATAATGCAGTATTTGGCAGTTTGCAAGACTGCATTCCAAAAACAGTTATTACTGTGCATTCTCAGTCTTTGCCAAAGTAATCCTATTACAGAAGCACTGAATTTACTGACATTAATTACACATAATAAAATGTGCCTTCATATGTTTCCATCGGTACCGTTCAGTTGGTAACAGCATGTGTAAATGATACAAGCCGGAAGTCCATGGGTTACTATTTGGGAACTGTTTATTTCCCTGATGATTCTTCTAAAATCACAACTTGAACAAATATGATAAAGGGTTCATTTATAGGAGGCTGTGTGGTCCAGTGGTTAAAGAAAAGGGCTTGTAACCAGGAGGTACCCGATTCAAATCCCACTTCAGCCACTGACTCATTGTGTGACCCTGAGCAAGTCACTTAACCTCCTTGTGCTCCGTCTTTCGGGTGAGACATAATTGTAAGTGACTCTGCAGCGGATGCATGGTTCACACACCCTAGTCTCTGTAAGTCGCCTTGGATAAAGGCGTCTGCTAAATAAACAAATAATAATAATAATTCCACCATGAACCCTTTGTTAGGGTACACCTGTGAACTTCAACGTTGTCATGTCGACTTATTGCTTTGAGCCAATGTATTGTTTACCTTGCTCCATATGGTTTTTATTAACATTTTGAAGGGCAGAATTGCAACCACACACACTGAAATGCTCCATGCATGCTGCTTTATGGCGAGTTTCTTTCTCTATGATGGCTCCTTGCTAAAGGCTGTAACTTTCTACAGGTCTTATACTTTAATTTCTAAGGCAGGCCAGTCCACATGCAGGGCAGTTTTTATGTTGGTCCTTGGATTTATGTGCTTATTTTATTAACTTTAAAAATGTTTATAGGTTTCAATCAACTCAGCAGTTCCAAGCCCTTCAAGCTACGCAATACCACCAGATGTCAACAGTTTCTCCATACATGGACGGGTCAAGAGAAGGCACAGAGATGACAGAGCTTTCTGTCCATCAGGAGCCTACACCTGTTCCAGAACCAGGTACCTACCTCTGTGCTGCTCTTGTAAATGGACTGATTTCTTCCTCGAAATACATTAACTTGCCTTTCAGCATATTATGGTGAAATATATTTTGATACAAATAAATGTGCACTTCCTTCTAGATTGATAGATTGGCTTTAAAAGTTACATAACCTTCAATTCAAAGTTTTTCAAGAATATGATGCAAGAAACTGAAGGAACAATGCAGTAGGGTTAAGAAAGAATTGGCATATTTCATGGTACTGCAAAAGCCATTCAGGGGTATACACATGTAAGAAAGTCTGGGAGGTTTGATATAGGTTGTGATGGAGAAAGAAGACTTAAACTGCTGTCTTGTCCACAATAAGCTCCTACAAAGGGAAAGCGAGGCAGACCTCCTGGAAAAGAGCCAAAGAAACCTGGTCCCAAAAAAGCAAAGGCAGCTGATGGAGTTGCTGGAGGGAAGCAGGAGAAGATTTCGGATGCCTTCAAGAAGGTGAAGAGGAAAATGAATCGCTTCAACGGTGTGTCCGAGGCTGAACTCATGATGAAAACTCTGCCTGATATTCTTACCTTCAATCTGGACATTGTGATTGTAAGTAACTGATGTTGAGGTGCATGTAAATGTAATACCATTGAGTGCAGGAAGCATTGTATCACATTATTTTAATGTATGTCCTATACTGCTTGCTTGGTGACACATTAACCCTTCCGCTACAGCGGCGCTAGAAACCGTTCATATATGACAACAATCAGTCAGGGATGGTTTATATATTTTCAAAAGTAAAGTTAGATAAACTGAAAGCTAGACGAGTGAGTTTTATTTTTATTTACAATCACAAGTACAAGCTTACCAGAAATCATACTAAATCGTCCACAATGTTTATAAACCCAAAAATAAATTAACAAAATATTAACTGTTGTGAAATATTCACAGGATAAACTTCAGGGATGACTCTCCAGTCAAAATGCATTTCACTAAAGCCCCAGGCCAATAGAGATACATTTTATTATGAGATACAGCATTTCAGGATCTTAGGTTTTGATTACTGTATATACCATGATTTTAAAGCGCTTTACATAACCAAGAATGCTTACCAACCCGAAAGAGAGAGTAATTTCTTTTACAGAATATGTTGATGAGTTGACAGATCTGATGGTAAACTCCTTCACATTAGGCACAAGTCGAAAATTTGGTGTAAAATGAAAACCAGACACGGTATTTATACAATCTTTCTGATCCTAGTTCCTGAGAGTTGTGGCTACCACTGACACTTCTACAGTTTTTAGGTAGGAGATCACTAAATTACACTTATGGAGACATTTCTAAAGAGAAATTAATTTGAGTACATTTTAAAACATATTTTTTTACATTCAAACTAGGTAATAGTAGGGCATATTTTATCATGGAGTGAAAATGCTATTCTCTTAATCTTCAGATGCTCAGCTGTTTAGAAAGGTATAGTACTGTATGCTTTCGGTGGATATTTGTCCTGATACACAAGCTGAAAGCCACATTCTGTCAGTCAGACCTCAAACAGGTAGAATGTTCACCGGAGCGGAAGGGTTAAACTAATCATTAACCCATGATTCATTTGTTCTCTGTATTTAAAAGCACATGGATATACTTGAAAGCTACTTGCACAGTAGAAATGGTCTGACAACCAATAGAGAGCACTAATAAAATATTGTTAGGACACAGAGCAATCTGTAACAACTTTTTACAATTATATTTTAACAACCAGTCATTTTTTTCAAACATTTTGCTAAAAAATACTGTTATCCAATATAATAGCTGATCAGCTTTACTATCTTTTTAAGGTAAAAGGTGGAGCGATATAGTTTAAGAAGGCCTGCTTGAGGTTCCAGTGGGGATAAACGCTTTCTGAATCTGTAACCAAATGACATTCAGTTTAAACAACACTTCTGGCTTTTGTAGGTTGGTATTAATCCAGGACTGATGGCAGCTCACAAAGGACATCATTATCCTGGGCCAGGGAACCACTTCTGTAAGTCTGAATGTCTGACTTCATTAAAAAAAAAAATAATAATAATAATAAATTAGCTAGAATATCACCCTGCATACACTTGCCATAAATAACTTTAAAGTAAGTTATTGCTTTTCATATGTATATATCTGTTAACGTTATGTTAGTATATCTTATAGCAATTGTGTTTCTGTGTTTGGGAAGAATTTGATATCAAAACACATGCACGGTATATATGCCAAATTTTAATATCATTGCCCACCACTTTAAAAAAAAAAAAAAAAAAAAATATATATATATATATATATATATATATATATATATATATATATATATATATATATATATATATATATATATATATTGGTTGCTAATATAAAGTAAGGGTATGCTATCTAAAGCAAGTGAAATAGTGTGTTTTCAAGTTTTTCCAGGAAACCCCACCCTTTGCAGTAATATGTTAATGCAAACATCCCCTCGTCTCTCTGTAGGGAAGTGCCTCTTTTTGTCCGGCCTTAGCGATACTCAGTTAAATCATGCGGATGACCAGCTATTGCCAGAAAAGTATGGCATTGGGTTTACAAACATGGTGGAGAGGACAACTCCAGGAAGCAAAGACCTTTCCAGGTACGATTTAAAATGAAGGGTGGTGGTAAAACCAAGATCAAGAAGTGTGGTACTGACTCTGTTTATTCCAATCCCGGATCTTAATCCATCCAGGTCATCAGTTACATAATTGAACACCTAGGTTCAATTTAAACTATTAAAGGTCTGGGCTAGAATAGCTTGAAATAGCGACCGGTGAATATCTCTGATCTAGAGTGAAGGTGAAATGAAAATGGAAGTAATCCACTAGGTGGTGTATTGGACAAAAAGTTTGTCATACATTGTGTGTGTACACATAGCTCATGGCTTCACTTGTGTTTTTATTCCGTGTAAACTTAATCCTGTGCCCAATGCTTAGAATACAACCCTTGACTTCACATTTACTTGATTTGTTTTTTATCACAGCAAAGAGTTTCGAGAAGGAGGCAGAATTCTAGTAGAGAAGCTAAAGAAGTATAAACCAGTTGTAGCTGCTTTTAATGGAAAATGTGAGTAATTGTTATATCTAAACACAATATTGTATATTAAACCAATCATTTCATCGAAGTTAATAGGAATCTACTAATTTCCTTTGTGTTCACCAATGTTGCTTTTATATGGTAAGCATGTCCAATACCAAATTAAAAACCCTGCATGGCTTGTAAAAACTAAAGCAAGGTGGCATTAATTACAACTACTTGGCATCTTTTGAAATATAAATAATGTGTATAAATCTTCAATTTGGGGTATGTTCTCATACTTCATTGATGACTTGCTAATGCTTCTCTTGTTCTTACCAGGCATTTATGAAATTTTTAGCAAAGAAATCTTTGGCGTCAAGATTAAGAAATTTGAATTTGGTGTGCAGCCTCACAGGATCCCAGAAACAGAAACGGTAAGTGCGTTCTCCAGACAACCTTTTAAAGATCTGCATGCCATGCCTTTCTGTCCAAATACATATCACTACACTCACACTAAAATCTGTTCCTCTTTCCCACTCTAAAGGCATGCTATGTGATGCCCTCATCAAGTGCACGCTGTGCCCAGTTCCCCCGAGCCCAAGATAAAGTCCACTACTACATCAAGCTGAAAGAGCTGCGTGACCAGCTGAAGGGTAAACCATCAGTCAGCAAGGATGTGCAAGAGCTGGAATACAGTTTCGATCTGAAGTTGGCAAAGGGTAAGAGGTTCTGAAAGCACTGCTGGGAACACAAACCCCAGGCATTCATTCTAAACACTTTGATCATTCTACTTTCCTGTTTTGGCCAGATCTACAATTCTAACTAAATTCCTTTGTTTAATCAGTTTCGGTGGCTTACTATATTGCATTGCAACACTCTAACTTCCAATGTTAAGATACCACCACCTGAAGCATCTCCTTATATTTTGGTTCTTGTTTTCAGAGGATGCAAAGAGGATGGCTATTAAGGAGGAGAAGTATGATCCAGGTTACGAAGCTGCTTTTGGTGGTGCTTACAGTGAGTCTGGACCAGATGGCAATGGCCCCTGTAATTTCTCTGCCATTGAGCCAGGTAAGTGTGTTTGAAGGTAATCTGAATACTTTATTTATAAATGCCACAGCATCACACTTGTGTTGAAACTATTCCATAAGATGGTGGCATTTTTGGACCTCGCCCCCCTTCCTCTTGTGTCTGGTACTTGACACCCCGCCACACCATATGGAGTGATTTCTGCTGTTGAATTGCAATCTTAAATAAAAGCAATAAAGAAAATCACCAAAAAACACCAATATGCCACGTCTGTAAAGAGAGCAGCGCCTTCGTGCAATCGGCACGTTAGAGGCTCGACTAGGGCTGGGGCTCGCCATCTTGGGTGCTCACAGCCGGCAATTTCAAACCTGGCGAGGCGGTATAACCAGACACACTCTGTCAATTCAGTGCCGCTTACTGCTCAATGCAGAGCCGCTTCATTGGGTCACGTACGATAATTATAGTTATCGATAATTTTTCAACACGATAAAGTTATCTATTTATTGTTCCAACCCTAGCCTCTGGCTGCTGTGTATGTCACTGCTGTTTTTTTATTTCTTTTGCATGAACCAGCCACCGATCCATTCTAATAAGAGCAAACATAACACTGCAAATTACAGTTTACCGACTGTGACGCCACTTAGTAAGACGATAAACAACGTACGTTACCAGATGGCAGCCAACTTCATCCAAAAATATGCAAGCTTAAAAGGCACCAGTCAGACGCACAGTGCCATCTCAAACTTTGACATGCCTGGAAGTGTCAGCAGAAAGAATTGTTTTAAGTTAATATATACCATATAACGGTAAATTGTGGCTGATATTAAATTGGGCGGATTTCCTACCTTGGGGGATTTTGACGATTTTTGAATTTGTTTTTCACTTGCACGCTCGCAAAGAAATGCCACAGTTTTGCATTTATAAATTCCAACACATTCAAATTTTTACTTAAATATATCTTCTAAAACAGCATCTCATTTACAGTAACACCTAAAATGTCACTGCACCAACTTGGAGAACAACCACGAAAGCCATCTAAAAACAGTTGCAGTATTTATCATTCTTATATGGCCCTTAATTTTAAGGTACCGGTATACTTTTACGATAAGCATTTGCTATCTCTGTTTTATAACTTCACTATGGTTCACAACATAACACAGTGGAATGATCACAGTATCATGCAGTGGTAACGGGGTGACCCACATCACTTTCTTTAGGCACTTAATAACATTTTAAATGATGGTAATCACGTTTTGATTGATCACCTTTTGTAAAGCACTTTTTTTTATGGTATGGGGTTTGTACTATTCAATGAATAGTTAATTATAATTCAAGAACAAAGTGCAGTGCTGCTCAATACGATCGTGGAGACGGGGCTTACTAAAAACAATAAAACCAATACTTTAAAGCTCCTCTTCTCCAGCACTCCTCCAAAATCCCCAATGCCTTTTAAGAAATACTAAATCTAAAATGGTAAACACACACACACACACACACACAGAGGGGGACAGGAAGCACAGCAAGAGCCTCGCTCTAAAAGTCAGCGGCTGTTTCATTCATTTTTTTCCCAACCCACCGCCGAACACAAACAAGTCTAATTCCTTCTCTGCTGTTGACTGTGCGTCCAACCTCCACTCCAGACAAACCCAGGTTCACATCCACAACAAATTCCAATGTCTCGAATGGATGAAATCAGGAACTTTTATACCAGGTGCTCAGCTTCTTCAAATTTATCCAATTTACATCTATGGGGGCTGAGAACATCAACGTGCCAGTGGAATCTGTGCACTACAAAAGCAATGTGCTTTACAAAGTGATGAAATCAAAAACACAACATTAAATAAAGTGAATATCAAAACGTGATTGCTAGGGGGCTCCCGAGTGGCGCCTCCAGTAAAGGCACTCCGCGTGGAGTGCAGGATGCGCCCTGTAGCCTGGAGATCGCAGGTTCGAATCCAGGCTGTCATTGCCGACCGTGACCGGGGGTTCCTAGGGGGTGGCACACAATTGGCTGAGCGCCGCCCGGGTAGGGAGGGATTAGGTCGGCAGGGCAATCCACGGTTCACCGCGCACCAGCAACCCCTGTGGCTGAGAGCGCCTGCGGGTCTGCAGTGGAGCCATTCAGATCTGTGTTGTCCTCCGGCACTATAGGTCTGGTGGCTTTGCTGTGGATCCGCAGTGTGAAAAATGACGGATTGGCAGGAACACGTTTTGGATGTTTCAGCCTCCATTTCCCGAGTCGCCGGGTGGTTGCAGCGGTGAACCGGGATAAAATAATAAGTAAATGTCCGGTCTACTTTTTAATGTTTTCAAGCAAATTGGCTTCATCACTGTCATTCTCATATCCACTCTGACACATTTATTTCCCTTGTCAAGCGCTTCTTTAACCTGTTGTGTCAGAGGGCGGGATCACTATGAGCACTGTATGCAACCCTCTGATTGGTGGAAGTATTATTGGCGATCAAAACAATTTCTGCCAAAAAAATGTATCTGCCTATTATACGGTATAGGTTAAGATGTGTGCTGTAATAATAATAAAAAAGTCCTGAACCTTCTAGAGCCCCCCAGGATATAGTCTGCGCCCCCCAGTTTGAGAACCACTGCCCTAAGAGACACCATTCCACTTTTTTGTTCACTCACACAGATTTCTAGTTTGGTATCTAACACTTTTTTTTTTTCTTTCTTTCTTTTCTCACTTTTAGAAGCTGGCAATAAGGAGGTCAGTACACCACCTGATTTTGGACAGGTTCCAGGTGGACAGGTTCCAGAAGGACAATGGATGATGCAATCGTTTGCAGATCAGATTCCAGACATTGGCAGCTGTAGCACACAACCACGAGAGGCAACAGGAACTGACTAAACGGCTAAAACCCAGAAACTGCATGATCGCTGCAGTTTTAGTGCAGTCAGCAAGACACCAAACCTCAGTTCCTAAACTGAAGTCTTTAATTCCTCCTCTTTGTTTTTTTTTAACTGTATCAGGTATTTTATAACCCGGAGAATTACATAGTGAATTGCATTTTAAGTAGGTTAGTTTATCATATGAAAGCTATTTAAAGATGATAGATCTTTAAGTATTTAATGTAATTCATACATTATGTTTTCTGGGGTTTTTTATGCACATTTTAGAGATGGGGACATTTTACAAAGTGCTATTTTGGTATTTGGTCTGGAAATGCAATAGTACACCCATTTTTATTTGTAATGGATTTCTTAACTACAACACATCTGGATGTTACACTAATACTTGATCATGTTGTGTTTTAAAATGAAGGTGCTTCAATAATGTCTAGTGAATTTTTATTTTAGGCTAATTTCGTTTTACTTGAATCTAGTATCTAGGTCTTATTGCAACTGAATCCAATAAGTAACTACACACTGCTATTCAAGAAACTGTATCCTAACTGAGCTGCTCAATTTGGTAATTAATACCTGGTTTTACAGCTTGGATGGGATAAAACCCAGGACTGCCTCTTGACTTTAAACACTTTACCATACTGAACAGTACTGAATTGTATTGTTGCTCTTAATACTGAACTACATATTGAGATTAAGCAAAACGGATAAAGGGGTCCACGTAGTAGCTGTTAAAGCAGGTTGGTAATCCTAGTTCAGAATGCTGGTTGGTACTACTGATCTCATCTACTCTAGCATTTAAAACCAGCTAGTGACTTTCACCAAGTTGCTGTTACATATGTACCTATTTTATTTTAAGTACATACTTCAGAACCTTCAGTTTTTGCCTCAGGGGAGGGAATAGTGTGAAGCTGCCTCATTTTCATTGCTTACCAGACTGACTCCCATCAAGAGCAGTTGCAGTCAAGTTTGGGCATTATAAACCTTGTTGCATATACTGTGCCTTTTTAAAAGGACCAGGGATTAATTGTCCCTTTCCCAATGGAACTGCTGGAACAATGGTGGGGAAAAAGATGGCAGGTTACAGCTAACTAATATCAAAGACCTGTTATTTGTGGGAGCTACTTAGTAGATTATGGATTGTTATAAATCACTGGCAGGGGTTGGGGGAGAGATTAAATCCATACAATATAAGTTTACATCGTCACTTCATGTCTCCAGGTACTGTAAAGTTATTTTTGCTGTAAATCTATGAGTTTCATTTAACTTGTAAAATGAAGTGTGTGTTTAGATTTTGTATTAAAAAAAACAAAACAAAAAAACAAAACCAGAACAGTCTCTCAAAGGGAAGATTTTGACATGTTCTGAAGACTCTAGGCACCAAGGTTCTAGCTTTGTCTAGATCTTCCTTTTTTTAAATAATGGTTGGTTAAACAAAAAGAAATGCACATACCATGTCAAGGGCTTTGCTGAAGTTCTGTGAATGAGTGGGACTGAAAATACAAGCTTGACCATGATGGACTCACTTATTTGATTTGCATCTCACATAAATAAGGCTTGTGTACCACTTTAGCAAGATTTTGAATCTACACTTTTGGGACTATTTGAAACATATATATATATATAAAGCACTCCTAACTTGCTTATTCGCTTCAGTGCTGTAAAGTGGTGTTTTTTTTTTTTTGTTTGTTTTTTATTGGTGCTCTGTGACATCCAGGTTCTGAATTGTCTTTATGCTGAAAATTAGGAATTGTGTTTCAGCTTTTTACTCTAGGGTCACAAGCCAATTTCATTACTTTTGAGAATGCAGTCAACATGTAGATCTATGTGCTGCAGACTCGGAGAAACTGGGGGTGATCTTTCTTCATTTTTAGTTATTATCCTGATTTGATACCAGTAATTCTTTCTGACTGTTTTAGCCAGGCCTATATGAAGAAGAGGGTTAACTGCAAAATAGTACTTATTTCTCTGACTGGTATCTTCATGTTTCTAACCAGTGAATTAAGAGTCCAATCACAAGTGATGTAGGTGCTCTTAATACAATGGCAGCTATTTGAAATGCCTTGAGCTGTAGTGTGTTTTGTGTGTATTATAAATATGTGTGTCTTAACATGTGTTGCTGATTTTAGTGCAGAGGAACGAGGGAGGTGTATTAAGTATGACCAACCTGACCTTGCACAATAAAGATTTTGCAACCTATGTATGTCTGTTTAATTTTGTAGACTAGCGAAGGGCTTTTAATCCTGCTCATTCAGAAACAAGTGCTTTATGTTCTATTCAATCCTAACAACCATTCCTGGTCGTTTTCAAAGCAATGACAGCAATATACACTGCCCCCAGTACAAAACGTTTGTATTACTAACTCTTTAAACAATGCAGCAAATTAAATGAGGGTCTGATTTATTAAACCACACCGGTTTCTAGTGCTTCTCTGAAGTTCTCTAATTCATGTAAACTCTTCATAGCACATTTCAAAGCCAGTTATTTTTTTGGATTGTCCATTATTAAACCTTTAGACAGCCAGCATTAAATAATACAGCTCTTATAAACGTTTATCACTGAAAAATGCATTGCAGACTTAATGCTGCACATTGAAGCAATGAGGTAGGGTACAGCATATTAACGTTTGCCAATGAGTGATTTCAACCACACACAAATATAAATTCTAAATAAAAATGTTTTTTTTTTTTAAATTATATATACATACAGTATATTTTTGTTACTAAAACACATTTAATTAAATATTCAAATTTCGGCGTTTTGGTCCCGTGAGCCGTAAAAGTGTTTTTTTTTTTTTTTGTTTTTTTTTTAAAGAATAGCCAGGTTTGTGTGAAAATGTGTTAATAATGGTGTGACAGGGAGGACCCTGTTGCTGTTTTTTGCGCGGATGTGTCATACCCTCTAACTTTTTGTCTAGCTTGTTGGGAAAGTGGTCAAAATTTCAGTTGTTTATAAAAAGTTAGAGAAAATTTAGTTGGTGCGGTTACTAAAACAGGTGTACCTCTTGATTGGTAAAAGTTATTTCTGTTTTACTTGTTGGGAAAGTGGTCAAAGTAGCTGATTTGTGTCAAAAGTTACATCGTTTACAGTAAATAGAATGTTGGAAGTCTGGGAGTTTTTAAACAATGGGGAGCTTTAGAATGTTGAACAAAGTCCCATTAAAGTGAATGAAGATGGACAAAAAAAGGACAAAAAGCTTAATAGTTTAAAAACTATAAAATATATCAAAAAGTTGTATACAAGAACACTATTCCAGACCGGTCTACACGTTTTAAAGTTTGAACGGCGTTTCTAGCTTAAACGGTGTAAGAGGAGTAGCGTGCCAAACAATAAGAAGTATGTCGATACGTTATACTACTCAGAGCAAACACGCTAGTGTTCTTAAGTTCTGCATAGCTGCTACAAAAAGTTCCTAAATTCCCGTGAGTCCAGACAGTAGTTCATGCAAAACAAATTAGAAAAGTAAGTCACATACCAAAAGAGAATACGTTTATGCCAATGGCTCTGCAGGCTCCCATATGAAGGTGAAAACGTCACCTAACAAACAAGATGGCACATACACACACAACCATGTAACAAGGCGTCGCAATTTTTCTGGTGCACCAACCTCTACTTTTAATGAATTGTTATAATGTTAGATTTCCAACAAGGGCGTCACGAGCCTGACACATGTTGGATAAACTAGTTCCAGATGTCTTTGATCATCCTCAGGCAGTCCCTGGTTTTCACAGTCGATC
The DNA here is from genome assembly GCA_030684275.1 of Acipenser oxyrinchus oxyrinchus. Lineage (NCBI taxonomy): Eukaryota > Metazoa > Chordata > Actinopteri > Acipenseriformes > Acipenseridae > Acipenser > Acipenser oxyrinchus. The sequence continues at coordinate 26,477,274 of CM060256.1, read as the reverse complement.
TGTAGCCTATCCAGCTGCAGTCAGAACAGCATTTTTCCCCCGTCGCATGAAGAAACTGCAGAAAACGAAATAGATTTCAAGGCAGTTTTAGAAATCTATAGCAGTAGTAACTCTTGAAAACATCATATATATGTAAGATTGTCAGCAGATATATGTATCTGTATAATTAAAGAGGAAATGCCATAAAAATAAAAAAATTCTAACCAGCGTGAGCTGTGTTTGAGTTATTGCAGTATCTCAGAAAATGTTGCAAACTTAAGGGGGCAGTAAAAAACAAATCTACAACTAGTATACTCTAATATATAAGTCCATAATTACCGGACAGATGTCTAAATTGCCTACATTATCATGTGATAATTCTAGTGCTGGTTTGAATTATGGGTACCATTGGTGCCCAATATTTTGGTTCAATGGTTGGTGAGATATTAACCCCCCTCCCCAAGCCTTGGTAGGAATAATTGCGACTTGACCTCACATCTTATATAACTGTAAATAAAAGGCTGAAGCTAGCGAAATGTTTTAGCGACCCAACAGTCCCTCTAGGCCGGGGTTGGTTTAATAAAATATCTGAAGTGCTTTAGGGCCCTATAGTCTGGCTTAAAATATATATTTATTTCAGAATAATAACTAAAATATTACATTTACTGTTAACAAAATAAAACTTAAAATCTTAAAAGGTCTAAGACAGAGAAGATACAGATTATTGTCACAGAAATGTTTTACATATGAACATAGATGGCCTTGTTTACAGATATTATACCAGGTTTAGATATGTAATAATATTGAAATACCAACTGACACAATCCTGACCAGAGTTGTCAGGAAAATACTGCATGAAACTGCACCACGTTTTTGTAACTATAGGTTTAGGGCAATTGGATTCATTTAGACTAGTCTAGGCTTCAATCAATGAACAAAAATAATTTCACATTAAACACAATTTAAATCACCATGACCAAGTTAAAATAAAATAAACAACCAGCATAGGAGTAAAGTAGCATTACTGTTAATTATAATCACATACTAAAATATAATTAATTATTTCACAGAACACCTGGGACCAGTGCTTGTTTACAGAATTATTTAATAAACCATTTCAGTCACTAGGCCTACTCTTCTAACCTTCAAGACTGATTTCCTGTGTAAAGCATTCATCAGCATCTGGTTTACCGTGTAAAATCCTAAGGGATGTCTGGGAAACATGTCAAACCAAAAAGGTAGTAAATAAAACCGAATAATTCGACTCTTCCTAATTCTATATGGCATAAGTATTTCACAACCATAAAGTAGAACATAACTATTCATGTTAACCATAGATGCCCTGCCCCGTTGCAATGTGGGATAGAGACGGACCAGGTCTCCCAATACCCCCTCCGCCCCCTACTACCCCTGAGTTGATTAACAACGGGACTATGGCTGCTGAAAGTCCCATCTGGAGGAAGGTAAACACCTTCAGCGGCCCGGTTCCACGGTCGCGACACGGGCACCGTGCAGCCGCTATCCGGGAGCTACTCATAGTCTTCGGGGGAGGGAACGAGGGTATCGCCGAGGAGCTGCATGTTTACAACACCGGTAAGGGGGTGGGGGAATTCGTGGAGCATTTCAAACCAAATCTATAGCAACATGAGGCGCCTCCAGCCCCAAACAAAAGTTGCCTAAGAAGGTGCAGCAACTTTATTTTGATGTTCATTAAAATAAGTAATGACAAAAAAAGCCACACAAAAACGTATTGTCCTGCACAAAATATGTACCATTACAATAAACAACAAAATCAGAAAACTTACTTTAACGGATATGCTACATAATTTGATTTAATTACTTGATGAATTGGTTTATATTACTTTTTTTTTTTAAACGCTAAACTTAATTTCCGACACAACTCAATAAACATTGTTTGCTGAATTAAAAAAAAAAAAACAACATACAGATTACAATTACAATAATACACAATGAAAACACATAATCTAGTTAAGAGTACCTCAGAAAAACAAATGCTGATGTACCGTACCGTAGTGGTTCGAAATATATTCTAATAAATACTCGTTTTTTAAACAGAATCCTTACGCTTTTTTTAACCATTTATTTTGCCGTTGATCAAAAACAATATATAGCGAGCTATGTTGATGGCGGCATCCATCTCAGGTCACAAACAAAACAATGGGTTCACCTCGACTCTTTGGCGTGTTTTTTAAGAGTCGTGCAATTCCTGCAACATGGAACGTTTAGTTTAAAATGCAGTTTGCAGTCGTTGTCGGGATGATTATTTACAATTTGCTTTAGTTTACTCCTTCAGACGAATTTGTATTGAAGGACATAAAGTCGATTGCCGTTTCATTTACTTGACTGCCGATTGCTTTTTCAATTACTTGGTTGCCGGTTGCTTTTTCTTTCACAAACATTTCAGAGTACGAGGAGAATCGATTTCAGATTTACCGATTGCTTTTTCAGAAGTTGCAGTATACATGAACAGAGCAGATCAAATCAGCTTTAGTTTTAGCCAGCCCGAAAACATATTTGCATCATGTCCTGTGTACAATGATGGAATTTCATTCCCTTTTGCTTTAGCTTTTGGATCCTCAGGAAAGCGACTAATGAAACGGCAATCGGCAACCATCTTTACGTCACTTTGTTATTGTAGTTTGTTTTTGAGGGAGGAGGGTTGATGATGAAATACAAAAACATGTTATGGTAAAACATATTTTGGCAATAAATGAACTGACAAATCGGGGGGCATTTTTGCATATGGTACGTTATACTTTGCCACCTGAGCCCAGTGGCTGTGCATTGACCCAATCAAATGTATCACTTTGTGAGTTTATCTCATTTTAGGTTTTCTTTCTCCCAGTTCCCTAGGGTTCAGCGAGGTGGATATACTGAACGTTATAGAATGTGAAGTGCCTGCATAAAGTAGTCAAATCCAATGTACAAAGGGTATAGATTTAAATAGATACAGTAAGTTTAAAACAGGATTTTCCGTGGCACAGTTTATTTAAATAAGTGTATACTTTTTTCTGTGTGGCTTTAACAGAAGGAAACATTTTAGCAATGGGGTGTTTTTCCAGATCCCAGGTGTTTTTTAGGATTATTTTTCATAATAGAAAAAAAAAAAAAAAACATTACTTTTGAAAATTACCAGCTCCCCAGTTTATTTTTATATCTAAATTAGTCTGTCACCAAATAGACTAACTTTCTTCTTATGCAAGGTTCCCCTCTCCTTTAAATCTGTACCAGATCTACAAATCATTTTTATAATACATAGCAGTCCCTGTGAGATGTAATGAAAGGGTTTTACCCTAATTAAAATATATTTCCCCCTGAACTCCTGTCATGTGATTTAGATATGTTCCAGTAACTCCACTTGTCCTCTTCTCTCGCTCTTGTTTTTAGTTTCGAAGCAGTGGTTCCTGCCTGCAGTGCGAGGAGACATCCCACCTGGGTGTGCAGCACATGGCTTTGCCTGCGAAGGAACCAGGATCCTGGTATTCGGGGGGATGGTTGAATTTGGGAAATACAGCAACAGTCTTTATGAGTTACAGGCAAGTACAAAACTCTGCTACAGTAATTTTATACCAGATTACCAGAATATATTTCATAGAACTAGGCACAGATGAGGGCTGCAAGTGGCTGTACCAACCAGTATGGACAAGAGACCAATTCTATAGTTGTGTACCTTCTAACATTTTTTTTTTTTTGTAGATTTTGTACTGTGACCTATAAGAAGAACGTTAAAGAAATAAGTATAAAGGAATTTGAATGAAAGAAATGAACCAGGTGACTTTGTTTGCAGGCGAGCCGATGGCTTTGGAAGAAGCTGAAACCCAAGCCCCCGAGGAACGGAGTGCCCCCCTGTCCTCGACTCGGTCACAGCTTCACACTCTTCGGCAACAAATGCTACCTGTTTGGGGGCCTGGCGAACGACAGCGACGATCCCAATAGCAATGTCCCTCGGTAGGAGAACCTTTTCGCTTATTCTTTTTTCACGAAGGCAAAGGTTTAGTAAATTGTGACCAAAAATAACTTGGTAACTCCTATTACATCACTGCCTGTCAAGTCAGGTGCGCTGGTGTCTTCAGTTGGTATTATTGTAGTTTGCTATACTTTGACTAACGTGTGAGGACAACACAAGACAGTTTCTGGTACTTTGTCCATTCAGAAATCAAGCGCTGCTGAACCAGGAGAAAATAGAGAACATCTTGTAGCTTCTAAAGGCTCCAAAAGGTGTTGCTATTAGGCTTTGTTGTTCACTCATAGGGTTGTGTATAATAACCATGGAGGGGGTGATCACTTTGGCCATCAATACTGAATGATCACTTTGGCCATCAATACTGAATGATCACTTTGGCCATCAATATTGAATTATCATTTGGTCTTGTGCAGGTACCTGAATGACTTTTACGAGCTGGAGCTGCAGGCAGTTTCAGGTGTAAAAGGCTGGAATATTCCTGAGACAAAGGGGACGGCTCCCTCCGCGCGGGAGTCTCACACAGCCATCATCTATAGCAGCAAGGGCTCTTACTCCCCCAAGCTCTACATCTTTGGGGGCATGCGGGGGTACAGGCTGGGGGACCTCTGGCAGCTTGACCTAGGTAATTTCAAACAGTGGATTCCTAGCTAGTTGCACTTCATGAATTAAATGAGCACTGAGAAAAAACTGCACCATCTGACAACTGCGTAGTAGAGGTTGATATGTACAGTGTACTGGTTATTCGTGCTTCACTATTACCTATTTTAGTACAAACAGGATCAATCCTGGAATGAAGATAGGCTATCAATGACTACTTGGACTAAACTATGGAGACTGCGCATGGAGATGGTCTCAGGATTGGATTTTGAGATATTGCTCACAAATAACTTTTAAACTTTGTTGGTCTGTTATGGTTGAACAATGTTAAATGCATGAATAATCGGTCTCATTTTGACAAAACTTCCAGTTTCCCTTGTCTGGTAAAATTTGATAAATGTTATCACCATCAGCTGGTTGCAATACATAATGAGAATGTATATGGGGGCTTATATACTTGTATGTGTAACATTTCTGCTCTAGAAGAAGCATCTATACAGTATTTAAGAAGATAACTGTAGTATGACAGGCTTTCCCTTGTATTTGTCTCTTAAAGAAACCATGACGTGGACACTGCCGGAAACCAAAGGCCCATCTCCTATACCCAGGAGTCTCCACTCCACTAATGTCATTGGGAATAAGTAATACAAATATGTGCATTGATTTTTTTTTTTTAAAGTATATGATTGAATGTAGTCAAACTCTTCGTTTCAGCTAAAAGCAAATGCTATGTTGAACTCCTTTGTTACCAGGTATTTAAAGATTACTTAGGGTTTTTCAAATTTTATAATAGTCAGTTGTTATAGTCGGCGATTTACCTAAAAGGCTTTTTCATTAAAGAAACATTTGTAAACATTTTGGCACACAGCGTGTCTGCCAATGTGAGTGATATGGTAGCACCTTGCTTGGATTCAGTTTTGAAATCTTCTCCAAAGTAGAATTTCATCATTCTGGTGAGATGTTTCAGCAATTTTTGCTTGATTTGTGTCTGCAGGATGTACGTATTTGGTGGCTGGATTCCAATATTGATGAATGAAGACAAATCAAATGCCTTTGATAATGAGTGGTCCTGCACCAATTCAATGTCTTACCTGAACTTAGGTCAGTTCTGTTTACAGATTTGCTGATTTGTGTTTTTAAATTTATAATTATGTATCTAAGAAGTAAGGAATAAATAACCAAAGTTAGGGTAATGTATTAAAGGTTATTTGTCTCAATACTGCAAATGTATGCAAAATATAAAAAAAATAGTTTACATGTTATTTGTCAACAGATGGATTATAAAAATAAATCAACGTGGTGAATTTATTTCATTTTTAATTTTTATAAAAGCCAAAAAATGTAAAGGTTAAGTTGGCAAGCTTACAATATGTCGATTAAGTGCCACAATCTATTTGTCTTGGCCAGACACCATGACGTGGAATGGCCTGGTATGGGAGAGGCAGGAGGATGGGAAGGCGAGCAGCCCACGGCCCCGCGCTGGACACTGTGCCGCTGTCATTGGCTCCCGCCTCTATATCTGGAGTGGGAGGGATGGCTACAGGAAAGCCTGGAACTATCAGGTGTGCTGTAAGGACCTCTGGTACCTGGAGACCGGTAAGCAGTGGCGACAGTTTTTAATAATTGATTTAACCAGTAACAACAACACAGACGTTAAATGTGATGGATTTGTTGTTTTTGCTTTTCTAATGATTTTGAAAAGGTCCTTTCAACTTGAATCGGTCCTGCATTTAGTCCTCCCTCAATGATTTGAACAGAACAATTACATTTATTGCCACCCCTGCTGACACTGCTGTTCTGGATAAAGGAAATGTAATTACATTTTTTTCATGTTTTCAGAGAAGCCTTCAACTCCATCGCCAGTGTTTTTAGTAAAAGCTACCCTCAAGTCCCTTCACGTGGCCTGGCACCCACTCCCGGCAGCAGAGTCCTATCTACTTCAACTGCAGCCTGAGCCCACAGCACCAGCTTCCCCTTCGGCCCTTTCCTCTAACCAGCTCTCATCAGCCAATCCACCTACCATGGTGCCATTAAAAGAACTTCAACAAGGAGCCGCAGACTCCTTGCTGGAACTATCAGGTAGGTCTTTCTCTTCCTCGCTGTCCTTCCTACCACCTCTTTGTCTCTATCTTCTACTTTCCCTTTCTTACACTCCTCATTTCTATGATCGTGTATCCCTCCCATGCTGCTATAAAAAAAGTTTCACATTTACAACTGAACTGACCTGGGCTGAGTGGAGTTTGTTCATGAGGATCTCATCTTGACTCTGGCTTAAGCATTATCTCATTCTCCCAAGCATTGTCGCCGGCTCGGGTCCACATGGACCTGACCACAAGATGTGTGGTTGTCCTGTTATAGGCCATTCATTGCAAGATCAAGGCATCATAAATAAACACACTCTGAATAAATCATTTGAATAAACCCTATGTCTCTTTAGAGAATCCCTTCTATGGTAACAGAAGCCTTAAATCTCAACAGGCAAAATCAAAATCTCACAAATTAGTTTATTTATTTATTTAGCAGACGCCTTTATCCAAGGCGACTTACAGAGACTTAGTTATTTATCCAAGATAAACTTGTATTCTCATTCATACAATATATGCTCAGTACTTTGTAATGTATGCATAGCAAGTCACTTTTTGTGAAGCATTCCCATGACTGTTTTACTGTTCAGGTACCGCAGGAGCACAAGCAGCTCAGAGCACAGGCAGCACTGCCCTCTTTCAGCTGCAGTCAGGAGAAGAGGCTGCACACATCCACCAGGTGAGAAAGCATCAACCTGGCAGCACATAACCTGGGACACTGCATCCGTAATACATCCGTAACTTCCAAAACACTCAATCATAGATTCCAAGATAAAATCAAGTGAAGTAGGCAAGTATCTTGATCTGTGTAACAGTCTTATTACAATTTAGAACTTTGAAATATGATTATGGACATTCAGAAATGCTGTAATAACTTTCACAGGTGTGATGTTCTATCTAGTACATGTACACATACAAGGTGGTTTAATTCCTGCCAAATCAATTCCTGTTTAGACCCTGACCTTTTTCACGAACGTTGACTTGGAGGCAGATTCAGTGTTGATTCTTATCAAGCTTGCATCTAAATGTATACAGTGGGCCTGAGTAGGGGGGTTTTGCGTGTCAGCACTATTATGCCAGGGACAGTATTGGAATATAGAGCTGCAGTATATAGCACCTTATATTGGCAGCTTCGTAAGAACATGCCTTGTAGTTCAATATTTCAGGCAGGGTTTTATATCAGAAATCAAATGGTACACATTTCACCGTTTGTCAAGAAACAAAAACAAAATAAATGCATTTACAGCATTGCTTTTTTATTCAGGTAACTTCCCATGTGCCATCATATATCGAAAGGGAGGACACTTCACTGAAAAAGCTGGGATGCAATGAATCAAGTACTGAGAATAGTGTGGACCAAAATTTAGACTGTGTAGCTGAAAGTAAGCACTGTCCTGCAACAGGGCCACCTAGTACTACAGGTGAGATACCAGAATTATACCTGCTTAGCTTTAACCCTGTAAACCTGTTGCTGTCTTGGAAAGGTTGCTGTGACTAGTTGATTAAGACTATCAAACCATATTTTTTTTAGATTTAATTTTATTTCATGCCCATTTTACTATTTTAAAGCTAATTTAATATTTTATTACAAAGTCAATAAAGATTCAGGTAATTTGCATAACACTAGGTCTCATGCAGGTTATCAGGATTAACATATTGCAAGTCTTCTGGCCAATGACATATCATTTCTGTTTTGCTGTGCCTGCAGGCCTTCTTCTTACAGAGCAGGACCCCACATCAAACCTTGCCCCACCCAATCAAATGACAGAGTCCACTGTTAAATCAGAGCCCATGGAAACCGAACTTAGTAATGATGCTTCACTGCTACCTCAGAAGTCTCAAGGTAAGTGGTTTTCTTATCCTTTTTTATGTTGTGTCTCTTAAATGGTTACAATAATAACCAAAATGTTGCTAATGAAAGGGCCTTCGTTAATACATGTTACATATACATATTTCTTCCTCCAGATCAAGACAATACTACACCAGCCACTTTGACAACTACCTCAGTAACTTCCACTAAGAGCAACATTCAAATGGTAAGCACACAGACCTCAGTCATTACAGTACTGCTCTCTCACTTGAGGTTACTAAGAGTTCAAATAAATACATGGGATTCCTTAAGCATCAACTTCAGTGCTGTACGAGGGAGTACTGCAAACAACATTAGAGTCAGAATACTTTTAAATCTACCACCCCCATCTCAATCTCACGGTTCAAAGCTGACCACCAGAAACCTTGAAACAAATTGCATACATGGATAGCAGAATTTAGAACATGCATTAAAAATGCAATTTAGGTGGAGTTTGAAAGATGCACATTCTGTAGAATTATCATACGAGGCAGTGTGATGTTCTAATCCTAATGTTGGCATGCTTCTAAATTGAAACATTTTTAAACCAACAGGGAAACACCGAACTGGCAGATAACCAGTGGTATGATGTGGGGATCTTTAAAACACTTTACTCTGAAGTGACGCACTATTACCTACCACCAGTGGACAGTAAAGGGAATGTAAGTATAACGTTTTAGCCCTGCATATCTTCCTAAGAAGCATAAGCCCTTTTATAAAGAGGTGTGTCTTTTAAGTCACAAGCACTAACGAATAACAGTAACACACCTGTATACGTTGAAATTTAGGCCTAACAATTCACATGTTAAAATTCTGTAGTATATGCATGTTTACAAATGAGTGTGTGAAAGTTATATTGCTCTGTTTTAGTGTTCTGTAGGTCCCATTGTGATCACTGGCAATAACATTGGTGTTGTATAAAAAATTAGCACAAAATTCAGTATGCCCAGGTTATACCTTTTATATACCTTATACCCTAGAAAAGGATTGCATTTTCACTTGGCCCTACTTTTCCTGCATTTCTAGGTGGAGCCTACTAATCATGAGGACCTGAAGCAGCAAGCTTTGACCCCCGGTGCTGCGTACCGCTTCAGGGTGGCTGGGATAAACAGCTGCGGACAAGGCCAGTTTAGTCTAGTCAGTGAATACAAGACCTGCCAGCCTGGCTTTCCTGGAGCACCGTCATCTGTCAAGATAACAAAGGTTAAGGTTATTGTTTGTGTACAGACCCTTTTCACTTTCCTTTACTATTTTAAAGGACAGATTTGCTCCACTTCATCACAATGTTTGTAGCATTTTTAGTCTTTTATTATTATTTGTTTATTTAGCAGACGCCTTTATCCAAGGCGACTTACAGAGACTAGGGTGTGTGAACTATGCATCAGCTGCAGAGTCACTTACAATTACGTCTCACCCGAAAGACGGAGCACAAGGAGGTTAAGTGACTTGCTCAGGGTCACACAATGAGTCAGTGGCTGAGGTGGGATTTGAACCGGTGACCTCCGGGTTACAGAGCTGTTTCTTTAACCACTGGACCACACTGCCTGACAGGCAGGTTAAATAAAGCACACAGGGGAGACCTTAAAGAGTTAAGTTGCGGGGTTCTGAAAAATAGTGTTATGCGTCCCCACGTGTTGCTACAACTGTTTAAATAATGTACCTGTCGTTTCTTTTCATTTGTCAGGTTGTTAACACTGTTTACACTTATACACTTTTACACAGATGCAGTTTCCTAATTCATTTAGAATAAAGTGATTCAGACTTTTCATGGTGCACAAGCTCAGTAAATCTGGCCTCTCTTCTGTTTTTCTAACTGGAACACCGCTCTTGTCTTTTCTGCAATCATTAATATATAGGATTAACTTCCCATTTTTTCCTTGCCAGGCAGCAGATTGCATTCATATCACTTGGGAGCCTCCAGCTTCGCCCTCTGGTAAAATCCTGGAGTATTCCATGTACCTGGCAGTGCGGAAAAGCCGTTCAAGCACAGCAGTGAGCTCCAGCCAGCTGGCCTTCATTAGGATCTACAGGGGCACTAAGATCCACTGCACAGTGACCTCCTCCCAGCTGAGCAACGCACTCATCGATTGCACATCGAGACCCGCCGTGGTGTTCCGCATCGCAGCCAAGAACGAGCAGGGCTACGGGCCGGCCACACAGATCCGGTGGCTACAAGGTACCAGGCTGCTGCTTTAGACAATCGTACAATTTCAACAAGACGTAAACAGGGATTATGACATTATGATGCATTTCTATTTTTTAGATACATTTAAACCCAGACCAGCTCCAGTAGCAACTCCGCAGAGCACAGATAAGCAGCCACTTGAACTGCCAGACAGGTAAGAGGGCTAGTTATGAAGATTATATAGATATTATAATCAGTTTGTAGACCAAAAGTTGGAGGTGCCCATACAGTATAAGCTGCAAGTAACCTCAATCGAATGGAATTTAAAAAAGAAAGAAGTTATGGGGCTCCCGAGTGGCAAAAGGTGCTCTACATAGAGTGCAGGTTGTGCCCTATAGCCTGGAGATCGCAGGTTCGAATCCAGGCTATGTCATTGCCGACTGTGACCGGGGGTTCCTAGGGGGTGGCACACAATTGGCCAAGCACGGCCTGGGTAGGGAGGGCTTAGGTTGGCAGGGCAATCCACGGTTCACCGTGCACCAGCGACCCCTGTGGCTGATAGGGTGCCGGCGGGTCTGTAGTGGAACCATTCAGATCTGTGTTGTCCTCCAGCAGTATAGGTCTGGTGGCTTCGCTGTGGATCCGCAGTGCAAAAAATGACGGATTGGCAGGAACACGTTTCGGAGGACACGTGTTTCAGCCTCCGTTTTCCGAGTCGCTGGGGGTTGCAGTTGTGAACCGGGATAAAAAATAATTGGATAATTGGGCATGCCAAATTGGGGAGAAAACTAGGATAAAAACCATTGGCGATGACTGACTAAATTTTTTTTTTTAAATAAAAAAAAGAAAGAAAATAAAGTTCTATCACACACACTAGTTAGTACAGCACATTGGAGGTGGTTGAGGTTAAATTTATACTGCAAATGATTATTCTGTTTTATCACTTTTCAAACCTCAGTTTCTGCTTTTTAAGAATTAAAAAAAAATTTAAAAAACCCTTTTCACTACTGGAATGTTTATTAAGTGTGGTGAAGACTGACCTAAGCAGAAACAACTATATGGAATGATTGAAAACACTGCAAGATATTAAGCAGTTAAGTAGAAATTAAAAATAATGTAAATGAAAATGTACATGTAGATATAATGCATCAATAAAAATGATAAAATAACTGTACTTTTGTGTTGTAGCACTGGAATCTTGAAGACCAAAACCGAGACATGAAACGACAAACCACTTGTATGCTGTAAATTATTTCAGATACAGTACAGTTTTTTGTTTATGTAATATATACAGTATATATTTTAAGCAACTTTGGATCAGTATTGTATTTCATTTTTTTATTAATTTTTTTTATATATTATAAAAACATACACAAGTGTAAACAATAATGCTAACATGTATTTATAGCTGGATCCTTTAGGAAAAACGTTGTCAATTTTGTAGAAGTGTGGAACTGCTGAGTAATTCTGTGGGTTTTAGAAGCTGGTATGTCTTGGTCGAGGTGGGTAGTCCCAATATATACAGAGGGTCTAGGTTGCTGGAGGATTATTGTATGTTTTTGTGAATGTAAATCATTATAATTCTGCACATTGCTGGATGAAGTTATCCTTCAGTGTCAAGGGAGGGAGGGGTTTTTATTTCTTCTTATCCCCAGGACCTGGCTTTCTGTAGTGAGGACTAGAAGAAAAGGAAAAAAATCCATTCTATTTCTCAGTTTGTACTGTGCAGCCTGTCTTGTAAAATGTGGCTTGTGTGTACAGTATAAGCACTCACTGCTATTAATGCTATGCACAATATAGGTTAGAACCAGGGGTTAATTTCTAAACAAAATGGTACCGGATCTAATAATGAGGAAGATGGATACAATGTATTTTTGTTTCTAGACTTAATGTATTGTCCTTGATTTTACTGTTGCTTCCACATATGTTTAAAGTTCTCATCAGCTTGTGGATCAGGGTTTTGTGCCTTGTTTGTTGGTGTCAGTAGCTGCATGCTGACCTTTGCCAAGTCATGATTTAACATAACCTTCAGGCTAGAGCAATACCAGTGGCAACTAATGTGATTAACAAGAGCGACAATGCTGCTGTTGTTCAGAACAATATTTCTTTGGGCGATTGCAATTAATTTTCTCACTCCGAGATGTCGCATCCTAAAACATATCGTTACCTTACACTTTTGTCATTCAATCATGGTGCAGAAAAGTGGGTTTTTTTTTAAATGTTGCATGTTATGTATATGCAGTGGGTTTTTTGGGGTTTTTTTCAACAACAGTTCATCTTTTGCAAACTATATAATTCTCGCCTGTCAGACAAAAAGGTATCAGATCTAGGATCCTGTGTGATCCGGCACAAATTAACCCCTGGTTAGAACCACTCCTTGCCATAAGTTTAGGCAAACTGTTGATCAGTAATGTTAAAGGAGGGATATTGTTTCTGGAGTGTCTGAAGTAGCTCATCATAAGTGCCAGGGCAGTGCACAGTGATTGTCTACATATCCTCTGTTTTTTGTTTGCCACACAGATGCATAGTGAAATGTTGGTCTGCTAACTGTCCAATTTGCTGCAGCACATGTTGCAGTGCAACTTGGGCAGTTGTCAGGCTTCATGGATAATGTCCTTATCTGTTCAGTCTCCTGAATGTTTGTTTATCTTTTATAACCCTGGTTAGTACAGCTAGAGGCATAGGCTCCTTTCACGAAGGAGGGGAATTATGAGGAGTTGGTGGACTAATGTCATAGTCCGTTCCTTGACACATTCATTTATTTTTCATTATTATTTGTTTTTAGTTATTTTATGCAAGAACGACACTAAATAGAGCAACAATATTTACTGTATTTGTTAGAAAAGAACAAGTATAAAAAATACAGCCTAAAAAGACACATCAAGCTGGTTTAAGACCAGCAAGAAAGGTAACATTACTTATACCTAAAATGTCTGTAAAAGCCAGTGTCCCATGCTCGCGTATAATTTAATACTAAAATATTATTTCTTGATACATGTTTATTACATTACTTAATGCCTAGCATTCCCTAAAATAGAGTGAGGATACAAACTCTGCCAATAAATAGGTGAACCATATAAAAAACTAAGTCAGGTAGCGGAACATCTCTGCTTGTGCCTTCATAAATTACCTTACAATTCTGATTGACTGTTTTGGATTTATAGAGTACAGTAATGAAGGCACTAGCTGAAATGTTTGTCTACTTCACTTACTTTCTTACACATTTTTGCTTAGAACGACTATGATTGAGCATTTTTAAGTTATGGATAACTTATGTACTCCAATGAAAAGTGCTGCAACGTCACTATGAGCCAAATAACCACTTCATCAGTTAAGCAAGTGAAACATGCATTTTAAAAAGGGAATATTTGTTTTTTTCATTGTGGTTTTTGTTCCACTGATGACCTTTTTACTGAAAATGCCTACAATACTGACATACACAGGGTTTTTACTGTAAAAAGTATTTAAGACACTAAAAGTAGAAGCAAAGCGTATTCTCGAAAAATAAATAAATAGGGTTTTTCCTTACACAGTCATCTGTTCTGTCTTGATTGTGATATTAATCCCCACTACTAATCAGTGTACTGTGGACTTCTGAAACTGGTTTTGATGTGAAAGTCACTTTTTTTGTGAAATTTATCGGAGTATAATAAAACAAGAAAAAAACTTGCAGAAACTGACCGTTTTGATTATTTTTCTGAGTAGTTTCTTGCCAGTTTTATACTTTTAACCATTATTGTATTGCTCATTTTGCTTTACGTCCTTCAGAATAGGACCTAAAATAATTACATTTTATGTTATCAAAAAAACAAGGTCCCATTGTAAACCTATCTATTGTCCTTAACATTTCTGCCGATGTTGGTTAATAACAGTGCTCTAAATACAAGCTAATAATGGTTAATTCTGTTATGTGTACAGTGTTATACTGGTGATTTGTTTGTTTTATTTGTCAGAGAAGGGTTACTGGGTTAAAACTATTTCTGGCCAAGTTCGAAGAGTTTTCGTCTTTACTTTGATACAAGTCACTAATTTCTGGGACTAGAAAAAAAAAAAAAAAAATCCTGCCTTTTTGTTATACTGTATATGAAGTGCTTTGTGAAACAGTGGTGCATAAATACTTTCTTCTTTTGGCAGTTTCATAATTTTTATTTACACTCCTGCACTTGGTCATGAAACAAATGGTCAGATAAACCAGTAAACACTGAAATTGCTAACCACCATCTACAACCCCTTTCGCACTGGCATGCTCTACCCGGGTCAGGACCCGGTGTCATGCGGGTCGACTATGCAGTTTCACACAGCTTTAGGGTGACAGGCGCAAGTACACAATGCGCGTATCAATGCCCCGGAAGCAGCTTGTTAAGGACGCTTCCATCCAAGATTCTCAGGATTGACCCAAATGTTGATTGGAGCAAATGTTTCTACATCCGTGCTGCAATCTGGCTCATGGTGTGTCTCAATTAACAAAAGTATGGCTAAACAGAAATGCTCCTTGCAGAAGTGAAACCTTCATGCAGGCGTGGCTGTTTGTTATTTCCGTGGCTTACTATGGCCGTCATGCATTTTGTCTAGCTCAACACAAGTCAAAGCGTGTCGCCCACACCGAGGTGGGTCGCCGCGACCTGGGTATGTGGTTTCACACTTGCGCGGGATTGTGACCCAGGTAGGAGTGCCAGTGAGTAAGGGGCTTACTTCTTTGTGTAACAAGACATATGTGAGGGGAGTAAGGAACCAACTTTTCACACAAACACCCCCTGCTGTTTGAATTTTCTTAATGTGGTAAATGGCACAGTATTAACTGGACATCATTTATTTCATTGTATCAATTTAAGGAGCATTGTTGTAAATGCCAAACAAAAGTAACTCATTTAGCATGACTATTGTAAGCCATTCTTCTTTCAGTGAACAAACTGTGAGTTGCATGCAGTTTTATTATGAACGGTATCAGTGTAAATGTTTATAGCATAAATAATAATTCATATTGGGGTTTTAATCACATGAAGGGTGCTTTTTCTAAGTTTTTTAAGCCAAGTGTGGTGCTAGCAAAGTTCAAAGTAATCTTGTTTGTTGACTGAAAATCAAGTGGTAAAACTGCAATTTTACTAGAACTGTTTTTGTATTGCAACAAGTTCAAGCTGGTGCAATCATAGGAAATATATGCAGTGCAGTTGATGTAAGAGAATTTTAGTTATCAGCCATTTTAAAAGGCACCTCAAACTGGTGCATTGGTAAACTTAAATGGTTTAGTTTTTTTCTCAATTTTTCTAATGGAAAAGCCAAAATTAGGAACTCTTGATAGAATTGTATATTAAATATGTAGATTATTTACATTGATGAAATGTACGTTCTTGCTTTTCCTTTTTATTTAGTCTCGACATTGGCACCAGGCCTTATTTAAAGTTGATAGTATGTCTGCCATTTGGCATTAGGTCTCAGAAGCATCATCACAATCATGAATCAGAATGTAGTATTCTAAATATTTTTACCTCTTTCAGTCTGAAATGCATTCAAATGTGTTTTCACACTGCTTGTGGTACAAATGGAAAACCTGTAACATGAATTGTATAGGTTATACCTGGTTACTATTATTAAAAAAAATAAATAAATGTGTATCCTGTCTTTTTTGCCAGCCATGAAACATACTGTTCCATCTACAGTGAGGGAAAAGTGCACCATATTCCCTTCTTACTTCCTGGAAGTGTAGGCTCAGTGGGGGGTTGTCTCTGAAATAGTCCCAAACACTCAAGTACTGTATTTGTACATTTACACAAAATATAATTCACATTAACAATTCTTATATGTTGGGGTACAATTGTGTGACCTAGTGGTGGGCATCATATGAACATTTTATGTTCATATGATATTGTGGATGTAAATATGTGATTGATATTGTGCATGTAAAAACAGAAATATAATCACACAATTAGAATATCATATTATATATAGAATAAATAAATGAACTGATTTACATATGAAAAGCACTAACTTAGACTTGATGCTTTGCTTCATAATATCCATGGAGAAAAACAAGGTTGTTATCTTTTACAATTCCATCATCCATCTCAAACCAAAATATTTACATACTTCACTGGGCAGACTTCAAGGTTAATTTTCAAGCCATTCTATTAAGTAATTTAATCTTAAACTGCTTAGAGTATAAATACTGACTGACGGCACCACAAAGTATTAAGTACAGTGTGTTGCTGAATTTTGCATTATTTTGAGATTGTGTTTTTTTATGTTTAAAAAGTACATCTCGTTTTATCGAGATTAATAGCAGAAAAAATCGCAATGAAATGCCGACACATGCACATATCTCGAAATAATGCAAATTTCAGCATGACACCGGCAACACTTTACAGATGGCCAGTCATGGCAAACATAATGCAGCATGCAAATAACACTTGGTACCAAAATGCCAATCAATGGAATAAAATGGTTAAATAATAACTAGCGTGTAGGGTTTCTTGGTCTACGAGACTGACGATAGGTATGTATAGGATTTATTGTATCTTAATATAAAATAAACTTGATTATACTGTGTTTGTGTTTTAGCAATAAAAAGTATGTCTCTGCGAGCGTACAAGAATTTATTTTTTAATCCCAAGATATGGAAATTATCTATTTCTCAAATCCATTAAAAGAGCAAAATAAGAAATTAACATCTGTCAGCTGAAGCAAGGGGTAGAAAATAAAACAAAGCAAGACAACTTTCAAAAAGCAATTTTACCTTTGAATTTTATTAAAAGGACTAACATGAAAGCACATGAGATTTTTACTCAATATTACAAAAAGAGTAACATGATTCAGTATGAAAAGAATCTGCCCCCTACTGTGCAGACAGGGAAAAATCCTTTTTTTTTTTTTTTTTTTTTTTACATAAAAGGAGTCAACAGCACCCCTTTCTGCATGCTTTGCTTTTTCCAATGTTAAACTTGGACAAAACTCCAAACAACTAATATACAAAAAATAATTAAAAAAAACACAATTTAATACCTTTAAGTCAGTTCCTAAAAACGTAGCGATAACAGATCTGACCAGACTCAGTCCTGATTCCACGTTTACTACTCATAATGTTTTAAGTTATTATTTTGCACTGAAAAAAAGTTACAGCAGCTGGCTTGTCTGTATTCCACTGATGCTGCACTCCAGCTTTAACCCTGCTGTACTTCCTCAGCCCGGCAAGGATTCTTGGTCCGAAGGGAAAGGGGGATAGGTCATGAAAACTGGATCTGCTGCACGCCGGATATCTAGAGTAAAGCAAAATTACTTAATCTCAAAACTGCCTACATTACAGCCGTTTCACTCATATGCAGGACTGAAGTAATTTCAAAAGCAATTTAAAAAGTCATCAGAAAACATATCAGAATAACATAGAAGTGTAAATTAGTTGTTTTTTTTTATTACCAAGTTTATAAGTACTATTATATATTAAGACTGGGTTTACTTTCATGGACCAAAAAATATCAGAAAAAAGGCTTCCTTTCTTTGAGTTCTTGCTTTATACTCCTAGATCTGATTACATACAGTATGAAGCTTCATGTCAACTGCATTACTTGCAAATCTTTCTACATCATTACAGTTCAGTGTGATCTTTAGAAGGTCTGACCAGATTCCTGTAACTGAGTGTTTTAAGATCTTTACCTGTTGATATGAGGTTGTATATACCATTACATTTTGTTGCTGGCCATCGGCAGTTATCAATCCAGCAGGCAATTGGTTAGCTGAAGTACAAAGACAAAAAGGCAACTGCTTTAAATCAGGAAAAAAAAAGAAATAAAACTACTAGTACCCTACTTATAACTAGTACATATACTAGTACTATAAATATGTGCATAAGGAGTACAGACCCCCTGCTGTGTACTTAATTCTTGATTTGTTAACAAAATGAATCCTTAATCCTCACATTGGCTGACAAAGTTTATTCTGGCCCTTCATTTCAAAAGGACCCAGCAAAGTAAGCTTACATTATTAGTGTAATTGAAATTAGATTTTTCTTATGCCTTTATTTTTTTGTAAACATTCAGGGTCCCGTTTCATAAAAGCGATTTGCATGGAATTGCAGTCGCAGGTACCTCAGAGATAATTCGATTTTCACCTGAAACTGGCAACAGCCAGACTGCAACCATAAGTATCGACTCATACTACCAGCTGGCTGTCAATATGGCAGAAATCAGAAGTGAAAGTATTTAGGGACCGGTCAAATCTTTTTGATGCACAGACAGACTCAGAATATCAAAGTGCAGACTGCCAAGAAGGGAGATAACTAATCTGTGCGATTTATTAGATCAAGAAATTAGCCATAGGTTAATCTCAAATACCAATATTGTCCCCTGCTGTGAATGAGCACCTGTACATATACAGGAAAGGTTTTCATTCCATTAATATCCAAGCCATCTTAGATGCCAAAATGTCTGTGTTAGATGCTGTCATTCGATACCCTAGGAGTACAAATGGCAGTTTCATTTGGACAAATTGCGATATCGCCAATTGCTTTGCCAGTGTACATATTGGTAATGGATAGCTTTTGGGAGACAGTGGGTAAGATAACAAAAATAATAATAATGCATTTTATTAACAAGTTGCGTAACAACTATTGATCTATTTTAATTATTGCTTACTTAGATGGATAACAAGACATGTTTACTTGCATTAGGTCAAAAGTAGCAGGAAGAGATTCGCTATCTGCTTTTCTTTTTGGCTTATATCCAATCCTCTCTCAACAAGCAAAAGCTACTTCATCAATTATATTTACAACATTTTTTTACTCCTTAGCGAGGTCTTTTTCATCACCATTCGTTTCCCTTCTTAATTTTATTCTGCTCACTAGATTTATCCATTTCTTTCTTATTTCAGCTATTGTTCTCTGCCCACTCTCCCCCAAACAGTGTTTACTGCATCTGTGTTCATCTGCCACATTTTTCTTTTGTGACTAAACTTCCCTACAACAGAATAGAACGGATTTGTGTTGACAAACTATTTAAATAATTGTATCAATTTCTTCTTTCGAAAAAGTGGCTTTCCTTGGCACACCTGCCATTACATGTAATTACGTAATCTGTCACTGTGCTAAAAAGTTGAATACCGTACTGATTTCTCAATGCAGAACGTTTATGAAACAGGCCCCTGAAATGTTGCTTGCCGTTTAGCTGCAGTCCCAGTACTTTATATTCAATATTCATGCAAGTATCAGTTCAGTGAGTTCTGTGTGTGCAGTCATGTCAATGTACAATATATTATCAATGTACAGCAGTGGACTCTTGTGATAACAGGAATTCCTGATAAGACTTTTTTCTTGTTCCTTGAAATTAGTCTTAAGGAGAATTGGCTGCATTTTTTTTTACCAATATATTTGAAAAGTAGTACTAGTTTGCTTTGGCTTATACTTACTGAAGGACTCATCAGTCAATTCGTCCCCAAGGCCATCTGCAACTGTAACTGATGTTACAATCCCTTTCTCTCCTTTCATTGCCTGAAGAAAAATATAACAGAGGACCAATTTAATCTTAATTGGTCATTACCAATTATTTATTTAGCCTATTTAAAATCTATATAAATATCCCAAAATAGTCAACTTTTTGTCTAATTTTTAGTGTCTTTAAACCCAAGGCAACTAAGGCCCCACACAAAGGTGTTGGAATCGGCAGCACATACTGACAGGAAAATAAATGTGAAGGAAAACAAATATGTTCTGAAACTTTTGCAGGGGTATTTTGACTGCTGGGGTGGATCTTTAACTGATGTTAACAAAAAGACACTAATATACCGCACCTCTCTGAACTTCTGCAGGTAGAGTTTGAGGGGTTCCACATAGCTGTCAAAGCCGAGGGTGGACATGGCAAACAGGATATCCTCCCCGTTGATGGTTTTACGTTTTTCCTGGTGGCATCGCTCGCTGGCCTCTGATGTAATGAAGCTGATGAACTCACTCACACATTCCTGCACACACTCCTTGGCATCTTTAGCAATCTAAATATCCAAAATAAAAAAAAACTGTGCATTAGCTACTCATTTTAACATTTAGACTATATTATGGCTAAATTTCAACTTATGTCTGTGGATTTATGTCCAAAAGGTGCACTTACAAACAAGATCCCACACTTTCTCTTGTGGAAATGCATTTACTAGGTTGACAAAATGTCTACTATGATTTGGAAGATATGCACACTTGTGATTGAAAAAAGTAGCAAGATTATTATACATGGTTAAGTTACCTTCCCAGTAGGGGGTATGGCATTCTTCATTATCCTTGCAACGTTGGCAATCGGAAGATAGATATCTTGCTCGCGGAAGCCATCTTTGCTGCCAATGCCATCTTCATTGTCATTCATTCCATCATCTCCATCATCTTAAAAAAGCAACAAGGATAACCCCTCTAATATCTTTCATACCATCTCTGCAAACTTGTCTGTCTTCCCACAGCAGACTCATGTTCCACACTGGACAATTAAATATAAATATATAAAACTACTGAACGCTAACAGCTAATTTCATAGCCCCTGATTAGCACCAGTCTTGGATTACTTTCCTTAAATTAGGTAGGTAGGTAGGTAGTCAAAAGTTAGTTCTAATCTGGGTCTGTGAAACTTAAAAGGACCTGAAGACATTTAAAAAGACGTATAGTCAAATGGCTTGTCACTGAATTGAAGTCTTAGTAATTCTGAACATACATCTCTATCACAAAGCATATATTAGCTCAGAGAGCCAGCTACCCAACATTTCAATATGTTGTACACAGCTTTCTCAAGGGAGCATGTGTTTGAATCAAAACATTGGAGGTATTTATAGGTTTTTGATGGCATGACAACTAATTATTTATATTCAAATCCATGATTTATTCTTACATGATGTAATGTTGTTTTATATATTGCGACATCATTTTTTTTTTCTAGCTTTAAATCTGTTTTAATTCTAATTAACATTAGTTTATATAAACATGTATATTATTATGCAATGCTGGCTCTGAGGATCAGCCTTGATTTAGCCTCCTCAGCTCATTAGCATGCACAACTTTTGAATGAATTCTGTTTATTTAATGTTATATATTTATTGGAGTTATTTAAATATTTTCTGTTGAGTCCCACTGGCATAATCGTGTACAGTCTACTTATCCATTTCCACATATCCTTTCTTTTATTCTTCTATATGTCGCATTGTCTAATTTTAGCTGTTCTAATACTACAAACTTTGCATCATTTATGTCATGTCCTTCACTGGTGAAGTGCTGTACTATTAGTTCATTATTATTTTTTTTTATTTCTAATTAATGAAAGGTGGTTTTATAGTAGGTATTAGTTTTTAGTGGATATGTGTTTTATGTTTAATTATATTTTTACTTTTGTCCATGTATTTAAACACTTTACTAGTGCAAGTATTTGTAGAACCTATTCTGTCAATTATTCTTTTATGTTTACTGTGAACTAAAATATCACCTAAATTAGCTTCTCTTTTGAATGCTACAACTGGGGCCTTAAGAAATACTTTTTTTTTCAATTGTTTTTAATTATGAAGAATCTGCATGCGTTTCCAAACTATCTTAGAAATTAGGCAACAGTTTACAGTAATATATACACACACATGCCTCCTGCAAAGGATAATGCAACTTTTGCAACAAAAGCTATCTAACCCACAACTAATACAGAAGCACACTAACACCAGATCAGGAAAATCATTTTTACCTTCTTGCGACTGCAGCACATAGTGACTTCCACCTATATAATCACCAGCGATTCCTAACTGGGAGGCATCTGTTGTTGAATTATCACCGTCCATCTAAATGGGTAAAATGGAAGATAATATAATTAGAAACACACTACAAGAGAACAACTAAACTCTGCTATAAAGACAGTCGCATATTGCAGCCAAGTGGCCGGGAGAAACATTTATACATTTCTATAATTAACAGCTGTATACTGTTGTGCAACAATCTTCGATTAGTTTAGGCAAAACGGTGAGCAGACTGGAATTGCTGGTCAATCTGTACGTGTCTTTTACCTTTTTTTTTTCCTCATTATGGTGTATTTGGATTGATATACTTTGCTTGTGGTCATCTTTGTAATCGTCCTTAACTTAGAGTACCGGTATGTGTTTGTTTCTTTAATAAAGTATTGTAAGGCCCATTTAGCATATTGTCTATTTTTTGCTTGCAACGGATTTGAGGCATAACAATCCCAACCCAGTATTGTGCTTACATGTCTGGATGATAATAAACTTGACTTTTGCTTTTTCTAAAGCAACCTGATATACCTCTATGAACAGTATTTAAAAGCATAACATTTGCAGTTCACAATAAATTAACTCCCCACCCCCACATATTACCACAACAACACTTTAGAGTAACTGAATCTAAAAAGAAGGCCTTAAAAAACTGTGGCAAACAAAGGACCGAGTATTTTTGCTTTGTTAAAATGAAGCAAGAACACCCAACACTTGCGTTTTCCCTGAGAAGTGTTTTTTTTTTATCTAAATTAAAACATGCGACACGAATTATTTTGAATCGTTTTAAGTTTTTAAAAAAAAGGACGGTTTTACTGAAAAGCGGGAAATATTTAAAAAAAACGCTTTTGAAGAAATAAAAAAATAAGCAGAGTGCAATAACTCTACAAACATCTACACACGGCGTAATATTATTTCGATACAATTTGATCAAAAACACATTAAAACGAAGTACAAGTTATGAATGCAGTACCACGAGTAAGAAAGGGACAGTACATCAACTCCAGGCATTTTCTCACAACGCAACAAATATGGAGACGAAACAACAAACAAACAAACAAACAAACAGACCACTCATAACTCACATAATCTTCCAAATATGCTTCTTTTTAAACATTTTGGCGATTTTTTGGCTGGTACCTGTGTCTGACTCTTCTGATAGCATGTTTTCTACACGATTACAACACAAAGAGATTCTGAGACCTACCAACACGGGCCTGTTAATAGCGGAAACCTAAACTGTAGAATTTAAAAACGTAAACTTTCTCGTTTATTCTATTACTTCCTGCCTCGAATGTCATTGTGAGAGACAACAAACAAACAAAAAAGTCAGAGACGGACACTTCCATTCGAGCTAAAAAGAAATCGGTTAGCAATCATTGGCCGGAGCCAGGCACTAACCTCCAATTCAGCCCTGGTTGGTTACCTTCTCAAAACGGCCGTTTGGTTGGACAGAAAATGGCTGCGAAGGAACCAGTCCCAGCGCTGAGCTTGGCATCCTAGAGTAGTTCCTCCTCCTTCCGCCAGGGGGACTGTTCCATCAATTTCCACACCCTCCCACCGCTAGGGGCCCACAGAACGGCGCTATGTGAAAATGTTTGTACCACACAGCCTCAGCGCAGAGAGCTTCACCCCTGTGAATACAGTATCGCCATTCACTCACCCTTTGCCAAGGAAGCTGTTCTGTGAATCTAGCCACACTCCCACTGCGAAACAAATTACGTCTCGTTGTCTACGGCGGTTTTCCAGTGAAGGTGTGTGATCTTTGTTTCAACCCACCGCTGTTACAGTATCCAGAAGTGCCTCCACCGCACAGAGTTTAAATTACCCGCCTACGTTACATGCAATGGATATACTCGAATTGTATGCTTATATTATCGTCAACCAAGAAACTTTTAAACATAAATGATCTCTCTATTTTTTATCTCACTTTGTTGCACCCTCCATGTGTTGTGTCTCAACATTTATCACTCATTATGCACGTGGTAATATAAGCCCTTTGCAGGAGAGACTTGCACATGCGCGTATTTTTTTCTTTTTACCTTCTTTTTCCGGGATCAGAGGTCAATGGGTAACCACTGCACCTTTTAAATTTAGCTCAGAGTCCGTCGACAGGAAGTCGGTGCAGATAATTGGCATTGTATCACAAAAAATAAGATTTTTGTGAGCAAAATCTACCGACACGCGTTTTCAACAAAGCATGGATTTTGCCTTTCCTATGCGAGTTACAGTTACATACTAATACTTCCACTCATTCCAACATTATTCTCTGTGCAAGGGCTCAAGAAACTGGACGCTGTTTTCACTCTGCAGTGTCACATCAAGATCCATTATGGCTTTTTACACAGCAATAGTAGGTGTTGGCTTACACCACAAAGCAGCACAATTATTTGTGTAATCTGTCGTTTTTCAACCCGAAAGAAGCACCGTTCTAGAGTTGTCATAATTTCTGGGTCCATTTCGTTTTGCCATTCATTTAAACTGGCCATTGCTCCCTGACCTCACTTTAATCTATTCATCTACGACCAGTTTTGACACTTCTCTTTACATTTCTACTTTTCATTATTTTTTACCCTAATTTCTTTTGTTTTCTTTTTATTGCCCATTTATCTTCCGATTAAAATAGAAAAGTTAACAAACTTACAATTGCTACTTGTCTGGAATAATAACCAGAGTTGATTGCCGAAGTGGTTGGGCATAAGCATGCTGGAAAAACTGGCATACTATCTTCCGATTAAAATAGAAAAGTTAACAAACTTACAATTGCTACTTGTCTGGAATAATAACCAGAGTTGATTGCCGAAGTGGTTGGGCATAAGCATGCTGGAAAAACTGGCATACTATCTTCCGATTAAAATAGAAAAGTTAACAAACTTACAATTGCTACTTGTCTGGAATAATAACCAGAGTTGATTGCCGAAGTGGTTGGGCATAAGCATGCTGGAAAAACTGGCATACGTGCAACTGGGTGTTTCTATGCCACATGCTCTCTCTCTCTCTCTCTCTCTCTCTAAATGGATCACTCAACTGTGAGAAGCACGAGTTTTATATAAAATGTTCAATATTAAACCAAAACACATTTACAATAACTTGTTTTTTCCCCCTCAGTTTAGTAAATGCATTGATTAAAGTTTACGGTAAAACGTTACACATAGTTCTTATTAAAAGTAATACATAATACAAATACAAATAAATAAATCCAAGTATTTTGAAACTATGTCTACATTATCAAACACGTTATACAATTGTTTAAACCTAGGTGCATTCGGTTAAAAGTAACTTGGAGTAAATTAAAACATATATTTAAAACATTTTTATTACAAAAAGAAAGTTTTAGTTAACACTAGCACCGCCATAGCCGCTTTTTGAACGGCGTTTGCAATTCAAATATCTCCGCGTATGTGAATATCTAGTGCATGCCCGTTCTTAAGTGTTACTAAATATTTGAATTAAATACCCATACGATGTTTCAGCTGCAGAATCGTAAAAATTAATACCGGTAAATTATAAACACTTGCTTCTTCAACCGCCAGACCCGCAGTTTAAATCAATTCAATATAGCCGACAATTTAATCTGGGCTTTGTAATAAAAACGTTGTGCCACCCTGTATTTTACAACGCAACGAAGTACGGTGTGGATATACTGGATGGCACGGCTGTATTCTGTCAAAGGTGGTACTCTCAGTTGGCCTGTGTCTGTTTTTATAATGTTTTGGGCCTGGCAGCCATCAACGCTTTGGTTTTGTGCAAGGAGTGCACCGGTAACACAATCACTCAGAGGGACATCATTTTACAGCTAGCCCTGGCGCTACGGCAAACATTTTGATAAGAAACACGAAAGCCGGGCTTCGCCCACTGGCACACGGAATAAATGATAATGCCCGGTTGCTAAATGCAATAAAAACAGAACTTTTGATGTCTGTGCCCGTAGTGAAAAGGCAAGTCTGTGGCAAATGCACTGAAACAGTGGAAAACGTGTTTTCTGCGATTGTACTTAGAAAGCTATAATAGAACTCTACTCAAAGCGCTTTCACGTTGCATAAGTTATGTTATATTTTTGTTTTGTGCTATTTTCATAACTACGTATTTATGTTTTATCATTTTATATGTTGCATACAGCTTTCTACACCTGTTTACACAGTTTATTGCGTAACGTTTATTTTATTACCGTACAGTTTTTCATGTAAATGTGCTCTTTTTGAGAAAAAAAATAAGAAAAAAAGTTTAATTTTCAATATAAATACGGTGTTTCTGCTATGGAAATGTTATGTATGATGTTCATAAATAAACATATTAAGTTGTATCCAATTGCTTGTTTTTCATTTTCATATCGAAGCCGTTTAAAGTGGAGCCGCACATTTTGCGGGTGCAGTGGTTGTTGTCCGAAATCTCGGCGGTTCTAGTGTTAACAAAATGTATAGTTTGGCATTCAGGGAAAATCTAAGCTTTATTTTAACAGCAGAGGTCGCAAGAGGTCTGCAAAGTAAAGAGAAGCGAATGTTTTTGTGTATGTATAGGACACGGTGATTACGAACCAGTGCAACATCCCAAGTACTGGACAACATGTCCTACAGATGTGCAACAAGCCGCAGGGAAGATGCCAACCTTTTGATCATTTCAGTGTGCAGTTTAATTTTTGTTAAGGCTGTTTTATATTTTTGGGACGGCTTAGTGTAAAGGTCCTGAATTAAAAGGCGACGATTCCTGAAGGCGACTGTCAGTCAGTATAAAGTTTGCTGCGCTGAGAGATGGGCAATTCAGTTTGCAAAGGGAAAACGGTTTTTATGGACACAACTCGAATCTACAGAATCTACAGAACTCCAGTACAGGTAAGAGAAATACGAAGCACAACGAAAATGCGCAACAATACTTCCATATTGTAGTGATCCCCATAGCTTGCCTTTAATATGACTTGGCTTATAGTTTTCTTCTGGAATGTTTGTATGGCTCTGAACCCTGAAGAAACAGCTGGTGATATGGTGTTAGTAAAGCTACCAAACCAAGGGACACGTGCTGACAATTACTGGAGTCCCTGGAACAGGTGTTTGCTGTTTATTCTTAAATCTTAAGACTTTTTTTGAAAGGTGGTGGCTGTTTTCTTTACTAGTACTGCAGCTAACGCTTTCATTCTCGGCTTTTATAATATAGTTGTTTACAATTGACATAGTTTGTTTTGTTCCCTGTTTCATTGTGCCTTAATAGGTATTAGCATTTATATTTATACAGTACAAATAAACAAACAATCAAGAATACCACAGTAAAATATGGATAGGGGAAACAATACAGAACCATGGCTAGCCCGTATCACATAGGCACACTTGCCTCAGTCACTGTGCTTACAGTATGTGCTGTGCAATAATACAATTTGTAGATTTCTGACCAATGTCAGTAGCTAAATAAATAACATCATTCCTGAAGTACAACGACCAAATCTGACTCTCAGATTTTTTTTTATCCCTTTTAAAAATATTCCTCATATCATAGATCTTGATATGGATTCATTTTACTACAAGACCATGTAGATTACACACCAGAAACCCCAAAGTTGGCAGGTCTCACATGTAAAGTGCCAAAAAATCTACATTTCACATT
The DNA here is from genome assembly GCA_030684275.1 of Acipenser oxyrinchus oxyrinchus. NCBI lineage: Eukaryota > Metazoa > Chordata > Actinopteri > Acipenseriformes > Acipenseridae > Acipenser > Acipenser oxyrinchus. Next base: position 26,449,348 of record CM060256.1, on the reverse strand, counting down.
AACAAAGTCCTTCCAGAGTTTGTACTTGCTTACATGTGTTTGTTGAATAATTTGGAAAAATAAAATGCTGACTTGCTGCGTTTTTGTACAGAACAGATTCTGTGGTTCATGAGTTACTAATGCTCCAGTCATACTTTGGTTCAAGGCTTAAACACTGTTTTTTTCTTCCTACAGGCCATAGATTGCTGTTCACATTTTTTTTATTATTACTTTTAATTATAATGTCTATACATCTCTCTCTCTCTCACACTCTCATTTGTTTGCTTGTTTTATGCTAAAAAAATAGATGGATATCAATAAAGATTAAGATGTGTGTATATATACAGTATATTGTGCCCATTCCATGCACATGTTTTTGTACTTGTAAATCACATTCAGTTATTTATTTAACTAACTACTGGGGAGTGCAATGTATGCCTCTGTGGTTTAGGACATTCATTTTCTGCAGTGTCCTCAGTGTTATATTTTTATGATTTTTTTTTTTTTTCATGTGTCCTAAAAAGATATAACGTGTGATGTGTTTATTATGGGAAGTTTTCTTAACGGGAAGTTAAGTAAGGGAAGTTTTTTTTGTGCAATACAAAATCTGGTCACCATGACACAGCCATTTGTGCCTGTGTCCTCATGGGAGTATTTCCCTTGTGGAACGTAAGATCTACTTACACAATCTACTCATATATCTACTTAGCATAGAATTGTACTGAATGAGGTGACTATCTTGCATGAGTTTACCCAACACTGGCCTCGGATTTAAACCCCAGATTTCTTGCCTTGCTGTCTTTAATTTCATAATATTTCTTTATGACTGTAAGTCGCCCTGGATAAGGGCGTCTGCTAAGAAATAAATAATAATAATAATCATAATAATAATAATAATATTAAATACAGTATACATGTATTAATCAAACAGTTCCTTATCACAACCAGTCCTATATCACTGATGCAGGCTGATGAGTCGTTATGACAAATACTTTATATACACTTGTGCCAAAGTGGCTGAGTGGGAACAGGTGCAGGAGTGATGCAGTGCGGTAATTAAACAGACAGAGCCTTGTAATCCAGTTTGGAACAGTGAACTTTATTTTTATTCCAGGTCTGGTGACCTAAACAATAATCCCCCGGCAATACACAACAATGTGTACTGCACAGGGTAAACAATAACGGGATTACAGTCCCAACTAATAAACACAATATCTGACCCACAATAATACATACACGGTCAGTCCTGGGTCTGTGCAGTAGTGTTTGTGGTGGGTGATACAGGTTATTTAGTGACTGTTGGTGAAGTGCCGTACCGGCTTAATGCTGGCCCTCTGCGACAGCTCCGGAACTGTGTTAGCTGTCTGGTAACGTACAAGACAAGACAATTACAAGACAAAACAAACTAAACACGCACAGTACTTTTTTTCATTAGGAACGGGGTCTCTCACAGTCCTTCTGAGTTTATTTACACAAACCAAAGCGAAGGAACAGATTGCGATTCTCTGTCCCCTTTTATGCTGTCACACATGACCCCTTGGTAAACGAGTGCAACCGCCTCTCCAATCTGTGGCTGCCACGTCGTTTCTCTTCCGGGTCAATGCGTTCTTGCAGTGGAGTCTCGCCTTCATTCAGACTGGCCGACTGCCCGACCCTGGGAGAACTGTCAGACCAGCCCATCCAAAGAACTCTGTTCTCGCTGCTTAGCGCTCCCACAGGTCGGGAGGGAGATTTACAACCAAGAATCATTTTATTTCTGTCACAACATTATATAGAATACTAGTTATTGGCTATATCTTGTGAACAAAGAGGTGAACAGGGTAAATACGACTGCTTCCGATCCCCAGAGGATGTCCTACTTTGGCCAATGTGTTGTCAGGGTGGGTGGATTTAGGGTAATGAAGTAGCAGTTACTTGAACTGTGAATACATATCATTTGTTGTATACATGCACATTATTAGTATAAATGAAATTATTTTGACCTTCTATCAAATGCTTACAATTAAATGTATATTTTATTCATGATACAAAGCAGTCAATCAGGGTTGTCTCATGTGTTACTATATGTTACAAATTATGGCCTGTGTTTCATGATAATTATTCTATGGAGCATTATGAAGAAATCTTATTTGACGTAGATGTGTTCTTTAAATTCTGAATATGTTTCCTTGTATTGTTTTCTATGTACTAAAGGTGTAATAAAATCTGGAGAAAACAAACTTAAGAGCCACCTGTCTACAGAAAGCCAAGGACTGTCCTGCTTCACTCAAGATCACTCAGATCAGAGAGATGGGAGGGAGATTGTCCAAGGCTTACTTGGCCAAAACAAGGTCATGATCTTTAGCGTCATAACATGCCACCTTTCAGCACAGGTACGATGTGATGAATCCACAAGGCCTAGTTTATTGTCTTTTTTCCATCTGCCACTGGAGTACCGCTGAAAGCAGTTCGAAATCAGTCCTGCATCAGGACAGCTGCAGAGCAATGAGAAGCATGGTTTGAATTTGGACTGGAATGAGAGAAAATGCTCCAGTCCAGTCACTCTGATGGAGAAAGTGTGATAACAAACATCCTTATCTGAGAAGAGACACACAGTCATGTAGGGCTAGACTCATGCAAAACTGAAAAAAAAGTATACAGGGTGATGAAAACAATGAATGCTTAATTGGGATTTTTGAAGTATTAAGGAATATGAGAAAAGCTTTCTTTTCCACACAGTGTTTTGTGAATTTCACTGTAAACATTTAACAGCAGATTGCATTCTGCCCTGCAGATGGAAATAGTGGCAGTGCGAATGGACAGAGGTTCAATCAAGTTGTTCAGCTCCATCCCAGTGGCAAATGGAAATGCGGTTCTAGTGTTTGTCTGAGAATTTGACCACCGCCCCTGTTTATAGCTTGAACTCAGTAGTTAATTAAAGAATGCTTTTTCAAAACCTTGTGTGTGCGTGCGTGCGTGCGTGCATGCGTGTGTGTGTGTCTGTATGCGTGTCTGTGTGCTTGTCTCTGTGTGTGTGTGTCTGTGTGCTTGTCTCTGTGTGTGCGTGGGTGAGCGTGAGTGTTAGTGTGTGTGTGCGTGTGTTTGGGTGGGGGGGTATATGTTAAAAGGAAACCATTTATCATGTTGTACCTATACTTCTGCGTGAACTCCATTAATATCATGGGGTTTCTGTTTATGTATCCAGTGCGGTGATGTGGAGGGGGCTGCCTGCTGTTCATTAACCTCACTTTCTTTTGCACAGGTAAAGGAGCTATTCAGATCCATGGAAGTCCCATACTGTGTGCTGGAGCTCGATCAGAGAGGTAAAGAATAAGTTTGTGCTCTAGATGACTCATTTTCTAATGCACTTTTTACAGTATCGTTTTGGTATATTTTCTATACAACATTTTCATTTTTGTTCAGATTCTAGATACAATGCACTACCATATGTGTGAACTGTACAGATAACTTTGGGAAATGATGCTGTTACCTGCCAAGTTTCATTGATCTATATTGCATATTTTTCTGTGTGAAGTAAATACGCTGTTGGAGCAAGGGGGAGTTATGCCCAGTTTTCATGTACTTTGCCTTCCCAAAATGGTTCAGATTACAAACAATCACGATCCAAATAGTAAACATAAGTTATACATCTGGAAGTAAACTAGTTTCAGAACTACAAAATCCCACCTGGCTGGGAGCTTTACTGTATGTGTAACAAGGAGGAGACTGGGCACGAACTGACATCCATTCACACCACAAGCGAGTGACTTAACCACTGTGGACAGGTTAGTGGTGTATATTGTAGCTCTATGTCAGAAACAGGGAGAGAAATAATAGCCACAACTGTATTGTGGTGATATGAGTGCATTGTTTTAGGGTGGCGTACATGCTAATTGTGATAGGTAAGATTGACTAACCCCTTTGATCGCTGCTGCCTAATTATGAAATGACTGTTGATTTAGATCCCAGCTGTTCCTGTCCCTCACTACAACCTTGAATAAACCTTGAAGCTGAAGCAAAGTCCGTAATTTATATCTTTAATTATAATATAATACTTGTGGAAGGGTCATTTGTGGAAGCACACTCCTGTAGTGCAGTAATGCATCTCATAAAGTCAATATTGGTCTTCCTCAGTGTTCTCAGTGTGCTGCTTTTGTTTCTCAGAAGCTTGAACTAAAATAACTACAACAAATCAATGAATTGATTGTGGAATGAATGCTAGAAAATCTGTCCCTTAAAAAATACTTTTGGGATAAAATAGCAAGAAAGAAACTTCAGCGGAACCATAAGTATACCTCATCTTCGTAGGGTAAACGTATTGGAGACAGTTTAAGTGATTGTGGAAGCCAAGGTCCTGATTACAACAGATTGCTAAACAAGAGAGCATCAAAAATAGCAGTCTTATTCACAGCCATTTTAAGCTTGTTCTTGCCAGAGTAATGCGGATGGTGATAGCTAAGCATTGCAAAGCTCTTTAATAGCTGTCTAATTACAAAATAAGCTTTTTGATTCAGAGCCACGCTCCCTCTTTCATCCAGTGTGCCCTTGGATGGATACACCTCACTGCTACAGCACAGCCCACATCAAACCCAACACCTCTCTGTACATATGCTGTGTAAGCCCAGAAATGGGAAAAATGCCCAGACATGGGAAAAATGCATTACTTTATAATATGTATACATAGAATGTAAGAGAATGTCTATTCACAGCATTATTTTATAGCACAGCTCAAGTCCTGCTCTTAAAGACACCTGTCATAACAATGTCAATAGCTTGTTGGACCACCATGGTCAGCCAGGACGACACTGATTAAACTATACAAGGCTCCAAAGCCAATACTTTTGTGACCTGAAAATGTGACCAAGCTTACATTAAATATCAAGCAGTCATTCTGACATGTAGAATAATAGAAATTCCAAGGATTTCCAAATGGAAGCTTCATTTTTAATTTAATGACATATATTAATAAACATAATCACTTAACATGTATATCTGTTGTTCTAGATGGCAGGGTACCATTGACTAGGAGTGATACTGCTTTTGTGTAAATACCACAGGTGCACAGAGAGGGAAGGTTGTAGGCACTGCTGGAGATGCAGGAGGTTAACCTCAGCCCAGACGTTTACGACTATGACCTGCTGGTTATCGGAGGGGGGTCTGGAGGACTGGCTGCTGCAAAGGTGCACCTTTTCTCTCCCTCTTCTTTCCTCACCTCCTCTGTTCTTCTAACCAGGAATTTACAGACAAAAGCTGCACATTTGAGAGATGGGGACAGTTGAGAGTCTTGACAGTCAAGTATAACTAGGAACCATGTGGAAGAGCATGGAGATGGTGCAAAGCCATTGCCATGGTATAGAATCACAAGCTTTACAAACTGTATTGGACATAGAGACCCGCAGTACACGGAAATAGCAACAAAACATGTCAAAAATTTAAAAAGCCAAGTGATATAGATGTGATACCTACAAAAAGGTTGTCTCATTATGATACAAATAGTTAAACTAGACACAGCTGGGACTAACGGACCAGCATTTCTAGTAGGTGCATACATGCAAGTCTCAATTTTTTTGCTTGTGATGTTACATTCTAAATCTGTTCATAAACAGGTCCTCTATAGAGTCACAGCAGTTTTTCTCCTTTTGCAGTATTGCATCATGAGTGTAAAGTTGTGGATTTCTTATGGTGATTGTTTTCCATGCAGGGAGCTGCCACGTACAGGTATGGGAAGAAAGTTGTGGTCCTGGACTATGTAATCCCAACTCCCAAGGGAACAACATGGGGTAAAACCCGACCTTAAGCATTATACCCGGTAGAGGTCACAGTGGTAGCTTTAGTTCACATCTGTGATCCATGTGTTCAGATGCAACTTGTTTTATGTAACATTTGTAAGCAATCGAATAGTTCAAGCAGTAATATCTTACATATTTTTTAATATCTCAATCTTGTTTTAAGTAATTTTGTAAAATTTAGTAAAATTGAGAAGTTTCCAGAATGTTGCAAGGGCTTCAGTTCTAAATGAGAACTGGAATTGAGAAAATAAATACTCTGACAGTACAATGAGTTTTACATCCCAGAATTTAAACACCTCTGATATGATTTTCAGCAAGGCCCTGAAACCTGCTAGTTTTGAATAGGTGGAGATGTGAAATTTAAATGAAAGGGAAAAAGAGACAAAAATAGATTGAAAGATTGTGAAGAAAGCCTTGTTAAAAGCAGCAATGTAATGAAATACAAAAAACAGAAAACAGCTGGAAATCTTTTGTTTTTATACAAATGAACTGCTAAAGTGCATTGATAATTGCACTGCGTAATAAAGCATTTAAGAATGCAGACATAATTGAGTCATAAGTGTTGTGCCACAGATTGAAAATATGGTTGTTTTTTTTCTTTTTGGCCATTAAAACAGAAGTGTGTGTGATGTGTTTTTCTTGTACAAGCTGACCATAGTACATGGCCATTGTACATTTTCTATTGGGTATGTATGAACTCCTCACTATGATTAAAGGCATCCACGGCTCCCACATTAAGTGTAACATGGTAAACCTTGAATTATTTCACAGACTACATACAGACACAGAACCCCACCTTGTATGTATAATAAAGGAATGTATTAATGTATTAATAAAATAGTATTTCTTCCAAAGAGTTCTGTTTTTGTTTATCCATGTTTGCACTGGTAGTCTGCTCTGCGTATTCTTCCAATTTGTTTTGGGTATGTAGGTGTTCTCCTAATGTGAAGTTCCTTCCTGCAGTTATATATATATATATATATATAGCAGTTGGTGAATTCTGAGACATGTGGGGCTTTAATATAAAAACAATATATATATATATATATATATATATATATATATATATATATATATATATATATATATATATATATATATATATATATATATATACAGTACTGTGCAAAAGTTTTAGGCAGGTGTGAAAAATGCTGTAAAGTAAGAATGCTTTCAAAATAGACATGTTAATAGATTATATTTATCAATTAACTAAATGCAAAGTGAGTGAACAGAAGAAAATCTAAATCAAATCCATATTTGGTGTGACAACCCTTTGCCTTCAAAACAGCATCAATTCTTCTAGGTACACTTGCACAAAGTCAGGGATTTTGTAGGCATATAATCAGGTGTATGATTAAACAATTATACCAAACAGGTGCTAATGATCATCAATTCAATATGTAGGTTGAAACACAATCATTAACTGAAACAGAAACAGTTGTGTAGGAGGAATAAAACTGGGTGAGGAACAGCCAAACTCAGCTAACAAGGTGAGGTTGCTGAAGACAGTTTACTGTCAAAAGTCATACACCATGGCAAGACTGAGCACAGCAACAAGACACAAGGTAGTTATACTGCATCAGCAAGGTCTCTCCGAGGCAGAAATTTCAAGGCAGACAGGAGTTTCCAGATGTACTGTCCAAGCTCTTTTGAAGAAGCACAAAGAAACGGGCAATGTTGAGGACCGTAGACGCAGTGGTCGGCCAAGGAAACTTACTGCAGCAGACGAAAGACACATCATGCTTACTTCCCTTCGCAATCGGAAGATGTCCAGCAGTGCCATCAGCTCAGAATTGGCAGAAAACAGTGGGACCCTGGTACACCCATCTACTGTCTGGAGAAGTCTGGTCAGAAGTGGCCTTCATGGAAGACTGGCGGCCAAAAAGCCATACCTCCGACGTGGAAACAAGGCCAAGCGACTCAACTATGCACGAAAACACAGGAACTGGGGTGCAGAAAAATGGCAGCAGGTGCTCTGGACTGATGAGTCAAAATTTGAAATATTTGGCTGTAGCAGAAGGCAGTTTGTTCGCTGAAGGGCTGGAGAGCGTACACAAATGAGTGTCTGCAAGCAACAGTGAAGCATGGTGGAGGTTCCTTGCAAGTTTGGGGCTGCATTTCTGCAAATGGAGTTGGGGATTTGGTCAGAATTAATGGTCTCCTCAATGCTGAGAAGTACAGGCAGATACTTATCCATCATGCAATACCATCAGGGAGGCATCTGATTGGCCCCAAATTTATTCTGCAGCATGACAACGACCCCAAACATACAGCAAAAGTCATTAAGAACTATCTTCAGCGTAAAGAAGAACAAGGAGTCCTGGAAGTGATGGTATGGCCCCACAGAGCCCTGATCTCAACATCATCGAGTCTGTCTGGGATTACATGAAAAGAGAGAAGCAACTGAGGCTGCCTAAATCCACAGAAGAACTGTGGTTAGTTCTCCAAGATGTTTGGGCCAACCTACCTGCCGAGTTCCTTCAAAAACTGTGTGCAAGTGTACCTAGAAGAATTGATGCTTGATGCTGTTTTGAAGGCAAAGGGTGGTCACACCAAATATGGATTTGATTTAGATTTTTCTTCTGTTCACTCACTTTGCATTTTGTTAATTGATAAATATAATCTATTAACATGTCTATTTTTGAAAGCATTCTTACTTTACAGCATTTTTTCACACCTGCCTAAAACTTTTGCACAGTACTGTATATATTAAGAAGGACAGGTTTCGTCAGAGTACCTTTTTTTTCAAAGCTATGCGCATACAGTAACTACAGATTGGGGGAAAGTCACCAAAAAAAAGTATTGAAGTAACATGATAATGTTACTCTCTTCCACACCCACACTCACATTATACACTGAGTGTACAAAACATTAGAAATGGGGTATGGCAGAGATGACCTAACAGAGTTCCACTTCTTTCAGCAAAACACAAGAAACTGCGTTTGCAGTGGGTTAAGGAACGAAAACACTGGACACTGGAGGATTGGAAAAACATTGCCTGGTCTGATGAATCCCGGTTCCTGCTGTTTCACACTGATGGGAGGACTAGGGTATGGAGAAAACCACATGAGTACATGCATCCATCATGCCGCGTGTCAACATTGCAGGCTGGTGGTGGTGGTGTGATGGTGTGGGGTGTGTTTTCATGACACACATTGGGTCCCTTGATAAAAGTGGAGCAACAATTGAATGCCACAGGATATCTGAACATCATTGCCAATCAGGTGCATCCCTTCATGGCAGCAGTGTATCCATCTGCTAATGGATTTTGGCAGGTTTGACATCTATGTTCGGCCCTCTGTATTAAAATGTATAGCTGCACAATCCTGTAAAATCTGTTTATATATTAAGTAGCCACAAGATGGCACTCCGATATACAGTATTTAATTTAAAATGTTGCTGGCTTATTCTCTTTAAATTTATTTTGAGCATTCCACACCAATATGCTGAAACCCTTCACAAAACATTAAACTATAACGTTTGTAATTGTTTTAGACATAAGTAGTTATATGATAGTTCTATTGCGTTTGAACTAAACCCAGCACTGGACCCTTGGAGTGTATTTGGAAGAGGATGGTGTACAGAAGAAACATTTGTATGAAAAGCTGGTCAAATTTCAAAAAGGCATCTGAAACATGTGGGTTGCAGTTTGGTTAAAAATGTGCACTAAAAATAAAAGGTATATTTAAAAAAAAAATGCATTAATTACTTGCAATTATCTGCAATGTCCTGTTTAAACATGAATAGTGTATAAAAAACTCATGATGAATATTGCCAGCAAACAGCAATAAACATAACTGCTTTGGGCAATCTAATTAGGGAAACCAAGAGTGTGGTAAAATGGGCAGCATTTATTTACATTACCCTTTTTTGTAACTTGGCCCTTTAAATCACACGTGTATCCTTTATCAGACAGCATCTCATTCAAAACTTCACCGCTTAACATCATTGTTAAACTTTTTTTTTTTTTTGTATTTCTAGTACTTCAACATACACCCATTTAGGAATAGTTTTTAACCAGACTTTATGTTTCAAACTGTAGCCTATTATGAAGAGGTTTCTATTTTTACATTGCACACACTTTCCAAAGGGGAACTGACATGCTGTAATACAATTTAGTAACTCGAAACTTGCAGTCCAAATTACAGGGGCGTTGTTACTTAATAAATATAGGGGTGACACGTTAACAAATTGGCAAACTGTTTGGTTAAATATATATATATATATATATGTGTGTGTGTGTGTGTGTGTGTGTGTGTGTGTGTGTGTGTGTGTGTGTGTGTGCACCATTATTGTTAGTCGTAGTATCCCACGTCACGCATAGCAAAAGTTTAAACGCAAGAACAAACCCAAAGATCCGACTAGCACTGCTGTACATTAATCCAGAAAATAAGAGGCATTCAGACAAACTCTTTTTTCATTGAATCATTGGACGCGCCCATTCCCTTTTTTCAGAAGGGGTGCTGAGGACAGGAGGATTCTATTGGTCAAGTTTTGTTCCCCTACCGTTCCGCGTGTGAAGAGGAATAGTACGCTCCAGGGTTCGCATTGAAGTGAATGAGGCAGGAATTGTCAGTAGCACTATCATCAGGACCAATACGCTGCATTTTTAAATTTAATTACACAAAAATCCCAGACGGATTCCATCCACTGCGCTACACAGACCTCCACAGACAGCCATGAAACAGGCTCTGCTAGAGTTGATGAGGATGAACAGAATCTGCCGGATGGTGCTCGCCACTTGCTTAGGATCTTTCATTCTGGTCATCTTTTATTTCCAAAGTATGTTCCATCCAGGTAGGACCTTACGTTGCGTTTAGCTTTCGCCGTCATCTTTTTTTTTCTTCTGTTGACCCTAAGGTTGGAATCAGATGTTGGATGAGAATAATGTTATTTTTTCCGTTATGGGAATTTGTGATGAAAATCTATAGAAATTAGTATATAATAATAATAATAATAATAATAATAATAATAATAATAATAATAATAATAATAATATAGTAAAATATACTTAATTATTTTTAAGTGAAAATTCTATAATTTATTTTTGTTTTGAAACATATTGGACTAGTTTCTATTGTGAGTTCGGATGGACCATTTTGGGGCATATTAATTAATATAATTTGATATAAAGCGGAATGAATGCCCAAAGATAATGCCCGCTCTTAAAATAAAATAAATAATTACTTAACATTTGTAACATGAGTGTATATGTGTCGACTTTATTCCCTGCATTTTGCTTTTTTTTTTTCTTGTATTCAGTTTACTAAAATGCAGTACAGCCTAGTTTGCTTTATAAACTGTTGTAAAAGCCGTGTTCTTGTTCTCTTTGTTAAGATGTCTGATGTTATCTGTATTCAATGTTTTGCTTAACAAACACGAACATTTTCAGTTGCTTATTTCGCCGCTGTCTGGTCTTTATATAGCTATTCTTCGTAATCAGTTATCAGAACCGGGAACAATTAGTTACACTGAAATATTATAATCTGTACTATATTTGGCCGTACAGTGTAAGTCCCAGTTTGAGTCTTGGCAATTTATTATTGTAGGTTGTAGCTTGTATACGCTTATTCTGCTTTTTGATCTACAATTAAATGCAATCATTGTAGTAGCTAGGTTGCTTGTGTATAGCGCATGAGGCGTTTAACTAATACAGATACAGGCAGGTCAGGTGCCAGTGAAGAAAACTGGGCAGTCTTTTAGTTAACTACATAAAAGCTGTTTTGCAGTAACACTGGTACTGAAACTTTTTTGTGTTGCCTATTCGCGTGGAAATCGCGTGTTTTACTTCCAATCGCTTGGTCGGGGCGTGAAATTAGCACAGTCCCTACTGCATATTTAATTGAATCTATAGGCATTTGCTTTCGATTGTATAAATAAATCCAAGTTAAAGTTCTGTTTTATTTGATCAGCACAAGTATACTAATACATCCTAATGGAGCCATATTTGTTGGCACTAAGCATTGTTTTTGACAACAATAACACAGTACCAGCGGATATGGTCGTGATTTATTATATTACGAATTAATACACACACCATTCTGTATTTCTGTGCTATATTAACACCATTGATATTTCTGATCGAATGTACCAAGGCAGCAAGATAAAAAAAAACCCTGTGATTGAAACTGCATATCGTCTGCCTCATGATGTGCGCAGTTTCCTTCCTAAAAAGACGACTTCACAAACCTGAATTACATGCAGTGTGCTTCCTGCCGCTTTCACAATGAGTATGTTTGTTTATTATTATACCTGTTAATTATCATTCTCTACTATCATGAAAAAGTAACACCTGGTCCTGCCTTTCTCCGAGGTTCCGTTTCGTTTTCTTCTCTCTCTCTCAAGAGCTGAACTGTTAAAACCATCTGTCGACCCCCCCACACACGTACATGTTGCATTATCACTTTAGGGATTGTTGTTCCAGAGATTGATTGCATCACAGTCATACTGTATATTTTAATGGTTGTGCCAAAACATTTTGGGGGAAGAGACACCATTTTTTTTCTTGAATCCAAAAACATTTTGATCCAATACACAGTTTTTATACTCGGACAGAAACAGTAGTAATTCCAAACCTTTTTGTTATTTTCTAGCCTCTGGTTTTAAACTTGTAATACAACATGGGTGTTTGAGTTGAGCTTATGTTATTTTTTTTTAAAGTTTTCAGTAGATGGCAGGTGCATGGAACTTGACAAAAAAACAATAATATATTATTCAGATCTGAGATCATTGAAGATGTTGCCTCTGAAGAAAATGGTATATAGTTTCTTTCTGTTGTGCAGGCTGTTTGCAAACGGTTTAAAAATATGTACATATTTTCTTTAATACATGCTGATACTCATGTAAGATGAGCAATTGCATTTAAGTGTGAATGCATGGGTTCATGTTGTTTTTTAGTTACCGTTACCAAAGACATATTCTTGCATAGCAACATTCTTCACAACAACATTGGGAACTCACTTAGTTTTAGTTTGCTTGTGTCATTTAGCTTAATGTTCACTTCTTTTTTTTAATTCATTTTGGCCTTGCATAATTAGGGTTAACAATTTAAGAGCTGAAATCAAAATGTAAAAATTCCAATTATATTGTTTAAACTGGATCTTTTTCCCTTTTTTGGCAAAGTGTACAGTAGCTAGCGTCTGCTCATGATATCTGCACTGTAGACAGATGTTAACTTTCAGCGCTATCAATCCAGCACCTTTCCTATTGTGTGCAACATGAGGAGAATAAGGAGAATCACCCAGGATAAAGCGTCAAAGTTTAGTGAGCCTGCAGACTAGCTGCAGTGTGTTTGAAAATCTGCTGCTGGATTACTTGTTTCTACTGGGACCCAGCAGGTAGTGGAGGTTTTCAGGGCAGCAGCGATAAGACTTTTTAGAACATTAACATAGAGATTGTACATGTTGAAGGGATTCTACAAAAAATATCTAGTCAAGTAACTGGACCCTAAAGGTCACAGCTGATATGTAAAGGGGGCAAGTGATTTGGTCTCAGGGTCACAACACACAAGCTTTGTTAACGGAAGCTCTTAGTTCAGCATTAGAACCAAACTGACAGCAATGAACCTATCACAATTCAGCAAATATAACACGTTCTGTATGCTGATTATTGTGTCAGAGAATCACTTACTCTATTTCTTTAAGCCATGAACAAGTTGGATTACTGACCAATTTTTGTTTTCATTCCAATTAGCAAACTGTATTTTCACACACAATTCTATACACAGAGCACTACAGTTCCTATACAGTATATGCAGTATTTTTATTGTGAGAACTGCATGTCCTGCATGTTCCTGTATATTAAGTTGCAACCTTAGAACCTCACTTAACAATGTTTCCTTGTCATAGCTTTGTGTATGCTCAGATGATTGCCCATGAAACAGATGTAGATTCAAGCTTGGGTCTTCATTTGGGAATTCTTTGAAAAAAAAAAAAAATGGAATGGAATTTCTTTGGTAAACTCCAAATTCCACACTGCTGTCTGGGACATCAACATGTGCAGGGTGTAGCTGATACACAGGAGAAATGAGCTAACGATTACAGATTACATTGCATCATACCTATCCATTGTCCCAGACTTGGCAGAGAGTTCCTGATTTTGTTGTTGTCAATTTTCCAATTAGGAGGCAAACAAACAATAGTACATACTTTCTACCAAAAGAGACTTGAGTTTCAGTGCTAGTATAGCTGTTACAATTCAGTATAGCTGTACAGTACAAACCTAACAAAAGCTTATTGCAGCGATCTTGCCATGATGAACATTAGCAGGAGTTGAACCCAGGGCATGGCTGCTTCACTTAAATTGTAGCTGAAAATTAAGATTGTGTCAGCAACCTAAAAGTGCCTGTATTTGCAGATATAAAGCCCTTTTGAAGTACTCAGCTAGACATTCCCAGGCTGAGGATGCAGATAATACTGCAGGTACCATACAGCTGTCAGTCAGCTTCAGAGGAAGAGCAGGTATTAGTTTACTGGCATTGACACCCCTGACAGAAAGAGTTCTGTTGTGTACAATTCATCATGAGGTGTACAGAGGGCCTGAGGAAGCACAATGAACTGAGTGGGGAGAGGGAGAGGTGTTAAAACTGAAGTAACTAAGCTGGGCATTTTCTGAAAAGAGTTGCCCTATACAGAATTGAACAGTGTAGTTGTCAGATGACATAACTCTGTGACAAAGCAGCTTTGTTTAAATTGTATTTGTTTGGTCAGGTAAATAAAATACTATGGTCAATATTTGAATAAGATTTAAATAAAACAAACTGACAATAGAAATTAAAAACTGTAAAATTGGTTGTGTGGTGGGTGTGGGAAAATTACTTAACTTTTGTGTGTTTTAGTCCGCGTATTGCAGCATATTTCTAATACAGGAAGCTCAAACAGTAGCTGAAAATGAACCACAGTTACCTGGTATTATAAACTTTCCTAAGTAGATGTACTGTATGGTGGAGATACTGTAGATGTTGTTGTTTTGTTATGATGAAAGTTTGTTGTTCCTGTTGGACTGTCTCAGTTCACGCTTGTGAAATTGCTGACAGGCGTCCTCAAAATGCCACTTGCCGAGTGTTCTAAGAAATAAGTAAAACTAGTGAAGCATTGACCGGGTTGATAGGAGAGCTGGTTGATGTGTCACACGCTTATCAACACAGTGAATTATTCACTGACACGATACAGTGTGTAGTGCACCTTGGGATACCAGACAAGTAGAATAGGTACAGTTGTCTGGAAAAGCTTTTGGTGAACAGTCTCCTCACAATCATTTAGGCTGGTGGAAATGAAAGTAGTTCAAACTGTCAGCAGTATGCTTTTAGTGTTGCAGTAAAAGCAGAGTATGCCACAACGCTGCAGTATCTTAGTGCATTCACCAGCAATTTAGCCATAGCATGAAAATACTTATTGTTAGTGGCATTTGTTTTTTCCCATGTCAGTTCAATTCTTAGAAATATTTCAGTGCATTAAGATTATGACATCTGACTGTAGAAGAGGTATCCTGAGTTTACCTTGCTAATAATTTCCTCACAGAAATTCTAGCGCCCCACAGCACTGAATCTTGGCACTATATTCTAAAGTAATAATGTACAACATGTCTGGGTTTGAACAGCCAGTTATAATAATTCAAGCCAAGAGAGCTTAATGCTCTAGCCTGTCAGTAAGGACTTAGCCAGTGTTGCACATTATTAGTATAATAAAACAAACACCATTTTATTTTGTAAAGGCATTAATTGTTTTTAGCTATAAAATCATTCATCTGACGTTTTGGAGAACAGGCCTAAATGGCATAGTGGAAATTCAGGGGATTTGAGAAGTGGAGTTGTTGAAGCATATTTAACCAGCAGTCTGCAGTCTCCCACAATCCATTTTTTTTTTTTTTTTTTTTTTTCTTAAATTTAGTCGTTGCCAATTAGTTTTTATTATTTTCTCCCCAATTTGAAATGCCCAATTATTTTTAAGCTCAGCTCACCGCTACCACCCCTGCGCTGACTCGGGAGGGGCGAAGATGAACACACGCTGTCCTCCAAAGCGTGTGCCGTCAGCCGCCCGCTTCTTTACACTCTGCAGACTCACCGTGCAGCCGCCTCAGAGCTACAGCGTCGGAGGACAACGCAGCTCTGGACAGCTTACAGGCAAGCCCGCAGGCACCCGGCCAGACTACAGGGGTCGCTGGTGCGCGGTGAGCCGAGGACACCCTGGCCGACCTAACCCTCCCTCGCCCCAGACGATGCTCGGCCAATTGAGCGACGCCCCCTGGTAGCTCCCGTCCACGGTCGGCTGTGGAATAGCCAGGACTCAAACCGGCGACGTCCAGGCAATAGTGCGCATCCTGCACTCTAGCGAGTGCTTTTACTGGATGCGCCACTCGGGAGCCCCTGATCTCCCACAATCATGTTCAGTTTTACACTTGAATGTAATTCTTTTACGTCTGCTAAATCCACTCCTTCTCAGAAGACAAGCCTTGTTCACATTCCATTTGGCTTAGATTCTCAATCATTCATCTGTTGTATCAAGGGTTTATTTTATCTCCCTGCAAAAAGTGAGGTTTTATTGTTTTGTTTTGTTTTTTTGTTGTTTTTTTGTAACAGGATGATTCTGCACACTAGCTTTGACATTTCATACCTGTACCAGTCAGTAAATCCAGTCAGTGCTATACAATCCATCAGCATAACGATTTTCAGAGACAATGTTAAAAAGCATAAAATGATTTTATTGGACGAATAAAAAATACTTTCTTGGAACGCATTTGCTTTTGATTTCATAGCCACGCTGAGTATTTTGGCAGTAAATTATATAGCTATCGTTGCTTTTAGATGTACAGTCCACATTGGATCCCAGGCTTCTGGTAGCCGTGACTACCTGGGGACAAGATGACACAGTATCATACACTTTACACAGTCAATTCCTAAACCAGAGATTTATATTATTGTATTTGGTGAGGGGTACTAGTTTTGATTACATTATGTACTAATAGTATTTGTACTTACTGTTAATTGGTTTGATTGGTATCATATCAATACTGTGCACCACTAATGTTTGTATGAGTCATTCTATTTGTTTTGAGGCTACTGCACTGAAGGTTGTCTATTTGCATTCAATTTACGTATTGCTGTGCCGTATCTGTTGCTTTCACTCTATTTGTAATTTCTTTGATCTTGCGTTGTTACTTCTGCAAATGTTATAAATGCACTTTACTTTTTTCCCAGTGGTCTTGAACTGTGTTTGATAATGATGTTAAACTGTAATACTGATCAATAATTAGTGCTGTTCCAGAGCCTGTTGAGAATTAGCAGCTACCTGTCATTACAATGCATGTGTCTTTTTTTTTTTTTTTGTATGATCTACTGGGTGTCACTAGCTAGCACAGATGGGGTAGAGTGAGAATATATGTAGCCTTGGTATGCTCTGTGTGTGTAGTACATGAGCAGAGTGAAAACTGCTTTATAGCCTACTTCAAAATCAATCTTGTTGCTGTACAACCAACACAAAACCTACTGTTTTATTGCAACCCTTTTTACAGTATATGTGATCCTCTTCTTCCATAAATTATCAAATACAGATGCCTTGTTTGTATAGGCCTATGGTTGAAGGCTCTCATTGCAGCCAGTCTCTATGATTATTGTAATGGCAACAGCTACACACAGCACCCCAGCTTGTCTGCTTCTTGTACCACATTGTTAATAAAGCAGGCTCTGGTTGTGTTGTATCACTTTCCCCCATACAGATAACTGACAGATGTTTGTTTGCCAGGTCTCAGCAGTTTGAAGCTGATGACGGTCTGTAAGTTGGCGCTTACAAGGCCCCTGGTAGGGTGCCATACAAATTAGCATAACATCATGACAGATTCATTTCCCAGTCTTCTTGTCCCTGAATATTAGCGGGAGGAGTAGTGGTTAGAACAAAGAAATGGGAGTCAGGTGTTTTAAAATCCACAGTCCAGCAACCTTTTACCTGCAGAAAGTATTTCTTTTTAAATATAGGCTTTTGAAATGGAACCCTAGACCTATGTCCATTTTGTTTATTTTTTAATTTGGAAAGAAAATGAGGCTGGCTAAATTCAGGCACCATGAGAGCTTCCCTTGACAACTCATTTCACTTGTGATTTGAGCCAGCTTTGAAGCCAGGCTTCGAAAGATAAAAGGCATGGAAGCCTAGGGAATTAGCCCTCTGCACCGCCTAACCTTAATAGCTGCCCTGAAACAGAATGTTGGGATTATTTTTGGTATCTTGGGTATCGACCCTTTGAATCCTAATGACCTCATTGTCAGGTGTGGTAGCTGGAACCTGAATGTTCTCATCTGCACTTCATTACTGAGCTGCAACAACTAAGCTCTCCAAATGTATGATATTTCCACAGATAATTTTCCAAAGCTACTCAGTGTGTTAGGGTGAGACCCAAAACCAATCCTGTAGTGAACCAGCCCCCCATTAGCCACTGTTTTAAGCAGCCTTCTGGTACTGTAAACCTGAGAAGCTGACACAGTCATTCTTATTATAGTATTGAAGCCCCAAGAACCATGTAATTAAAGCTCAAGGCTTGCTGATAGGTGTCCTGAAATGTATTTTTTTTTTTTTGTTGAAATGTCATTGTAAACATAGTCCCTCGGTCAATTAGGATATTGATATTCAGCTCTGACTGTTCCTTACTGCTTCAGAGGACCTGGGAGATCTTGCAGACAAGAACACCATGCTTCCATGATTATGTCTACATTAACATCCCCACACAATCACAGTCTTTGTGGAAACAGACAAATACCAACATTGCTGTAGATTGCTTTGGTCTCTTGAGAGTTGAGAGGAAAAATGGAACACTGCTTTTTGGTAAAACAAATATAAGCGGGGCAGGAAATAAAAGCAAAGGTAGCTCATTTATTAAGTTGCACAGGGTTGCAGAGCTGCGTCCTAATTGCATTCCTCAGCTCGGCAGCTGGGAGGGTGTTATACCGGGTAATGCACAAGCCAACAGTTACAGGGCAAAGAGAGAAGGAGAGGGATGAATTCACTCCTTTCACTTCACTAGCTATCAATCAACGCGACTGTGGCTTCACACTAGCATGGAGGAGCCCAGCTATGAGAACTTAGAGGAGCGGAAAATGTACACAATACAGTGGGGCAGAATTTCTCATGGCTTTGTGAGCCCACTGGTGCGAACACACCCACACCCACACACACACACACACACACACACACACTCACACACATACCCACTCACACTCAGAGGGGAGAGTCGAGACCTAGGAAAGGGGATGTGCGGTGGTCAGACAGAAGGATAAATAAAGGATTTGTACCTTGTCCCATTCAGTCCTAAGAGCCCAATACTAATATAGTCAGTAACTTGGCTCATTGGTGCCATGGATATTTCTTGTTCTTTTTTACCCTGATTTTCTCCCCAATTTAGAATGTCCAGTTATTTTTCACCTCACCACAGCAAGTCCCCACACAGCTCAGGAGAACTGAAGATTCAATGGACGTCTTCCGATCCCATGACCAAGCCAGTTTCCTCTTTTACATCCAGGAACTTGAGAGTAAATGTAGGCGAGCTACCGGCCTCTAGAGGACAAAGCCCAGCCCAGCAGGTGTCCGCCATAGATCACAAGGGGCCTGGCCGGTGGGCTCCGCTGTAGGTCGATGAGAAGAAAGCGATCCTGCTCTTTTTCCCTCCCTAACCAGCGGGAGCGCCTAGCGAAGAACTGCTACTTCACACAGCCTGGACACAAACCTGTGCTCTCCTGATTTTATGACTCCCCCTGCACACCACCGTGCTTTTACTTGGTGAGACACTTGGGGGACCCCTTCAGTGGATATTTCTGTCCATTTCCATAGCAACATAGATATTAAACAGCTGCATATTGGCTTTGGTGTTTGCTAGGTTTGGAAAATAAAAATGTATAATTAGCTACGGCCCTGACAAACACATTTGTATTAATTTTCTTTTGGCAATCTTTATGTTTTAAATTAACCCCCCACGAATGGCAGGTGGTTTTCACTAAGAAATTCTACATATCATGGGTGACAAAAAAACAAACAATTGTACCTGTTACCAACCAAATACTGTAGTGCTGATGGTCTGCTTGTGCACTAAATAGAAAGCATGTTTTTTTCAGAAGCCAAAGCAGTATTGCTGCTGTACTGTTCCAAAAGCCTCACAGTAATGTTCAGGTGTTTGGTCAGCGCTAAATTACACTGCAGTTCATAATTAATAGATAAATAAAGCCCAGGAAAAGACATTTCTTTTTTTTTTATACTTCCTTCAGTCTCTTTTGGTTGCTCATGTTCTTATTTCTACTAACTGCAGTGAGCTGAAGAAAATGTACTCCAGACGTCTTGTGGCATATTGTAGTTGCATCTGGTAGCCCGTCATTGGTTAATACTGGACACAGTTTTATTTTTATATATATATATATATATATATATATATATATATATATATATATATATATTGGTAAAAGGATGTGGGAGATCAAATGTTTCCACTGTATCTTTCACAGACATAAGGTTGATAATTACATTTTTCTGGTGGCATCTTTACATGTACTCTAAATACAGATATGTGAATTTGAGCATGTCATAACATTGACAATAAATAGCTTGTAAACCACCTTCTACTGTGCTTCGCCTGTCTGGGAGCCGGTTGAATTAACTGAATTATGGGGAATTAACGTCTGGCATCTCCCTAGTGGTCACAAAATGTGAAGCGCTGCTGAAACAGGCACACCTGTCGATACAGCCAGGTCTTCATTTTTTCCCATCCCTCCTCTCCTTGTTCCGATTTATAATTAACATACTTTAGGTGTGTGCAGCTAATAACTTTACAGATCTGCAGCAGAACTTATATCGTACACCAACTGTGCTTGTGGCTGTGAGATTGCATTGGCTTTTCAGATACAGAGCAAAACTCAGGTCGTCTACAGTTCGTAGTGTTCAAAACTACAGGTGGATAGCGATTCAAACTGGGCCTCAACAAGGAGAGTATTGAGCACTTTATCAACCTTGATTTATAATCGCATCCTTTAGAGAGGAATGTAAGTGGAAAGCCTCTTGCTCCTCGTTTACTAGTTAGGGCAGTTAATGTATGAATTTACCATGTACAGTATTGGGATTATTTTAAAACTGGGTTTCATTTTCTGCTCCAGTCAAGGCTGCACATGATAAATTGCGTGTTATTCTGGTAGGCTTGCATATCCGGAGAATTTGCTCCCTGCTGAAACAATCAACTTCATCTTTTCTCTCACTCTGTTGTCGCATTAGCTCAACTGAACTAGTGCTAAAACAGGTTTGTTTGAGTGCAGTGTAGAAAGGGTAAGGGGTGCATTATTTATATAAAGACATGCTGTCACTGGATATCCCTCTCTCTTAGCACTTTATTGGAACTGATAGAGTATACATCGTGTTATTAGTATATTACTTGTTGCCTTAGTTATTTTACCCTGCTCTGGTTGAAAACCATAAGGATTTTAACTGCAGGCTATTCATGTGGCGACACAAGGGATGCAGGCTTTCCAGAGTGTTCAAGAGATCTTGAATTATATTATATCACTCATTATGAATGTAGCATGTAGTTATTACAGGCAGCAATAACCTATGTTTGTTTATAAATGCAATGCAGCTAATTTAAGAAATGCAAAACATTTACATAGTTCAGTTCCCTTTGCTTTCTCAGATTTACATCAGCGTACCTGTGGTGCAACAGCACTTCCTATTGTCTGTTGTCAGTGTAGATGGTACAGGGCTTGCCTAAAACATGAGTGCTGCATACTGTAGGTATGCACATATTGTTTTTTTCTATAAAGAAAACAAAATCCATTCATGAAAAAATACAATATTTTTATTTATTCATTTATTAGAAAATGGTAGAGAATTTATCTGTTTTGGGATTTAGGCTGGACACAGGCGTGGAGAGACTTGGTTTCAAGTCTCGTCTGAAGCACAGTCAGCTATGCTGGTTGGCATTGGTTGAGTTTCCTTGGAAGTCACCCATCAATGTGCTGACCCAAGACAGCTTTGTGTAGTTGTGCTGACCAGACTCCACGGTCATAGACCTGCAGGCCTGAAATGTCAACAGTGCATAAAGGATCTCAGTTTACAATCTGGTGATGTCACCTCCTGCAATGTCTTCCATGCAATCTGACATTCTTCAAGATCTAGATGGAAGGTGGTATGTGGCTGCAGACAAAGCTCTCTTGTCTGTGTAGCAGACCCCATGCTAGTATGATGAAGGAGCATACTTGTAGCTCTTCAGTATACTGTCCCTTTCCTAAACCCTGCTCAGAAATTGAATGCTGAGGTCCCATTCCCTCCTGACTTTCTAAACAGACGGAATTGAATTCCGGTGATGTCATACTTTCGGACTTGGCATATCCAGTGGGGGTTGTGTCATTTCCTGAACTTAAAAAAGAGCAACACTGTCATATTGCATGATTATTAATTCCCAGAGCAAGCTTGTGGTCCAGAGAGAGCCTGTCCAGAACTCTTAATAGCACAGAGAAAGAAAATCAAAACCAAACAAGCCCTTTTAAAGTGATCACGAACAGCCAGTTCACTGTTTCTACTTTTAAATACCTTGTGGGATACTATATTTAAACTAAATACAGTAACTACTGTATTAGTACTGTATAAAGTATAAATAAACGTGGACAATCTCATATCTGTGTAGCATGAGTCACTGTTTCTCTCGCGTTTTAAATTACTGATTAATTTAATTGCTGGTTACTACACTGAATTGATTGAACTGAACTGGGGAGGGGGGCGGGGTTAAAGTTTGCTGGTCCTTGGAATGACTACCTTGACTTTTGTAAGAAATTATCATGTAGGGCACTCAAAATTCATGAATGTCAACCAGTGTTTAGTTCATTAGGCTGCTAACTATTCAGATAAAATTAACAGATTTTCAGCTTGAGCAATTTAAAGGATATGCACTGTAGATTGGCTAAAAAAAAGTTCAAACACTTTGTTTTCGGGAAGGGGCGGGAAAGCGTATGTGCAGGAAAATCAAGAAAAGTAAATACTTGAACATTTTAGTTTGTTGTCCCGTCCCCCCCCCCATCTTAAGGACATCTTCATTAGACATGCTGTTTATAACACATGGCAGTATGAAGTACACCATCCACTCGATATATCGTGGGTGTCGGGGTCCCATATAAATCCGCTATATATCGAGGGCCACGATATAGCAAGAGACCCATAGAAAAACAAATAGGCTAACAAATAAATACTGTACAACCACTCCCATGTTTTATCGGGGACGTCAGGGTCCAATATAAGTCCTCTACGCAACCTGCTTTTTCTCATTTTTCGTATATAAAAAGCAGCACATCGTTTTAATTCATACGGCAGAGGGTAATTGCTTCTCATCAACTTCAGTCGCCAATTAATTTCATGAGTATTTCTCTCCTTTCTCAAATGCACAAATCTGCTGCATTGAAATAATCCATTCCCAACATAGGAGGCTTGTTGCTAGGGAGCTGACGTCACTGCCCTGTGACTTTTGCTAGTGCATTGCTGCCACAAGTGAACACCTCGTTGGCTGCAATAAAAAATGCTTCAGCAAGTAGATATTTAATTTACTTTGTGCTATTGTGCAATATGTGTGTATATGCTAACAGTACGATATTTGTTTTTAATGATGTTTTGTTTTTAATTGTTTTGTATATTTTTGTGCAGTATGAAGTAAAAACAAACAGTAATTCTAAGTGCCTATGTATATTGCAGCTAAGGCATACGCAGTTAGACTGTAAAAATGGAGAGCCAACTCCAGGACAGCGATATATCCGAATCCGCAGTATAGCGAGGGGCGATATAAAGAGGGGTGGGTGTATTACAGTACGGTAATAGAACATGCTTCAGAGATTGAACCCAGTGTGACAGTCATTGGGTATGAGAGATGATGATCCACTTCTTTCCTGTTGAGGATTTTTTATCAAGGGTATGCAGTAATCCAACGTGTCGAAAGTGCAAACTATTTTTTTTTACTTAAACTTCTAATAGAGCCAGATAAAAAAAAAAGGAAGAACACTGCATTTTTCCAGAGAAGAAATAAGGTGCCCCCCCCCCCCAAAAGGGAACTGCTCGCACCACACTGGTTAGAATAACCACATTGACTAATAACAGCTCTTCTGTGTTCTGGATGATACAGAATTTTAGATGGGTTTTAACATGGGAGCTTACACAGCAGCAAGATCCACATGATGACGGTGACTCACAGGTCTGATGCTGGCTGTACACAGGAAGCAGCCACCCTGCTGCTGCTCTTTTGGAGCATGTGGCCTTTTCAAGCATTCCTGGCTATTGGACACTTAGCACAACACTGCCACATAGCACTCTAATTATTCTACAATAAAATCTCTTGAGTCCACGCAACACCCAAAATAATCTCTTTACGTAAAGCAATTTCATTTGACTTTTGTTTTTTTGCAATATGTGATTTGGACACCAAATTAAGTCACAATGTACTGATGTTTTGGCAATAGGCCAACTTGCAGCACAAAAATAGAAAAGCAATTGTGTTTTCTAAGACTTTTTTTTTGCATACTGGGCACTGGTGATAGCTGGAATGTGTGATGTCTGTGTAACAAGCAGGAGTTTTGTGTGCCACTGGCCACTAGGCCCTACAACTCCTGTGTAGCTCTATTCAAGTCAGGTAAACATCAAGTACTGATGTCATGTTCTAACCCTGGATTTTGGATGGCATTTGCTTTATATATAAGGTAGACCAGACACTAAATGGGTGAGAGAGTCCTGAGACTATTTGACTGCCTTCAAAGAGATGCAGCAGCAGCGAAAACTATAAGGAGCATGAATGACTAGTTGATGTTTTTATTCAGTCTGTCAGCTAGATGGAATATGTCTGGCATTGGTTTCTGTCTTGTAGAATTTTGATCTCTGACTGTTCTGAGAGATCAAAAGTAAATTGAACAGCATACAGCACTAAATATGTTGTAGCTGTCCTGATACTGATTAAAAAAAAAAAAATTATGGCTAAAAGAATAAAACTCTAAAGCAAGTCAAATAGTGAGTGATATATGATACAGTTGTTGCTGAACACATGTTTTTGGGCTATGCATTTGGTCAGTTTGAATTGGTACCTTTCTTTGGTTGTATTGTGACAGGCTTCAGATATTACATACAATGTCAAAAACCCTCCTCCTACTGTAAACAACTAGATTTTTGTAATGCGAATGTCATTAAATTTAAATACCACGTTGCGAGTTGGGACAGCTACACACATAAAGGTAAGAATTAACGTTGACCTGCCATAGGAACGAATGTACTTGGCTTTTGGGGAATCAAGACTTGGTGATTAATGGCTGTTTGCCTGAGCTAGTGTACAGTAGTGTAGAGGGAGCCGTGTGCAATTCCAAAGGTTCCAAAGGGGTTCAGTGCCTGGCATGGCAAGCAGTAAGATTTATTTCAAAGAATTGCTTGGGGAACTATTGGAGCCAACAAATTCAATACAGGACCCGGTATTAAGCTGTAAGAGCCATTATACAGTACTGTAGACTCTTCAGCACAGGAGATATTAGAGCTGGGAATTTTCATACAGTACATTTATTATCATATTGGGACCTTGTATGCAGCAGATTCAGTAAAGAAGACTCCATTCAGTTATTTATGAACACTGGAAATTGAATACAGGGGGCTTGGCAGAGAACTACTGCAAATATGTCTTCATGCACTGCAAATGTGTCTTCTTGGCATGATTAGGTGTGTGTGTGGTTTAGTAGAAAGCTTTAGTTTTAAATGGTAAAATGCTTGTTGGTGACTGATAGACAAACTAGTCAATGATGCACCTTATTCGCTCTTGCAGTGTTATGGGGTGTTAATTGACCCTTATAGTGTAATAAAGCAGTAAAAATAGCTCCTGAATCCCTCATTTGCACTATTGTGACCTTGCCAGATTAGAATTGTAAATCAGGAGGCTCAGGAGAGGCTTAATGTTTTCTTCCACTATCACAAGGCAAATCTATGATTTTCTCCCCCTAGGTTGTTAAGAAGGCAATCAGGCTGCTATCATAAAGTAAAAGCAAAGAACGGCAAAAGAATAAGTGCATTGGTCAAATCCTGTCCAGCACGGAGACGTAACCTGTGTTGTGCTGGACTGGTGATCTTCCTAAGTGATCTACTGAAGAAAACAAATTAACATTCAGCATCTCTCACTGGGTAAATCTCAGTTTGGACTTCACTTACATAGCTTTGGATACGGTTTTGAAAAAAAAAACAATCAAATCAGATTGTAGCTTAAAAGCTGGTGGTTTTAATGCCGTAATCCTTGATAACATTTCTGTCAAGCTTGTATCAGGTCAGATTTTAAAACAAATGTTCATGCAGAGGGAATTTTATTGGTTCTGAAGACTCTCCAAAATGATAGGATTACAGGACTGGAAACCAGAGCTACCTGTAGTTTGAAGTCTAAAGTAACCTGGCATGCAAACACACCAGAGTCCCTGTCTTTATCTATTTCCTTCCTTAAGGCTTAATGATACACCAGGTAGTGAGAGGTGACTACATGGAAACAGTACATCCTTGTGTAAAATGCCATCTCTTCCACAGCTGTCATACTGTGTAACCAGATCTTCAGAGCTGTTTACATAAAAGCCTGTAGTAATAAGGTGGCACTGTTTCGCGTACTTTGCCTCGAAAGTGGGAATGAATGACCTTAATAGTCATCATGACCGTATTAATATTGTAGACAACAAAGCCTAGATGTTTTATGAAAAGTCTCTGATGTGCATGAATGTTCCTATCGCCAATTCCTGCTGTAGGTCACAGGGTCTAATTGCAGCTTGACCACTGGAGTAAGTTTGGAATACAACACATGAAGTGATTAGGTACCAGGGAGCGGCAGCAGCTAGCAGCTTCTCATCATTAACGTCATATTTCACATCTTCATATGACAAATTTAAAGTATGTAAAACAAGCTAAGAACTAAACAAAATAATAAATTAGCTATTTGCCCTTCTTATTTTTAAGAAAGGAGACCAAAGTAATTTAGTCCTGGGGTTCCCAAACTTTTTTTTTTTACCTGAGACCCACCTGTTCAGCTGCATTAGGCACTGTGGGCCACTATTAACACTCCTTAAGGAAAATGACAAATTTAAAAACATTTTTAAACCTGTAACACTGTAAATAAACTTAATCTAAATAGTTTTTTTTCTTCATTAGTATTTTTATTGTTGCATTTCTTTATATATATATATATATATATATATATATATATATATATATATATATATATATATATATATATATATATTATATACCGTATTCCTTTGAATTTAAGATGCAGCCCAAATTTACCACCCTCAATTTAAAGAAAAAATAAAACATCAAATAAATCTGCATTTACAAATATACAACCTCAGTTACGCTGTTGTATTGTACAAAACTGACATGAAACAGTGTTATAGATTTACCACGGAGCTTGTTTATTGTACTGCGTACTATAGTACTTAACATGCCGTCTCTGTCGTACACACACCCCTCGCTCATTTACAGCATCCCAGCAACAGCAAGCACGACACAACACTCCACTACATCAGGCAACATGTAACCCAGCAACCACAACAGCATTGATAGCATTGCAAACAAAACAGTCAGAACGGTATGCACAATACCAACTAACAGAACATAACATACGCATATGGAGATTACGCCCATCTATTTTTCTCTCAATTTGTGAAAGGTGGTATTGCTTGGCATGTCGAATAATACAGGGTCTGATCAGTATTTCAGGACTGTCCAGCTGGTGCTGTTTGTTAGAAACGCTGAAATTGTAAAAGCTTCTTTGAATTCCTCAGGAAGCTAATGACTCTTCGTTGAAAATGGCTGCCTGTATGTCATGTTTTGGTTCATCTTTTCTCAGCAGTCAGTCACGTTGCTGTTTGTGTACTCGGGTAGTCGCGTATTTTGTTGGTGATTTTTAATACACTATACTGTACTCGAATTTAAGATGTAGGCTATTTTTGAGAAGAAAAAATGGTTCATAAAGTGCATCTTAAATACGGTAGTCTGGGAACCCCTGATTTTAGTCCCACCTGCATATTTCTTTTCAGTCCCTTCTTTTGAACAGGAAAGAGGAGAATAATGCAGCCTATTAGTTTTACGAGCTATTATCATCCAACCACAGCCCCGCCTTGTCCCTATGTGGCTTTTTCAGGAAGGTAATAAGCCTCATGCCTCCGCTATTACAAAGGGCAGGGCACCATAAGGAATTAGTGGTTGTTGCAAAACCATCTCCTAGTGAAAGTAAATAGCAATGTTTAGTAGGCTAGTTCCCTGTCATCAAGCATGTGTTCTTCTACCCACATCTGTGCTTGCTTACTAATTATAGCACACCCCTGCCTCCTATAATATAGGGCTATTTTAAGGTTCTGCCAAGGAATAAGGAGTAACCTGAGTCTATAACTGGAAAATTGATGATCGTGCTTTGTGAAGTCGTAGGGTACAAAGAGAGGCAGCTGGAATCATGTTGGCCTGCTTTTTAACAAAAAGCAAGCCTATTCTCTGCCAATGTTATTTCTGTTTTCAATATTAATGTCAATGAAAAGCTACTGAACAGCTCTTCACTTTCTTGTAGATGTAAGCAGTATTCTAAGCGTCCGGTCATATTAAGCAAAACAACCTTTAGCCTTGCTAAAGATTTTTTTAACCAGTGGTGGATAGCAAAGCTGCAGGATAGTTCCGATACATCATCTCCCCCTCAGGGGCAGTGTCAGAAAAATATTTTGTAGCAAGAGAACCGTGTTTTATGTATTGACATTCTCAGTGATAGACCCTGTAGTTGTGGTGTGGGCCAACAGAAATTCTGTTCTCATAGTTACTGTTACCAATTTACCCTTGTAAACAAAAAACCAGTTGCCTGATAAAGAATAAATTCAATGTTTCTATTATGCAACAGTTGCTGTACTATCAATATCACCCCTTGTTTACTACCAAAGCAATAAAAATGTCTTCTCTAACGTCTAGTCTGCATTAACTTGGTCTATTTGCATATTTATAATTGTGTAGTGTAGCCACAAATGCTGTGACAGGAGCTACTCTGTTAGAAATTCTAGCAAAAGCCAGTGATTTTTACAGACAGTTCTTGCCAATTTCCAGCCCATTAGAAAACTGTTGAGTTGCACTTCCCACCTACAGAGCACAAGTCTGTCCAGGCTTTGTAATCCTCCTTCTCGGGGTCTAACAGTGACAGCTTGTCAGTTCAATTCACATCCTCACCTGGGATGGCCTACATGGAGCAGCTCTGCACCAGCACCTTGTTGTAATTAGTTTTTGGCTAGTCTGCAAAGAGATGGATAATTAAAGTCACGTCTCAGAGCTCCATCTGGGGGGTCTGTGTTATATAGCAGAGTAGCGATAGGAGAATTGATTTGAAAATTATAATGGAAGTTTATAAAACATAGGGTGATAGTGTGTGTTCTGGTGTACTCAGCAATATTGCTTGAGAGCTAAAATACAGGGCTTCCATAGTTTCCAAGGTCTAAAAAAACCTTACAGTGAACTTGTGAATGGAGGTGAACAGTGCTTAAGAGTTGATTCCATTTGCATAGTTGAATGAAGTTTACTAAAAGGGTACCGATCCAACCCAAAAGTTGTTGTTGTGTTTTTTTTTTTTTGTTTTTTTTTTGTGTTTTTTTGTTTTGTTTTTTTTGAACGCCTGAATACTCCAGTCATACAAGACTGAATTAAGATTGCAGACGTAGAATCCATGGGAATGCACCCACGTTTCTCCACCTCCCTCTCAAATATGCAATATATCCAGATACCAGCCTTATCTTTTAAACCCATTTGTGATGTAAAACTCCCAAGAAGATAAATCAATCACAACAGTAATTCTTAATCTTTTAGTTCCTTTTACATTTCCCGATAAGCATGTGGCAACCAAACATCTGTATTCCAATGGAATTGAGTGCTGGGCCCCTCTGTTCTCCAGACCTGTTATACTGTCACCTCAGTCATAGTACTTTACATATTCAGGAAGAATACTATATGCTAATTCTAAACTCAGTCCAGTTCTTGCATTAATCAAAATAATGTGTTAGGTCTACTAAGAATGAACAGGATCTGCACTGAATCATTCTCCATCTTGCGTGTCTTCCTTTTTTCTGGCTACCCACTTGGTACTATAGACAGCATTTTATGGTAAAAGATGGCAACAGAACAAATGTTCCACCAAAAGCTTGATAATCAAACCCTCCGTTTTGGAATTGTTACCAAGCTGTGCATGCAGAAAGCTTAAATGTGTTCCTACTGGTTTATAAAATGGAAATATACTACAACCCTATTCATATAGCCTAGATAGTTGCCAGTGCTTTTGTTCCCTTTTTAGCTGAAAGGATAAGTTTAGGAAAGGAGCCCCTAATGCAAGCATGGAGATGCACAAATAAGCTAAGTCAGTGCATGTTGAAGTCTTATAACTCTCCTGGCTCCCAATGGGAGGGTGAGATGGAAGGCAGCTGTGCATTGATGGTCCAGGCAAAGCCAGAGGTGTTGGAAACTGTACATTAATAGGACGTGACAAGTAGAGCGGAGACTCCAGCAGAGGCAGTGCTTTGATTTGAAAGAAAAAAATGAGAGCCGAGAGGGTGCTGGGGGTCTAAGAAGAGCAGGGAGTTGTTTTAATCGAAAGTTGGCAGAAGACTGAAAACAGACGTCTCTGCTCCCGCAAGTCTTGGCAGGAGAAACAGACATGTGAGAAGAAAGCAGTGGAGTTCCATATTTTAATTACGCTTGGCTTGGAGGACATCTTCCCTCGGTGACAGGACACCCCACTGATAAAGAACAAGCCCTGGGAGGCAGTAACTGAACTGCTCCTGTGCGGTTCTAAACTATTAAAGAAGCCAACCAAAGTCTGTTTCGTGAATGTCTAACAGCACTTCATTCATAAAAACACACTTTCTTTAAGTAACTCATGAGTTAAAGCTTTGCCAAAAGGGCCTAGGTTTGCATGCAGGGATAAGGACAAATGACCTGTTAAATAATGTAGGATAGTAAGTTTTCTGAGATGGAAAATATAAGGGTGGAGTGGATAGTTAAACATCAGTTGTAAATATTAAGACACATGTGTTTCTTGTGACAGATACAAATCCAATAACTTTTTATATAATCTCATTGAGTTCCAACAGAAAATGAATTCTGTTTATACTAGCAAAATAATTTGAATATAGAATGCTGGTGTGCAGATTGACAGTTTTAAAAGACTGGTGACCTGAAACGAACCTAAAACCATACACATGACCCTAACTTTGAATGTACTATTTTTTGTTTGTGTGTGTGTGTGTGTGTGTGTGTGTGTGTGTGTTGGTGGTGGGTTGTCTGTGCACGGGTGGATGTATTCCTCAATGAAAGTTTAAAAAGAGGCAAACTCATAATCCTACCCCCACTCCCCTACCTGAACTCCCTACCCCTTTACCCCAATCCATTCCCCCTGTAAATTGTACTTGTAGACACCATGGGGAATTGTGAATCATTTCATTTCCATATTTCCACTTATTTTCTGTCAGCTGGGTGCCGTTTGCAGTAAGCAGATTGGGCAGGCAGTGAAAAGTGTTTCACAGTTCTCTGTCACTGCGGGATGTGAATTGCCTGCCGTAGCAGAACAAAGAAACAGCACACAATCTTATACTGTCGTTTTTTTCGAGGAAGCAAGATTAACTGGCCTGGTAGTGTTGCTTTCAGAGTGGCTTAGCTATGTATATTTCAGCATTACAAGAGCCAATCAAATCGCGTGAATGTCGCCTAAAGGCTTCTACATTCACAGTGTTTCAAAAGTCAAACACAGTATCTGCAGACATGATTCGCCCAGTTTGGGGCTCATCAGTGCAGTGCAACTGTACTGTAAAAACAAGTAGCTTTCGAGTTAAGTGGACTGAATAGAGAACAACGGGTAATTGGGAAATATGAAATACGCCATTTGATTGGCTCTTGTAATGCTGAAATTTGCATATTTCCTGATTACCCATTTTTCTCTATTCATTGCTTTCATTCCCCTTAACTTGAAAGCTACTTGTATTTATATATGTATGAATCAATACACACAATATTACAAAAAATCCATAACACAATGTATTTATTTATTTTATTTTATTTATTAGCTGTAAAACCACTGCGACAAAATGAGTGACATTCCACCGATTTTTAATATATTTGGGGATGAAACTCCAGAGAACCGGTACAGCACCAACTTTCTAATTGAAGACAGTAATCCACCTGAAAACAGAAACTGTCAACAGTAGGCACATAAGATTAAATGAGGCACAGCTAAATGAAGTAGAAGAAAACAAAGATGAAAAAATAATACATAAAGACTACAACATGGGCTGTTAATGTATTTAAAGACTGGCTTAAAGAAAAAAATATGGACATTAATTTTAAGGAAATAAGTCCAGAAAACCCCAAATGACATTCTGAGGGAATTGTATGCCAATGCAAGAAGTTAAACTGGCGACCGCTATTCTCTAGTTTTTTAACACTGCTGATGTAACAGCCTTTTACCTGCACCCACTCAGAGCTGCTCGGCAAATCCGGAACACGAGACCCTACTGGAACTCCTGTGAACTGATGGGAATACATTTCCACTGAAAAATGATGCCTAAACTAAGCAACAAAGCCAGTCTCAAGCAACGCTATAACACCACTGCTTGAGAAGTACAGCAGTGCACCTACTTTCAGAAGCCAGGCTGACATCAAGGGAAATAATGTCTGTAACTGAAAGTAGTTTGCTAAGCTACCAGACTCCAACACTGCAAAACAGAAAACTGCGAAGTTCAATTTTATCCTCACAATCACGTCTAAATCCCCATTCAGCCTCCATTGCAACTGCACCATTTTATATACTTTACCTTTTAAAAAGTGAGTTCAATAGATGAAGACATGTTACAGTCTTGTAAGTATATCCCTTATAGCGAGAGCCATAGAGAAGTAAAAAAAAAAAAAAGCAGCACAAGAAATGCTACATAATGACACTACATGTCTGAGAGTAATGTACCAACTGGACAATTCAGTGTCCCTGTAGCAGCCTGCACCTATCTACTTGTAGTTTAACATTTGTGGCTACACAATTATGTTGTTTTTTTATCGCAGGGAGTGGATTTCTCCGGTCAGCAGAGCAGAGACCATACTCTTGCAGCCTTGCAAATGTTATTCTGAGGATACCGTAGTTTATAACTGGAAAACTATTTCCTTGCCCTCTGACACATTTGTCAGTCAACAACCCAGCTGCTTATTAGTATGAAATAAAGGCAATTGAAACCAACTGCTCTTGCTAATAGAAAATGGTATATCTTATAGATAACTCTTTCCCTTGGGAAACTAAGGGTGGGTTTAGCTTTTTACAGTAAGTGTAGCAATAACCGCAACTTGGTTCCTGCTTGTACAGTTTACAGGAAAACCCTGAAAAGCAGAACATTGTTTTTAGGAGTTCACATCTGTTATCAGAATTAGACTATGTTCTAACCACTGTCCTCCCTTTTTTCTGGAATTTCTGTACAGTGTTCTACATAAGATTAAGGGTACAGGGTTTATATTCAAACTTCTTGAAATTAATTTCTGGAAATGCCTTATTAACAATTTCACAGTAACAATTTGATTCTCTAAAAATATATTTTACAATCATCTCCTGGCCCAGTAATGGAGGATTTACTGCATTGAATGTATTTTTTCCTCTTAATAATTATGAAGCAGTCTATTCTATTTAAATGCAGTAAACGTTTTACGCTATGATCTCTGTACTGTCGGTATCTTCCTCTGCCACACTGCAGTACAAGATCTGTTTAGATTTGAGTAATAGTGCCCATCTTCTGTCCAATAGCAGTTCTGTAGCTGTGGGACTGGTGCTGTGGTGTTAAATTCTTGTATTAGATACTGATACCAGATTTTTTTCATTTTGAATGCCTTTATGAGGTTTCCATTTCTGTGGTCCTGCAACTAGAGCACAGTGACACTTCAG
This sequence comes from Acipenser oxyrinchus oxyrinchus, assembly GCA_030684275.1. Lineage (NCBI taxonomy): Eukaryota > Metazoa > Chordata > Actinopteri > Acipenseriformes > Acipenseridae > Acipenser > Acipenser oxyrinchus. The sequence continues at coordinate 26,415,668 of CM060256.1, read as the reverse complement.
TTCTGGGTGTTTACTAGGATAATGACTTCCCAGAGGTTTTATTAAAAAGATTACTCGTATATCGGCAGTATACCAGCGATTTTAAAACAACACAGATTGTCAGTATAAAAACTATTTCTAAAGAGAGATTTCTGTTTCTGCAGTCAGTGAGGTGAAAATCGTCTGCTAAGAAAGAAAGAAATACTTGATGTCCTGAAACTATTTCCTGATAAACATTTATTTTGCTACTGCATCACTGTTGCTGATATGTAGTAATTAGGGTATCCCAGAGGAGATTCTCCTAGCGCTACATCTGTGCTCAAGTTCACTTGGTATAAAAGCATTTGTTGCACTCATTAGTGCGACCCCACCTGCACAATGAGCCTGTACTCCGAACTTATCCTTATCCTAAATGAAGTACAGCCGGTCCATTGGAATTTAAAATGGCAACCCGTTCTATGTGAAAATACAAATCAAAGGCAGAAGAAAGACCACAAAAGGTGGTGGCTGGAGAAATAAAAAGCAATACAGATGAGTAATCTCTGTGATCCTTGTGCTAGGGAGATGGTTAGTTGTACAGCCGTTTTGCTAATGAGGAAGACTGAAGATTAGGGATTTTTTGTTAGTAATTTTCAATTAGAGATAAGGGAATTTTCCAAGAAATTGGCTGAAATGCATACTTTACCCCTTACAAAAGTTTCCCACAGTAAAAGCATAGCAAAGTGTCATAAAGCATAGTGAAATCAGCAAACCATGGTAAATGCATAATACAAAATAACATGCAAAAATACCATGGTAAACTTTTAGAAGGGACCAATCTGTATTATAAATATTTAACAAGACAAGCAGTGCCTTTGTTTTCTGTATGTATTTATTTAATGAGTGAAATCCACAGGACAAATATTTAAAAAAAAAAAATAAAAGTTCAACTTTAAAATCCCTTTGAATTGAATTTAGGTAACCATACTGGGATGTTCTTTTCATTTTTTTTTTTTTTTTTCAATCAACATTTGTTTGGTCAGATTATGTATTTGTAAGAAGATTTTCAAATGTGAACATGATAGCTTGTGGATGACCTCAGACCAGGAAGTGTAGAGTTTTATTATAAAGTAAATAATTAAACAAAACACAGAACAAACAAAATGGCACAGTGGCCAAAATAAACAGACAAAACAGACACGGAACAAACAAGTATCGTGTCGCAATTGTTTTCTCTCTTTCAGTTCTCTTTACTCATGACTCTCGTCTCTCGTTCTGCCTCTGAACACACTAACCCTGTTCAGCCAAAGCTGCAGGTTTTTATACAAAAAACCTGCAGCTTAGCAGTAAATTTAATCCATCTGGAGACGGTCACATTCTACACAAGTTTAGCTTGGATGGGGAATTTTAAACCCATCCATGCTGTAAAATAATGAACAATAAAACAACATGTTTTAAAACACCAAACCATACATTTAAATAATAATACAACAAATACAAATACAAAATAATATATATGTACACATAGTGGCAGGGGTTACCCCTGTCACACCAAATCATTGAGAAGAGGGATTAGGAGTGATCACACCTGAGGTTCTTAAGATGTTGTGATTTGTGGAAGGGTTGAACTATTTGCTTTTCTGATTTTCTGGAAAAAAAAAACAATGGAGGAGAACTCCTTTAAAGAAAAGAATAAAGGATTATGTAGGGCAGGGCATGTTTTGTGCATTCTGGGTGGTTAATGTGCTGTAAACGGTGAATCATGTTTTACTTAAATAGCTAGATAGGAAGATAAGTCACTGAAGGGGCTAAAAAGTATTCATAAATAACTTCTTAAGGATATTAAGGGTCAATGCAGAACAATTCTTGACAGCTGTTATGAAATATGAACTCTACTTTGGGTTTTTGATCATGGTCCTCCAAAAGCCTGCTCCGGTGTATATTTCTTACAGAAACTCCCTGCTCCCTGGAACATCTGTGGTTGATATCAAGGCCAGCTGAACTGGGAATGAGATTACACAACCCATTCCTTCTCATACACACATACACAATAATGCATGAGGGGGCCCATTGTAATGCACCATTTATTGCTGTTTCTTTGTGCAGTACAAGGTACTGGCAATGCATTCAGCTTTACGCATCCATCCCATAAATAAAATCTCATGATATCAAGTGACTTCCCAATGAATCGTCATTAAAGGAATGTCCATTCCTGCTTTTTTGTATGTTAAAAACAAAATTCAAGGAGACTGAACAAAAAACTTAAAAAGTAGTTGTAGCCCTGTTTTCGCTTCTAGATTTTAGATTTATTTTCGGTTAATTCTTATTGTACATTGTATAGCTACTCTTTGCCCTGGTCCTTTTCATGAGCAGTAGTATGTCTGTTAGCCAGAGTTAGTAAATGCTTGGAGGTCATGGGTTCAGACTGATGCTAACTCACCAGATGACCCTCTGAGTCACTTGACCTCCTGTCAGGGAATCCCCCCCCCCAACATACCACTTCTTCCAGGTTCTTGAGGTGCTGATTAATTCTACTGGAATGTTGAGAGATTTGAGTTCAGACAGGAGCCTTCAACCCAGCTGCATTTTATTACTTCCTTTTGACATTATTGTTCCAAATCAGAATTTCAGTAGTGTTGCTCCCCTCTTCTTGAATACTGGAAAGTCAAGTCTGTAGAAAAAAAAAGTTTTCAGTTGGTTAATGAGCAAAACAGAACAACCCTTTCTCTGTTCTCTGCATATATATTATCAATAATAATGCCGTCGTTGACCCATCATTAAGAAAATAGTTTTGAAAAATGTAAATACTGTGCAGACATTTTGGTGTTGTGAGTGTGTGGGAGGCTACATAAAGGCTTTGTGGAAAGCAGCTGGTGGATGGTTAGGATTAACTTGCAGTTCCCAGATACTCCCTGCAGATGGATGCTTACAAATACCGGTACTCTTCGATAATAGAGTATGAGGCAGCCTTGAATGCAGAGGTGGCTGTTAGTGAGCAAAGTGGAGCCTGCTGAGAGATACGGTAGACTCTAGAAATACAAATATTTGAATGATAAACCTCATTGATCGTCTTGGCCAGTGATGTTCAGGGTGCAGTGGTCATTAGTCATTGGATAAGGGCGTCTGCTAAGAAATAAATAATAATAATAATTATCATACGGTACATATGCCCTCTACATGACTTTAGAATCTTGAAACTCACCTGATACAGCGACATGAAGCAACCTACTCCAAAATGTAACCTAAAAACACATTTAAAAAATGTCCTCATACACAAAAACATTACTTCGGTTTACCTGTAGATAAATTACCTTGTTTTTTAACTGCCTTTTTGTTCTCTCATGTCAGTTATCAAAAGAAGAAACCTCAGGTTGAAGGTCTGCAACCTAGACACACTTCATGGAAAGATGAGGGATTACAAGCATATTTGATTTATATTCCTCTGTTAAGAGACCCTGGTCCATTCTCTTGCTGTGGCACATGAGTTGTTATGCTAACCGGTGAACCATTTTCAATGTCAAAAAGCGTCGGGTGTAAAATTCTATTCCTAGGTATTTGGTTTGAAACTGATCTATTATAATGTGACAGAGATAAAATCAGAGTGCTGAGTCTAAAAAATAAGTCTTTGTTACCACTTTTTGGCTCACAGCTTTTATAATCTCATCTTCTTAAAGCAACACTATTCTGAGTTTTCAGAAACTACAGGGTGTTTGACTGGACTACATCCTGTTTAGGGCTTGCACTTCTCAGTTTTAACTGATAATAACCAATAAAACACAGAAAATCATACTCTAAGGGTTTCTGCATTAAACATTGTATGCAAGTACAGTACTACAGTGTTATAATTCCTGATAAAAGTTACACAGCTGTACATGGTTTACCCGCGTGGGATCTGTTTCCGGCAGTTCAGTTTGCAATGGGGTCTGGGTTTTCTTTACTCCCATCCTACTAGGTGGACATCTACAGTTCTACATAGCAAGTTAACCTTATATAATTATGTATGATAGATGTGTATACTAATGAGTATTAGAAACCGACTTTTAGTGTATTTTTAAGCGGTGTTTTATTTTTATCAAGAAAATTACCGATTTTGATCAATAATAATAAAAATCGGGAATAATACCCTCGGACCGAAAAAAGACGATTCAAGCCCTAATCATATTCTACGTATGCAGAGTAATCGGGCACTAGTTGTAGTAGACCCTCACCTTTCACAATACCTCCCTTATTTAATTAGTATATTTAATTATCTTGCTTTTCACAAGCACAGCATTTTCCACAGGCTGCTGCACGGGGAGTAGTACTGCATTCAGTTCATTACCTTTTATAAATGCTTAATTGATTACTGTATGAAATCCTCATCACTGGCTGCGGTTTCAGTATCTTCAGTTGCCAATGTCCTTCCTTCACCCTTCCCAAATGGCTGATTTATCACTCTGTACTGGTGTGTAGAAAGGCTTAGGACTTGAGGCACATTAGTTTGTGTCAGTCTTTCACTTCTGTGCTACAGAGACTAAGTACAGTATACCAGCTCGTAGTCTTGCTGACCCCCCCTCACCTGTAGTTAGGCAAATCTGAGCAACATGGAAGGAATAATTATCTCTTAACTTTTCTAAGTAAGCCGTAGAATAGCATCTTGAACCCATAGTTCCTGCAGGTACAGGAAACCCGATTGAGAGCTGAGGGCTGGTGAGCTGTTGTATGAAAGGCAAGCAGTGGGAGACCAAAGAGCAAGGGAGAATTGTGTGAGGCGCTTAATAATAATCAGAGTGCAACAGCCTGTCTGTTCCAGTGTGTAGCACCCTGGCTTCTCTGGTTTTAACAATATGACAAAACTGAGTCGGCCGCTGAAACTAATTTCCGCTTAACTGGGCTCTACAGGATAGGGGGCAATCAGGCTTCTGAGAGGTTCTGCTTCAATTACTTTTAGCTTTGGAGGGTAATTGTCAGAGATGATCTCTTAATGAAGAGCAATGCAAGCCCGTGTTGGCAGAAGACTGGCAATGCATGGCATTCTAATTAAGCTGATAACTATGCCGTGTTCTTTTTTCTTTTTTTCTTAAGGTATTGTTCTCAGGCAGGAGATATCCCACAGATAACTGCTTTCAATTATTTCGGTCCGTTTTCCTGCCTGTTAGTGTGCACGTTCGTGATTTCCGTATTTTTATTATTGCAATTTTATTCATTGTCATGCAAAATAGTGGGCATATTATGGCGCGCAATGATTTTATTGTGCCACACTACGGTAATCAGAATGAATATGTGATTTGTATGGTATACATGATAATGTATTTAAATGAGGCACCCCACTCTAAATAATTAGATGATTTTTAGTCACACCATATTTACTAAAGGGCGATAATCGTATTGTGCACCTTAAAGTGAGTGATAATTAGTTAGTCTGGAAACCAGGCTTTAACCACAGATAGGCGTGCTATTTAAGCCTATTTTTCTGGGCTGAAATCTATCTGGCATCATGGAGATATTACTTGCATTAAAGTTTTCTTATAGAGCAGTGAAAATGACCTGTAAATAGCAGGTTATATTAAGTTGAGTGGTTAAAATAAAACACTGAACCAAACAAGGTATTATAATTTAAAACAACCTCCTCCACTAGAATCTCTAACTCCTCTGTGTGCAGTTTTAGTTTGCGTTCCCGTTGCCTGTCCCCTGTGGAGGGCTGCGTCTGTTGATCGTTCATTTTCGGTCAGTGTACGCCATCTCCACCTTTTCACAATAAGCCACTGACCATATTTTATATCACAGTGGTCACGGGTAAGTCTTGGACATTATCGTGCACATTAAATTATCTCTCACAATACATGTAGTGTGCACACTATGGAATGTAAATTAGCCAAATAGTGTGCATTTATTGTTTGTAAATGGGCAAGTAAATTTTAGATTTAAGGTGCACGTTAGGCTCATTACTTCATGTGCACTACTACATTTAGTGCCCTTTGGTAAATGAGACCCTATAGGTGTAAAAGAACAATTGGCTTTTAGAGTGCTACAGGTATTATCTCTGCTATGTGGGCTTCCCATTCAAATGCTTCTACACTGTACACTCCTGTAACACAAGCTCATTAGCTGTGAGCTGCTGGCAGCCCACTTCAGTTTGGTGTTTATCTTCTGTTGATATGATTAGGTCCAAGACAAATGGATTGAAGTATTGAAAACCTGTTTCTATGAAGATGTAATCCATCAAATGGGTTGCTAATTTCTTAATTCCTGGTAGCTTTAATATTGTATTAGTGAAGGTCAGGAATAAATCATGCTGTTTGTTCTCATTAGTTCAGTAATGGCTTGGTTGATTAGGGGTGCCAATGTGGAAATCAGTAAACCTAAACACTAATTATAAGTAATTTAAACATCATTTTTTCTACTTAATGAGCCGGTTAGTATTGATGACCACTTTTTGTTTTTAACTCTTGTCTTTGTCCTTGTCTTGGTGGGATGGGCAGATAAATAGTTTGGACACAAATTTGTATTATGGCATGTCCGCAGAGAATTATTATGCTTCATAGCCCAGTAAGCAAACAAATCGTGCTTTTACCACTTCAGTACCACACAGTTTTTGTTGTTTTTGGATCAATGTTTTGCTGGAAGTGGAGGCTGCATTTATCTGTCCTTTGAAAACAGTGACAACTAAGGAATGGATGCAGGGCCTAAAATAGCCTGCCCTAGACAGGCTCATGCATCAACTGTGTCGTGATGATTTCTGTTTTGATATAAACAAAAACAAAAAATCTGGGATGTTTTAACCAGGGATCTGGGTTAAAATCTGCGGTTCCTGCAATCGTTTCATTGGTAACTCTTTGTTTGTAAAACCTTAGCTGAACTTTTACCTTTGTATAGGGTTACCTTGAGCATTGCTGTGGAACCTTGTTCAATAATAACTCTGGATTTGTGTTGTTTGTGGGCATCACAGATTCCAGTTTTGAGGCACTAATGATCCAGTACTGTAATTGCATAGTGCTCCCACCCTTGCATGTATTGTGATTTACAGGTACATACAGTGTTTGGTGTGTAGTTTGCAGCTCCTCAAAACAAGCACAATAACAAATTTGTTCTGTACCATAATTATGAACACATGACAGTTATCATCAGTACACTGCTTGCAAGACTGTGATTACTGTTTTGAAGCTTGTCTAACTCCAGCACTGTAGCTCGAATATTGTGATTTGTGATAAGGGTGTGATAACAGTGAGGTGTTGGTAGGCATGATTTCTAACTGCTCTTAGTATCTGTAATGTCTGCTTGTGCAATAGAATAGTAAAGCTGGGTAAAACAGGATGAAAAAAAACTAGTCACATTTAGGCCTTCCCACCTTCCCACCTTCCCACCTATGGATATGTAGAGAGTTAGCTGGCATTTTATATATACATACACATACCGCTTTGTAGTTTTCCATATACTTAATGGAAAAACTAACAACAATTAAAAATGTGAAATTTCTAATCTAACATGAAATACTGTACTACTAGTATGGTTTCCGGTAGACTTGCTATATCATTTTGTAGTTTCTTCGATGACATAATGGTAAATAAAATATCTAAATTATGTTCGTATATATTATTCTTGTCTCAATCCTAAAATTGTAGGCGATACAAAACCTTTGGCCATAGCTGAAAAATCTTGGGACAAAATGGCTTAGACTTGTTACATTTTGAAATAGTTACTATGCGGCAACACTGTCCTGTTGCGGGTGCTAATGTAAGACAGTGGTGAAAGAGCCAGTGTGTGTGTGTGTGTCTCTGTGTGTGTGTGTTCCCTGACATGTCTCAATAGAAAAGCATCCAAGACTAAAGGTTTGATTTCATTTAAATGTTATTTTTGGATCATTTTTATATATTTCAATTTTCCCAAAAAAAGTGGCTTCATTACTTTTCTGGAATATTTAAATGTAATTCTACAGTAGATACTGTTCAAACCCCTTGTTCTTGTTTTAGTCTACAAAAGTACTGTAAGTAATTTCAGACATTTACAGTATTACTATATCCTTGTGAAAAACAGTTTCATAGATTCCAATAAGTTTATTTATTATCAAGAAAACACATCCTTATGTTAAATGTATTGATATTGATATACAGCTTTTTTATTCTCAACAAAAAAGTGCACAGCCAGGTGTAAACATTTTAAAAATCGAGACCATTTGAGTGCCAATGAATAAATACTTTAAAATGTATACATATTGGTACATAATACATTTATAAATGCAGAATAAGCCTTAACAAATAACTGATCAATTATAAGCAATTCACCATAAACAAAGAAGCTGAAAATACTAAAAGCTTTCTACCCTCTGCATGTATCACTGTCATGTACTGTAATATAACACTTAAGTTAAACCTTAAATGACAAGCATTAAGAAATATTACACTATTCAGTAACTGCTGTAGAGAGAGTTTTGTTTTAAGATATCCTGAAAAGGGGATGATGTTTTAAAAAAATGGCATAAAAAAATAACTCTGCTATGAAAAAATGATACAAAAAGGTCAAACAGTGCACAATAAATAGGGGCTAAAATACCCCTCAAATACTAGTACTAGTGATGCACTTGGCCATTTTAATCTCCACAGTATTCTCATATCCCATTCTCATATTCACATCATATCCCCCAAGTCTTCAAACTAATCTTTCTTTTACAAAATCTTGTCTACTCTAAGAAGACTATTTCTTTAACATTGTTTGCCTTTACCGTTACTGGCACTCTTTTTTTTTAGTGAGTTATCGTGTCTCCTAAGACACCCTTTGATTCAGACTGGCCCCAGGGAATCTTTCTCAGTAAATCCTGAACCATCTGAGTAACTGCATAAATAAATCTGTACATGGAAAGTGCACTAGGGTCAAAGCTGATCTTCTTCTTTTTTGTTTGTTACATGCTTAAGCAATGTCCAAGAAAGGGAGACCTTTAGCCTCATTAGGTTTATAGAGAAAGGACTGAAATCTCACAAAATATAAGCAAGCCCACACTTTTTCGTCTATTTGAGCAAGAGGATTTCCATTGCTCAATTTCCAGAGGAATGGCACATTTAATGAGGTTGTAAATATTCAGGAAATAAAAAAAAAAGTATGTCTGTGAAAATATGGTCACAAACAAGTTGACAACAGAGGCCTCGGCACATTAAACCAAACCACCATCCGCGTTCAGATGTGTTCAGACCTTCACAAGGGGGCTAATTATACTATGGGGGTGTAATAAAAAAGTGATGGTTGTCTATATTGTTTGTTTTTATTAATATAAAACTGATGGTTGCCTGCTCTTGTCAAGTTTTTAAATGACAGTTGAGCCAACAGTAAAATCAATCCAGTTTAAATTCATTGTCAAACACATTGACATCTGTTAACTTCTTTTTAATTGATTTTCATTGTTGTTTTTCCCCCTTTTCCCTCTTTCAGTAATCCATAGGAATCCATTTGCACCTGACGTCTGTTGTAGGAAAGGCTCACGGAACGCCCTGCAGGAGCTGTACAATCCCACCCAGGTAGGTGTTCAATTCACACTTCATCCTGTGTTGATCTATGACCACAACAAAAAACCTAGAATTTGCCACCAAAAGTAAAAAGCCTACTGTAAAACAAATGTGTAAGCCCTGTGTGACAGGGCAGGGGCCCTGCAGAAGCAAAATGTGTGTTTTGTGGCTGCCTTTGCACAGCCACATGTTTAATTATATAATTGTTTTATTAGATAATTGAAAACTGTGGTATGTGGCCAGGTGATTTATTGATTGTACAATCACCCCTGGCCACACCCTATGTGTGTGTGTGTAGCACATGGACAGCACATCTTTCTGCCCTGCACTGGGGTAGTTGTAGTTGTCATTGTCGTTGTAGCTTGGGGCAGTTTTGTAATAGTTTTGTTTAAACATTTTTCACACAGACAATTAAAGTGTTGCCTGCAGTGGGGTCTTCTTTGCCACTTTTGGGACTTTTTTAACAGTCTTGTGTAAAATGAAGAACTCTCAGAACAGATTAAATGAAAACAGTACGGTGCCTGTGTATTTATTGAGTGAGCAAAATAAACAAAACACAAGCCTAACTCCTACAAGGAGTGTTTAGCTAAACATTAACCATTTCTAAGTAATAAACTGGATAGCTAAGCCATTTACTGGTAACGTAACACACATTTTGCTTGTGCAGGGCCTCTGCCCTGTCTCACCCTGGTTATTCTTAATGTGCAGTGTTGTCTTTTGTACGATATGTGAGTTTAAGAAGAGAATACTGTTTTTTATTTATTGTAACACTTTTTGGTCATGTAGTTCATCATTTCATAATGTAGTTCATCTCTAGGCAAGCTTACAGAACGTAACCCCATTGTAAACAAGAATGGTTCTTAATGTAATAATAACAATCCTCTCGGCTGCTCATTTACAGCTATAACCCTGGGTATGCAAAGAAACCTTTTTTTCCTAAAGCCACTATTGCTTTAATAATGAGCAGACAACTTTGTTGCATGGTGGCAAAATTAGGAGCATTAGATTGAGAGGATGGAGGGGGAGGAAAGTAATGTGGGCTGTCAGCTCTGTCAGCTCTGGAGAGGTTTTATTTAGTTTGATGTTTTTAATGAGAAATATTTTTAGTTTTCTGATATGGTAGCAGTCAACTGAAAAACTAAAAGATACAATTACCACTGTCAAAAGGTCTGACTTTGTGTAGAAAGACTTTATCACTGTTTTGTGACCAATGGTAGCCTTAGGAGAAATCCTTTTAATGCCATGAATCTGACACTGATTTCTCCATCACTTTATCAAACGCATTCTAGCCTGTAGGGTTCCAGTGTGTAGCCAGGCTAGATAATAGAATTGATCTAATGGGACCCCCCCTCAACACACACACACACACACCTTTTGATTCTGGGGGGTTTAGCCAATACAGCAAACTTAAACCTACAGTTACCATGTTACATTAAAGTCCCAGATCTTTTCATTTCTCTATGTATGTTTGTAGTAATTAATATTAGCTGGGAGCTGTAAAGGACAGTGTTTAATTAACTCTGCACTGTGTGGCTTTTCATATGGGTAGCTTGAGGGGCTAGGGGAGATGAATAAATGCAGTGTACCTACACCCCTGTAGATCTTTTTTTATTCTAAATAAAAAATAGACTCAGCTGTTTTCAGGTCCCTGCTTTCCTTCTGGGTTTAGCAAAACGAGTGGATAGAATCCGACTTGTTTAACCGAATGCTGTTCTAGTCGCACAGGCTATATTGTGATTGATATATGAGTTATGATGTATGAAGTTTTCGCTTTGCACTGCCGTGTGAAATATGGTGGATTCCTGGAATTGATGCGGGTGGCTGCTTAGTAAGCTCCATTCATGCCTTTAACCCACCTGCTTGATAACACCTAACTACTGCCACTTTCTGCATATACTGTCATCCTAGACTGGTGATGTGTGCTGTAGGCCTTAGCTTGACAACTCTGGCTACTACTATATCTCCACAGGAGGGCTTCTAGCAGTTAACTTCTATACAGTATTCTATATCCCAGACCAACTCCATTTTCCAACAGCTCATCATGATGGTGTTTTAGAGACATACTAACTGCAAGTACCTGCCCTGTGGGGTGTACAAGCCAGGAGCAAGGCACTGATCAATCAATCACTCATTTTCTAAAACATAAACTAAAGGAACAATTGATTAAAGACAGATGCAGATATGGTTCCTGAATATAATCAGAGTGCATGTACACATGGGAACAGACATCGAGAGGAAGAACGCTACGGTACACAGCTTGTTTTAGGTAATCAGGTAGCACATGTTTGAAATGCTGGTCATCAGGAAGGAGCTCTGATAAAGTCCTACATTTTTGGGGGAAAAAAGTTTATTCCCAGGATAATCTCATGTAGGTTGGGCAGTAGTCTGTCTGACTGCTTATTATAACTGCATGCTAACCACGGATCCTGTGTTAGTGCAGTGCCCAGCACTCGCCGTGGGATCAGTAAAAAGTAACTTGTCATTCAATGAAGACATTTTCATTGAGCTTCTCTATGGGACAATGTAGCTCTTGGAAGGGTTCCAACATATCCATACATGAGTTACAGCCCTACAGATTTAAATGCAGCTACCGTTTCTCCGTTTCTCCCTCCTTTTCACCACTCAGGAGCGATTCTCAGCAGAAGCCCAGTCCACAATCAAGTCATTCTTTCTACTCAACTTGGTATTTATAGCCTGTTTAATCACATACCCTATTGTAGGACCCCACTGCTTAATAAGGGTTAATAAGGGTGCCTGCTGGGGGAATTGAGGCTGGAGCTGGTTCTGTGAGCTCACCCTGAGGCTGTCAATCTCTCCCCCCTGGGTCACATATGCAATGTGCCTGCTTAACTGGTGCAGGTTATGTGCAGTTTTTTTTGTTTATGTTTTTGTTTTTTGTTTCAGCCTTTTTAAACTCCTGGTGGTCATTTATGTAGTTGTTTCCTGAAGAGTTTAAAAAAAAACTAAAAAAAAAAAAACTGTTGACATCACAAAACTAGACAAACAGCTTAAGAATTTAACAACTCACGAGTCCTTCCGATTTTGTAACTTCAAAAGGTCATTGTCTTATTTTTAGGTAAGGCTGATATTTTCACAACACAAAGCTGTCTCTGTTTATTGTTAAATGTGTAAGTGATACACCATGGTGAACTTGGTAATATATACGGGTGTATTTGAATAAGCATGCAAAATACCACCATTATATAATTGTGGCTCTTTACACAGTTCTGTTCATTGTAATGTATCCCCTGTAGCAGCTTTTCATCCAAGTACCAATTAACTACAATATGTTACTTTGGTTACCATAATGGGAACAGTAGGAGAACATGGAGTTAATGTTTTGATTGGAGATCCAGCTGAGTTTGTGGCTGACTAGATTGTCCATAAATGGAGAGACTGCTGTCGTTTCTCTTTCATAACTGCTCTTAAATATAGATTTTAAATATAGTTAATTCAAAGGGTGGCAAACACTTCTTTTAGGGAATGAATGCCTAATGATTCTGCATTTTAAACTCGTCTGAGACTGGTCTTTAAAAGAACACCAAAAAAAGGCATAATCTTCTGTGCTGATATGCTGGCAGATATAATTGAATACTTTTTGATGAAACGCTCTTAAGCACACTCCCCGTTTTTTTGTGTTTTTTTTTGAAAAGCACTGTGCCTATGCTAAAATGAAAAAAATTGCTATTCTCAAAAGAGGAACCGGATGAGGAGAATATAATGAGTATCCTCTAGAGGATACAAAATGTAATTTTATTTTGCTTTGAAACAGAATCCAGCCTTTTAATGTGAGTGATAAACCAAATAACAGCTTGTAAACGGTATATTTAGGAAGCAGGCAGCGTAATGAATGCCAGTTTGCGACTGCAGTCTCTGCATGTTAAGTGAGGGTTAGTTACACACCGGGGGGTCTTTTAATTATCTACTTATACAGCAGTGGATCTAAATAACACCACCCTTTAACTCTTCTAAATCTCCCTGGTGTTTTACCCTAGAGATGATTCACTGGCCCTCATGGAGGTTGTGATTGGGAGTTTTAGGGCAGTATTTAGACCCACCCAGATTCCCAGAAGTCTGTCTTTTCAATTTAAAAATGAACTTTTGAGATATAGTTTTAATTTTCTGAATAGCGACAGATTATTTTTTGTTTGTTTAAAAAAAAAAAAAAAATGCAGATAGCCTGCAAGAGTTTTTTTTGTTGTATTTTAAAACAAGTCTTTTTCTCCTGCTCTGTGTAGAAGCTCACTGTGTTAAAAAGACATTGAACTTGATGACCCTTTGCTGCTACATTTCTCATGAACTGTCTACAGGTCAAATTAATGTGGAAACTGCAATAAAAAGGTGACCGCAGCATGAACTACTAGTTTGTCATTCAGTGCATTTATTACCCACATTGTCAAACTTTTTAGTACAAAATTCCTTTTTTGTATCAACTTATTTATATTTATTCATTTTTTATGTCCCTACCATTTTAGTCGCAGTCCTAAACTTGATCACTAAGCAACAACATGCATCATCTTACACTTTAGAATTGCAACTTGAGCACCTATTTGCAGTTAGGTTCAGTAATCAATTTATTACATGGCCACTGTATTTTAAACAACACGTTTTATGGATTGAGTGATGTGAAATGTGCTTTTATGTACTACATCTTACTTTCATGGTTAGAACTTTCAAGTAGAAAGAACAAAACCTTGGTTAAAAGCCCTGCTCCATAACCTTAACAAAAAAAGAAAAACAATTTTAAAAAACTAGGCTGGCTTAGTATCCATTTCCCAAACTCCTCAATCAATTTTGGGTTTGAAAAGTAGACTTTTCCCACTTTGACATGGCTTTTGTTTTTATTCCAACTAATTACCCAGGGAGAATTTCCAGGGTGGCTCCCACTGCGATTTGCACTGACCGCTTCAGTAAACACTTACGGACTGATAAGCACTTAGCACCTCATTTATATTCAAGTGTCCCTCCTCGGCCCCCCTAAACACTGTATGCCCAGCTGCTAACAGCCATAGCAAAGGGAGCGCGGACAGCATTGCTGAGAGGAAGGTGGCTGTGGACATATATACAAGGGGGGGTGGGAGTATTTAGTTTAGCCTCAACTTTTAAGATTGTAATGATCTACTTTCAGTTTTGGAATATAATATGCAGCCTGTGTATAGTGTGCATGATTGAGCTGCCTTGGGTTACACCAGGTCCAGTTTAAGGTTGTGACTGTAAAATGTCAAGACACCTAAGAACATAGATAATAATGAGTAATGGTATATTTCAATATGTAAAATTCAATGTTAATGTAATATATCACCAATCACATTCTGCATACAACCTGGTTGGGTAGGGGGTGGAAGCAAATAAAATCTGTAGAGTCAGTTGAAGAGGAAACCTAATAAAGATTAATAATTGTTGTTAGTCAAATGCACCTAACGAACACTGATGCGTGCACTCAGGAGCCTAGTAATCAACAGATAACACAGAAATGGAGCAACCTGTCATCCTCAGCATGGGAAGGATTTGTCCCGAAATAGAAATGCTTTTGTCTGTGTCCTTTGTCTAGGTCTATAAAGAGACTCACCACAGCCCTGTGTCTCAAACATGGTACTCCACTAACAGGAAGTGGTCAAGACACAACCATGCAAAGATATGGTTCTGTATAGGGGCAGAAGTCATGTTTTGTTGTTTTCTGTATCTGTATTATTAAACATAGGCCTAAAGGGGTATTTGTCATGTCTGTTGGGCCTATTAAGCCCTCTAATTGCAGTTAACACCACCATACAGGTAGAGGTCCTTATTGACCCTGCAATTGCTTCTTGCACACTTTTGCAGCGGAAAGAAATCCATTGCAATGTTCAGCACACTGAGAAGCTCAAAATAATGGGGTTTTAAAGCTATACACCATATTCAGCAGCTCCTAACCACTCCCAGCTTCTTATACCTGCAGGTTCCCAGCAGAGACGCTTACAGCACAGTTATTGTGCAGCAGTGCAGTCTCCGCTGCTTCGTTAGGGAGAGACGATGCTTGTTAATAGTCTCTTGTGTTTTGGTTGATGCTTGTGTGGCATATAGCATAAGTATATAATAACTTTGTAAATATTACTTTCTGTACTTAACTGGCCAGCTGCCAAAAGAGTGTAAAATATTGGATTCCTCCTATATAAATTCTAAAATGAACTAAACAGAGCATCGATTCCTCCACAAGCACAGCAGGTTATTGAATGTGACTTTGGGGGAGATCAGTCAAATCACAATTTACAAATGCAGGTGGTTCATGGAGCCCCACTGCTTTCAAGAGAATCAGACCCTTGATTGTCCCACTGCAAAGCACAGATTCATAATAACGTTTTTAGTAGATATGAATTCCCCTTTTAAAGTACATTCCTTTGTTCAAGAGTTGAGCTGAACTACAAAGTGAATGTCAATGTCTGATCTTCCAGAACCTGGAGGAACTAGGAGCATTTATTATGGGCATTCAAAATTACATTCTCAAAGTATTTAGTTACTGTGCTGTATTCATAATTGGACAAACGTTTCTGCTAATGTGTTTGTTAGTGTTGTTTTAAAGACACTTGCTGTAATTGCCTTCCTGACTCTGTTGTCAATCCACACATTTAAGATGTATAGGTAAAAATGATTTTAAAGACCGTTTGAAAAATGGCCCTCAGATTTTCTGTTTTAGTAATACATTTACACTCATGATCCATATTTTATACCACTGAGGATGTTCATCCATTTTTTAAACAGATTTCACTTCATTAGTTTCCTACATACAGCTGGCAATTTTATTTTTCATTAGATATTTTTTTGCCCCGCTCATGTATACAACATATAAATTCTGGTTAGTTGTCCATACACTTCTGAGCTCTGAACCATGCAAGACTGAAAGTGGCGACAGGACTGTAATTAACTGTCATAGCTAGAGCTAGACAATGTGTGATTGTGACAGTTTCAAGTACATCTTAATCCTGTATTTTTATATGTGGTATTATTATGCATTGGAAAGATCACATGGATTTATACTGCTTGCTTTGATGTGTTTTATGTTTTTGTAAAGCAAGTCTGGATTATTTAAGCAACTACACACTGTCTGCCCTCTTCAAATCTCTGTTCATTCTGTTACATTGATGAAGAGGATGAAGAAGACACCATGGCACAAGAACCATTTCTCCTGGCATGTGTCTCTTTTAGGTAAAGGAGAGTGGTTGGAAAATGTGCAGCACCTTAAAGGAAAAAAACTGCCTACAAAACTGGATTAAAAACAGGATGTGACAAGGAAAGCAAACCGAAATGAAAGGCTCCCCCTTTCCACTGGGAAGCACAGAGCCAGTGGAAATTTCCCTTGGGCCACAGTGCATCCATTCATTGGTGTTCGTTCTCTCTCGTTTCTCTCTCTCTCTCTCTCTCTCTCTCTCTCTCTCTCTCTCTCTCTCTCTCTCTCTCTCTCTTCTCTCTCTCTCTCTCTCTCTCTCTCTCTCTCTCTCTCTCTCTCTCTCTCTCTCTCTCTCTCTCTCTCTCTCCTGAAGTGACCTGCTGATTCGCTCCCACGTCTCTTGATCCAATTCCAATTTCGCACCTGGAAGCACAGTGTGTTTTCACTAACTCTTCTATTCAGCAGTGCCAAATACAGTATGACCCTGTATTAGGTCCAGTTACCAGCCAAGTCCAGCTTCATTAGAATTTAGGCCAAAAGAGTACTAAGAATCATGATTCTTTTAAGAAAAGCCCATTCCCACTTGAGAGGTCCAGCTGTGTCCTACTGTTGTGTGGGAGTCCTGTTATTTAAATACTGATTGCTTACTCCATCTCACTTCCAGTGTGTGTCGTTGCTGGGTCCTGCTTGTACTCAGATTCATAGTCACCCGTGTCTAGTGAAGACAGGGTTGGTGGAACCCAATTTTAAAGCTGGGTGAGAAAAATCAAAATTCCCCAGTCGATTTGATTGAGTTACCATTTGTTTTGGAGCAGCAGTTTATGCTTTGTTAGTGCTTAGAGTCACTCGTTTTAAACATGGAGGATTTAAATACTCTGCAGAAGATGTGAATTTTATTGACAGACATGTTGTGGTTTATTTAGCCAACTGGAGAGCCCTTTTTTTCTAGTTGCATAGCAGTCTGAGCAAAACTAGTTTTTTTTATTTCTGTAAAATGTACTTTATTATATAGACAATGCATATTTCATAGCATTAAAAGGTGAAGCTTATAATGAAACCGTGGCTGAGCTGCTATCAGAATGTGGATTCTCCAGGACCTAGACCAATGACTTACCCCAAAGGGGAACACGTGGCCCACTCCTTTCCTTGATTTGCTTAGCTGTAATTCCATCCCTGTATTCTTGACTTGCTGCTTGTGTGGTTAAAGGCCCCGGTGCACAGGCAGCCCTCAGTCCTCCTGCAGAAGTTGGCAGCGTGGGGCCAGCAACACACAGGCCAATTCAGGCTGTCAGAGTCACTGACAAACTCTCCGAAGACACAGGGATTTAGCAAGCTGCCAAAATCTGGGCCCATGTCCCGTTTGCAGAGTAAACAGAGCAGTCAGTTGGCGTGTGCGCGGCTGGCCAGGGACTTGAAATGTGCCCTTGTTTCACTGCAGGCTGTTGGGTCGCCTTGCCTGCTCAATGTACTGAGGGTGCACTTGTAAATGCTGCGCCTGCATGCACCATTTTCATGAATTCTTTTCCCTTCAGTGGCATCTGCTACGGTGGGGAGAGATAGTGTGCCAGTTGGGTTGTACTCCCAGCTCCAGAACAATGGAAAGGAACTCTTCCTCTTAGGCATTCTGGCTCTGGGAATCTCATTGGCGCCTACCTAAGGTTGTCAGGAAGGAGGTCTGCAGGCAGCCAGACACATACGTTGTCCGTGTGTTAAACAGGAAGTTCACACTACCTCACAAACTCTCCACATTCACACCTTAGGTGTATATTACTGTTGCTTTATTTTTATTAAAAAAAAACACCAAAATGTTGATTGTGTCAAACCCTCTAAACCTATTTATAACAAAGTGTGTGTTTACTTTCAAAAGGCTTGCTGGTAAACAATAGTTACAGAGGTTCTTTCCCTTGCTTTTCACCGACAGAGTTTCCACTCTTTGAAAACCAGATTTGTCTTGTAGCAGTTTTATCATTGCGGGAATCTGGGTTCTCCAGAAGGCATGGACAACATGTACACAAGTCCGCACACATGTATGCTAAAAGAGTGCCAGCTAAGAGATTCAGTGTGAATCGCAGATTCTAGGATTTTATCTTCTGTCCTCTTCAATCGACTCAGAAGAGCCACATTTTGAATTTTCTTCTCAAAGTAAAATGTATACTATTTTATTTTAATTACAAAATAAAATCATATGACGATATATAATATGCATCTGTATACATAGTTCCAAAATATTCCACTTTTGTTTGTATGTACAATGTATAATATACACTATATATCATTGCCCTCTTTTTACTGCATATTTTATGGGGTACGTGTATAATCCTATATAATTAAAGCCTATAATTGTGCTAAAGTGGAAGAGGTGATCAAGTTTACAGTACATTCACAGTTTGAATGAGTTGCTATACAAATGAACAAAGAGCCTTTTGAATCAGTCAGGGAAACTTCTTAGCAGCAACTCTTCTCAAAGTTACTTCCCATTGGGAGTCTAGGGGCTGGGTGTCTGTGTGGATTTCATTTGAAGTGTGTTTGTTTTAAACATGACCCAGTGGTGAACGCAGCCACAAATCATGCAAGCAATGTGTAGCCACAGAGTTCCACACAACTCAAAGCACACTTCGAACGTAGTGACAGATTCAATTACATGTCACTGAATCACTTACTCAAATCTTGTTGGATATGGGATATTGAACCTGTTAGAACACTAAATAAAGAATGGTAATGAACTGATTGAATGTGGTATGTGTCCCGGATTGCAGCCACTGAATGCTGTTCCTCTCTTAATCTAGAGCTGGCACCGTACAGGCAGCAACAATGTGGATGAAGGCACTTGCCGAAACATTTCATTGAAAGTTTTGCCTATGCTTCAATAATAGTAACTTACTGTCTGTAGCCCTGTTGTGGTGGTAAGTTAATTTAAATAAAGGACAATTGTAGAATGAGATCATGTACAGCATTGGTAATATATGTAATTGAACCCAGGTACTACAGTATACCCAAATGACATTGTTTTTCTGCATTAATGGACATAAAAAGAAGTCCAGCAGATGTTGTCATTAATGGTGTGCTGCGCTTGTACACAATAACACAGGTAGAACAATCTACAATAACACAATCTAATGTGGAGTTGAGAGTAGTGACACGCAATGAAACATACCAAATTGTATAATAAAGGTGGCCTTGGGAATCGTGTTGTGTGTTTTTTTTTTTGTTTGTTTTTTGTCAGTTGCTCCAGTCTTTTTGAAAGGCAGCGCTTGGTTTCACATTTGCCTTTTAAGCGTGTACCATAATTATGTGCTCTTCAGTAACTTAACCAGTAACTTAACGGAAGCTGAAATAACTTTAAAACACACTTTTTCTTATACCAATACAGTACTGGTGAGCGATAATTAGTTTGTTTGAAAACCAGGCTTTAATCGCTGGTAATACAAATAGGTGCATAGGTGGCGATTCCGTGAGTGCTCCGTGGCTCAAGCACCAGTGGGGGAAAAATAAGCTCCGGCATAGTACAAGTAAATCACCTGTTGTGATTGTAATGTGGATGCTTCACAATCAGAACTGTGCTATTGCAGCATTTATTAAAAAGTAAAAACTTCACTGGTGGATCTGACAAAACGGAAGGTAATATTTCACATATTAAAATCCATTTATACAAAGTCCCCCAGCTTTCTTGAAAAGATCTGCATTTCCCTAATTGTATTTTGTATACTCCTTATTAGTATAAAACCTAGTAAGTTCAGCGTCTGTCAGTTCTGGCAGATTCTACCAGTAGCCACCGAGCTAACAATTTCATCCCAAGGACTACAGTGAAACGTACTTTAGATTGGGACTTGAGTGAAGACCGCGTGTGTATGTGAGGTACATTAATTATTGTAGGTAGTAATTCAGTTATTTAATCACTCACAGGCTGTAACCCCAAAATCCACCAACCAGCCAGCATTTTTGTAAATAGCAACACATGTAATGAAGAATAAAATAAACATTCTATTTGTGTCATCTGTGTCATTTTCAGGCGGAGCTTCGCGATCGGTAAGATAACACGGCTAATAGAATTTATTTCCTCTGTCACCTCGTCTGGTGCTGTCAGTGTCACTTTCTCAGCACACAGTACAGTAGTCGAGGTGCAAACAGGTGATTGATTGATCTGTAGGAGCGTTTACTAAGGTGCCTTTGTTAAAAAAAAAAAATCTACATTTATAAGAGTGTTTATTTTTTTAGGAAAATAAAATGTAAGCCTATTTTTAGGGACTAGTAAAGTACCTTAATATTGTTAGTTTCTAACCCTGATATACTCTGTGAAGTTTTTTGAACACTGTGTAGTTTTAATATGCTAAGACTCTTGCTATTCATTAAACCATTTGCTTGTCATTAAACAATTAAGCCCCTAAACCACACCCCTCTTCTCTGGTTCATTTCCATTCTCAGCCTTGCCCCGGGTAGTCAGTTAACCGACGGGGTTCCCCACAGTTTTACTTCTATAATATCATATCATATGTATAATTAAATAAAATGTAATGTACTTATATATATATGATCTGGATACAATACATGGTTATTGGTTATTATCTATTGATAGCTACAATGCAATTGTCATTTAATTTGTAATCTTGTAAATTTAATTAACATTGATTACTAAAATGCAGTGACTAAAGCAATTTCCACTTAATTGCAGTAAATGTTAATTAATGGAAATAAAAAGCTTTCTTAAATGTTTTTGGCATATCTGTGCATCGCAGACAATAGAGCAGTCATAGACTGCATGGCTTGTATATTCAATAGTGGTTCCTTTTTGAAATTTATTCAGTAGGAAGGTCAGGTTCTGTTTGAATTCTTGGCATTTGTAGTAAAATGGCTGGTTGGACATCATTCAGTAACAATGGCGTGGGTAATACTCCATATCACCCCAATGGCAGTACATGTATTTTCAACTAAAGGTTTTCTGATGACTGATTTTCAAATAAACGAGTTCTAGACCCCCAGGGGAATATATTTCTGCTGAGAGTGATGCTTTGGAATATCAATCAGCCACTGCTGCATGTACAGATTCACCCTACACTTACAATCCCACACTCTGTCCTTCAGTGTGCCACTGACAGCTGGCTTGCATTTATCGTTTCCAGGTTTTTAAGAAAGGCATCTTTGATTGAGCAGCAGTATTACAGCTATGTTTCCCATGTTACATTAGGGCAGAGACACAACTGTCTAATGAATTAACTATTTTTATACTTTTATATTTCATTCTTTCCACATTGTCGCATGAACCATCTTTGAGGAGGGGAGGGGGGTGTTTGTGTTAACTGACTCACATGACTAATTAATCTGCCATGCAAATGGTATCCATGGAAATGGCATCCTGTTATATGACAAGTGGAATATCGCTGACATTCACTTCCATATCCTGACACGGTGCAGTTTGGATAAACAAAAAGGGTCTGTAGCAACAGAAAATTGATGTTGAATCACTGATTCGATTAAAGTCTGTCTCAGAGAAGAGCCAGAAATTAACTAATGTTTTTATTAAAAACCAACATGCGGTGCACCCTATAGTTGCTTAATTATATAAATTACATCTCCCTGTTCCAAAAGAGCACATTGCAATAGTTGTCTGTTCAGGACTGCACAAACTGCTGATGTTTCATGCAGTACAATCTCAAATGTTTTGACTCTGGGTCATTTCTATAGAACAGACTTCACTGCAACATCTTCACAAAGAGTATTCATAGAAGCGGTTGTCCTTTGTGAGATATTTTTATTCGTATGTGGTAAATGTGTTCAGTTCCAAGAAACTCTGCAAGCCAAACAACTATTTGATTCTGGTTTTGGGTAAAGGATCCATACCAAGGCCATCACATAAAATATGACTGCTCTTGCTTCTCTTGGAGATGGTGTGTTGAGGGCAAGACAATAAACACAGCCCTATGTCCTCTATAAATGTTCAGTTTCAAAGAGGGTCAGATCTTGGTATCTTGGCTAAATTTCAATAAAACTGTTCCGAAAAATAAAACATTCTGAATGAATGTATTTTGTTTTTACTGCGGGATTGGACCTGAAAACTAGATGAAGATCTCTTAATGTATA
This sequence comes from Acipenser oxyrinchus oxyrinchus, assembly GCA_030684275.1. Classification (NCBI taxonomy): domain Eukaryota; kingdom Metazoa; phylum Chordata; class Actinopteri; order Acipenseriformes; family Acipenseridae; genus Acipenser; species Acipenser oxyrinchus. Next base: position 26,393,021 of record CM060256.1, on the reverse strand, counting down.
CAAGCAGTACTAACTAGTCTCTCTTGAACCATTTCGTATCCTTATGTTCAGCAAAATTAAACTGCATGACCTTCTTTAAAAGAGTTTCCTGAATAGTACCAACCAGACTGTGTGTGTGTGTGTTTACTGTCTGTGCCGCTTACCACAGAAGAAACCCACAGCTATCTCAGAAAGAAAAACACTTCTTTCATAACAAACCCGTATCCGGTTATAATAAATACATCAACACTCACACTTACCATTGAGTTACAGAATCTATATCGTACAGTCTCCAGGCCCTGTCTTGAAATAGAGCAGGGTCACAAAGCAAGCTTTGTTCAAGGGTTCTATTTCTGTGTATCTCTAACTAAAGGAAGTGTTGTGGCCTGTATCACACCTCAGCAATTAGGCATTCCCAATTCTACAGTGGAAAACCAATGCAAATCTTGCTATTGCCTGTGGTAGCACAGCACCTTTACCAAAACTCAGGGCTTTCTTAGGTAATCCTTTTAAATAGGCCTTAGCTGATTTGATTTTAAATGAACTGTAGCAGTATAAAAGTATATTTGATGCTCTCTGAAAACCCTGTGCAATTATTTAATGCTAACACTGCATGCAATGCCAAAAACTCAATTATCTTAGTCTCAGATGTTGCTTGTTTTATTTGTACTTTTATTAAAAGCCACTCACAAGATCTTCTGGTAAATGAAAAAATACTTCAGCAGGAATCCTATATGGTATAAGAGATTCATATGAAATTGAACAGGACATGGCTTCTGTATTTGTGATGGTTCAGGTTGCAGCTGAGTAGCAGACACTTCCTCTCTGTACAGAACACCTGTGGACTCCCTGAAATTAGGGCAGCCAAATAACACAGCAGAGGTTATGTTCAGCTTGAAGTGATTTTGACAGACACCAAAAATATAACTGGGCTTGCTTTAAAGGTGTTTACAGTTAAAAGATAATCTGATAATCAACCATCCTGTGTTTCAATTAGATAGATCACGTTTGTCCAACTCCAGAGCATCCGGAAATACCTACAAAATATCCAACAGTGTGATGAGTTCTTGGCTCAAGTCTAATCTCAGAGATATCCTTAGTCAATAGGTATTTGTATATTTTTATTGTAAAGAAATCCATTTTCCACAAGACTGTTACAGTGAGCTAAACTTTGGTTCACACTAATGTACAGTACACAGCTTACATTCACCAAATTATATTTGTTAATAAACACATACAGTACAGTATATTAAAGGAACATACTGTACAGACATACTTGCATGAACCTATTCATTGTTGCTCTTCAACAAACCACAAGTCTGTCCAAAGACAGAATCTGCCACATGTGGCTATTTCTACACTTTGCAGCCCATTTTCTGAGAGAAACCACAGGGCCTGCTTATAGCCCACTAGGATATGAGGGAGGCAGGACTCCATTCTGAGTGGCTTTTGAGGCTACAGCTGTAAACAAAGTCCTCCCACATATAACCACTCCGCCCTTTCATGTAGGATTTCTTTTTAGATATCTTGTTTTGTATGTGTGCCCATGTGTGTCTAATGTAGCTAGTTTCAGCATTCATGCATACATACATACATACATACACACACACGTACATAAACATGCGTACAGTGTACATATTGTGCTTGATTAATGTCATGCTTGGAGGGAGAAATGTCAAGTTTATATACACTTGCATATGTTGATAAACATTGGGGAAAAAAATCATGAAGAAATAGACAAAACTGCAACTGTATGTACAAGGGGAAAAAGTTGTGTAGCCTACAACCTGAATTTTCTTCATACTGTAACTCTCAAGTGTATGGTAAGGAATTTACACGGTATTACTAATACAGTGATCTGCAGTACAAGTGTTTTGGAAGCGCTAACTATGTAAGGCTGTAGAAATTCAGCATCTGAGTAGAAATGACTTTGGTCTTGAGACTTTTGGTCTGGCTGAAACGATTTTCTGCTTGACGAGTTTGTCTGGTTTTGGTCAGATGTTCTGATCTGAGTGCTTAAAGGTATGGAATACCTACTGAAACAACTACTCCTCCAATTATGTGTCTGAAAGAGCTTCAATTATGTGCAAACCAGGATGAGAAACTGACGTGTGGAAAGTTTTTTATAATGTGCTGGGATATTAAACCTACAGAATATTCAGCTGCATTTTGTATTTAGTTTCACAGTAGGACCATAATGTTAGTGTTCTAGTAATTTCAGACTTAAAGCTAGTACTGTATGCATCCTTGCCTCTAAACCATATGGTTACTGTTGGAGATATTAATAATGAGTGTGTAAGGCACTGAAGCATGCTGCAGTGTGTGAGATAGACTGAGGAGTGTATGAGCTCTTGAATAAAGTAATGCACACAGGTAAGTAGCTGGAGGGGGCATATCTTCACACAACAGCAGTGGAATGGGGCTTTGGAAGCAAGAGGCTTCATACAATCTGTTCTGTCATTGTTCCAAAACAGCCTACTTCTTTTAGTTCCCTTAGAGGGGGAGACCATCTGTTTTCTGCTGAAGGTGGCCGCGGGGAGCCAATGTGGTGGCACTGCTATAACAGAATATCTCCTATTCACTGTTAACCCCTTTCAGGTTCCTGCCAGCGCCCAAAATGCCAGATTGGTGCTCATCAGCTCTCCAGCAGGAGCTAGCGTCAGTCTCCTTGGCAATTAACTTTCTAACTGAAAGCCCAACATTTGAAGGACAAGACGCACAGTGATGGCTAGTCACCTGGATGTTTGTATCACAGTGATGGCTAGTCACCTGGATGTTTGTATCACAGTGATGGCTAGTCACCTGGATATTTGTATCACAGTGATGGCTAGTCACCTGGATGTTTGTATCACAGTGATGGCTAGTCACCTGGATGTTTGTATCACAGTGATGGCTAGCACCTGGATGTTTGTATCACAGTGATGGCTAGTCACCTGGATGTTTGTATCACAGTGATGGCTAGTCACCTGGATGTTTGTATCACAGTGATGGCTAGTCACCTGGATGTTCGTATCACAGTGATCGCTAGTCACCTGGATGTTTGTATCTGGCCTGTAGTTGTCCGTTAGTCGGTTTGGTTTTGTGAATTATAACTTTAATGCAAAGTTGTTGTTGCTGTACCTCAGCTAAATTGATTGCCAAGCATTTAAGACAATGACAGCTTGCCGTTTCAGTTGCTTAATCCCTCCCTACCACTTGATCAAAAAGATTGTTTTTTTCATCAACACAGTCGTTTTATTTATTTGGGTGAGACGCTTTGATTATGAGGCTTTGTTTAGGTTTTCTTGCTTTTCTTGATGGATGTGAGGCATGGAATGATTTTCATTTTGAATTCAAATGCTGTCCAGTAGGGCAGGTTAAATGACACTTGTTGTTTTTTTTACAGGAAAAAATTAAAGGGTTGTTAGTTCTAAAACCTCTGTAAACTATCACCCATTATAGCCTGTGTTGTCTGGTATTTGGTGGCTGGTACTGTAATTAGGAGCAGATGGCGAAGCTCCTGGATCGAGATGAGGACAATAAAACTGCTAAATGCATGTGGTAGGAGATAGAATTTTGTTGTTTTTTTTAATTTAATTGTTTCTTTTTAATAGCTTGGCAATGAATTTAGGTCAAGGACAGCAACATCATGATGCATACATTTTCCAAAGAGGGAATGGGGTTTCATTCTTCAGCTTGATTTCAACTGCCCTGGATCTCATTTCATTTAGTTGAGGAAAAGGAGCCAGGAGATCTTGGGATCCAATCCACGTTCAGACAGTGCTTCACTCACTGCGTGACCTTGTGCATACCCCCCACTTCCTTGTGTCTCAGGATGGTGCTGCCATTAATCGAGGGCAGACAGCTGAGGTTATATCCTTGGGTCTGACAGTCTTTGGAATACAGATGTAAGGTCTGACAAAGACATCAATTAAACAGACCCTCTATATTTTATAGGACTCTAATGAACCGGGTCCGCTAATGCCTTCATCAGTGGTAAAGTTGAATTTGTAATCTAGACTATAAAGTTTTGTGACAAACAGGGATTAAATTGCAGAACACCTGCTTGTCACAAAACAGAATTGAGAAGCAGAATTCCAAGCTGCTCCGTTTATTATTTCTGAGAACCGTATTCCACAGCAGTGTAAATGTTAAGAGCTCTGATCAGTATGACACATATTAAAAATCACGAGAGATACTGTTATTGGCCAGTTAGCTACAAAATGAATTCCTAATACTTGGACCAGTAAACAGTTACTCATGAAAAATAAACTGACAGTTTGAAGCTATCCAGTTTTAGTTAATGTTTTTATAGTATTAATTGCATCCCATTCTCCTATTGTTTAGATTTATTCAGTCATGCAGCCAACAGAAGTAACAATGTTCTGCCAAGAAAAAGTATGAAAACTAATATATAGGCCATTATCTTTTTGGGGGTTTGAATAAGAAACTCGAGTAGACAGGCATTTCTGCTGTTTTGTCCCCATCACACCTGCAGTAAATCACAGAAGGTCCATTTGAAAAAGCTCATGCTTTAAGATTCGGATCTGCCACTGTCATCTCACACTCCTTTTTTAATGTCAGTTCTCTCAACTTAATAACACTGTGTTCAGCTGTATGAACAGTGATGATGTTCCTTAATTCCCTTGGAAGTGCGCTCTGTTTCAGTGCCAGTCACTGACACATCTGGAGTTTATTAGCAGCCGAGGGTATGGGGGAATCCAGCAGCATGCCTGAGTGGGAACCTAATGAGGGTTTGGTGTAAATCTGTGGTGGAAGGGAAATGTCACTTAGAATGAACTGCCGTTTCTCCTTATAAGTTACACTCGTTTTTGTATTGCTTTTATTATTTATTTTTTAGCTATTGCTTACGTGTCATAGGAGATTTGCAACATTACACAAACTCCATTTCAAGGGGATTATACTACTGGAGGCACCAACTGTATTGCCGATGCGCTATGGGAATGGCACTCAGTACTACTCTGGTAGCTTGTTTCTTTGTATCTAAAAACTGCACATCAGAACAAATTGCATACCTGTTTTTAAGATAAAAGGGAGTTTATTCAAATCTGATACTGGTGTTTGGAATATGATTCAGGTAGAGAGGGTACACCAGTACTGTTAATAAAACAGCAGTTTTAATAACAAAGATACACATATTTAGGTCTAGACCCTAAAATAGTTACAGTTTCCATTCAAATAGCTAAAATAATTATAAGTCTGAGTGCTTTAAAAGGAGCTTCAGGAAAGTGAAGACATTTTTGAAACATTAATTATAAAAGAGGTTAAGCCCTTGTTAATAGGCAGTGACTCGCTAGTGAGAAGAATTAGCTGGGTGTTGAATTAGCACTAGAAAAACACAATGAAAAATAAAGGTAAAATAATGGAAGTTATCCAATCAGTTTTCACGGGGGTTTAGTGTACTTTTGACTGTATCTGTGATTTGGGCTATATTTACTGTGCTGTAAGTAGTTACTTCCAGGGAGTTTTGACTCATCAAAGCAAAACGGAGGGAAATTAAATGGAATTCCTTGCAGTCTCCGAGACAAGAATAGAAAACAGCTAATATATATTTCTACTGTGTTCCCTACAGGCTATTTCACAATCCCAGCCCCTTGCTATTACCATAACCACTGCCATTATAAACCAAGGCATGGGCTATTTTATCAGTTCAAGTTTAATTTTCTATCTACAAATTAAGGCTCACTGCATGTTAATTTTAATGCTTTATTTCATGATAATTGATGAGCAGTTTTAGGTTGACAGCCATTGTGAACATGATGCATTTCTGGGTTGAGTTAAGGTCATTTGTTTTACAAATTTAGTTCAACAAAATGCAACATATTGAGAATCAAAAATGTCCAGTCATGTTTTGACAGTGTTATGTTACAAAACTGTAATTGCACAAAAAAAAACTCCACTCAGAAATTGCAAGGGGTTACAGACTTGACAGGGATCAAACACTTATCAAACCAGATTGATATCATGTGCCACTGTGTTATAAATGCCTGCACCATTGTCTTAGCATTTCTGACGAAATTTATTTTTGCAAGCGATACACAACAACATCCTTGTTGATTGTGCTCTCACAATGTTGAACTACCTGTAAGTTATTTCCATTTCTAAAAACCCACAAACTCTAATTTCTAAGTTATTTTTATTTCTTTTCCCCAGCTGGAGTATTCAAGCACTGCCATCCTTCACCAGATGCGGAGAGACCAGGTATCGGATACCTGCAGAGCCTACAGCACCTCCAGCCGCAAGCGACGTGTTCTGACACCCAGCGACCTCAAGCACTTGGTGGTGGACGAGGAGCACGAGATGATCTATTGTTACGTGCCCAAGGTGGCCTGTACCAACTGGAAGCGGGTGATGATGGTGTTGACTGGGCGTGGCAAATACAGTGACCCCATGGATATTGCTCCCAATGAGGCACACATCCCCTCCAACCTCAAGACACTCAACCAGTACTCCATCCCAGAGATCAACCACCGCCTGAAGAGCTATCTCAAGTTTCTCTTTGTGCGGGAGCCCTTCGAGAGGCTGGTGTCAGCCTACCGCAACAAGTTCACCCGCAAGTACAACACCTCTTTCCACAAGCGCTTTGGCACCAAGATCGTGCGCCGGCATCGCAAGAACGCCACGCAGGAGGCCCTGCACAGCGGCAGCGATGTCAAGTTCGAGGAGTTTGTGGACTACCTCATCCACCCCACCACGCAGAAGGAGGAGCCCTTCAACGAGCACTGGCAGACTGTCTACTCCCTCTGCCACCCCTGTCACATCCGCTACGACCTGGTGGGGAAGTATGAAACCCTGGAGCAGGACTCCAACTACATTCTCCGGCTGGCCGGGGTCATCGACTACCTTCGTTTCCCAACTTATGCCAAGTCCACCCGTACAACCGACGAAATGACTGCCGGATTCTTCCAGAACATCAGCTCCCATCACCAGACGCAGCTCTTCGAACTCTACAAATTCGATTTCCTGATGTTCAACTACACCACACCAAGCTACCTGAAACTGGATTGAGGACTCAAGGGACTGGCTGTGTTTGAAATTCTCACGTTGTCATGGGGGCAGGGGTTTGAATGCGGTGTATTTGGCTTAAAGGGACTTGTTTTGTTCCGCTTGAGGAACTCTTAGGCTCTTGATTTGGTTTCTCCCGATAACCCAAATCCGTTGGAGATAGTGAAGTTGGCTAAAATAACTTTAGTAATCTGGAGGTGAGGATCATTACTTTGGTCCTGGTTGCCCCAGGAAACCAGTGATGGTTAGTCAGTCGCATTTTCTCTGAAGCAAAGGACGTTGAGTCCATTGTGGCATTAAAACATCCACAGTAGCAGCAGGTATGTTTAAAAAAAACAGAATCCCTTTGTTAAACAGGCAACACCTAAAGAGGCCATAAATATGTCAAACTAAGAAGTCCTATTTTGCACTTAAATCCATTAAAAAACATAACCATGCAGGATTTAAAATTAGAACTCCACCCCAGTTGAATGTAAAAACAAAGATCTTCACTGCCCAGCAGGGTTTGCTGTTGATGCATCATTTCTGGGATCAGCCAACTGAAAAGAGAGAACTCAGTGTTGGAAAAAACCAAAGGGCAAATCTTCTCAGCTAGAACTGTAGCAGTAGAAATTCCATGGTTAGGATCAGACATGCTGAATAAAGCACCTAACTCAGTTCTCCAGTTAAGATATTTTCTGCGCTGTGGTAAGAACTCTGTTTTTATTTAGTTCTCACGTGTAATTAACAAACCCCCCTCCTTATTAACATACCTTTAGGCACTCTGGTGAGGATTTTTTTTTTTTTGTAAATGAAATAATTTAACAGAAATATTTATCCCCTCATTCCTTCAGTTAGGACACATATTGTGGTCCCCAAGGAACACTTGGTAAGAATAGATAAAGTAAATGAAGCACCTTAATCCTACTACTGAGGATATTTCAATTTCATCTGCTCCTGTGGCACAAGGCCACAGCCATGCTGAACATACTGTACAATAATAATTCCTAAATAAGGATGCTGAAAGTGGACTTTAGAACATGGTGAAAACAATGGCCCCACATATATGTATAGATTTGGGGAGTCCCCTTAGAACAAAATGGAAAGTGGAAGGTGGCAGAGCCCCTCCAGAAAGCCTTTAACACCCCCCTGTTCCTCCACTAAATATATCTTTCATTGCTGGTACACAAGAGATAAAGCACCTGCCCTTGTCTACAGTTAGAACATTTCTCTGATGACTGGAGGAAGGTGCTGAGGGACAGCGATTTGAACCCCTGCTTGTATGACTACGCATTTGTTTTTGTAAATGAATGATTATTATTTTTGTTGGTTTTAAAAAGAGATGCTGCGAGCAGCACTCTCAGAATTATTTAAATGACTTTAAATGTGAGCAAGGACAGATTGCTTTTTTATTTTTATTTTCAGTGACAGAATTAATAGAATTTTGTTTTTAAAATAACTTCTGGTACACTGTTTTAAAGTTGTTTTATGATGTGTTCTCTGGAACATGCTGTAATTAATGTTATTTATTTTACTCATAATGGGTCTGGTTTAACTGATGTTACTGCCACAACGTATCACAGTCATTAGGCTCTGTCCCAATGAAACAATATCTGTGGGTCTAAGGAGATCCCAGTCTTATTTGGGATAAACATTTATTTTAAAAGATTAAAAAGCAGCACATTTATCACGAATAGAAACATTTGGTGACTGTAGAAAAACAATTAAAACCTGCAAAGACAATTGCCCTGCAGAGCTGCAAAACTTCCAGACTGTTCCAACACCAAATCATGCTACACAATATCCTGTTCCAGATTAAAAAGTGCTATACTTACGATATCACAGCACAGAGAGCTTGCAGTATTCTCAAAGCTTGCCTCCTCAGTGCTGTTTTGAGACAGGGCCTTGTTAGAATAAAAGACTGATGCTCATAAGCAACTATATTGACAAAATATGCCCATCTTCACCACATCCCAGCATAATGTTCAACAGCTTATACAATTTGGGTGGAGTGGTGGTCCAACAAGCCAAAAGGTGTTCAGGTGTAAAGTACACTTGTAAATACACAACTTAGCTATATATGGTTTGTGAATTATATCCTTTCGTTCTAATATTATCATAAATTAGTCAAACACTATCATCCCAAGGGAAAATATATTATAACAATACAGCAAACAACTTCATTCGAGGACAGCCCCGTGTTAAAGGAAGTTAGGTGGAACAGCAGTTTAACTCACTGGTCCCCTATGGAGACCGGTTTATGTGAAATAAGTTTGGTTGTCTAAACCTAGCCTTGGTCCACATCTCAGGAACTACCACCACACACCCACACACTTGAGAGACATGATTAATTTCAAAGAATTTTCTTCTGGTGAAAGATTTCAATGATAGGATTGAGGTGCACTTCCGAGCTGTGAATTGAAACGCTCATGACTGTCCCTTATCTGTCGTGAGCACTGAGCTTGCACTAAAAACAAAATAGTTTGAGCTGGAAAATGATTATCAAAATACCGCTGCGTCTCATTTCTCCTCCACGGCATTCTATATTTGGAGACAGCACCAACTAGCAGTTAAATCTGGGGAAAAAAAAAACAAAAAGGAAAAAACATGTGGTTGATGTCTTTGGGTACAACAACATAAACACATTTTCAGCACATTTTATATACAAAAAAAAAAAAAAATAAAGGCTGGTTGGGTAAATCCCACGCACAAACGTTTAAATAGACATTCAAATTAACAGCCACACACAGAATCCTGTAATAAATCATTCCAGTGTTTTGTTTTTCTGTTCAGATTTAAAGAGCAACTTGTTATGGGTTTGAACTGTCAGATGTTTACTTGGTCTCCGTTTCAGTCTACACATCCTGGTTACTTTGTAAAACGCAGAAGTTTAAACCTCCCAGGTGTCCTCAATAGATCTTAGAATCGTGTCTGAACTCATACAGCTGTACACCAGAGTGTAACCATTAACCTGTCCCCCTGCCTTGTGTATGTAATATATACCACATTTGCTCCAAGAGTAGGAAATACCAAGTGTTGCAGGACGACAGATTAATGCATTCTAACACACGTGCTGCTGTATCTCTTGTCCTGGGACAGTCCTTCTACTGGACAGTGAAAGAACATTGTGGCAGATAATCTCACTGAACACAGCCCTGTATCATCTGCTAAGGGTGTGTCCTCCTCAATCTTTACCAAACATGTTTCTCTTTTAATTTGTTTTATGTTTGTCTTCTGTAATAGAACAGGGTCGTGTGATCAGCAGTGGTGAAATCAGATCAATGTTCTCAATTGTTCTGCCTTTCAATTGTATTGTGGTGGGTTTGATCAAAAGCCAGTGTTGATGCGAAGTGTCATAAAAAGTTACTACACAGGGTACATTTGTTTCCAGATTTGCTGGAAAGTTAACAAGCAAGTAGTTAGTAGTTTAAACCCAAAGAAACATGCTGCCTATTGAGTAATTAGGGTATGCATTAGTTATGGTTTTTAAGCAAGGAACTGGGATTTAGTATGGGAAACACAGGGACATACTGGGCATTAACCAGCTCCATTTTCTTACTGCACCCTCCAGTCCTCTTGGCCCTCTTAGCACTGTGCATTCTAAACCCACTAGGCTCCAAATTGTCTCAGTTCAATGTGGGTATTGATATCAATGGATCTTTGTGGTTTTTAGGTATGGTATTACAGTAGTTGTGATATTTTAAGCTTTTTGCTGAAATTAACTAATGTTACATGGAACAAATACCAACATTGACCGAAGAACATACTGCAAAAGAGGAGGTCGGGAGGGGGGGGGGGTAGTAGGGTCCTGTCCTCTCAGTTTTTAACTCTTAATCAGCCAGAAAGTCTCTCTGAAGTGCCACACCTTCCCGGCTTTTGCTATGAATGTTCAAGTCCTGCTTTGAGTATTTCTGGAACTGCAGGTTTCCAATAATAAAGCATTTAAAAGCAAAATATTTATTTTTTGATATTTATTTTGTTTGAATGCCACTTACTTAAATTCAAATTTCTGTCTTTTCTATTTATTTATTTATATAAAACACTATGATCTTGAGCATATTTATTTATAAGAAACCTTTATGCACTCCATTTTGTCAGCATGCACGTTAATAATGATGATGTCATTGCTGTAAACATTCTTTTATAAGATGAAGAAAATGGTGAGTTGAGTAAGGACGGATGTTAGCATTCTTTAACAATTATTTGAGGCTGAATTGGGAATGACACTTCTGTGTGACTCAGGCAAATTAAGAGTTAATTTTAGAAATACTAAAAGAAACTTGGCAATATTCAATGACAAACAATTTGACTTGAAGTCATTGCGATAGATGTTTTGTCATTGAGTTTTACAAAGCTTCTTACAGTATTTCTGAATTTATTGAGTGTTTTACAGTAATTGCTCAAACTAAGAGTTAACTGTTTGGTGGCATTGACCTGAGAGGGGCCACAGAGCCTGTGCCTTGTACCCGCTACATAGTATACACCTTTGGGCCATGTACAAAAAACACTTGCACCAATTTGAAATAAAATAATAAACTTTCTTTAACAACCATGTTTCCAATTGTATTTGTTTTTGTAACTTACAAATAAAAGTGAAGAGGTCCTTGAGGCCTACGTTGTGGGCTGTGTGATCTGATAAACATGAAAACCTGGGGATGGTGGCCACATCATCTCATTACAGTAATGGTCTTCTGTTCATTAGGTTGAATGGTAAATAGTACTCCAGAATAAGGTTGTGAATATGTACATTTATTTTAATCATGCCTTTAATAATTAAGGCATATTTCTTTCATTTATATGTATAAAAACATTTTTTTTAAAACTAATTAACATACAGTAAGTCCTTAATAATAAAAACTAAAAGAAAAACTGGCTTTTCATGAAGAAAAGCTTCTCATTGGAAATCCTACAGTAAACCAGTAGTACACACTTGTGACTCTTTCTGTCAAATACAATCTAGAACTTTTATCCAGCCAGGTCCTAAATGACTTAATTAGACAGCTAGGTTCAATTAAACCTAATTGTAACAAGGTTAGGGGCAAGTTTGGAACAAACCCCTTACTGGAATGGACTGAAAAGCCTCATGTGAATCCCATTTCTACTTGCTTCACTAATAGCTCCCCTAATATTTTTCTATTTAAACTCCCTTTTTCCCCCCAATTAACACATTAGTGCTGTAGTTTACAGATATTGTGAGAATTCAACTCTTCCTAAATGTATTTCTATTAAGATGCAGATGCAGAATGCATTGTGGTATTACAGGTGTGGTTTCAAAAAATGATTTGATATTTTCCTTCAATGTTATCAGACCAGCCCCAGGGCCTGCAATTTTAAACAGACTTTAAACGGCAGATACATAACCCAATTAAAGTTAATCAGGTATGTGTGTGGACAGCAGCTTGCAGAGGGGTGGGTCAAGGGCTGATAAACTAAACATTGTGCTCAGTCCATTTAGAGAATTGTTCCACAGGCTGCTTCTGTTTTTTCGGATGGCCTAAATACATGTCATTTGATTTTATGAAAGCACCATACATCACATGACTGTTTAATCTGGGTTTCAGCAACTTCTAGGTTTCTTAATTATTAATTAATTTTCATTTTTTAAAAATAATTTGCAGGTGTTACAAAAGCTTTAAAAGGTAATATTTGTTTTAGTGCAATAGATCTGTCTCTTTTTAATGTAGGCTACAGTAGTACCAATACAGCTCCCAGCGCATTTTTGGCTGTTTCTTGTATTGTCAAGCACAAATCCCACCATGAGACACTTAAAATGTGATTTAAAACTACCTGAGCATACCTAAAAAAGCACAAAATGTTCATCAAGTAAAAAATAGCTTAAATATTTTTATAGTACATTTTTCCCAATTTGTTTATTTTGCAAATGTAATTATTTCACCAGACAGATTGGTCAACTGGCCAGGATTTTGTTTCAGGGTGGGGTGGAGATTTTTGCACATGGGTAATCATGTACAAAAATGTTTCTGGAACTAACAATTAACTACACTCCAAACTCTCAATGAACTCAAAATAGCCGTATTAGAACCGTAATGTTTCAACCCACAATCGCGTTTAGAACCACTGCTGCAGTTATCTAACATACAAATTAAATAAGTGTTTAGATCCCCAAGTCCATCCTCCTGTTTTTCATTGCAAACTAGGTCTCGGTTTTACAACAGCCATTTAAAGCATGATTCACACAGGACTTAAAAACAGATGTCCTCAGGTAGGTAAATTCAAAATGAAATGTGATGTTGTGGCCAGAGAAGGCACTTTTGTGCATGATTTGTAAACAGTGAACCGGGTTCAAATAACTAATTTCATTGTACTTTCTTTCCAAAGGGTACAATAACCATTTCGTACTTTGAGTGATATGTATTTCCACACACATATCTTCAAATGCCAGTTAAGTTTTATATTTTCGCTTGTCCCTAATTTGGTTATGCCCAATCGTTGTGTTTTACTTAACCGTAGAATCTCAGGACAGATCGTACCAATTTTAATATTATATTATGGTTTACTGCAAAGGCTGGTATTGCTTTGAGGCGAATACCTGAAAATGCTGTATCAATTGTAACATAACACTGACACACAACATTTCGAAACCATCTGTTTGTGGTGATTTTTAGTCCCATGCCAATGGGGCTTTAGATTCCACATAGTTAATGGTACACCTAGAAACACTGGTACTTGAGGTAAAAAGGTTGAAACCACTGGGTTAAAGGCAGTAGGACAAATTTAAAAAATCACTGATTTTTTTTAGTTGTTTTCCCATAATGCTAGTATTAGCCAAGGCCATAATTTCTATATTCATCTTCGACTTCAACGTCTTATCATCAGTTTGGTACAGTATGTGCACACGCTTTGTCCAATCAAAGGAGTCGAAGGCTGAATCTGGTATGAAAAATGGCAGGACTCTGCCCAATCACAACAAGATATGTGTTTGACTGATGTTTTTTTCTGTAACTGTGCTTAGGAAGGCAGAGAAGCAAACAGCTCATGGGTCAGAGCTTACATTGGTTGGGACAGGGGTTTACAGTGTTGCAGGTGGCTAACATTTTTTCTCTCCCACGTTGTTGAATAATGAATTTCGGGGAAGGGGGTTCAAACCCCTAAAACCACCCCTCTTACAACGCCATTGGCTGCCAGTCTCAGCTCTAACTGAGGAATTCAAGTGCGCTAAGGTTCCGCTGGAAGTGATGTGATAGAATGGTGTAACGAGTGTGCGAGGGAGGTAGCACCTGTAGTGACAACTGGGAGAAAGTGGGCAGCAAAGGATGCGGTGGAAGATGGAAAGGCGGCCCTTCGTATCAGTGCTATCATCCGGCAAATACAACAGGCAAGTGGAGGCTTTGGTCTCAGTTTGGCTCCCACGAGATGGCGTAAAGCAGCTCCAGCTGAAAGGAGGAAGGTAGTTACTGAAGTTCAAAAGCAGGAGGAGAGGATGAGATGGGAGAATGTGGAACAGCCTAAGATGGTGGACAATGGAACAGAGGAGGATCAACTTCCTAAAAGGTCCACATATGATGTTCATCCATCAAAACAGAATCTGAATGTGTGGGTTGGAGAACCCTGCATGTCCTTTGTGTTCATCACCAGCTACCCTGAAGAACATTCTTAAAGGATGTAAGATGGCTCAGAGCCAGGGTCACTTCATTTGGTGTCATGACCAGGTGCTACGATGCTTGGCATTAGTACTGGAAGAACGGCATAATAAGATCAACAGCTCACCGCCAATATCAGTAATAACTGGCACACAGAAAACAACATTCCCTCGCCTAGGAGAGCAACCAACAGTAAAGGTTATTAGAACTAAGATTCGCTTGGGACAATTGGAGGCTGCTAGAGATTGAAAAATGCAGGCAGACCTGACATTGTCCTGTGGTCAGTCTCAGCACGCCTTCTCCTGGTGGCTCTAACAGTATCAAGAATTCTGTGTATGAGGCACACAAGAGGAAGAAAATCCGGTATGCAGAGTTAGCCACTGAGGTGATACAATGGGGGTGGAGAGTCCGGGTTTATCCAGTAGAGGTGGGTTGTCGTGGATTAATCGCGCACTCCATGAGTAATACAATGAGAACTCCTCCTAAGGTTAGCACTTTTAGTTTGAAGCAAGGTCAGAACTGGACACATGTCCTCATATAGTAGCCAACATGTCCTTTAACATATTCACACCCAATGGGCTTCAAATGTAAGCTCTAGCTGCTTTTGACAGAATACAGCCATTTGCAATCAAAGAGACAGTGAGCTGGCTAGGAGCAGTCTTCTGGAATTACAAAGCCATTGCAATCTATAAAATTACATAACTGGAAATTAATATGTGGTAAAATGACATCAAAAATAATATTTTAACATGCGCTTATAAGTTAACAACTATCTTAATTATATACAAAAACATGTGCATCTAAGGAATTAAACATCAACACAGAATGACACATTTTCATTAATTATATAATTCAAACAAAAGTGAGACATAATTAAGACAAAATAAGACCATTATCATCATAGAAATTCTAAAAGGTTTAATGAGAGAACGTAAGTTTACACCATTAAATCTAATGGTATAAATTATAGCTAGGTGAAGATTCGCCTCGACAAGCTTGGAAAATCAATTAGTAACGGAAGTTAAATGTACTCAAAAACACAATTTACTCTGTGTAATGTGGCAGAGAGTAGAGGAAATTGAATTAATGTAAATTATTTATCTACTCACAGAAGACAGATTCACTCCAGTGCAGTTTTCTCCAGAACTTTATTAGAAACAAAATGCTACGAATCCTTAAAAACTAGACATGCAGAATGTTCATTTAGGGCTTGGTTTTATAGCATGTTGTTCTCCGTTTTAAAAAAGTGGTGCAAACTACAATGGAAAAAAAGCCTCATAAATCTGGCCCATAGATTTGAATGAATTCAGTCTACATAAAGACATGCTGCATGAACAAATCGACACTGCAAGAGATTCTCTGTACCGTAAAGCACAAATAACCTGCATAACAGAGCAAGACAACTGATCCTCCAGAGATACTGTACAGCCGATGAGCCTTTAAATGGATTCCTCTGACAAGATAAAGTGGATCCAGTAATCTCATTAGTGAGTTTAGTCTCCATTGCTTCAGACCCTGATAGAATTATGTTTGGTTTTTGCCAGGGAAGTGGGGAGCCGGGTTCCATATTTATCTATTTATCTGAAGTGAATGTTTGCACTAAAGCATTTTTCTTGGAATATACTTATGGGGTTGCTGTTTAGAATTGATTATATTTGGGGCTCCCTATTGGTGCATCCAGTAAATGTGCTCCGTGTGGAGCACAGGATGCGCCCTATAGCCTGGAGGTCGCCAGTTCAAGTCCAGGCTATTCCACAGCCGACTGGATGAGAGCTCCCAAGGTTGCAGCAAACAATTGGCCGAGCGTCGCCCGGGTGGGAAGGGATTAGGTCGGCCAGGGTGTCCTCGGCTCACTGCGCACCAGCGACCCCTGTAGACTGGCCGGGCTTCTGTAAGCTGCCCAGAGCTGCGTTGTCCTCCGATGCTGTAGCTCTGAGGTAGCTGCGCAGGCCTGCAGAGTGAAAAAAAGCGGTTCGGCTGACGGCACGTTTCGGAGGACAGCGTGTGTTCGTCTTCGCCGCTCCCAAGTCAGCACGGGGGTGTTAGCGGTGAGCTGAGCCGAGTCTAAAATAATACAATTGGCAATTTCAAATTAGGAGAAGAATGGGGTAAAAATCAATTGGTGACTACTAAATTTTTTTTTTTTTTTAAATAGTAAAAAAAATAAGTTGATTATATTTGAACGTGATTGAGGCGCATCTTTATCAGTCCATTCCTATGGTAATGTTGCTAATAAATGGATTTTAAAACCTTGGTAGCCACTCCTTTGCATACTCTTGCTCATGCATCAATGGTTACCAGAATCTTATAGATCTTCAGCTGGGGTACCAACAGGCACCACAGCATGTTTAAACATAATCATTGTGACAGTGTTCAAAACGAAAGGCTTCTGCCTGTAAATCTCCATTATATCTATTCATTGCATTGTTTCCAAACTCCTCGCTGCTTTCTTTCCTCAAGGCCTTGATGTCCTGGATTTCATACCTAATATCAGCATGCTACTTTTAATAATGGCAGCTGTAGTGACTAATTATTCTCACATTGTATTTGTGATTTGAGGCATTTTGCAATACTAGTTTGTGGTCTGTGTTTAGCAGCTTTTAAATTAAAATCATGTGTCATTTGGCTTAGGTAAGACCACAAAAGTGTCAATGTTCACACTTCTACAATGCTTTGCCAAAAAACTATTTTAAACATTTAGTTAAATGCTCATAAACCTTTATTTTTAACTAAACTTATGTAGTTTGGGAGAAAATAAAACCTTGTATATACGGTATATTAAACTGTTTCTTATTTTTTAATTTCATTATAAAATACAACAATTAAATGTTGTACAAGTAAAACAAATATTGTTTGTTTACTACTGGTGGGTAGATGGGACAAAATAAAATAAAAAAAGATTAAAAAGAAGATTAAGCAAACAAATAATTTCTGTGAACCTAATATCTATAGCCATTGAAAAAACATGTATTTGATGTTCAATGGATTTTTTTTCCATAACAAGACAAATACCCATTTCAGTTCAATTCACTTATTTTAATGCTTCGCTTCTGTAAGCCAGTATTTTTTTATTTTATTTCAGACCACTTTTTTTTTTAAAAAGAACAAGTGTTACAATGAGAAATTCTTGTCTATATTTGTTTCTCTAACTTGTGAACTCCTGAGGTATATGAAGAGTTTGGTCAGTGTTGGGTATTTCTGCTTGTCTGCCTTGTCTTTGGAGCTTGTTTGGAATTTCTTCTAGTTATTTCTCAGATCCTGGTAAGTGTGATTTCTGCCAGTGAGATTCTGACATTTCCTTCATTTTGTTTACTTCACATCCTAACCAGTGGCGGCTGGTCATTAAGGGCTGAAAGGGCTAAGTCCCTCCAGGGAAAGTTGGAGGTTTAAAGGCTGGGTGTGCACCAGCCTCATGATATTAAAATGACACAAAATGACAAGAAACAAAACCGAAGCTTTTGTGTGTCATGGTTTGACTGGAAGGATTGGCTGATGATTTTAAAACGGAATCCGTTTGATTGAATATTGCTGTTGAAATTTCAAATTCTTTATCAACAGTGCCTTTGGTACATGAAATGATCCTCTCCTTGGATATATGAAAAACATCATAGAACCACCTGAAAGGAACAGACTCATCTTGCTGACATGGGAAACTAACCTTTTAACTTCTACATGTTTGAACTCTACATCCTGAAAAAGCTGCTTTTGTTACCACTGGAAACTTAAAGACTGTAATGCCAGACACCTCGCTGAGGATGGACAATCCAGAACTTCTAGAAGAACCCTATCGGCAATTCTACCCATGGAACCACCTGGACAATGCAACAACAAGGACAACGAACACTTAAATTCCTTGAATGAACTTTCTTTAACATCACAAAGGCTTACACAGGAAAATGCATACACTCCATTATCATAATTTACAAGTTTATGGTGCATTAAGATAAGAATATACTTGTGAGTTATTTTTCATGAATGTTGCTGATTTGTGTATCTTGCATGTTTTATACCAAATGCCTTCACACTATATTTAGTTAACACCAGAATATCTGTAGTTTAAATACATTTCCATCTTTTTTTGATCAACTGCATTGAGTTTGTAATGACACAATGGGGCCTCGTCCGGGATAATAATCCTTCACGAGACCTTACATGACGGCTTGAATTTTCACAGGAGTGCCCATAAGGTAAGTATACAAATTTAAGAGGATATATGCGATTTAAACCGCTTGTTTAAAGAGATAACTGGCTGTTCCTTTAAGAACATTCATTCTCTTAAAAAAAGGTGTTAACTACAAAATACCTTTTTTGGAGCAACAGTATTGTAGTATAGTTGTTCTAAACAGGAGTGATACTACAAGATATCCAGTGGATGAGTTATTTTAAATTGTTGAACAAATTTGGTCTAAAAAATATAGATGTAGTTTGTAAAGACAAAGTACAAAAACAAAAATAAGCAAACACATGTAAATGTATTATTTTTTATTGTTATATTTAGTTTAAATCTTTTTTTAGTTTTAATAAATAGTAACATCTTAAAATAGGATTAGAAAAAAAGTTAACATTTCTATACTGTATAACAGGACAGCCTTTCAATCTGGAATCAAACTGGTGGCCCAGATGTAGAAGGCTCTGTACCCTTGTACTTGCCCCAGAATAGGTGGTGTTGCTGCTGCTGTGTCCCGCAGTCACACTATAATTAAACCAGTGACTGAGCGTGAATAGTTAAGATGCATAGTTTTTCCTTGAAATACCTACTATTGCCCATTAGAGCAATATATACAGCATTTACTTTTTTTCTATTGTTTTACAGTTTGCTCCACAAACAATCACATTTATAAATGTTCAAGTACCTGCTGATAAACATTGTTGCAGTGTGTCTGAAATGACAAAACATTTTTTAATTCCCACCAGGTACTCGACAATCCCAATCACAGCTTCCAATTCGAGTTAATATTACATGTCGGACTTGAACTGTTCTGTGTTCATTTTTGACGAGTGCCCAAAATTCTGTAATAAATCATCCACCTTTTAAAAGGAACTTATTTGTTTTGGGTCAACTCTGGTTCTTAATGGAAACATCTTGAAAGCTGTTTATTACGCAATACGCTTCAAAGGCTTTGCGTATCTGATAAGCTGCATTGAATTGTGCTTGACCTAATGATGATCATGTTATGACCCCTCTTACCGGAACAATTCTATGGTAAGGACCTAGGGGACTCATGTTTCAAAGTGAATCAGAAAACCCTACAGGACTAGATCACTACAGATCTGATCTGCTTTAAGCAAGTTATACATGAGACCCCTGTTGTCGGCGCTTACTGGAGAATTGTGTTGATGAGGCAGGTTGTAACATGACTTGTATGCTCTCAGCATTGTTCACCTCCACAGGACTAGATCACTACAGATCTGACCTCAGCACTGTTCACCTCCACGGGACTAGATCGTTACAGATCTGACCTCAGCACTGTTCACCTCCACAGGACTAGATCACTACAGATCTGATCTGCTTTAAGCAAGTTATACATGAGACCCCTGTTGTAGGCGCTTACTGGAGAATTGTGTTGATGAGGCAGGTTGTAACATGACTTGTATGCTCTCAGCATTGTTCACCTCCACAGGACTAGATTGTGTTATACGTTGGTGTATAGGTATTGGTGCATGGGATATAAATCTGTCTGTGTAGCATGAGTGATTTAAAATATATAGTTGTATTTAGGCATGGGGATTGCACAATCACTTCACGTGCAGATAAAGTATGTAATAATATGTGAGCACGGGGAATGCACAAATTAGTTCACATGCTGGGGTTCAAGTGAATAATTATTAGTAATTGAATCCCAACACAGCTGTATAAACAGTTGCACAATTCACTCACTGGGGTTATGTGTTCATGAGTGGAGAACGGATGTGGAGAGGAGATTAAAATAATAAATAAAAAACATAATAAATGATACTCGTGCAAGAGGACTCGACGATAATTGTTTAGTATTTGTCCAACGTTTGTTTTGTCTGTCTGTTCATTTAGCCATTGCACCGTTTATTTTGAGTGTTCTGTTTTGATTAAACCTTTTAATTTTACAATAAACCAGCGCCAGCAAGCGATTCACCATTTCACTCGCAGTGCTGTGTGTGTTTCTTCCAGGTCTGACTTCACAGTTAAGGCCAGCTTGCCACAATCCTGTATGACAACTCATCACCTAAAGCTAGGATAATATCCCTATGCTCTATAAGGACATTAAAAAAAATGAAAAGTATTAAAAGGAAGAAAAGAAAAAACTACCTAAAACATAACAAAAACCTTCATTGGGGTATACTAGCAATAATACCCCAAAATGAAAAGCTACCAGAACCAAGGACCAGTTTAGCAGATCAGGCCCTCACTTATGTGATACCTAACACACAATACTTTGTGTGTTAGGTATCATAACTGATGTATACAATTTAATTAAATAATGTACCAGTGATCCGTAAAATCTTCATCCTACCGTACAGTCAAATCACATGGAATGGTTGACCCATTGGTTTATAACTCCATGCCTGGGCATTGGTGTCTAAAAATAAAAGCTGGATGTGAAAAATACTGCAACTGTAGGAGGAAATGTGTTAAAAGTAGGGGCCAGGCTTCAAATGCAAAAATCAGTTTGCTAGAACAGAAAAAAACATGTGCAGTTTAACAGCAGCAATAGTCTACTGAATATGCTCAAATAGGTAACTTGCAGTTATTGTGCTTCGACAGCTGAAGTCCCCATAGTGTAAGAGCTGGATCAGTCTGTTTGAAGTTTGTCAGCCTTTGATTGTAATAGGAGTTAACAGCTTCTTGCTCTAACTAGGTACTGTATACTGCTCAGAGGGGTTAGATACTTCCATACATGAAACTTCACTTCTATGTCTACCATTTAAACCACTTACCTACAAGGCAAGATAACTTGGTATAACTTGCAATGATGGCTTATATTATGTTACAGTCAATCTGCATTTAAGTTCCGCTTTGCAGTTTTTTGACCCAGTTTAATGCCAGTTGTGACAGCAGCTTTAGAGGTTTAGGTTGATTCCAACATCAATCCAAGTCAATTAAAACAGAGAATGTAAACCGATGCTTCAGCCTCTACCTGCTGAGTGATAATGATACAGCTAGACTGGCATGTTTTGCAGTTTCCTTCAGGGAACCATGAGATTTTGTATCAGCAGTAGAAAAGGAAAAAAAAGACTTAAAACTATTTTAAAAAAGTAAAGCTTTTCAGTCAGATTTAAGTGACTGATACAATCTAAAGCTCCTGTCTGACAGGTGTAAAAGCCTGTAACGACTCCGCACACTGAGAAACATGTGAATGGATAGACATCAATGCAGCAGACGAATTAAAGATGCATGGGAGAGTTGGCTGCTTGGTTTCTGGGCCCCTCAGTTAGACTAGGTGCTGGCAGCAGGGTATGCATACTGACATTGAAGATGATACATGATGCTTAGGCCCACAGCTGGAAAACACTTTTGAATAGATACATCTTGCAAGAACAGATAAAGTAAAGAAGTGCAGCATGACTGTCACTTTTTAAAGCTCATCTCCGAATTGTTCCAATTGACCTTGCATAGAAATAGAAAATGTGAAGATCTTCAGTCTAACAGCCTAGTTACTTCCAACTAACTAACTTGCTGAGATAATTGAGATATTCCACTGATAACCTTAATGTATCCTCTATCTAGATTTTGCCTGCAATGCGCAGCTGGTGCATATCCATGTTGGCACTGCAGGGAACTCTCCATAGGGGGTAATTAGTCAGTCAGTCAGACTCCTAGTATTACTTGCTGTAGAAGGGACAGGCACCAGTTACAGGGTCCAGTGACTGAGATTGTGAATGTGGCTTAAGAACAGGCAGATTAACAGACTGGTGGTAGAGGCAGGTAACCAGTCTCAGAAGACAGGAAGCCGGCAGGCAAGTAGGCAGGTGTTCAGTCCCCAACGTCACTGTCCTGATCCCCAATGACCCACAGGAAGTGGAAGCTTATTGCCAGCAGGGCAGTTCCCAGGAGGTCCCCCAGAGCAGTCAGGTAGGGGATGGAGAAGCTGTCAGGATCCTTCCCGTTCCTCCACATGCGGTGAACCATCCAGTCTGCGACACACAGGAGCATCAACACCTGGAGTATGGAGACACATGAGCTCAAGTTAGCTCAGAAATACATGCTGTTTGTTAAAGACAAAGCCCCATTTAGCAAGTAATGCATACTATATTAAAATGACCTGTTTTAACCTTGGTAAACCTAACCGAATTGTGTACAAATTTAAATGTTCATGTAATTAGTTTTAAATATTGTAAAGCAAAAACATTATTAGCTTACCTTTTTCAGCACAAAGCTTGTAAAAAGACAACCCTATTGTAAACAATTAGATAGTTTCAATTTTGATCAATGTCTAGTGGTGCTTCTTCAGAAGTCTGTAGTGTTTAAAGACTTAAATATATTTGTGAATATAAAATGAGCCATCTTCTGAAATGAGTGTGCATCTCAACATAAAAATAAGGACAGATGGTACAAGAGCAGACAATTGTCAGTTGCCATTTTATATTTTAATGAAAAAAAGACAGAAAGAAGCAATCAGCTTCATAGGACTCCCCTGGAACTCGCAATCTAATCACAATGAAACCCATCCTGAACTTTGACTTTGGCATGGTTACTGAATATGAAGGTTTTTATTGCAACGTAATTATTGTGGGAGTGTGTTTCTCCTGCTGGTCTCCAAGGACAATATTGGAAATGAGCTGTGACATTTTAAAACTAGCCCAAACTACCTTCCTAAAACATAACAATACATATAGAAGAATATACCCATTCATTTACCACTTACAATAACCAACTATCTAAAACCATTCAGTGCACTTTCAAACAATCCATCCATTCAATCAACCAAGTATCAGACAGAGATAGGCACTCATACAGAGTTACAATAAATACACTGCATTCCTTCCTGATTTTAGTTCATTTATTCAATGGACTGATTGTTTCTTTGTTTAGTAAATGTATAATCCCTTTGAGGCCCAGCATACTGGACAGTGATACTGAAAACGACATTAAGCCAAAAAAAGCTGGGTTACCAGTGCTACCAGTAATCATGTTGCACGTTACACGTGGAATCTCTGGTGCAAAGCGGTTTAAGAAACGACAGACAGATGATGTTCAGCAGTCTTAATAGATGGGCTGGTCCAGGTTTCCTATTCCCAGGCAGGATCTCATGCACATTACAATTTTTTTATTTAGTTCAGGGCGAGAGGAAGGAAAAACAGTTAACTTAATTATGACAGGCCTCCTTTAGTGAGAAGGATGTGTACTCTTGGCAGTGTTCTCTGTTCCGATTGGCTGACGGCCACACGAGCAAGGCTGGAAAAACATTCATTCCGTTCACCACCTTGCATGTAAACTTTCATTCTGGGACAAGTTCATTTTGTCCATATTTTGCTAATATTGGAACAAGTTCAGAAGAGTTCCCTGCTCCTCCATTCATGGCTACTATATGTCAGTATTACAGTTTCTCTCTCTCTCATACACACAATACACTTCAACTATCATAGTTTTACTTCAGTTCTGCATTGTGAATGCGCTTTCACTTCTTACTGTTGTCTACTGTGCTGTAAACTGTCACACTGAATTACTGTATTTTTCATAGCAGTGAATACATCTCATGTGAGCATACCAGACTCTTGTACTTACTTTACTATATAATACTTGAGCTTTAGCAATGTGCATCGATGGATGATATTTAATATATTTATATATGTCAATGTACTCGTTTTAATAATAAGCCTCTTCCTCAAGCAGAAGAGCGAAGGTGCTGTGTGGCTACATTTATTTTTAACTAACTTGCTTTACTAGGATTTTCTTTGCTCTACTCCACTGTGCCAGCGAGGGCAAAATTGAATCTGAATATTTAAAACTGTGTATTGAGAATAATGGCAACTACAGTGACTCTATACATTGAACTTTGGTGAAACGTAGGGTATGGGGATTTAATTACCACCATGACCACTAGCGGGTCAATAATAATTGCCAGTCTCTCCTAGAGGTTTTTTTCCCCACAATTAAAAATTGAAAAATTAATTAATTTTTTGTACAGTATAAATATGTTGTAATAAAAGGCTCATCCATATAAAGATGTGATATCTACAAAAAGAGGACAAGTTGCAAACAAATAAAAACAGAGGTTAACTTGCACCCCTTTTTATTCATGTTGCTGGCAGTTCATGCTGCAATAAAACAGATATGATCCATTTGTTCTATCTTTGCTGTTTCACAGACCCAGATTATCACTTATGTTGGACTAGGTAAAGTAGTCCAAGATAAGTGCCAATATGACCCAATAAATGAAAACAATTAAATAAAATGTGTGATTAACATTTCCTTGCGACTTCCAGATCAAACCAATTAAAAAAGATTGCGACACTGGTACAGTAAATCAGACAGCTTCCATGCAAAACAAATACATGTCACCACCAGATACAATACTCCCATAAAAGCAGCTAATTACAAGGTGTTAACAGAATATTAATAATTTTCAAAGAAAATATATACTAAAAATCACTGGAAAAAAAATAAATAAACCAGGGCTTGATATTTTATTTCTGTTTAAAAAAAAAAACTCAGTTCATTTTCACAAGGTGTAGAGAAACACCCAGCTGTGAAAGAACTCATAGAGTCAAATCATTTCCATTTAACTGACAAACGCCCGTTTATTCTTGCTAAAACATGCATATATTATTTAGATACAACCCTCCTCAATAGGCAACTCTGTAGTCTCTGCTGTTTATTTATGAGTAGGCTGTGCTTAGTGGACACCAAAAAAAATGTATTTAAGTGCAGGGTGTGTTTTCTTTGGAGGATATAGCTGGAGAGTCTGACTTGAGCCTTTCTGTAACACCTCAAGGAGGGAACTCCTATTACACTCCAGTCCGTACTGTTTAAAGAAAGGGTGGCAATCATGTGACACTGAGCATTTTCAGATGTACAACACATCTTTTGTGTTTCAGCTATACAAAAAAAGTAACACACTCTATTTACGATTTATTTATTTATTTATTTTTAATCTAAACCTTTAGGGAACGTTTTCATGGCTGTTTTTTTTTACAGCGAGGTGTCATTTTTACTAACAATGCAGGTTAATGCTCTCTTCTTTCTGCCTGGCTTTAAAAATGCTCAGCCGAATGTATTTAAGTACTACTGTACAGTACTTAATACTGTCTAAAATATTGTACATCCTCTAGCATTTTAAATCTCTGTACTGTGGAATTCATAGTTTGACATTCACTTCTCACCGTGGGTTTTGACCTAATTTTGTTTACATATAACCATCCAAAGGAACTGATCCTGACCTTATAAAAGTTTACCACAGTAAAAGTATAGCAATGTGTAATAAAGCACACCAAAGCATAGGTAAGCATTGTAAAGAATAGAAAGGTATGTTAAAGCACATTAATAAACATGGCAAACTATGGTAAATCAATAGTATAAGCATGGAGTAGTTGGAAACAACACAAAAATATCATGGAAAAATATTGTGGTATACTTTTAAGGGTGTTCCCACACCTCAGTCCGCAATGTGTAATAGTGGTCTGCTCCTAAATTAATTATAATAGATATAATGTCAAAATATGCACATATTTGTATGCTTATAGCCCAAACAATTATAAATGTAAAAGTCTTCATTCCAGGCAGTCAACTCCACTTCCTAGAACACAAAATGATGCTGGAGGCCTGCCCTCTGATAAGTAACCAGGTCCAATCTGAGCAGATCAGAATCCAAATGTTCTAACCTGCAGAAGCGCCAAGAGCAGGTAGACCATCATGAAGATGGGGGTGAGGGTGGTGTGGCCACTCTTCATCAGGTGAATAGTGTACAGAAAGATCAGGTGGCCGGGGATGACCAATAGGAGCAACACCTGGGCTGACCGGTGATTGGCGCCTGTGGACAGGGGACACAACAACATTTCCACAGAGTTTTGGAGTTCCATGCTGAATAACAGAGGCACGGTTTTATGTAGTTAAAGCACTGGGACTTTTGAAACTTTTACTTACAATACCCACTGTTGCTGTCTCATGGTTGTTTCAATATTTGTATCTCCATGTCCTGGACAATAGATCAACTGCCCACTACTTAAAAGTCTCTAGTTTGCCTTCTGAATATAATTTTGTGTACACAGAGAGCAGGAAGCAGTGAAAAATGTTCCAAAAGTCACAGGGGTGTTCTGTAATGAATAATTAGCTTTTTTTAACACTTATTTACTCAAACCATAGTATTTTAATGAATATTTGCACTATATATTTATAACCCAAAAAGTTATATTTTTTGCACTATTAAAGTTATGGTCCATTTTAAATAGGTGTCATTTTCCTTAAGTGTTTGTGTGCCTTGGTGACTTGCTGTTTGCCGTAGTCTTTCCATAATATGCAATCCTAGTTCACCACAGTGTTCCTGTGCTCAGTATTATGGTTTGGCACAGGTTTATTTCTCAGCCTGTGGTTATTAACTATTAGCTTTTTAATAGAAGCATTTTTTTGTCCAACACACCACATTTCAGAATTCAGTTTGTCAAAAATAAATAAACTAACTAGCTTTAAGCACTACTTTAAACTATGTACATTACTTTTTAATCAAGAATGAAAAAACTTTTCATGTTCATGTTCACCACATTCCTAAAACATTGTTCTCAACACTGCTGCTTTCCTCATATAGACAGATTGAGGACTTCAGTCTCACATGCTGGCTGTCCCTCACTTCAACAGCTGTATCTATTCCTACTACTGCAAGCAAGGTGGTACGAGGGGATATAACACAATATTTCATTTCAAGGGGTTAATAGCATTGCCTATGGCCACTTGCAGGAACTATGTGTCTGCGAAGCCAACACTATCCCCCAAGAGAACATTGGCCACCTTGAGGACATCCAACCTCCTGCCAGGACGGATCAGTATCTAACCCACTCAATTCAAGATGCCAATGTTTGCCACATCTCACAGCCCCGGAAAAGAAATGCCCTTTACCTGCACCACAGAAGGTCCTACAGGGGTAGTAGCACCCCTTTGACTCCTCTGGAACTTCCCCTGGAATGCTGTGGAAATGGAGGTGGGTAGATATTCGGCTAGCTTGGATAGCCACTAAATTACCACCAATACCTAGAAATCGGGGAATTGAAGTCAGTTAGCCTTTGATAATGCTCCGTTAATTTGTGAGAGCATCTTGTTGACCACAGAATATCCTTACAACTTTATTCCCTATTTAACATTAAAGCATTATTCAGTTTCCCCCCTGGGATGAAGACAGGGTTTCTTTGGAAACTCTAGCACATGCATGCAACATATAATAGATAAATAAATACCAGGGCACCTATACAATTGCATAAAAGAGGTCTCAAGTGAGCAAGTTAAAATGACTTGCAAAACAAACAAAATAAATCTCAAGGGTTTGTTAAATTGCTGGAATAATGTAATTACTTCAGAAATTCCAGTCTATTGTATAAGTTCTCTACAGATGTTTGTGTTTACGTGCAGCAGTGGCAGGAATAACAAAGACCACTGTTAGACTGCAAAGTGGACAGTTCATTGCAAAATTGTTACTGTTAATATATAGGTATAATAGTGTAGTAAAGTTCAGTGAAATCATGATGAAAAACATGGTTAACAATAGTACCCTATAATCATATTTTTAGTAAACGGTCATGGTAAACTCGTAGGTGTAATGTTGAGAACATAGGTAAATGTTATTTCAAATATAAAATTCTAGTTGATCAGTTTCCACTTTTCTCCTAAGCTTTTGGAGAAAATAAATAAATAGCTATACAAGTGAGAAGTCAGTTTGCCTCACCTCGATACAGTATTAGGAGGACCCTCACATCCTGATGGAAGATACTGTTAATATAACCTAGGTTCAGCATACATTCAACAAACACGTAATTGGAAAACAATATAGAATCCCATCATGTTCTTGTCTTAAATGTACCTGGTTTGAAAGCTAAGAGAAGTGTGTACACAGTATATTGGATGGGAAATGGTGCACTGTTCTCTAGAATAAATGATAAAATAATAATAATAATAAAGACCTCCTGACCGTACTACAGCTGCACTCGTAGGCACCAATATAGGTCAGTGGAGCGAGGGAGCAGCAGGGTTCCAGACAATGTGCTCTCTCTCTCGCCATTGCCTCAGGCAAAATGTCTGCGTGTGATTTTGTGTGTGGGTAATTCTATTTTGTATACACACCAACAAAATGAGGACACAGAGGCTACAACCAATGGTCTTCACTTAGATTTTTTGGAGTTTTTTTCTGGTTGGAGTTAGAGATCTAAGTTGTAATATAATGGCATTCAATGCCATGTCAACACGAAGAGAAAGAGAGAGAGAGAGAGAGAGAGAGAGAGAGAAAGAGAGAGAGGAGGAATGGCTTCACTCACTCAGCCACAGGGGAAATCGTGACTAATATTCAGGAAAATAACACACATCCAAAAAAAAAAAAAAAAAAGTACCGATTTTAATGTTTTACACAATAAAAGACAGACTTCTATCCCTCCCCCAAATGGATTTTATCAAACATAAACCTGACAGATTCCTTCATTAATGTTGTGTAGCTGTCATAAATCAAATATATTTTCTTAACAATATTCAGCAAAAAAAAGAAAAACATAAATAAACATTTTCTTTTTTTAAATTGGTATTAAAATATCAAAACATTTTAAAAAAAATCAGACTGAACATAAAAACTGTAAAGAAAAAATGAAGGCCAAAAATAACTAGAGAAATAATATAAGTCAATTGTTCTACCAGTCTCCTTTTTAAATATAATCAGGCATGCTGCAATTCGATATAGAATTGCTTTGTGCAAGTGAACAGCCTCCATACACTCCCATTCTCGGGAGCCACCTAGTGTGTGTACAGGGAAGTATGAGGGTGGTGTGATAGGGAGGAGCCCACTGACTGTAAGGAGTCCTGACAGAACTAAACTGCTAAATCTTGCTGTTAAACATCAGGATTTGGGATCCTTTTAATAATACTGTGCACAAATTAAGCTTTATAAATCGTTCATCACTGAGGACTGGAAATTTCTTTAAAATCGGTAGGTAGCACATGGTCTCAGGAGTTACAGTTATAAGTTCAAAAAGTCTATATTAGCAATTCAAGGGTTTTCAGAAATGTAAACAGGATGCTTTGAAATCATACAGAACTTAATCGGTTCATCTTGTCTCCAAGCATAAAGACTAAACCCCACATTCAATTACCACCTCTCCCTGAAGAGGTTGACGCTGCCAACTAAAACATCACAGAAATGTTTCCCCAGTAGCTGTTTATAGTTCTTGCAAACAATTTTTCTTTTGCAAACTTCCTCACCGTTAATTACTGGAGTATAAACAACAATGCCGGCCAAGTTTGGATCAGACACAGTTTTGTCCAGAATGAGTCCCCCAATACTGAAAAAAATAAATGAAAAAGGATTTTAAATCATTAGAACATTTCTGAAATAAGTTTTAACATTACTTTTACAGTTAGCCCTGCTGCTGCAAGGTTTCACTGATCTGCAGTAAATGTTTTTTCCACAACAGCAGCAGACTGAAGCCTCTTCATAGATGCCGATAGATTTTCTTGGATTAATCGTTAAAGCAATGCAAGATGGAGGTGCAGTGGGACCCCTGAGCACCCAAACACAGACAGGTGACTGAAGTACAGTGGAAACTGAATCCCTCAATGCTCCTACCTGCTGATGATCATGGCTGTAATGACAGGCTCCCACCCAGAGTATAGCAGGGTCCGACTGGCTGGGTGCTTTGAAGAGATTACGATCCACAGGGGAGTCAACGCCAGGAAGAAGGCACATACTAAAGACGACACATAGGGGTGTGGCCCTGTGGAACAAAACATGAGAAAAAAATAAAAAAGTGACCTGTTTTACTCCTATCCACTTCTGAGGAATTAATATACACTGTTACAGTCAAGGGATTAATAAAATACTTAATTGTGAGCTGACCTTTTTACTGAGGTGGCTTTAAAGTAAAGGATTTACTGTACAATGATGCATGCACTGTTTTTTAATTACCTTTCCTTAAAATATGTTTTTTGCACAGCATACAGTAGCACAAGGAAGTCAAATGTTGCATTTGCATGAGGGATCTTAAAGGGGAGGTCTGTGAACCCCATACATCCTATTGGTTTTGGCACAACAGGTGATTAAATCAGCAAAATCTAAATTAAATGTGAAGTACAACATGACTGTATAGGTACTGGCCACAACTTTATTTGAATGACAATGGGTTACAATGGATAGAATACAATTATGTGACCAATTATGTCTGAAAGACATCATTTTCTCAGTGAAAATATGCGACAACTCTGAACATTTAAAGACCAGTGATAGATTACCTTATGATTTAGTGCTTCTGCCAAGTAATTTAGACTACTCTAGACTGTTTGAAGTTTTACTGGCAGTAACACTTTCTCACTTTTAAGTACAGTGGGCTGCTGTATGAAACCAAGGCGCACCAGAGGAGCTTGCAGCAGCAGTGGAAAGCACGTTAGCATCGAAAGAGCCTCCTATACCCACAGAGAAAAACAAAACATATCCTTACAGTAGGGCCTGCACACGGGGGAAAAAAGAGCGAACTCCGTCAAATATTAAGGGACCCTAAAACCATTAACCAAACACATCAACATTTGGATTTGGTCAATTTCATTACATTAAAGCTCCCTTGATGAGGGACAGGAAATTGAAAGAAGCTTTACAGACCAGTGAACACAAAGCCTCAAGAAAACCTTTAATCAGCGAGGAAGACGGAATGATGCCACTTCCGAGCCGAGATAAGACTTGACCATAAAATAAACCTTTATAAAAAAGCAGAGGAACGTCTCCATTGTGAAATAGGAATGGAAAACTTTAAATTGAGAAAAAAAAAAAATCTGCTGATCCCCCCACCCCCCTTGGTTTTAAAAGCTAACCTCCACCCCCAGCTGCAGATTTAATTACAAACCTTCCCTGAAGATGGTCAAAGTTGCCGACCTAAAAGCTAGTAAAAAAAAAAAAAAATTGTGTCCTAAAAACCTTACAGTTCATTCTTATTCCCTTTTATTTCTATTAACATTCTCTGTTAACTTTAGGTGTGACAGAATTTTTTTTCCCCCCATTTCAGTCCTTTCCAAATATTTCCTCTTGATAAAACCTCTTAATATAACCTCTTGATATAAGACTGTCAAAGGAACATGCTGCATCAGCGCAGCGATGTTGAAAACACGCGAGTCACAGAAAACGCAGCACCGAGAAGGAGTGCCACAGCGTTAGGCTGCTGGGAGCTTTAGTTCTTTTAAAAACTTCCAGTAGTGAGCTTAATTTACACAGTGTACTTGGAGACAACAGACTCCCTTGCTAGTAAAACATGCTTGACCTTTATCCACAGAATGAATCAACTCGGAAGTCTGTTTTCTCCTTGTACTCAGTGCGCCCTGCAGTTGTCACTTTACTACATGTGAAGTGTATTGTAGATTTTCCTGCCATTTCCAAACTTGAATCACCAGCTTTCCTTCTGGCAAGAGGAATGAGTAATGTGCCAAAGCACAATACAAAGAAATAATCAATAATAATCTAAATAACTGTGGTGTGTATTTTAAAAACTTCTGCTGAGAATTCAGTAACGGTTTAAAAGTTCAAATGTTCAAATTGCTTTAAAGGATTTTTGAACATGGCCTCTTTCACCTCTTAAATGTGTCATATCCAATGGTGCCCTCTTGAGTTTAAAAGAAGTACTGCTTAGAGAGTGTTGCTCCAATTTCTGTACATTTTAGTCCCTGAAGCTATGTTTATCTTAGGTGCTACTGTAATCTGCAGAACAGTGTAAAAAGTGCAGTGCAGCAAGTGGTTCGCTGCAGTGCTCAGGGCTGTTAGTTCAGTTCTAGATTCTTTTAGTTTGCTATACTATGTAACAATATAAAACAAGTTTCCCATGGTAATTACACAGTCATTTTTCAGTTTCCCTTACTGTCACTACATGCCCCTCCTTTTATTAACTATCCTATCCTATCTATGCTTTATCATACATCTATGTGCTGTACCACACTTCGGGAAG
Source organism: Acipenser oxyrinchus oxyrinchus (assembly GCA_030684275.1). Classification (NCBI taxonomy): domain Eukaryota; kingdom Metazoa; phylum Chordata; class Actinopteri; order Acipenseriformes; family Acipenseridae; genus Acipenser; species Acipenser oxyrinchus. The sequence continues at coordinate 26,360,376 of CM060256.1, read as the reverse complement.
GTAGGAGCTCTGAACTGCACAGTGTAAATTGTTGGGAATACTAGTCCAATAACTTGAATCTGAATATTTCATCGTCCTTTACAAAAATGCATTCATTGCAATTCCTAAATGGGTGCACTGTGTCAGGATAACATATTTTCTCTTATCTTCCAACACCACTGAATGGTGTGTGGTAGTGCTGGCCTATGCGGCTCAGGAATAGCTGAGACCTGTTTCATCTCACCAGCATGGTGTCTGGGGTGCCATGTTGTTACAGGCCGGATTTGAGTTGACGGTTTGCCAGGCAACTTTGACTCCCAGATTGGTAAACAACATTATCCTGGAAGAAAAATCGGGTGACCATATGTCTCCAGGTTAACTGTTTTTTAACTCACATTTTCTTCATTGTGGTACTGTACTGATAAGAGCATTGGGATGCATATCAAAGAACCTGAACTGAACCTGAACCCTGCCTAAATGGTTATTCCGGACTTGCGTGTTCAGGCGTTTATGCATCTCCAATCTGCTGCCTGCAGTTACTTCAGGATTATAGATGGTAAAGGGCAACCATCAAAAAATCACATGCCAGTTTTTTTTTTCTTTTCTTTTCTTTGTTGTTGATGAATTGACACTATGCAAGTGAAGCCTTCTATTTTCTATATCCACAAGGCAGCTGCAATCGTTAATACACTGCTTTTCAAAAGCTCTTTTCATTAATTTTAATTACAGACTAACTGATTAACCCGAAACCACAGAGGAGCATTCTGCTCGGAGAGCTGAACAGCAGCAGATTTGCATAACAAGTCTCAAATCGCATTTATGTCATGGGTGGATGCAGTGATAACAAAATGAGCCTTCTGGCTTGTTTGCACCACGAATGCTTAGCCTTACATCAATAAGAACATACTCTATATACTTATTTAATTTAGTTTTAAATACATGCAGTAACACTAGTTAATTTGTAAAGGACTATATTAAAATTAATTGATTTTTTTTTTTTTTAGCGTAATGCGGCTTCTGATGTCACTGCACTGTAATTGAACCTGATGAGGATTTACAACTACTGGTAGACTATGAACAAATACATCTAAAACAAATGCATTGGTTACTTAGTTATTTAACCTATTTTATTTTAATGACGTATGTCATGGTTTCTCATAAATATGATAAAAATACTGTAGCTCTCCAAACTCATTTGAAGGTACTGTACAGTAATCTATTACTTTTTACAAGGCAGTTGTAAAGAGCAGGCAGTACGGAGCTGGTCCCTTCCGACAGGTGGGCTGGGTGTAGAGAAGCACATTCTTCAGACCCGGTGTTTTTCCAACTCTTTGAAATTCTATTAAAATATCCTAATGTAAGTAAAAATGTGATCAAATTTTACTTCTATCTTAAAATATATCGCTTTAAACGATACACAATATATTGTACTTGCGGTGCTGTGTGTCACAGTGAAAAAAAAGATCTGGTCACTTTTTATGACATAACAAAAATATGTTCTGGAAATGTAGCCACAAGTACTGTATAGATCACTGTATAGATCACACTGTATATATATTCCCATCCCACGCACATTAAATTACATTTTGTCACGTCTCTTCAGAATGTTATCAACCATTAGGGCAGTTGCATTAAGCAATGAATGAATTACAGTAAATTAGTTACCAAGACAGTTGTAAAGACCCTGGCTGATCCAAGCCAATATGGCAAGAGTGATGAGATCCCCAAAACTGGCTGCAATGGGAGTAGCAACATTGTCTGGGTTTATACCCGTCTTCTTTGAGCCGACGATAACGCCGACCATTATAGTACCTGATGAGAAAAGGGGGAAAAGGGAAAGTTTAAATCAATAAACAACTGGAATACGCTTTTCAAGTGTCTATATTATTTTACCACTCTCCAGCAAGTATTGGGGCACTTAAAATGGTACCTCAAAATGTTATCTATTTTAAGGAAAGCAGAACAACTGGGGGTGGGGAGGCCATATAGTGTATCCCCCTCAAACCCATTCCAAGATAATCGACCCATATTTAAAAATGCATTTTTATGAGCACTCCAACCCACAAGTGCAGTGGTATCCTAAATATTATCAATTTTACCGGTGTGGAATAACTGGGCGGGACATCTTAACCCAAAAATGGATTTATGTAATGGGGAGTGCCACGCCTGGTATCGCATTGGATGTCAACAATCTGCAAGTGCAGCATTTTGAAAATATCCTTAATTCAATCCGACATAACCATTCAGTCAACTGGGCTCTGTGCAAGCACTTCAGTATTTGTTTCCTGAAGGGGTTAAACAAAAGATTTTATCTGAATGTTCCAGCGGTCAACTACAGCGAGGCAGTAGAGCCTTGCTACCCGACCCGAGCCCGACGGGACCCAACAGTAAGTGCCGGGTCAGCTAGGTGCTTTGAGAAATTACCTCTCTAATACCGTCTGACAAACCCGCTTATTCATTTTGTGCAGCCTGTCAAATGCCGCGTCGCCGGCCTTACTAAGTAACCACATGACTTCCAATGCAACTAACAACCAATAATCATCTCAGCTGATAAACTGACATTTTGTGCAGCCTGTTAACAAATGCTGTGTGGGCGGTCTTAACGGGATACAGTTCAGTTGCAAAGCATCAACGTCACCATTTAACAGTCAGTCTTATACACAAAGAAAAAAAACACCAAGTGCAATGCCAAATTGATAGATCTCATCAGGTCGACAATTTATGCCTTTTTCAGATAATGACATACTGTTTTGTTCCAGTTAATGATACAAAATGTATTTGTCCTGTAAACTATATGCATTTGTTTAAATGTAAAGAATGACTAATTGTACAGTATTAACACTGCTCTTTAATTCACCGTCTGTTTTCATTGTTTTTTCTGTTTCATACTCTTAATGTGCTGTCATAGGCAAACATGAAACTCAGTTTATAACATGACCTGCTTTATATAACTAATTATGCCTGCACGGCAATCGTGAGATAAAGTGGGTTCATCTGCATATAGGCTGATGGAGTAAAAAAAAAACAACAACCTATCAACAGGAGAATGTGTTGCAGTGGAACGTTCCGTTGCTGGAAAGGGTATGTCTAAATCCACTGTTTGGAAAAATACGACATTGTTGTGTTCAGTGATAATAAAAGTCCATGTGACTTTTTACAATGCAAATCTTGCAAAATATTACTGTAATACGACAGCAAAAAGACAGGAAATTCATCTTTGCAGCGGCACACTGAAAAGTGACGTATTTTGTCCTGTAGCTGTTTTAAAAGCCATAGTTGTGGTGTAGTATTTGTTGTTGACCGTTAATTTAGCGGTTTGATATGCATAGGCTTGTCCAAAATGAGTATGCAAATTTACAAGCGCATCTTCTGTGTGTCTATTTAAGCCTGTTGTCTTCTTTTAAATCATGCAATTTTGGATTACTAGGAAAGGAAGTAAATGAGATATGATTAATTGAGAGTGATTTTTTTCTTTATTTATTTAGGTTTTAACTGGAAACCAGGATTACTCTACACTGAAGGAATTTGGTTGCAGTAGTGTATGTTAGGAATATTTTGTGGAGATGGTTAGGTCGGGTCGGGTCGGGTCGGGTCTGCAAATATTTCAAAGGTCTCGGGCTTGGGTCGGGTTCGGATTTTTTGTGGTTGGGTCGGGTTCGGATCAGGTTTTAAATTTAGGCCCGAGCAGACCTCTATGAGGCAGTTCCTGCTAACAGAACTTCCTGATTGGTGAATGAATTCTTCTTAGTAATCATTCACAGCGAAATTACCCTGGGGATTGTTACAGTCCAAACCTGACTGGGCTAGTCCGACAGGTTCTTCTTCAGTTACCCCTAGGGGAGGGGAGTGCCTTCAACCTGTTTAGACAGCCCCATGCTGGTGAACCCTGTTGCAGGCAGCAGCTATCCTTGACAGGATGTGGTGTTTCTCACCTTGCAGGAGAGAAGCGATGAAGGCGGTGGCCACACTGCTGGAACACAGAAGCACAGCATGGTCTATCTGGAACTTCCCTTCTGGGATCCAGCCAAGGATGACTGCCGCCACTGCAGCCAGGAACCCCACCACGGTCGCCTGAACCTACAACACAATACAATCTGTGATGGTCCGCAACAATCTGTGATCTCCCTCCCGACCAGAAAGGACGATGTAAAAGGTGGACTGGTCGACTCGACGGTGGGCGGAAACAGGAAGTCGGACAGCTGGGTGGAACCGTGCGGCGCGGCACGTACACAAAACGAATCCCTTGCGATTGGCTACGGGGCAGGCAGCGATTAGAGAAAGGCTGTCACCGGGCTGATTGCAGGGAGGAGTTGGGTAGTACAAAGGACTGCAAACCCGCTGTATTTATTTCCCCAATACCATAGTTGGTATAGGGCCGATTTGATAATTATTTTTGTACTTGTTGACTGAGTGTGTCTGCTGATACCGTCTCGCCAAGTTGGAAATTGCTGGCTGTGAGCACCCAAGATGCCACAGTATGCTGCCCTAGTCCAGCCTCCAACATGCCGATTGCACAAAGGCACTGCTCTCTTGACAGATGTGGCATATATATTTTTTTTTCTGTGATTTTCCTTATTGCTTTTATTCAAACTTGCAATGCAACAGCTGAAATCAGTCCATATCCAGTGTCCAATCAACTGTCTCACTAATTAGGCGATTAAGTAAATATGCTTCAGTCAGTCACTCAAGCATGTCATGGTCAAGGATGAATGATCAAAAAGAAACCAAAAACATTTTGTCATTCCATCATTTATATACCTTATTTTTTTTCGAAAATAAATGGGTTATAATAGTGATAAGCAACAAGCAACCCCTTTTTTACTGGATGGGAAGGCTTCTTTACCTGCTTGAGTGCCAGATTTCCAATAATCAGTTTCCACTTCTCAATAGGAGAGTCCATTTTTCCTACATTTACCTATAAAAGAAGAACAGCAATGTTTTTAAGCTACATAATTATACCTTAAACCTACACATGTCATTATACTGATCACTTAAACAAGGTTATACGGTTTTATTATAATCACACTTGTGCTCTTTTTTCTACAACTGTCTGATCCGGAGCCTTGAGAATGCTGGCTACAGTAAGGGTTACAAACACATGTCTGAAGTCAATAGGTATGTGTGCAGGCTTGAAGCCAGTCTGCAGGCTCTTACAGGTTTCCTTCATCCAAAACTATTAAACTCATAACTGAATAGTGCTGGGTTTAGAAATGCTAAATTCAATGACAAATGTTTGGAATAGTTTTTCTACATTTTCTTGTACGGATGGATGTTACAAAGGTATGTGACTCTCAAATTAAAAATGACTTGTTGAATTGTTTTGAAAATATGCATGCACTCCTTCAAAATGATGGGTTTAGGCAACAAACTTAATTGTAGATTGTAATAATAAAGTGTTCACCCAAAAACATATAAATCAGCCAGCATAATGATTTGAGAGCACACAAATGTAAAGTGGGGGGTAAAAATAAACACCTTTGCATTGAAAGTATTTTTTTTATATTATACAATTTAAGATTGAAAAAAATAGTTGAATAAATCCAGCATGTTGGCTTTCCAATAGTTATGATATGCACACACTCCCATGAACAAACAAGCCACATCTCTGATGTTTACTCTCTCATACAGAGCAGGACTACACTGATCTGAACCGGATTGGAACTAGTCTAATCCTGCCCCCACCTAAACAGGGACTTTGTCTGAACTGTTTAGCAATGACGCAAGCCTTGTTTCCATACTTTACTAATTTTCCTTTTTTTTTTTTTACAGGGTCCCATTTACTGCAAGGGCATTCCTTAGTCATTGACTATTTAAAACACGACTTTTTTGTTTACTACTTGTAGGATGTCAAAAAAAGGTAAAATCCATTTGTCAGGTTTTTTACATTGTGCTACAATAAATATTGCCACCGCCTTATCCAAGTACTGAGCTCAGCTGTCTGCACTGCACTCAAACAACAGGTTTACACACCCTGGGACACATTTGTCAACTCAGGTGGTTAATTTAATAAGTGTAAAGCCTAAATAGTTTGTAACAAGTTTTGCAAGATTACAGGAAATATCACAAAAAAATTGTGCAAATTGTATTTTTTACTCTCCTTCCTCTCCTGCGATAGCTATGGGGCCGATTCTTACACCTCATTAACCTCACACAGTATCATCTGGAGGAGCTAGAGCCATTAGACTGCTATCACAGACAGCTCAGGGTTTGAGTTAAAATAGATGAAATATTGCGGTGATATGACCCACCAGAAGCCCTTGTTATGCAAAAAAGGTTGACTGTTTATCTGCTTTTTGCACCATATAATTAGCCCTGGGGTGTTTGTTACACAGTTGATATCATCCTCTAAGTAATATGTGACACAGACAGAGACAAAGGCTACTTCCTGTGCAGTTTTATAGTTCCTACTGTAGCTCTGGTATGATTTTTATTTTAATAAGGGCCCTGCATTTGGGATCTTAAACTGTTTTGAGAGGCAGATCCAGGATGATCTAACCAACATGCAAAGAATGAATTGTTCTAAGCATTTCACTTCATCCACAATCTTAAAATATGATTAGGGCTTCTGTTTTTTAGTTTTTACTAATTGTATTTTTTGGTGCTTATTTTTAGCTAGTTTTCGAGTTTTATGTAAATCATTTTTTTTCGGGGCTTTCGTTTTTCATATACTGTATGAAATGAGTGTTTTCGGTTACTTTCCAAAATGCTTGAGCGTTTTTTTCTGTCAAAATATGCATAGTAGTAACTTGACAGTACTTGCAGACTTAAGTTGTACCTTCTTTCCTTTGCTGTCTTCCACAATGAAATCCCTATAGTCACCGGCACATTCTTCTGGGGTTTTTGTGTGTAGGCATTTTTTTTACATTTTCCTACAATTCTGTTTTAAATCCTCTGCATCTTAACTGTAATACAGCTTTAAAACTCGCTAACAAGCCTATATTCCTGATTATAATCTTGTTTTAAATCTCACAAGCAGACTATCCAATAGAAATGTAGGAATGTGCTGTCACTCAGTAGTTGAGGCGGGTTTAACGCATTCAAAACTAATCAATGATTGATACAAGTCAGGAAGGCAGGACATTGCCCAGCAGCACTGGTAAATGTATGTATTATTATTTTTGTAGTAGGTTTTATTTTTTAATGGGAAAAGGTTAAAGTCAACGTGAATTGATTAACCATTTCCACAGTTTTTCCGGTGTTTATTGGCTGTCCACTGATTTAATTTTTTTCGTATCAGGTTTTATCGGTGAAAACCGAAAGTCAGAAGCCCTAAATATGATACACTGGCAACTTTTTAGTACAATTGTCGTTGTCAACTCCTGCCTTAACATCTTATTTTGAAAACAAATGCCAATTTGACCAAAATCTGCAACTCCCTTTAGTAAGCAACTGGGCCTGGCAACCGCTAATCTAATGGAAAAGAAATGTTCAAGGGTTTCAAAAGATAGAGTAGAGGTACAGGTTACTTACAGCAGTGGACAGCCTGGACGCCAAGGTCATTTCAAGGTTACCTTTCAGGCCTAGAAGAGCTGGAACCAAGATGAAGATGTCAGTGATGTTCATAAAGACCTCCCAGTGCTTTTATAGAGAGAGAAACAGAGGTTGTTTCAAGGTTACTCATGGTATAATAATGACGGTTTTTGATACACAACATGTATGTTATGAATCACATTGTTAGATGTAAATTTGTATGAGTTCAACATCTACCAAACATCCAACTATAATTAACCATGGTAAATCAGGATTGATTGTTAGACCATGGTAACAGTTTATACTTTAACCATGAAAACACTATGGCGTAACATGTTTTAAACTAGATAAAAAAATATCTGGAACGTATTCTCAAAAAGCAAGGGCAACATTTGGATGGGATTGGATACTAAACCAGTGAAAACGTGTTCATAGTTACCAACAAGAGTGAGCCCCAACAATTCATTACAGATAAGACACCTGGACACATATTTCTGTCTTTAAGAAATCTGCTTTCTGATACTTCTAAACTGAAGACTGATAGCATTTTTTCATTTCAAATCCTGTTAACAAACCACTGCAGTCCTGCCCTAAGCAAATAACAGCTATGCAAGGGAGCTGTGGGATTGCCTCACTGGTGGGTGGTAAGTCTAAAGCTGAACTATAATTTGGAATTGCTACTGGCTGCCTGAAGGTGTCTACCACGAAGAAGAGCTCAGGGGCAAATCTTCAGCAGTATTCAGAATCATTTTCTGACAAACTATTTTAATGTTCTAGGATTTTAATATCTATAGCAGAAGTAAACAGCATCAGGTTATTTTTTTTTTCTCATCTAAAATTGCACAGATTGCCCTACAGAGATTTATAGTAGTGATTTTGTGAGTCATATTCTGCATCTTCGCGCTGGTCATCAAGCATTATACATTGTGCCTTGTGCAAAGCAATTTTTGACCACAGCATGCTCTTGTTCATTAAAACCCATGGGACTGCAATTTCAAGTGTTGAGCACGGCTGCTTCGTCACCACGCATATCTTTCCAATCCAGAAGCATATAAATTTGGCCTCCAAGTTAATATATTTCCTTGTTCTAGGATTAATGACTCACCCTGACCAAGATTATGTAAATAAACAAGTTTATTAGACAGCTACACCCTGTAAATTAATACAAGCAGCTGTAGCTGATACACCATTGAATCACTGGCATCAAGATACCGTTAGAATATGGCAAGGACAAAAAGAATATCGCACCATATAAAATGTTTAAATACCAACAGTATAAAATTATTCCATTGGGGATGAGTAAAGAAATTATTTAGAAATGATAATACAGTACATATTCAAATAAAGATTAATGCACCTACCTGAACTATATCCAACACCATGCCAGCTGACACCGTGCCAAACCCTGCCAAGAGGAAGGGCAGCAGAATCTGGAGTGCCATGGCCAGGGGTGACTCCTTTGGCATATTTCTGGTGGTTGATTCCTCTTCCTTCTTCTCTTCCTCCTCTTCTTCAGAGAACCTTTCCTGTGGCAACATGGCGTCCATCTCTGAAAAGCGACAGTCCCTTTCTTCAGAGTATCCCAGTGACCTCTGCACCCGCTCTGAATGGCGGCGACTCTCCGAGTGAGGGGGTTCGGATCTGAAGCCAGTCTGCAGCCCGTCCTGCAAGGTGACCTCAGCCATCATCAATCTCTCCTCTTGCATTCTGACAAATCCTGTTGGCACCATTCTCTGCAGGAAGGATGTAAGCCTTGTGGACTGAATCTGCTCAACACTTACAGTCCAACTTATACTTCTGCTCATGTGCATCACTCAAGTTCCCTAGGACCCCTTCAACAGTGTGGAGGGTCATACTGACCCACACCGCACTGAAGTCAAGTTAATCATCTTCTCAGCTGGAACATGTGACTTTTTGGGGTTAAAGTGTTGAGCATCTTTGGATTTCTCCCCATTCCGGATTACACACCTACTGTCTTATCTTAAATTGGACCAAGCCATTTGCGGTGAAGAGATCTAGAACGACAAACACAGCACCTGTAATTTTTTTCTTTTTTTGTGTGGTTGAAAATGTATCTATTTTATTTATCTTTTCTATTTAATTCATATTCACTTTGTGGACAAACATTATTTATTATGTTGGTTTGTATGTTTGTACATTTCTTTGTAGGAATGTAATGGGCTAGATTAATAAAATTCAAGTCTTAGTGCTTGTCACAAAGACCAAGTGATCATACGTTTCTGAAACATCCTTTAATCCTGTTTTAGTATAGCTTGGACCTGCTTCATCCATGGTGTGTAAAGTTGATACCACCTGTGTCTTGAGCAGGGGTCTTTTATGGTGTATGAGGATGCTAACCATCTACCTACAGTACTTTTAAACCGCACTACACACCTTTATTTTATGTTGCTGCATAGACAAGGTTTTTTTTTTTTTTTAAATAAAATTTAGTCATTGCCAATTATTTTTTATTATTTTCTCCCAATTTGGAATGGCCAATTATTTTTAGGCTCAGCTCACCGCTACCACCCCCGTGCTGACTCGGGAACGGCGAAGACGAACATACGCTGTCCTCCGAAGCGTGTGCCGTCAGCCGACCACTTTTTTTCACACTGCGGACTCACCATGCAGCCACCCAAGAGCTACAGCGTCGGAGGACAACGCAGCTTTGGGGCAGCTTACAGGCAAGCCGCAGGCGCCCTGCCAGACTACAGGGGTCACTGGTGCGCAGTGAGCCGAGGACACCCTGGCCGACCTAACCCTCCCTCCCCCCGGGCGCCGCTCGGCCAATTGAGCGCCCTGGAGGCTCCCGTCCTCGGCCGGCAAAGGAATAACCTGGACTCGAACTCGCGACGTCCAGACTATAGGGCACATCCTGCACTCCACGTGGAGCGCCTTTACTGGATGCGCCACTCGGGAGCCCGACGAGGTTTTAAGTCATTGTCATCAATATCCAATTTTTCCATAAATAACAATGCAATAATAAACATTTAAAAATATGAATTTTGAAAACTAACTAAATAAACAGACGATCAAATACAGCAGTTACAGTCCTGTTGCAACGCTGTAGAAGGTGCACAAAATAATGTATTAATGCTGCAGTAGGGTTGAACTTGTACTTTCATGCAGTACCAAAGAGGATTAGAAGGGGATGTACTCTAGCTTCATTAAAGAGGCAGGTAATGATAATGTGGAAGTCATAGGTTGTGAGTAAGCCATTGCAATAAGAGGCAACTGTTGATACAAAGTGATACTGCCAGCTCAATTTACAGAAGCACATCCTTGAAACTATTCACACCAAAGAGCGGCCAGGTTAGACTTCTGGCTCTGCCTTGTTCAAGGCAGGTTAGGTTGCACTTCTTACTATAGTGTTAATTACACACAGAATCTAATATTTATTATTACATTATGTCTGCTAAGAAATAATAATAATAATAATAATAATAATAATAATAATAATAATAATAATAATAATAATAATAATAATCCAGGGATGGAAATAAGACTCCCACTGCATAGATGTATGATCCATTCCTGGTTTTACTATGAGTTTAGTAAGACTCACTTGAGCTTGTTACCTACCTGCATACACTGCGGCTAATCAAGCTTGTATTAAAACCTGGAAACGGAGAAACTGTTATGCCACACAGTTGGCAGCTCTCCAGATAAGCTGCATACTGGGTGTTTTATGCATTGATTTACAAATGATTTAATGCGTAAAGGACATACATAGCAACTTTGCTGCACAGCTGGAGTTCACATGTTATCAAGCTTCTTGTACTTTGTTGGTTCCCGGCATCTCAATGGTCAATTATTAATACTGTATACTGCATGCGTTCGCTAGAGTATGGGTCACACAAATACTGGGACAGCTAACTGTAGCCTGCCTGAGAATTGCCAGAAACACGTGACCAATAAGTCCGGGTTTTCAATAATAATAAAAAAATAATAATAATAATAATAATTTAAAGTATGGTTGAATGCACTCACTTGCAATAGGTGTTTGTGTTGTGAATAAACTCCTGGATTCTTGATCCAAGATTTCTCGACTCAGTCTTAGTCCCCGTCAACCTAACCTACCAACTGAATTTTTGGAAAGTAAATTATATAATAAATACAATACTCTGTGTTTTGAGAGAGTCGGTATGCTTTATATTGTTAAAGCACGGTGAGCAATAAGGAATGCAATATCATTGTTTCTTTATTTGCATTAGTGCTGTGTTCTTAAATAGTTTTGGACATTTTTTATTTATTTTTAGGGAGCGTGTCTGTCGACTTGGAAAGGGAGAGCACAAGAGACTAATAAAGGAACATTTACAGAAAACAAAAAAGCTAACAGCCTTGTACTAGTGGGAGGAGACTCGGTGAACCCAGTAGTTAACTACATCGAGAGTAGCAACTTCTTGGACTATAATATTATTATAAGACCAAGTTTTTGTACAGTACTTCAAATAAACATTACAGTTAAAATGTAAGACTGTAGTTAATGCATACCCCATAAGTTAGCATTAAAGTATGTACTGTATTGTCTTATTTCCATCCCTGTTATCAGTACAAAAATACTTACTGTATCTTTTTAGGCATCTATGTCTGTATGCAACATTGTGTGGCTGTGTACATTTTGTGGAAACAGGAAACTAAACTAAACATCTGGGTCCTTCAATTGTAGTAAACAGCAAAACATTTACAACACAGCTTAAGAGATATTTTTAAACTTGTCTTTTAAAAAGAGGACAAACTGGATCTAGCTAAACTACAGTGATGGTATCTTATTACAGTGAAGGTATCGCTAGGTGCTCCTACTGTATATTCATCCTCTGCTACAATTGTTCCCAACTCTATACAAAGTGACATTGTCATGCCAAGACATCCCATATCTATGTGTGATACAGCATCTCTCTCTCTCTCTCTCTCTCTCTCTCTCTTCTGTATTGTTGATTGATGCTTTACTGACTTAATTTGGTGAGAGATTTTACTTCAGTTTAATTTTTTTCTGTAAAAACTAGAAAAATAAGTAAGTCACAGATCAGGTGTTTTTTTCTAATGCTCTAAACAGTGTCGGATAGAAATATTGTTGACTGATTTCTAATTTTCTTTAGTGCTACTAATAAAGAGGTCGATAAATGGCTCTGCACGTGTAAATAGTGCGTGTGTGTGGTTTTGAATGGAAGATTGGCAGGGACGGGGTTAAATCCATTCCTGCCAACAATTTCATGGGGAATGTGACCACCTCCTTAAATAAATAATTTTACATCCTTTATATACAGGTGGCTGTTCCCCAATTGGCACCAATTACCTAACTGGGGAATTCAGTCTTACAGAAAGACTCTCTACAGGTCTGATTCGCTACAAGCAGGTTAGACATGAGGCCCTTATTGGAGTATTGTGCCCACTCAGTTTACCCAGACAGCAATATGGTCTGCTGTGTGTCCAGCTTGTTTCCAAGGCAACGTTAAACTTGTGACCCAATGCCTGCCATCATCTACTGTAGGCTTCCACCCCCCATTATTATTTTCCCAGTTTTAAGAGCCTTGGACCTAAAAAATATTATAAAACCAATTTGTATTGACAGAGCAAAACACGGTCAACCCATGAAATAAGACACACCAATAACAAATTATAGATACTCTTCCATTGTAAAAATGCGCATAGTAACTTTGCATTTACCACACTGTGTGCTGTACCTTGCTTTACTAGCTTTAACAACGATATCATGCAAGTGATTACTTTATCTTGGTTGTTAAATAAAAAGACAAATAGCATGGTTAAATAGATACCCCTTAGTCCTCTAGTCAACATTCCATCTTGCCGACATATTTCAGATAATGGTACATTATTGTAATAATTCCATTCATTTTAAATACATTACAAAATGCCGTACAATAATACATTATCAGGATTTATAGAGTTACTGGTTTAATTATTGTATGTATAAAATAAATGGTAGAGGTCGTGATTAAATTCATTTTGCTGTATCATAAGCGTAGCCGGAGTTTATTTTCATTATAGTTTCGACCAGCTTGAGGTGGTAACAAACTGTGGCTAGAAGAAGCGCATCATCTTAATCCGCCTTAGTTTTATTCCTAAAAGTTGAAATTGATCAATCAATAAATAAATAATACTAGGGTGTGTGAAATGAGGCCAAAGACAGTAACTGCCCGTATAATAACAAACAGAAAAGCAACCATGCCCTACCTACCTAAATCGGCATCTTACACTACAGATACACAAACAGATGTCAACAGTACAGATGAAGTTAGAGCAAACTGAAGAATAGGTATACACTATATTGCATAGTAAAACTACTTTGTGATTTTCAGCAACATTAGCAAACTTGTTCACTGTACCCTTTTGGTAACTATTTAGTATTATTTAACCACAGAACCTGAAATAATTACTAAATCTTGTGTCATGGTTTTAAAAAGTACCATTATTGGACAAAAATAACGTTCATGAAACAGACACAGTTTGGAACACTTCTTTACCTCGTAATGTTGCTCTTTTTCCAGTAAAATCTTCAATGCTGTTAGGTTTTTAGCGCTGCCCTCTTTCACTTCCTCTGTTCAGCAGCCTTTTTTTATGGGATGTTCCTATTTCTTCCATGTGTGACAAACTCATTACTTGACTGCCCCCTCTGTCCCCTACTGCGCCTGCGCAAGAACACACTCTCGCTGCTCTCAATGCTATCCGTTCTCAGCACCACTGACTAACAACAAACAAATAATACTTTGGGTTTGTTTTAACGTTTAACTTTTTTTTTTTTTTGCTGTCAACAACCTAAATAATTGAGTAAAAAGGTTTAATCTGGTTGGAAATCCAAGCAATGCAATGACCAGTATGGCCATTTGTGATGTATAAAGATAATGATACCTTAATTAAATTGTTATTCTAGGCTCAGTGATAAATACTGGGCGTCTGGGAGACAGAATTCAGAAGTTGCAGGTTGTGTTGCTTAGTATTACAGAATTAGACTTCAGTGCAGAAAGCGACAGGTTGCAGGACAATGTAATGGGGTCCATTGTAATGATCTAAGGAACAGCAAATCTAAATACAGCTGGGGCTTTCCCAGGAGTGATTCACTGACCCTGTATTAACATTACTAAATACTTTTTTTTTTTTTAAACACTGAAATGAAATATGTGAATAAATCTGGTTAAATAAAAAAAAAAACAAATAGAAAAGAATGATCCACCATGGCGCCCAGTGAAAAAACTTAGAAGGGAGTTTCCTAACCTTCATCAGTCTTGGATGCAGGTACTCCGTTATACTGACGTACTGTTGGTATAGGTGCCATTAAAATCTTCAAAGGGATATCAAAGACCAAGTGTCAAGTATCTAACTGTACAGTCCAGTATTTGAATTATTTGCTTCATGCCCTGTATGTATGTCCAGTATTTTCATTAAATGACAGAAGGTGTAATGGAATCTAAGCTCTGTGTCTGCTGACATCAATGGATGAGCTCAGCAGATGTTTGGGAAAGAAAAAGATTAAATTGCAGCTTTAGGCCTATATTTTCTTAGTTTAACAATGTTCCATCAATAACTACCAATATAATATACTGCCTGTATTAACCAAGGCTTTGACATAACAACATTGTAAAAAGACACATTCTGTTAATCACTTCATTTTAATCTTGGATTTAGGTGCTGCTTGCCACAAGATATTACAAAAAGATTTTTGTTGATTTCCACAAAGTTAACTCCATATATTTACCATATAGGATTAACATATGGCTGGGAGTGGAATAAGAACCAGTGGTGATGAACAAAGGTATATATGGAAACTGAATTGTAGTCCAAGATTAAGTATTTTATTTGATGTTTTATTTTGTTCTTCCTTTATTATTAATTTCAGATTATTACGTATGCATAGACTTTTTGAACTACACACTACTGTATGTTCAAAGGGGGCCTGCATGCAACAGTAGCAGCAAGATTTAAATACATACCGGTAATGCAAATTGTATAACCTGCTAGGATGAATACATTACTCTTTTAAAAACTTTAAAGGGAAAAAGCTTTAAACACAAGCTCATGTAAAAATTCTGATAAAGAACAAAAGACTCCTTAATTTTCTCTGTTGGTTTGCTATGTAACATAGATTTGGAGATTGAATAGTAAATACCAAGCAGTCATATAAATACCTTCATCTATAGCTTGAAACCTGAGTTTGACCCCGGTAGAATGTCAGCTCTGGTTATGGCCCTGTTTAAGAGGTAAATCATTCGCTACTTTGGGCAGAAGCTTGTAAGTCTCTGACAGTCCTGCTGTGAAATCTTTAGGTGGCCTGAAATAGATGATGATGTTGCATTCCCTTTTCTTGTGTTGCAAGGTTCCAACTCTCTCCTCACCATGAAGATCTGGTGAAATACGGTACCTGTGATTACTGAAATTCAAAATACAGCAATACGGGTTTGGCTAATACATGTTACCCATTTCAAGAATACACAACATTTAATGACAGCAAGGTGGCCATTTTTAAAGTCCTATCTTTGTGCTACATAGTACAGACAGGCTATAATTAAATACAGGAACTTAATTGGGTTAGAGAGAACAAATGTTAGTGTTTATCTAAATAACATGATAGTGGTGGTTTCAGTTAAAATGAAAAATCAAAAACTTTAACCCATATCATTTCCTGTGGATATAGTAACTTATTGCAAGATCTGTTTTTAAATATTTTTCAACACTATAAAACGGGTTCATGCTGTGAATGTAATGTGTTATGCTTTCTGTTTATTTTAGCAGTTAATGCCACAACAACTGGGCCTTTTTCAGTAACTTTCCTACACAACTCAGCGATGGCTGGCATTTTTTTTTAAATTCATAATTCTGAATTGTTAAAGAAACTAATTAATTTTGTACACTTTACATGTAATGATTTCCATTGGTTTGATTTTTCTACACACTCTTCTATGTTTTAAAGTAATATTATATCCTTGATTTGTATGTGTTTTGGATATAGTGTAAAAAAAACTAAATCTGTTATTGTAGGCCTTTTCTATGGAACCCTAAAAGAACATGGTCTGAATTTAAATTATTTATTTTTGTTGTAATTTACCCCGCCTCCCAGTAGAGGGCGTTCCGCGTTGTCTTACTTTCCTATGTAGCCTGATACACCGACCCGGATGTTGTTAGTCTGTCTGTGAAGAACTCGTGAACGAAAGCATGGAAGGCTGCAAGGTTATGAAAGGTGGTGAAGAGAAGGGACAAAAACAGCAGAAAACTATTTCTAAGGAATTGCTGTCTGTTGGAAATGGAGGAGGTATGTGACAATTTAGTTGGAAATCTATCAGTTCGAAGTTATTTTCTCGAGTGTTTCCGGTATTTCATAACGATCGGAACTAAAATATAGCTTTTGTGTACATAGCAAATACACCACAACATGTCATTTGTATTGAAGCGATAAATGTTTATGAGGGTAACAAACGTTTACTTATGTAATGTTTCAAGCATCAAGTAAATGTGTGATGTTTTTGTTTTATAGAGTTCATGTTGGCTTTTTCTAGAGTGCATATCTCCTTGCATCTTAAAAATTTTGCATGTTTCAGTTTTTTCTCTATTCCACACAGGCATACATGACAAACTGCTCCTAAACTCGAAGCGCTCCAGTAAAAACGGGACTGCCCCGCAGACTGTGAAGGTGCCAAGAAGCAGTGGTGAGTTTAGATTTCGAGATGACGAATATCTACTAGCTATTACCATATAGTCAAAAAGGCTACACGTTTTTAGTCTGTTAGTTGGGGTGTTTGACTGTACTGTGGGGGTGGAGGGTTTCAGTGGCTGTCCATATTGGTTCCTCACTAAGACTTACTTACTTACGTATTCTTACTCCAGGTATCTTTTTTTTCTTTTTTTTTTCCCTAAATCTTACTTTGGCTTGTAGCTTGTGTGGAGCAGGTTAGCAGAGGTAAAAGGTCATTCAGTCATGTGATTTGAATGGAATGGTGAAGGCTGTTCTTTTCAGGCATTTGGGATCCACAGCCAAGCTAAATGCAAGCTCCAAGCCAAGTTAAGGCAGACTGAGTTACTTTAGTTGTGTTTCCACTCTGGTGCACACTCACACTTTGTACCTGACACAAGTGTTTTCAATTTCTGTATGCATGTCTTTTTAAGGGAACTATCCATTTCTGTGTTCCAGTATTAGACAGACTGCAGAGTTTTCTACCACAGATGGCCCAGGCCAATGAGAGACTGAAACTGCAGATGGAGGAATCTCCAGCTGGCCAGTTCGACATTGAGAACATTGAAGACAATTCTGAGAAAATCATTGAGATGGTAAAGCGTGGTTACATTATTACTCAGTATAGACACAAAACATAACACTTTAAATAGGGTGTATGGGCAGCGAGGACCACACTGACTTGACAGAATCCAAATCTTCCCTTGGTCCATGATAGTTGTTTAAATAAAAACTGCTTGGCTTGGACAGTAGAATGGTGACAGAGCAGATTTGAATTGTGTGTGATAATGGTGTAAGACCCATCATTAGTTTCTTTTGGACTTTGCTAATAATTGACTGGAAATGGTGTAAGCCTGTTCTGGTTTATAAGACAAATTTGCAGACACAGTAGCTGATGTGAGACTGTACTGTGGTAGTACTATATACAAAGATGAAAGTGAGGAGAAGGGGAGCTGAAAACTGGCAGGAATCTGGAATCCACTGCCATGTTGGATTTTTTGCTGTGGAACCCAAATTGAATGAAGTTAAGATTCAGATTACACCTGAAATTAGAATGTATCCCAAATAATAAGTGAACTTTAACTGCTGGATTCACAAACCCAGAGATGCCAATACTTGAGAGTGAACAAAACAGCACCTGCCAAGCAAAATTAGGTAAACTGTTTTATTTTTTTATTTTTTGACAAGTCAGGACAGTAAAATAGGGTCTGTGAAACTTGATGCAAGTATACACTCAAATAAAGTTGACGTAAAATATATATTTAGTTTCAAGTGAAATCTATTTTAAATAAATGCTGTACAGCATTTCTTTTCTTTTAATGTTCTTGTTTGTTTGGCTCTCAAATGTAACTTGTTTACATCAGAAAGTCACTCCCTTTTAATTGTTAAAGGTCAAAAAAGAACTATGTACACTTTCAATTGTTCTTGTTAATTTCTTTTTTTGTGGCCCCTTGTTTAAACATTGGGTATATTTTATAATTCGCTGGATCACCATGTTTGTCTCCATCAGCTTACAAAGAAAAAGCTGTAGTTACTGCGACAAGTATTTATTATGTCTATATGTTTTCTGCAGAGAATATGGCTTTCCAAGGCCCTGTATCCTCTTTCATAATCAGGGGTTCACATAACTGGTACTTCGCAGGTACACATGCCCACCAATAAAACAAATACAGACTTAGCTATTGTTGTATAAAACGCAAGCGTACCGTCGGTATATTTTCAACAGAAAAACATTTTTAATAAATGCAGAGACGGTGCTCACGGTTTGAAGGTGAGCTGTACAGTACATTCCTAATTTATGGATTATTCCAGGAGAGTGGGGGTTTACAGGCTTTGTCAACAACGTCCGTGATCAACCCCGCCCAACCTGCTCACTCGCTCCACAAGTAAAACAGAAAAGAAATATATATGTATCTTTAATTTTTCTCCAGCTCCTTTCTTTCGTTCCATTATTTTCGCCATTTTCTGCAATGTGAACTGTAGAACTGCACCATAACTGTTTATTTCACTGTACTTGTTTGTGGACCAATGAAATAGCAACTTGCCAAGACAGCCGTCTGCAAGCACCAATGCAATGGGGTACGTAATGTAAAAACATCAGTTTTTTTTTTGTTACTTTGCAGAGATCGATTTATATAGTAATTTAGCAGTTTGTATATACTACAGAATGGGTTACTGATGACCTCTGTTGCTGACTAAGTTTCTGTTTCCTCCCCAGGATGTGGCGTTAGTGGAACTAGATGATTCTGACGACAGTGAAACAGAAGAATCTGAATCGGAGGACGAAAGCTCTCGGTCTGAGGAAGATGAGGAGGAGGAGGAGGAGTATGGGGGCAGTGATATGAGGGAAGACCAGCTCAAACTACCTGGGAGTCGGGTGAAGAGGACAGGAAAGATTGAAGTGTTGGAGAGCATGAATGGTTAGCCCATGTGGAAACGCAGTAATTTGCTGAACCTCATTTGTGAAAGACTTGAAAGGGACCCAGGATCACAAAATCATAACCTGCAGGGTGCTGTTACGTACTTTTCAAAACATTTTTTTAAATTTACTCAAGAAAAACTTAAAACAGTCAGTTAGTAGCAAGGAGTGGTCAGAATATGTATTTTGCCAGATGTGTCCCTGAGCCTTCATAAAGCTGTAATTTGTTGTATTTTGTTGGATATTTGTATAACTTGACAAATTCAAAATCTGCGAAAGTAGGCCTGGTAGTGATAATTTTTTATCCAAGCCAGCTACTAGGAACCAAACGAGGACTGATAGACCAAGTGGCCTCCTCTCATTCATAATTATTTTTAGGGTGAACTTTTCTGGTGGTATCCCCAAAGCAGTTCCAGGTCCTAATTAAAAGCCAAATAACTGGTTAATTGGGATGGATCTGGGATATTTAGTGCATGTGGACAGTATTTAATTAACAACTGGAGATTTAAAGCCTCAATGTCCCAAGCAGAGGCAGTACCAGGCATCATCACATGTGGCTCAGTTATTGGATTTACCTAGTGCATTTTCAGTCCATGGCATCTTTGTCTGCCTTTTAGACATGTGCTTTGTGGGGCCAGTTGTAATAGCAATTTTGTGATGTGAAAAGGGTCTGGGAAACAGTGATTTCACCTTTTGATCAATGCAGACCTGAGTTTATATTTGTATCCCATAGCATTAGCTACCCATTTATTTAGTTAGCCTACCTTGACTGAAACAAAAAAGTTTTGTATAGATCATGATGTAGATGGATATCTGTTATATATTCTGTATATACTATTTTGATGGCTACAATAATGCAAAAATGTATGTCAATTCTGCTTTTGCGTTTCTAAAAGTAAGAGGAAGGTATTGATTTTATACATTGTGTTTCAGCTGGCTACAATGTCCAGACATTATAATAACACTTTTTTTTCCTATTTACACCAACACCAATACAAAATATAAGAAGCAGTTCTGAGATTTGTTTTTGTGAACAGTATAATTAAAACATTTGCCAAGAAAAGTCCCAAAGTAGTCATACATAAATTTTTAATTTTTTTATTTTTATTTACTTGAAATATTAATGTAGGGTAGCCCTTTGTACAGGCAACAAGGGAATAGCCCTGTTTAGAAGGAGATGCATACATGTTTTAAAATGCAACAAGACAAGCTCATCTGGATATAATCCAAGTATCTCAAGTTTTCTGGAGTATCATGCTTAAATTTCATGACGCTGGTCAGTTTGAGTGTAGATGAAATCTTTGATGTAACATCTTTCCATTCCATGTTTATATATCTCCACCTATCGCGAAATTACCACTTCATCTAAAAGTGGTACTGGTACATAAGCAGCTAAATCATTTTTGGTACCCAGTCAATATATGGCCTATTAAACCTAAGCAAGCAAGCAATATGTTTTTCACCACAAACAGCAAGTTTCAGTTACAACTTTTAGCATGATTGCTAGGCACTGGTCAATTAAATTCAAGGGACATTGGTTAAATGTATGGCAGTTCTAAAAGTATAATAAGGTATATTTAGTTATTTTACTTTTAACACAGTCCAGTTATACTATAACTATTGAGCTAAACAATCAATGTATCCATTGCAGGTTTACCCCCAGACCACAGGGTTTTTAATAGGCATGAGAAGAAACTAGGTTTAATTCATGGAAAGAAAGAATTTAAAGGACCTGAGGTCTCATGGGAATGTACTGTATGCCTTGTTTCCATCTGCAACTGGGACGCAGTAGCCTGTTATCATTGCACACTGTCAGAAATTGGTCTGCTGGCTTAAGTTACGTAATGAGCACCACATTAGAGCTGGGTGTTAAACCTGCACTGTAGAACAGGGGGCACTCGGTTAGTTATACTGTTAAGTGGTAGATGGAGAAGTTTATAATATGAATTCTACAAAAATGATATATATGATTTTGTGTAATGTTTGGTTACATGTTGGATTATAGACTGCAGCAGCCTGATTTTTATATTAGAACAATGTGAGAGTGGATTCATTGTGCAGATGGAAGCTGCATTACTAGTGGGTCTAGAACAAAAGTGGTCTAAATATACCGTAAAACAAATAATTGCCGGGTCTCAAAGAATCGCCTGTCTCTAATACGTGCCGGGTCTGCTGGCAAATATTGTAAATAAACGCCTGGTCTCTGTCATTGCCATTGAAGCTCAGGAAGATGAGCAGGAGCTTGAGTGTAATGAACTGCTAATAAGTGACAGCGATGAAAGTGACTCAGGATTAATAAATAATAATAGAAAACGTAATTTAAGGTAGGCCTACATGTAATGCATATTTGTTTAATGTGGTTATTACGTTATTAAAAGTTTTGATCATTTTAAGCGTGCTGAAAGTAGGCCAGATACAAACCTCTTGGTGTATTTTATCGTGTTTTGTTGTATTAACAATGTACAAGTTTGAGATTAAACAATACATTTGTTTGATAATGATAGCCTACTTACTGCTTTTATTGTTCATTTTTAAAAACATTTTAGAAGTTTGTAGTATTATTATGCTGTAAGCATTGCCTACACGCCTGTGTTCTGATATCTACAGGGCTGTCTTTTAGTGGATTTAACAGTTATTATTATTGTTATTATTATTAAAAATAATAACAATATTAGATCTAATTCCGTTTTTAAATACACATTCATACTTCTGCTCATTTTCCAATGTTTTGCACATTGTATCCTTGTTAACCAGTGTATATAAAAATACTGTAATAATACTTTCACTTTATACTTGAGGGTTATAAAACAAAACTGTTACTTAGTTCCCACTGACACACAAATTTTTAACAAAATTGCTGGAATGTTTAAATTAGGTCCCGATGTTGCTACAAGGTTGTGTGTTAGCGGCTTCTCAATGACCTGAAGCATGTGAAGCTAGTGATCTAATATAAACGCTGGTCTCAAATAATCGCGGGTCTGCTAGCAAATATTGTAAATAAACAGGAGGCGTTTTACAGTATACATTCTCAATAAGTTACAGAAACGGCCAAAGAAAGTTTTGGTTGATATAAAATGTAAAATAAAATACAATGAAATAAATGATCTTGTATTACATTAATACTCAAAGCATTTTTATAAATATAAAATATGTGTTGTTTGTCAAACACATACTGAATGCACGCAGACCACATTAACTGTCAGCCATCCAATTTCAACTCGGTGGTATGATGTTTTCAGATTTGGTAAATTATCTTGAGATTGCCCAATACCTGTGTTTTGGGGCTTAATTTAAAAGGAAGTTAAGGAAGGAAAATTGTGACAAAACTGTTCTCTGTTCTCAAAATCAGTCTTTTTCCCCCCAAGATTTCAGAATTATAAATCAGTAGGCACATGGATGTAGTAGTAGCAGTGAATGTAAGATGCATCAGTTCACTCGATGTCCACTTATTTAGTTATTTTCTTGCTGTGTGAATTAACAGGGGTGATTCCTGTTAACAGAATAAGGTGCTTGAGAGAGAAATCTCCAGTTGGGATGGGTGGTTCATTTTTATCGGCTTCTGAATGAACTCTTCCCTCAGTATTCCACAGTCACTGCTTTAGTCCTGAGGTATTCATGGAGAGCTTCTTCTCCTGTGTGGGGGAAAAGGGAAATAAGAAAATAATAAAGCTTGCTTTTTAATTCTGTCGGGGGGGTAGAACAATTAATGTAGTTCATTTGATGTGGAATCACAGTTAAGTCTGAAACAGTATACATAAATGGCTGGCTTTCACAGACTACATGGGCGACCTCACCTTGGGTAACATTAGGTAGTCCAAGATTAGTGCATATCGTGGTCTGGGAAAGCAGCCAACAGTCTTGATGTTGTCAAGTTTGTCTATAGATTTACTTGTACACCAATCATCTTATGATTGCAGCAGACAAATTAAAGAAAAGTTGAATTAAAATGGTCCTCTGAGAAGAACACATTGTCTCACACCCAACACCCATCTCCTAGGTAACTAGCCCGCCATTTGGGGCTATTAACCATTCCCTTTTGTAAAGTTGAATCCACAACAGTCATGGACGGTGACCTTGAAGTTAGGTGCGGGGAGGAATGTGGTACTGATAGTAAGGGTGCAGAGCAAATTCAAATGTTATAAGTGGATAAATAAGGCTCACAGCAAGGTCACGTGTGCAGTATTTCATTTGCAGAAGTAGTCTTGTTATGCATATGCTAGCTTGCAAGAAAAAGAGAATCATAACTGTTCAATAACATGCAGTCAACCACACTTCTTGGTGTTGCAGGGGCAGTGCAGGTGTGAATATGCAGAAGCCTCCACAAGATGAAACATCCTTCTAGTTCTGATAAGAGCAGAAAAGCATATATCTCACTCTTTCCTGTTGAACAAATGTCTGTCAGCCATCACCAGAAACTAGATTTTGGGCTGATAGTAGAATTACTTTATATTGATACTGATATGTAAATACACACTTGGCGGCGTACCGTTTTATCCAAGATATATTTGAGTGTCATCGTGTCAAGACCCAAACATGTTAAAAGATCAAATGTATGAATACTAGTATTTTATAAGAGTGGAGTTCAGTGCTGCAGAACATTAATTAGAGTGTCTCTCTTACCAAGGTCCTTCCCAAAGCCAGACTGTTTGAAGCCCCCGAATGGTGAGGCCACATCGGTCTTGTTGTAGGTGTTTATGAACACAGTCCCTGCCTCCAGCCTCTCGCTCACATACATGGCTTTGTTGATGTCCCGGGTAAACACTCCCGATGCCAGACCGAACTCTGTGTCGTTCGCCCTCTGTAGAACTCCATCCACGTCCCTGCGGGAAGGCAGCACAATTTAGTGACAGAATACAAATGATTTCCCCTGCAGAACAGCCAAAACCTAGATGTCAACATCTTGTATCTTGTGTGGGGGCCCTGATTCTGAACAGACTTTGATGGATGCCAAGTTATTTAGATGCATCACACACTGTTCAAGAAAGCTTCCCTTTAGTTGTTTGCTGCTTAGCCTGCAATCCCCTAGCAGCTGGCACACAAAGATATTTAACAGTATATATTAAGTATTATTCTGGAAAACCTACCCATCTTTAAACTTGGAGATGACCATGATGGGTCCGAAAGACTCCTCTTTGGCAAGGTACATGTGATCCTCTACATCTGTAAACACAGTTGGTTCCATGAAATAGCCTAAAAAATGAGAGAAATGTTGTCAAAAGGGGAAAAGGAACTCACAACTACAAGTTTATAATGGTAAAACCAACACATCCCACCAACAACAGACCAACAACTGTAAACAGTATGCAGGACAGAGCGACATGGACAGATTGACAGAAGGACACAGTCAGGAATGTATATAGCGACAAAGAAATGGACACAATAAAAAGTGTGTGAACAAATAAGGCAAACAGATGTATTATTTATTTTGCAATTATACTTATACCATGAGAAGTAGACTTACAGCTAGAAAAAGTATGTAAATATATCGACAGTAGACACAAAGAGTCAGAAAAGGTCTATTTTGGCACTAAATCCCTAGGCTGGATTTGGCGGTTGTACCTGGCCTTTGAACCTGCTGACCCCCATACACCAGAGTGGCTCCCTCCTTCTTCCCGATCTCGCAATACTCCAGCAGCTTCTCCATGTGCGCCCTGTGGTTCTGGGGTCCGTGGTCAGTGGAACGGTCGAGTGGGTCTCCGATCTTCATCTTCTTAATCTCCTCCAACTGACAGAAAGCACACAAGGGGGCTTATGGGTTTTAGCTTTCAAACCCATGCCACTCAGCTTCTGCTGGACAGCAGATAAGCTCTGACAATATAAATAAACCAATTAAAACTTAGTGTGGACAACCAGGCTTCCTATATAACTGAGCAACAGAAAAGAGGAAATAAAACTTAAAATGTGTTAATGGGGCTTGGTGATGCAACAGGTTTGGGACTGATGCCCTCTGTGCGTCTGTCTCAAGTTACCTCCTAAGTAGGTTAGTCCACATCACTAGACAACCAGGACTGAACGACAGGGGGTATTCAGGTCATGACTGAGTGCAAAGAAGCTCTCATGACAACTGCCACTAAAGCCTGCCTATGTGAACTCACCACTCTCCTCAGAAACTTGTCGTGTATAGACTCTTCCACAAACAGACGGCCAGCAGCAATACAGTTCTCTCCTTTATTGAAGAATACAGATCCCATACCCTGGGGAAGCAAAACTTTTGTTAGGGCTTGTGGAAGATCCCCCCCCCCCCACACTTTATTAAAACAGGAGTCAATATTTTGTACCAGAACAGTTCATTCAGTGGGATTACATCCTGGGAGGCTGTGTGGCCCAGTGGTTAAAGAAATTGGCTTGTAACCAGGAGGTCCCCGGTTTAAATCCCACCTCAGCCACCGACTGATTGTGTGACCCTGAGCAAGTCACTTAACCTCTTTGTGCTCCGTCTTTCGGGTGAGACGTAATTGTAAGTGACTCTGCAGCTGTTGCATAGTTCACACACCCTAGTCTCTGTAAGTCGCCTTGAGTAAAGGTGTCTGCTAAATAAACAAATAATAATAAAAAAAAATGTAATTGTCATGCTAGCAGCCAGTACTTATAAAACAATAGCAGCAACTATTCCATTGAATATCTGTGGAAATCAAGTACTGTGGTTCTCCTACTACTACACTGAGCCTAGCACAATAGTAGTCAAGACAATTTCTCATTTTTTTTCTATTGTTTTGATCTTCAAGTTTATCATCATAGGAGTCATTTCCCCAAAGCACATGGACTTGCATAAGAGCATGATTTTCAGAAATGCCAAACCCAGTGCGCACCGCTGTTCTTATAAAGACAAAATCTGCTTCACCGATTGTATAAATAAATAGCTGTTTCTCCAGGAGGCAGCCCCTGGTACCAGTTCTTACCATTCGCACAGCCTTGTCCAAGTCACAGTCTTGAAAGATGATGAGTGGTGACTTGCCTCCCAGCTCCAGAGACACTTTCTTCAAGTTACTCAATGCACAGCTAAAGAGAAGCAATTGTTAGCAGTGCTAATGATTGCTAAATTGGTTAATTCGTCTACCATGTGTGAAAGGATCCTTGCAAAAAAACAAAAAAACAAACACCTACCAAGTGTAATGTTTTCATTCACTTTGCTGGGATGGCCATCAGTTTTCCTTCATTCTGTTTCCTAGATACTGTTTCTACTTCCTACCTTTTCATGATGTGTTTCCCGATCGGGGTGGAGCCAGTGAAGCCCAGCTTGCGGATATCGGGATGATCAGACATGCGCTGCCCAACGAGACCCCCTGGAGCCAGGGAGAAGCACAGGAAATAGCAGCAGGGTCTCCGGTTAGCCCAAATCACACAGGAAACTAACAAAACAGTAATTGGGAGGCAGTTCTCAGACATCACTGATAAATCCACTCACCTGATCCAGGTATAATGTTTATAACACCCTTGGGGATGCCAGCCTTGACTGTAAGTTCAGCAAACTTCAGTGCCGTCAATGGGGTTACCTTATGAGCAGAGAGTACAAAGTATGTTATTTCAATTGTTACTGCAACTCCTCAGCCCCACAACTACACAAACAGCAGGAACATACCATTTTAATGGCTTTAAGATTTATTCAGTGTTCTTTTTTTTTGTACCCCTATTGCCAATGTACTGATCTGATCTGGGTGGGGTTTCTTGTATCTTCTTACCTGAGCAGGTTTAAGGACGAGGGTATTGCCAGCAGCTAAGCAGGCTGCACTCTTCCAAGCCAGCATCATCAGTGGGTAATTCCAGGGAATGACAATGGCACATACACTGTTCCAAAAAAAAAAAAACCAAGATCCATTGTGATATGTATATTCTGTAATTCAACACAGCTGCTGAGAGGCACGTCCGTGTATTAGTGTATGCAACAGGATTTTAACCTGCTGCATAGTTCTAATGCAGTTCCCAGCTCTTAACTGCATAGCTAACCATGCACACTCCTCAAGGTGCAGCCTGTGTCTTCAGGTTCTGAGCTACTGGCTCAGTTCACAAGAGCAGCAACACTTACCCCAGAGGCTCCTTTTTGGTGAAGGTCAGGTTATGATTGGGGCGAGCCTGGTTGATGGGTATTGTTGTGCCCTATAGAAGAAAGGGGAGTCTTGTGTTGAATGACATGGGACACAAAGGCTGTCATGCTTTATAGAATTTTTCAGCTAATTCCCAGAATATAAATAGAATGCATAATTTGGGGTATATATGAGATAAAACTAAAATAAAACTGGAACTTATATTCTAAACATAATTTCTGCTTTAGTCATACTTAACTAAAAGCGTGCTTTAGCCCCATCGCTGTGCAAAGCAAATTATTAACAGTAGCTGTAACACATTTGTTATAATAGAGTGCAGTGCCCTCACTTGGTCATGTTTAAACTAGAAATAGATTTTGGTGGTGTTTTATATTTAAACAACTATATCGTGGGAAATTAGTGCTGCTGGTATAAGCCCATTGATCTTGCCTCAGGGCTATGTGTCATGAACAGATAAATACTGTGGCAGTAGCAAAAGATCAGACCTCTA
Organism: Acipenser oxyrinchus oxyrinchus; assembly: GCA_030684275.1. Classification (NCBI taxonomy): domain Eukaryota; kingdom Metazoa; phylum Chordata; class Actinopteri; order Acipenseriformes; family Acipenseridae; genus Acipenser; species Acipenser oxyrinchus. The sequence continues at coordinate 26,332,294 of CM060256.1, read as the reverse complement.
ACAAAAAGCACTTGCCTTTAGTTATTATTGATTCTTTCTAATTTGACTGGATTTTACCGATCCCCCATTAGGATTTTAAATTCCTGATCAGATTTTGCAACAAGCACGAATATAAGTGAAAAAAATACATATTTATAAAAAAAACAGGCACTCAAATTTTCCTGTAAGCCATTTTCCTGTATCTGCAGTAGCAAAAAACGTGTTTAAGTTCTTACTTCACTTCATACCTGGATTTTGTCGCACCATCCAGCAAAATAGCGGAAGGTCTGTACAGACATGCCCACGTGAGTCTTCAGGGCCAGTGTGTAGACAGCGCCAGAGTCGATGGTTTCTATGGTAGCCAGCTCCTCCTGGTGTTCCTCCATCAGATCTGCAAGCCTGCAAGACACGTCACAACAAATATGAGTTGATCCTGTAAGAAAGCAATCATTGGGAACTACAGGGCAACAACTGCAGTGAAGAAAAACGGAAATAGAGTGTAGCTGCCCTACACTATTTAAACTACATTTTGTAAAAGATAAAATCAACTGTTACAAAACTACCGGTAGTAACAAACACAATATGCACACCTTAAATAACTTTTTGGGGTGCTTGTTGCCTCTACAAAAAAATGAGGTAAAAGACATTGACACTGTAAACCAGGCCCAAAGTGCTTACTTGTAGAGCAGCCTGCCTCTGTCTCTTGCATTCATCTTGCCCCACGGCCCCATCTCAAAGGCATCTTTGGCCGCTGCTACTGCCCTGTCGACGTCACCCACTGATGCATAAGACACTTTACAAATAACCTGGCAAAGCGTTAGAATGTCATGAAATAAGCATTATATTTATTTGTTAACCTATTTACCTGGGGGGGGGGTATATAATTGGGGAGGGATCTTATTTTCAAGGGGCCTAGGGGAGTATCACAACTCTCTCATACATTACAGCAAAACCTTCCAGGTATTAAGTTAGATTATTCCGCTCAACAGTGTAGTAAATCATTCCTAGGTAAGCACATATATCGCATTTGGGACACGGAAACTACAAGAGGCCTTTGTTTTCATACATTTTAAGAGAAAATTGTAACTCAGCGCTAAGTCCTGTTCTCGTGTTGAGGTTGAAAAAATTCAAGGATACTCTTTCTGGTAGCATGGTTTTGCAGTTTGTCATAGACAACAGTTCCCATTGAACATACAGTAAACCCCCCCGCCTCCACACACACACATACACAACACTGGTAGAACTGCATTACCCTGAAACTAACTATACATATCAAGGTGTCAGCAGAAGTAATCTTTCATGAATAGGTAATGTTTTTTCTTTTATGTTTAAAACAGCTATGTATTGCCACTGAAAGTGTGGTTTGTCCTCAGTGCTTACTTTGTAATATAATTCAGGCAGATACATATCTGGCAATTGCAGGTCTTTCTGAATCTCTACTTACTGATCCATCAGTGGGGTTCACAGTGTCATAAGTCTTTCCATTCTCAGCATCCTCAAATCTTCCGTTTATAAAGCATTGATGAGGCATCTTCACAGTCATGTTATTTATATTCTTTATTACCTGAAGAACAGATTATTAACAAGTCACATTCCAGTGCTGCAGCTCCTTCAACTCAGATTAGAAGACAGGTTTAAATCTATAATGTTACTACATTTGGTAAAAGGGAATCAATAAATAATTCTTGGGGGTTAATACCAGCGAGATTAAAATAGAGTAAATTAACGTTTTCATTACTGTCTGGATCATACGCGGATTGGAGGAGCAGATGCGCTTGTTGACCAAGGGGTCATGGGTGACGTTATAAAAAGGGGAGGTAGTTATGTGATCTGTTCCTTTGTGAATGGTTACGTTAAATGACCAGAAGGAGAACCTGTGCTGTGAAATGTGAGTGTTTTGTTTGTTTTTGTGTGTTGTTATGTAATTATTTGGACGGCTAACATGATCCGGAGCTGTCGCCAAAGGCCAGCACTAAACCCGGATGAACAACACTGCACTTTTGTTTGCACTAAAGAACTGTATTCACCACGAGCACTACAGCATGCACTGTGGACTGGTGTTTGTGTTTGTGTTACGTGTGGGTGAACTGAAACGGGACTGTTATTATTCCGGGGCAAACCTGCGGATTATAAATAAGCAATACACGCCGCTGTATTGGATCATTAACATTGTTATTGTTTACTGCTGTTAGCCATCAGGCATTGGATTATAAAATTAAACCTTCAATGCACCTGGATTATCGTTGTTTGTCTGATTATTGACCACCTGCACCTGCACACTGTTAACCACTTTGCCACAATGATATACCAATCTGAAACAACTGGGTGTTAATACCATCATCTCCTTGTGGTTTATAAAGACCTACATGATCTACGATGAGCTCCTCCTCCTTGTCCTCCCCGCGCAGCTTCCTCACGATCATCTGAATGAAGTCCTCAAACTTGGTGGCCATGTAGACATCCTCATTCTGGAGCTGCAGCCCGTCACACTTCTGCTTGATCTCCTCCACTAACCTGTGGGGAGAACCCCAATGTAAGGGTGTTATATAGAAGAGATTAACATGTTTTCCCCCATCATGGTGCCTCAGCCCCAAGCCTTCGGACACAAGTATGGGATTTCACCTGCTAGTCTGTCTAAATGGGCTTTTTTATATAGCTATCAATTTTGCATTACATTTAAAATAATTTAGAATTATAGGAACGGAAGCTACCACAAAGTTTTGTAAAAGACCATTGAAGAATTGTGCAAAATTTAAAATATGCATCTTATGTCAGTCAGAGGTTTGCCAATGTTAGGCACCTTTAGAATCCAGCAAGGTACTACTGAGGTACTAAAAACAACCCTTTAATTAAGACAAAGATGGTTGTTACTTAATATCCATTTAAAAGATCATCCACACCAATTGAATGAAACTCACCTGACAACATCCATTGAAGCAGCTCCTGATTTGAAGAAATCAGTGGACTCTTCTACTTCTGGAACGTTGCTTAAAATCCCTTTCCATATAGCCTGGGACAAGAGAGAACCAGAATGAGAAATGGTTAGAAGTGATCAGCAATGCACCTACTTGCAAAAACATTCATTCTCTTAACAAATAACCACACAGTCTCAAAATAAGTAGATTTATATCATTCCAAGTCAAAGGGACTACCCTATATTCCATAACTGCATGAGATAGTGCCTATCATCAAACTAGCAAGAAAGCTGAAAGTTCAAACTCAGCAGTGTGTACCCGGATTTGCAGAGCAGTCTTCTTCTCCTCCTCTGTGAGCTCCACACTCACACTCTCCCCGGCTGAGAAGTACTTGGCTGCTGGGATCATTTTGCCATCTTCAAACTGAAGGTTTCTCACCACGAGCTACAGAGGAAAGAGAGAGATATACATTCAGCCAATGCTGTCAGGAATGTCAGTGGAAACAGCTTTTCGTGCCCCCACAACTCACTGAAAAAATGATTTCATCATATGCTTTAAAGCGCTCCAAAATCTATTTTCAATAAACTGATGGAGACCATCCCAGCAAAGTGAATGTAAACATTACACTTGATAGGTGGATTTTAAATCAATGTACTCATTTTTATAAATTTCAAAGGTGTACATCGGATTTGCTTTTTATTTCAACTCGACAATGTTGTATTCTGCTTAGAAAAGTTGTGGTGTCTAAAGAAATATAAAAAACGTTACAAAAGCTTTGGTGTTGAACCTACGCGTTTGTGTATTTAAAATACATTCCTGCAAGACATAATAAAATACAACTTTCATGGTTCAGTTAGCTGGTAGTAACAGTATCTTGACCAGTAACAAAAAAATATACATTTGCAAATAAACATGAATAAGTAATAAAGGCTTTCCACAACACATTACAAAATAAATTCAGTGATTTTTCCATGACGCGTGAACACTTTCCACATTGCTCAGCACCTGCCAGTGACAGTGTGAACTATCCAGGTTCTCTGGACAGGTTTCCAAGAATAAACCGGGCATAGCATTTACCAGCTGCAATACTCCCACCAGGAAAGTTGGCATTCACAATTTTCCCAGACTTATCTAGGTTTTCATTCTTTGCAGGTTTATCCCATGGAGCTGTGGGATAAAAATTAATTTCTACCTACCGCTTTCCCATCAGTGCCGAAGAGGACCAGGCCATTGCTGGTGACGAGGCCAGGTTTGGACGTTCCCTCGATATCCAGGGGCTGCCCTGTGGGCACCGAGCCACCAAGGAGGGATGAGCCGTACAGGGTAACCACCTAAACCACACAGACATGCCATCTTTACTACTGATAAACACACTGTTCCTGTAGATACAATGATATATGTACCTCAAAAGACAATCAATACACAATTACTAGAGAACACACATTTTGTCTTGTGCAAAAAACCTTTACTTTATTATTATTATTATTTATTTCTTAGCCGACGGCCTTATGCAGGGCGACTTATAATTGTTACAGGATATCACATTATTCTTACATACAATTACCCATTTATACAATTGGGTGTTTACTGGAGCAATCTAGGTAAAGTAACTTGCTCAAGGGTACAGCAGCAGTGTCCCCCACCTGGGATTGAACCCACGACCCTCCAGTCAAGAGTCTAGAACCCTAACCACTACTCCACACTGCTGCTCTTTACTTCAGAATACAGTAATATAAATTACAGCTAAAAAATGGTTTGTCAGACTCCTCTTTAAACTAAATGTATTTTTTTAGTCCTTATGTATATTTGCCTATAAACGGTTCCCTTAGACACCCAAGGTACAGGGGCAACTGCACATACAGTATATATAATTTGCTTTGGTTAGACTGGGAACTGTTTTTGCAGGCATCTAACCAACCACATACTGTATGATAGTTGGGTACTAATGCTCAACCTACGCCTATAGACGTGTAGTAACGTCTATGTCGTTCAACACAATGGCACAAACCTAAACCGACTACAATTGATATGTCTTTGTGACAGAGAGCGATTTAATCCTAGTCAACAATCTCCCTCCCGACCTGTGAGGGCACGGTATAACAGGAACAGTGTGCCCCAGACTGGATGGTTTGGCATTTCATTCCAGGGTCAGTTGGAAGTTGGCCATCCAGAAAGGGGCCGGAGTCACAATACCAGAAGTCATCACCTTAATGTGGTAGGCGATGTGTCAGTCATGGATTGGAGGACACGTGATTGTACTTGCTACTGAAGGGGGCGTGACTGAGGGTATATCAGGGGATGTGTCAAAGCAATCTGTTCCTTTGTTATGGTTATGAGAAGACCAGTGAAGGAGTACTGTGTTAGGAGTACCGGGAGTTTTTGTGTGTTGTTTTGTTCCTCTATTAAACTGTTACGTTTGTCATTTATAGAAGGCTAATATCCGGGAACTGTAGCTAAACAGCCAGCAATTAAACCCGGACTACACTTCACCATTGTGCACGTATAAACCTGTAAATCACCACTTTCACTAAGAGCACTCACTCTGGACTTGTGACCGTGTTGTGTTTGTGTGTGTCTTGTTTAGTGTCGATTATTATTTTGGTACTGAACCCCATGGTTTACCTGCGCGATACACATTGTTGTGTAGAGCCAGGTTTTTATTTCTGGTTGCAAAACAAGCAACCCAGCCAAATAAAGAGCTGTTTAACTGAACTGTGTTGTTTCAATTCATTCCTGAGCAGTGCATCACCTCTACACCTGCGCACTGCAAACCACTTTGCCACAGTCTTCCTTTAAGAAAAGGCAATGAAAGAGACCACATAGATAATCTAACTCACGAAGAAAACATTAACAGGTACAGATTTCAAGGAACCAGCCACTACCAGAAAATGCAAGACACAGCAGAAGCAAACAGCATCACCCGACTGCAGGTCAATAGACTGAAACAAAGTGAGAAAACTAGAATGAGCACCTGCTACAGACTACACTGCACAACCTGCTCACAGGTCAATAGTATACACAGCCATTAACCACCAACTGTGTTTACATTATGTATTGCTAAAGATTTACAGCTTGGTATATTGTTGAAACTAGGAGATCCGTAGATTTGCACAACATAAATATGATTTCGACGACTGGCAGTCTCAACCTACTCCAGTCTCATTGCATTTCAATCAACATGACCACGATTTCAAACTACACATGCGTATCAGTTTTATATGCAATCAAAATGCTCAATGAACAAAAGAACAGAGAGCAAGAAGCCATGGCTCTACTACTAGCTATTAGCCCATCCAACAAAATAACACCACTGTACCAGAAAAAAATATTTCCCATTTAATTCAGCACTATTGAGTGTTTAATAGTTATGGATGATTGTGACAGAAATACAGTGATTCTTAGTGGTAAATCTCCCTCCCGACCTGTGAGGGCGCTAAGTACCGAGAACAGAGTTCTTTGGACGGGCTGGCCCGATAGTTCTTTCCCAGGGTTCAAGTGAAGTCAGCCAGCTAGAAAGGGGGCGGAACTCCGGTGCATTAACTCATCGACCCAGAAGGGAAATGATGTGGCAGTCACGGATTGGAGGGGCGGCTGCACTCATTTACCAAGGGGTCATGTGTGACGGCATAAAAGGGGACAGAGAGATGCAAACTGTTCCTTCGCTTTGGTTTGAAAATAGAACCCGGAAGGACCTGTGAGAGTACCTGTGATAACATATTGTGAGTGTTTGTTTGTTTTGTCACTAATTGTTGTTGTTTGTTATTAATAGATAGCTAACACGTTCCGGATCCATCGCCAAGGGCCAGCACAAAACCCAGAACAATACTGCACTATTGTCACTTATAAACCTGTATCACCCACCATGAGCACTACTGCACGCACCCAGGACTGGTGACCGTGTTTGTACATTGTGGGAAGAATACGCGTGTTTGTAATTTGGGACTGCAAAAAATATAAACAGGAGATGTGTATGTTAAGTTACCCGAGGAAATGCATCAGGACTATACTTTGTAACGACAACATGCACTACACATTGTTGTGTATTGCCGGGGATTATTATTTGGTCACCAGACCTGGATTAAAAATAAACGTTTGTTCTAACTGGATTATAACCTCTCTGTCTGTTCATTACGCACCGCATCACTCCTGCGCCTGTCATTGTGCACTTTGCCACAATGACGCATCATTAATTGTGGTGTGCTTTCCCAAACTTATCATGCTGAACCATGATTTCACAAGGCTTTCACTGTGCTTTACTACCACTGCTGCTTTACTACTACTACTGTGCAGTAAAGTAAAGAAGATTTCCTACCTGACCATCGATGACAGTCCATGCACCTGGAACTTTATCATGGCCTCGGATCCAGTTGTGAATGGCCTCTGCTGGTTGGTTGAAGGAGACCTAGTCAAAACAATAAGACATCAGCACACTCTACACCACGGATGTCAATCCAGTTCCTGGAGGGCCGCAGTAGGCCGCAGTATCTTCTGGCTTTCATTCCTCCCGAGCTCTCAGTTTTTTGATTAATTGGACAAATTTAACACTTCTCTCCAGGCCTCAAAATGTTTTATAGCTTGCCTTGAATCAAGTGCATTTTTTTTTTTAAATCATCAACTGTAAAAGACCTTGAAAAATATTAAAAAATGTCCAATTGAACAAATAATGAGATCAATTAAGTTAATTGAGAGCTTAAGTTGGAATGAAAACCAGTAGAACCTGCGGCCCTTGGGGACTAGAGTTTGACACCATTGCTCTAGACCAAATGGCTGGCCATGGCACTACTGTAGCCACCAAGTTGCACAACCTTCTAGAAACCCACTGAAGACAACCAACTGTCTTCTGGCAGCTGCTACAGTGTATACATTCCTGCCGTAGCCTAAAAATAGATTTTCTTGTTTGGAATCTGGGCAATGCATTACACAGTTATAAACACCCCTCCCCTCTCCTTGGAACTGGAGGCTGGGATACAGTTTATTAACAGACATGTACGATATCAACACAAGGCAGTCTTTGACCATGTGGCATTACTGAGCTCAATGTACCTGTGGTACATTCACACAAATCAAGGTGCTCCTGGAACAATATTGTTTTCTGCTTGAACTTTTGAGGTATACTTGTACAGTTCCATTTTTGTACCCTGTTTTTTTACCCTGTTTTTTTTTACCCAATTAGAAATGCCATATTTGAAAATCACCTCACCACTGCAGCCCACTCACTGCTTATCCCAAGTCGAGCCTATGAAACAGATATTACAAAGCGACTCAATTCTGAAGGCAAGGGCTCAGCTTTGGAAGTCTCCACCTGGACTTCTCAGCTGCCTAAAGAGATGCTCTAGCAGAATGAGGCGCACTAACATCAGATGACTTTCATTCCCTAATTGTGCTACAATGTTGAGGCCAATGCAGTGCTCCCTGTGGGGTTTCCAGCCCCTTACCTTGCAATTCTCCTTCTTCTGAATTCCTTCATAACTGGCTCCTTCTTCAGACTGTGGAACACGAGGAGCTTTGCCATCTGCAATAAGCTGAACTGCTTCTACCTGAAGGGAGGAATGAAATTAAATACATGTGTAAGCATGTTCTATTAATTCCCATGGAGGCTGAACACATTTAATGCTGAGTCAGCATTCAATGGATTTGTGCATATACAGTACAATGAAAACTGTGTACTCTTCAGAAGTGTGGTTGTGTCATGGGATCTTTACCTTGTGTTAGAAAAAAAAAAAACAACTTTGCACTGGAGCAAAATCTACAGGCATAAAACCTATTGAGATGAAGCATCCTGTTAGTATTACCATGCCTTTGATTCCCTCTGGGAACAGGAAACGATTGTATAGTGTGTCCACAGTGTCAGTGGGCTCAACAGGACACTCCCTCTGCAGCAGGATAGGTCCTGTGTCCAATCCATCATCTGCCCAAAATATTGAAAACCCAGCCTTCTTATCTCCATGAATCAGAGTCCTGTCAACAGGGGAGCAGAGGAGAGTTGGTATAACCATTTCTAGCTACAGGATTCACCTATATGATGATATCATATATCTCTCTATTGGTAATCTGTTAATCAGTCTATATTCATACCTCCCACTGGTATTGAGAAGGTGAACATCACCGGCAACATATTCTCCTCCCCCTCTTTTGGGGATCAAATGCATTTGTTCAAAATAAACTTAAGATTGTAAGTATGACTATTTATTTATATAGCGCCTTTCATACAACAGTATCTAAAAGCACTTTACAAGTCAATAAAAACAAAAAATTATAATAAAGTGAATTAAAACAATAAAAAAAACATAAACATGAAAAAGTTTAAACTTAAAGCACGTCTAGGTACATACAGGGACAAAAAGCTCTTTTAGATAATCAGGTGCCAGGCCATGTAGTGTTTTGTAAGTCAAAAGTAGGATCTTATAAGCAGTTATATATCTTACTGGAAGCCAGTGTAGAGAAGCAAGCATGGGAGCTATGTGGTCACTTTTCTTTTTTTTACTAAGCACCTGTGCCGCTGCGTTTTGAACTAGCTGGAACTGTGAAAAGGCATGGTCTGGTAAACCAGCAAAAAAAAGCATTGCAGTAATCGAATCTAGATGAGACAAAAGCATGAATTAGCTTCTCAGAATCTGGCAATGAAAGACCTAATCTGCAATATTTCGTAGATGATAAAAAGACACTTTGGTGACATTACGGATATGAGCCTCAAAACATAAATCAGAATCAAATATGAATCCCACATTTCTGGCCTCTGATGTAGGGTTTGAATTTAAATTATTCAGCTCTGTTTTAGAGAAATGACCATTTCCAGTTGTTACCAGTCAGTTCACTGCAGTTGCACTTGTTTATAGCTTCAAGACCCAAGGTGAGGTTTTTCTTAAACTGATTCAGTCGTACTGTAATTTGATCCGGATTCCTGTGGAACCTTGTGCCTTGTCAAAGTGACATACCTGTGGGTAAACTTGGGTGTATTGAGAACCAGTAAGCATGCTGACCTCTATAGAGACTGACAGATTTGAACTATGCAGAGATATCACTCACCAGTTGATAGCAGAAGCCCCTCTGTGTGCAGGCAGTATGGAGGGATGGTAGACGATGGAGCCGTGTTTGGGGTGATCGATCACATTCATGGGGATAAACTGGCTGCAGAACGGGAGGACGTTGAGCTCAGCTCCTATTGACTTGTAAGCACTGACAACATCTGGGATCGGCTTCCCTTTCACTCTCCACCGGGGGAACTTGAACACAGGTGTGCCATCTTTCTCTGCTGCCACGGCTGGAAGGGAACAGCATAGAATGTGTGAGATCAGAATACTTCCTGTCTGTCAGATGTTGGCCCTATGAATACCATGCAGATGCTGCACCAGGTGACATGAGGTCAGATGTTTATTAAAGGGACTTTAATGAAGTCTATTAAAGTGCTGTATGTAAATACTGCTGAGAATTAAAAGCATTAACATATATAAGGTATAGTTGAGTGGCATTGACCCTAGAGAAGGGAGTACAACTGTCAGCCATTTTTGTAGTTTGAAGAAGAAGAAGAAGAAGAAGAAGAAGAAGAAGAACCACCGCCATCACACTGCAGACACACCAAATAAATAAAAACATACCCTAGAATGTTACCTACAATTGCCATTAGTCAGCATATTTTTCACTAGGACAAATTAAAATATATATTTTTCTTCCTTTTAGGTCATCTGGAAAATACGGTTAAAAGAAAAATTGTTGAGAGCGCAGGAGATGTTGGAAATGTGTTGACATTCAGACAGAAGCAATGAAGTAGAAAATTAACTTTCGCAGAACTCATTACAGCTTTTAATGATAGCCAGAGCTATCAGGAAAATAAATTAAATATCAGAACAGTAGAACAGGTGATTCACCACTTATGTTGCTGTGGAAGGGGCCTGTAATTGGAAAATATGAGAGGGAAAATAATAGACCGTCACAGCTGTACACCCATCTAAGATTGGGACATTACTGACTGGTTCGATATGACCTTCACATTATCTATTCCTGGCTGTACAGCTTTGTTTTGTTTTTTAGTTTGATTTTTGGGTTCTTCCACAAACTTTGTCTGGGTGGAATGTATATCAACGGCTGTGTAAAACTGGAACATTTAATATAGGGTTACTAAATGCTGATACTAAGACTCTGATACAACTGGATAGCCACATTCTGCAGAATGGATGACCTTTTTAGCCTGATAAATGAACTGAGAATCCTCATCTTTTTTTCTGAACTGCTTTCAATCTACTTAATAGCTAGTTAGTTCTCTCAAAATGTGACAGTACAAGATACTGTTTTACTATAAAAATGACATTGTTTCATTTGTCCTATCTCCAGTAAAGACCAGATGGTCTCGTTTAATGTATTTCGATTATTATTTTTTAAGCATATTTAGTTGACAATGTGAACCTCTTACAGGGGGGGCATCTTTGAAAGACTTTTTCAATACATTTCAAAAGGTCTTGCGGGTGAGATAACAGTAATCGCTGTTGTTTTAATGACGTATCAGCTGCCCAGCCCTAGGTGTGCCCTCTGAGTGCTGTTAGACAAGGCTGTACTGCTGAGGACAGTCTGCATTGCTGAGACAGCACTCAGCCCCTCACTCACCCAGAGGATCTGCCTTCCCGTCCTTGTCAGGTACTGTGAACACTCCCACCACTTTGTGGCCTTCCTTCCGCAATTGGCTGTACACCTCTTGTCCGAACAGACTCTGGCCAATCAGAGCAAGTTTTAGCTTACTTTGGTAATATACCTGTGTCAGAGAAAAACGAAAACAGAATTCTCAGAAGTTATTCCATTCCCTTCTTGATCAAGGCGAGTGATCACTTTTGAAACTGTTCCTCATGGAACATTAGTTATTTGGAGTCTGTGTCTACACGCAAAAATATGAAAAACAAATGATGTGTACATACAGTATGTGCGCAACTGATAGGTGTCTAATATGAAAATGTTCTTAGCAGTCTATCTGCATTACTCAGAAGGCAAATCCAAATATGCTAAATAACTACCACTACCTAGACAGACTGAGTGGAATGTGCCAAAGGCATTCAGAAATTCGTGAAATACAATGGCTGTGTAAGAAGTCAGTTGAATTTTCAGAAAGATCTGCACTTACATTTTAACAGGTGGAGTTCAGCTCACACAATGTTAAATATTCCGCTGTGTTCTTTAAACTAAGGGGCTTATTGTTGACCGTACTTTACTGAGTATACATGAGAACAGGACACTTTTTTATCATATACTAATACACTACCTCCACTGGGACCTGAAAGAGCCCCCTGAGGTTCCAACATGATTTCCAACAGCATATGTTAACATACCGGGACTTTGAAGTCCTGCCAGGACCGAAGGGAATATTGAAATGGAACTGTGCATACTGCATAGTTCCATTTCAATATTCTCTTTTTATAAATGTTTATCACGATTAATCTGCAGATTTACCATGTTTATGCGGTGCATTTACCATAATTTACCCTGATGGACTTTATTTATTTGTTTATTTAGCAGACGCCTTTATCCAAGGCGACTTACAGAGGCTAGGGTGTGTGAACTATGCATCAGCTGCAGAGTCACTTACAACTACGTCTCACCCGAAAGACGGAACACAAGGAGGTTAAGTAACTTGCTCTGGGTCACACAATGAGTCAGTGGCTGAGGTGGGATTTGAACCTGGGATCTCTTGGTTACAAGCCACTGTGTAGGCTACAACGTGGCTGAAATAAGACACGGAGAAGTTGATAGGTATTCTAAATAAATTGGCTTTAATACGGGTGTCATTAAATGTAATACAAAAATCGTTGGTCGATGTTGCTGTTGTATATATGCGATAATATAAAACAGTAATGTATACAAGGCAACTCGCAATGTCTTTTCTAAGCCAAGTTGACTTGCATTTGCAGACCTGTCAACTCTCCCGCATTCACCGGGAGTCTTCCGTATTTTGGACCTTTCTCCCAGACATCTCCCGGCCACATTTTCTCCAGTTTTTTGCTCAAAACTGTACTGTTAACCCCTCTTCTGACAGCAAACCTTTAATGTCTGCAAAACTCATTGCCGGTGTGTGGTTACTGCAATCCCCATCTGTACCTACCACGATTTAGGACCCAGGGGAGCCCTGTTTCAAGCATGCATTCAGTGCGCGAGGCAAGTTCACTTAACTAGCCACTCACCTGCCTTGCAGCGCGGTGCACTTACATTTCGGCCCCTGCATACTTGGTTTCTATATCAAAGCGGAATAACAGGCAATCCTTACAGTTGTAGGCATTATGAATGGTGACAGTAACACCAATAATATTCAGCAACAGATTTAAAAAATAAATGAAAAGGAATCGGCTTACTCACAGTAGCGGTCGAGAACTTCCTAATGAACTGGTTGGCTGTCCACAACATGATGACAGTTATGAGATTGTACTTGATGTTTTTTTCCCCTGTAGAATACACACAACGCAGAGAGCTTTAGGTGTCAGACCGTGTTCACCTGCCTCAACGTATCTGCTGTATACTGCTAGTTTTGAGCTTGGGGCGTGTGAGTGTGCTTCTTACTTGCGTGTACGTGCGGCTGTTATCTTCACTCCGTGTTTTCCCTGTAACGCTGTTGCTTTATCTCGATCGTTTTTAAGCGATTTTTCTTTCTTATCTTATATCTGTGAACTCAATTATAATCCATCCCCATCTCACCATTGCCCAGCTGAGGTATTCATTTAATACATAGTTGTGTCCCATATGTACGTGCTCGAGCCCGCGTACGCATCTCCGCCCACAAGCGCTGGGTCCTGGGCTGGCTCTCTCGATTTGATAAAACAGCACTTTAACTGAGCTGCTGACCCCAGGAAAATAACCAGCCCTTGTGCTTATTAGGAAAATAACCAGCCCTTGTGCTTATTAGGAAAATAACCAGCCCTTGTGCTTATTAGGAAAATAACCAGCCCTTGTGCTTATTAGGAAAATAACCAGCCCTTGTGCTTATTAGGAAAATAACCAGCCCTTGTGCTTATTAGGAAAATAACCAGCCCTTGTGCTTATTAGGAAAATAACCAGCCCTTGTGCTTATTAGGAAAATAACCAGCCCTTGTGCTTATTAGGAAAATAACCAGCCCTTGTGCTTATTAGGAAAATAACCAGCCCTTGTGCTTATTAGGAAAATAACCAGCCCTTGTGCTTATTAGGAAAATAACCAGCCCTTGTGCTTATTAGGAAAATAACCAGCCCTTGTGCTTATTAGTTAAATAACCAGCCCTTGTGCTTATTAGTTAAATAACCAGCCCTTGTGCTTATTAGTTAAATAACCAGCCCTTGTGCTTATTAGTTAAATAACCAGCCCTTGTGCTTATTGTATTTCATTATTAAGCGACAGTCTGCTCATATTTAGGGTTACCAGACATTACTGAAAAACTGGCATTGTCCCAGTTTTCAGCCTTAATGTTTTGTCTCAGTCAGAAACAGTTAAATAGTTAAATCTACCCGGTTTTGCTATTTTGTATTCACATTCAAGTACAAAACTGTAGCACTGTGCTCAGGAAGGTAACAGTACAGTAATGTATTATACACAAATAAAATAAAGAATTGTATGGATTACTTGTTTTATAATTCTGATTATGTGTTTAATAATTCATATTCTGTTTAACTTCCTAGACCATGGCTAGTTTTTTAATGTATTATTATTATTATTATTATTATTATTATTATTATTATTATTATTATTATTATTATTATTATTATCTTGGACGTGCTATCAGCCAAGTCCTTTTAAGTTAGTCCCCATTGTGATTTGATTAACACAGCCATTTTTCACAGGTAATTCGCAATCATACTTATGGCTAGTTCGTTGCAACGTTTTTCCACAGTACAATGACTACCCTAGTTGTGCAGCAATCCTCTGGACTAGTGGACCTTCTTGTCCAGAAGGGGAACTCCCAACCAACGCTCTAACCCGTTTGACTGTCAAGAGCTTGAGGTCATTTACTTACAATTGTTGGCTCAATTGCAAGAACATAATCTAAAAAATTACCAGTTTGTCCCCAACCACAGAAAGCTGCGAATGTTCCTGTCCCTGACGTATCAAGGTATCGAGGTTTGAGGTAAGGAAGTGTGAGTTAGGGGTAAATAGGTGAGCGTGGCTTTAGGTTTAGGCCTACATGACTTAGGGTGATAATATATTTCTTTAAATCGGCAAACATTTGTTGTTTGTTCTGGTTTAAGAGTCTTGTTACATTCCACTGTAACATCCGTGACAGTGATCTCAAATCTGTAGACGGTAAAAGCGAAGTCATATTTTATTTATTTATTTATTTATTTAGGCATAAGACTAACATGAAAGGCATTATATATCAGACTAAGGCTCCACTCCTACTCCCTGTAGTATTCAATTATAATGTATCCCCAATACATTACACTCCCCAGCTATTAAAATGATAATTATAAAGTGCAGGAGGAGAGAACAGTGTTTTGAATGTATAAAATGCAAGGCAAAGATGAGAATGGTATATTACAGAGTACACTATATGCACCCTGTAGCTATAGCTATTACATGACAAACGTTTGGGTATTTCTTTTTTAAGGTCCTAGATTTAAAAAGCAAAAACAAAAAGTGACATATGTGTTGTTTCTGCTCTGGGTCTGACTGGGATAATACAGGATAACAGGATTTGAAATTCCAATTATATAAAAATAATATTATGGCAGAGAGATGCCACATGTTATATAAGGAATAATAGAACAGTCCACTCCTTGCTGATGTTTGTCCAGACTAACCAAATGTTTGACATCTTTCTTAAAGAAATCCGTTTTACCTTATCTAATCGGTGCAATGTTCCTGTGAAAACTGGAATGAGAGGTCAAGGACAGAGCCTAACTGTGGAAAGAGACAAAAACAGAGTATTTTTCCATTAAAAAACATTAAGCCCATGGTGGGATTTCCCAGCCTCCCTGAGCATGCAGTCTTGGAGTATTTTGTGTATACAGTAAGATCTAGAAAATGGTAAACTTGAGAACTTTGTTTTTAGACCTTTATAGCTGAGTTTTAATTACTATCATTAATGATATCCTAATTAGATAATGTGCTTCTGGTATATCATCCAGAATAAATGGAAGTCCAAAGTCTTTTCTTTGAAATCCACCAGTTCTGGATTTCCTCATGTAAGTATGCTACTTAGCCTTTATTAATATATTAATATATTTTCTTTCCTTAAAACTTGATAGTTATATAACCCTGTTTCTTTTTCCACCACTCTATTTTCAAAATAAATGTCTGTTCTGACACTTTTCAATTGATGTATTTAATCATAATATAGAGTGAGAGAGAGAGAGAGAGAGAGAGAGAGAGAGAGAGAGAGAGAGAGAGAGAGAGAGAGAGGGGTTGTTCACATGTTTGCCACTTAGATTAAAGAATCACCTGTAATAAAATAATTTGCAGCTATTACCTGTTTGTTCAAGATGTCCTTTATTCGTAGCATTTCAAGGAGTCATTACTTCATCTGGATTTGAGTTTAACTATGATTTTTTTTTTTTTTTTTTTTTTTTTTACAGTATATCACAATTGCAATTGTGTTTTGTTCTCTACTTTCATAACTATAAACAATGAAAAACACCAAAATATAGACTCCGCTCTTGAACATACAACAGATTAAGTTCTTAAGCATGCTTCTACTGTACATATTAATTGCTTGACAATGACGAAGAAGCGTTGAATCAGTAAGATAAAACTACAATCCCCACAGCTCCTGGGGAGCGAAAGCAGGAAGTCATGATGCCAATCACGGGACTGAAGAGCCAATCCCTTCACAGTCGTCGCCGCTGCAGTTGATAGTACAAACTAAACTGGTATCATGGCGGTGGAGGCTGTTTCTCCAGATTGGGAGTTTGATCGCTTTGACGACGGGTCCCAGAGTAAGATATTGCTGATTAGGCTTGATATGGGAAAAGGGGTGCTGGCCGGTTTTAATTCAAAACAACGCGCTTGAAAATGCGACTGGTTGTTCTGCTTTGAATGCAATGTAGTCTCTATGTCCTGGAGTGGTACAGTGTCAGTGGTGCATAGACATTTGATTTGTTTTTTAATTTATTTGCATTTATGTGATGTAACATGAATGCGTTGCTGTATATAAATCCAGGCTACTTGATTATATGTATGACAATGTAGCTCCAAGAAGAAAAAAAATAAATAAATAAAAATAAAAAAAAACGCTCGCGGAGAGTTGTGAAATAATAACGCTGAAGTAATTCAAGCTTATTTGATTTGCTCTGCTTTCCTTTAGACATGTTTCCTTTAGCGTGTTTTCAGTATATATATATATATATATATATATATATATATATATATATATATATATATATATATATATATATATAATTGTTTACTACATTCTTTAAATAGTTTTCTGCGCTGACAAAGCCGGTCTTGTGCATTGTCTAAATTGTTTAACATATATTCCACAAAAAGTATTTAACTAAAATAGAAGGCCTTGAAATACTTCACGTACAGTATTAATAGACCCAGGAGTCAGCTGAATTTGGTTTTGTGACTGAGTTAAAGAAAGTATGACTGACTAATCTGACATTTTTGAAAAACATACAGTTTCAATTTAGCTAAACATTTTGGACTTTTTTTTTTAATTTTTTACTTCAATATGACAATAATAAACAAAACAATGCATATTAAGTATTTTAATAGACCAAAGGGAGTAGAGTGGTCAGAGCCAGTGCATGTAGTGCACAACTACTGTAGAAAAAAAGGAAACTTGATTCACAAGTTAATGCAAAATTGTTTGTATTGTCTTTACAATATATATATATATATATATATATATATATATATATATATATATATATATATATATATATATATATATAATTATTATTATTATTTATTCAATTACCGATGCCTTTATCCAAGGTGACTTACAACTATCACAATAGAAAACCAAAAAAATAACACATGTAGCACTGTCTGACTGATTGTTGCAGTCACAACTGGAGTGCAAACCCTGAACCCAGTTCAAAACACATTAACAGACTATATCAAAACATGAACAAAGATCAATAATTGAGAAACAGACCCTCAAAGACTATTAACCGGTATTAATTACAATAGCATACAGCATTCTCCATCACAATGCTAAACATCAGTCTATGGAGATTGCTTCTACATTGCTTCAGATAACTATCAGTCTATGGAGATTGCTTCTACATTGCTTCAGATAACTATCCTTAGGGAAACAATCGCACGTTGTGAAAACACTACAGCACAAAACCTGCAGTATATATATTTTGAAGTCTGTGTTTATGTTAGGAATCCCATAAAACATTTCTTTAAGTTATGTTAATTAGTAATATGCATGTATTTATACAGCAGAAGCTGAGTGGAGAGTTGAGCAGCAAAATAGAATGATGCACAGTTAAAACGTTAGGACAAATATGACTGGTGACGACGGCTCCAGGGTCTACCACTAGTATTATAAAAAAACATAACAAAGACAGACAGAAACAAAAATGCATACCCACATGCTACATGCACTGCAAGTATGGGGTCACAGCAAAATATTTCATATAAAATACACCAGTAGGCCTACATGCACTGTCCATCACTAAATCGCCCCCTGATAACTTGACCTCTTTGTGCGTCCCCAGCTGTGAAATTAAGCAGAAGTAGGATCCTCCAATGGAAATAAGACGGTACATCTGATTTTAGCAATACAGGAAAATACTATAACGATGCAGTAGCTGAGCGCAGATTCTCGTAGAGAATCTAATACCGAGGATATGAATTATTGTGCACAACATGCTTGACACTTTCTGCTTAGTTTCCATGGGGAGAGAAGGGTTTTGTAATGCCGTTGATAAATCATTTTGTTTTTGATTCTTAGAAATCCATGCTGAGGTGCAGCTGAAGAACTATGGCAAGTTCTTGGAGGAATACACATCTCAGCTGAAAGGGATTGAAGATGCACTGGATGACTCCATTGGAGATGTCTGGGATTTTACTCTAGATCCTATAGCACTCCAGGTACAGAAGGACCTTATTTGGGGGGGACCTAAGAAATAGGCCTATATAGCGGAAAGTGGAGAAAGCCGTGTTGAGGTGCAGATCTTATTCTG
Source organism: Acipenser oxyrinchus oxyrinchus (assembly GCA_030684275.1). NCBI lineage: Eukaryota > Metazoa > Chordata > Actinopteri > Acipenseriformes > Acipenseridae > Acipenser > Acipenser oxyrinchus. Next base: position 26,313,317 of record CM060256.1, on the reverse strand, counting down.
TAGTATCTGAACGTGTCAGTCACAAGAGTTAAAGCCCATTTTTCTGTGTCCGTAACAGTGAGTGTTAACAGCACCAGTGTCTGGTTTGCTCAGACAGTTTTAACAAAGCAATTTAGAATGGCTGACTGATACAGTAAATCAGCATTAGGGCCGTGCAGTGCTGATGGTACTGTAGGTACCATACTGTTAGGCTGAACTGTGGAATGTAGTGGGACCAAGTTGCACAGCATGCACACATCAGTGGCATTGAATCAAAATGCTTAATATGTTTGTTTGTTTTTTTAAAGCAAGCTACATCTTCCAATGCAAACAAAAAAAGTTTTAAGAATACAGGAAGCTGATAAAATATGAACTACTTTTTTTTCTTACAGCTTCTACCTTACGAACAGTCATCTCTGCTTGAACTCATTAAGACAGAAAACAAGGTAATCCAGTAGTCATTTAACCCTTTCCTTTACCTTGTATGTAAAATGTGGATTTCAAGGCAGGCTACAGTTCATACAGATGGTCTGTGTCTCCGGTATACCTGTATTTCAGCACACACAAGTTTGGAGAGCTCAGACTGATACTGAACTGTGCACTGTGTACTCGAATAATCTGGTAATAACTCCTTTTTTAATAGGGTCATGTTTGTATCCTGTTTGCAGCTGCCATGTGTGAAGGTACAAGGTTGTAAGTTGGAGGATTGAGGCCTCATTGCTATAATCTTTTCTTTAATTTATGTTTTTTATTTCACTTAATCCTCTCAATAGGTCTCCATTACAAGTAGATCTGTTAATAATGTTCATGGAATTGTAACCATATATTGAACTATTTGAGTGGTAATTATATTTTTCGGCTTTTGGCAATATGTTTATTTTGTTCAATAATCAGTATTGGCCTGTCTCCCCAGGTTCTTAACAAGGTTATCTCAGTTTATGCTGCTCTTTGCTGTGAGATCAAGAAGTTGAAACATGAGGTAAGAGAGCTTGTAAGAGATATATATATATATATATATATATATATATATATATATATATATATATATATATATATATATACACACTACCGTTCAAAAGTTTGGGGTCACTTAGAAATTTCCTTGTTTTCCATGAAAACATACATGAAATGAGTTTGAATAGGAAATATAGCAAAATAAATAGGAAATATAGTCATTGACAAGGTTAGAAATAATGATTTTTAATTGAAATAATAATTGTGTCCTTCAAACTTTGCTTTCGTCAAAGAATCCTCCATTTGCAGCAATTACAGCCTTGCAATTTGTTGAGGTAATCAAGTTGGATTGGCTTGATGGGCACTTCTTACATACCATACGGTCAAGCTGCTCCCACAACAGCTCAATAGGGTTGAGATCCGGTGACTGTGCTGACCACTCCATTATAGACAGAATACCAGCTGACTGCTTCTTCCCTAAATAGTTCTTGCATAGTTTGGAGCTGTGCTTTGGGTCATTGTCCTGTTGTAGGAGGAAATTGGCTCCAATCAAGCGCCGTCCACAGGGTATGGCATGGCGTTGCAAAATGGAGTGATAGCCTTCCTTCTTCAAGATCCCTTTACCCTGTACAAATCTCCCACTTTACCACCACCAAAGCACCCCAGACCATCACATTGCCTCCACCATGCTTGACAGATGGCGTCAAGCACTCCTCCAGCATCTTTTCATTTGGTCTGCGTCTCTCGAATGTTCTTCTTTGTGATCCGAACACCTTAAACTTAGATTCGTCTGTCCATAACACTTTTTTCCAATCTTCCTCTGTCCAGTGTCTGTGTTCTTTTGCCCATCTTAATCTTTTCTTTTTATTGGCCAGTCTGAGAGATGGCTTTTTCTTTGCAACTCTGCCTAGAAGGCCAGCATCCCGGAGTCGCCTCTTCACTGTTGACGTTGAGACTGGTGTTTTGTGGGTACTATTTAATGAAGCTGCCAGTTGAGGACCTGTGAGGCATCTGTTTCTCAAACTAGACACTCTAATGTGTTTGTCCTCTTGCTCAGTTGTGCACCGGGGCCTCCCACTCCTCTTTCTATTCTGGTTAGAGCCAGTTTGCGCTGTTCTGTGAAGGGAGTAGTACACAGCGTTGTACGAGATCTTCAGTTTCTTGGCAATTTCGCATGGAATAGCCTTCATTTCTCAGAACAAGAATAGACTGACGAGTTTCAGAAGAAAGTTCTTTGTTTCTGGCCATTTTGAGCCTGTAATCGAACCCACAATTGCTGATGCTCCAGATACTCAACTAGTCTAAAGAAGGACAGTTTTATTGCTTCTTTAATCAGCACAACAGTTTTCAGCTGTGCTAACATAATTGCAAAAGGGTTTTCTAATGATCAATTAGCCTTTTAAAATGATAAACTTGGATTAGCAAACACAACGTGCCATTGGAACACAGGACTGATGGTTGCTGATAATGGGCCTCTGTAAGCCTATGTAGATATTCCATTACAAATCAGCCGTGTTTCCAGCTACAATAGTCATTTACAACATTAACAATGTCTACACTGTATTTCTGATCAATTTGATGTTATTTTAATGGACAAAAAATTTGCTTTTCTTTCGAAAACAAGGAAATTTCTAAGTGACCCCAAACTTTTGAACGGTAGTGTGTATATATATATATATATATATATATATATATATATATATATATATATATATATTAGCAGATGCCCTTATCCAGGACGACTTATTTGTTTTTGTTTATTTAGCAGACGCCTTTATCCAAGGCGACTTACAGAGACTAGGGTGTGTGAACTATGCATCAGCTGCAGAGTCACTTACAATTACGTCTCACCCGAAAGACGGAGCACAAGGAGGTTAAGTGACTTGCTCAGGGTCACACATTGAGTCAATGGCTAAGGGGGATTTGAACCGGGGACCTCCTGGTTACAAGCCCTTTTCTTTAACCACTGGACCACACAGCTTCACAAGACTTACAATTGTTACAAGATATCACATTATTTTTACATACAATTACCCATTTATACAGCTGGGTTTTTACTGGAGCAATCTAGGTAAAGTACCTTACTTAAGGGTACAGCAGCAGTGTCCCCCCACCTAGGATTGAACCCACAACCCTCCGATAAAAAGAAATCATGGAATCGTTTTGTTTAACAAAATTTAATCTAAATTTTTGACTCATCAAAGTAGCCACCTTTTGCAGATATAACAGCCGAACACACTTGTGGCATTCTTTCTGCAATGGAAATCAAATATTGTTTGGAAAGTTCTTCCCAACACTGTTGCAGAAGTTCCCACAAATGTGTTGCACTTGTAGGTTGCTTTGCTTTCATCCTTCTGTCCAGTTCATCCCAAACCAGCTCGATGGGGTTTAAGTCTGGAGACTGTGCTGGCCATTCCATGATTTGAAGCCTACCGTCTTGTTCTTTTCTTCTAAGGTAGTTCTGACATAGCCTGGAGGTATGTTTTGGGTCATTATCTTGCTGTAGGATGAACCCCTGACCAACTAGGCGTATACCAGAGGGTATTGCATGGCTGCAAAATGCTGTGGTAGCCGTTTTGGTTCAGGGTGCCACTCACTCTGTGCAAGTCGCCGACTCTGGATCCAGCAAAAGAGCCCCAGACCATCACGCTTCCTCCTCCATGTTTGACAGTTGGTGTCACACACCGAGGAACCATCCTTTCGCCTACTCGACGGGTACAAAAACCCTGCGTGATGAACCGAAGATTTCAAATTTTGATTCATCGGTCCATAAGACCTTCTTCCAGTCTTCAGTAGTCCACTGGCGGTGCTTCATGGCCCAGGCAAGCCTCTTTTTCTTATTTTGCCATCTTAGCAATGGCTTTCTTACTGCCACTCGACCTGTCAAACCTGCAGCTCGAAGTCTTCTCTTCACAGTTGAAACTGAGATTTGCTTACTTCGACCAGTGTTAAGCTGTGCTTGAAGCTGTTGTCCTGTGAGCCGCCTATCACGCAAGCTGTTGACTCTCAGAAACTTGTCTTCTGAATCTGTTGTGGCTTTGGGTCTGCCAGACCTCTTCCTGTCAGAGTTTCCTCCAGTTTCCAAGTGCCTTTTGATGGTGTAGGAAACTGTACTCACTGACACTTTGGCTTTCTTTGCAATTTCTCTAAAGGAAAGACCTACACTTTTAAGGGTTATAATGGTCTGTCTGTCTTCCTTTGTTAATTGCCTTTTCTCGTCATTATGATAGCAATATACTACTTCCTGCAGTACAATACTGTCCAAATAATGCTTAAGAGGGTGTAGTAACACAGTCTGTTCCAACACTGCTTTTATACAGACAGAGGGTTTGTAAGTAATCAACAAAAGTTGGGACACCTGTAGGAATTGTTAGCATCAACTTTCAAGGCTTAATTTACTTCCATTGCTGCAGAACAGCTGTAAGTTGTTAACCCATTACTTGTTCCCTGAAAAAGGCCTTTTTGTATAACTCTGAAATGTACATTATTTTTCAGTTTTGGTAACCTAAACTTTTTTTTAACCTCTGGCAGTTTACAGCTTACCTTTGTACCATTTCAGGTTATTCACTGGACTTGAACTGCTTAAATTTCAATAAAAACTGGAAAAATGGGGTGTTCTAAAACTTTTGACCGGTAGTGTGTGTGTGTATATATATATATATATATATATATATATATATATATATATATATATATATATATATATAATATTATTATTATTATTTTTATTATTATTATTCTCTCAACTGAACATGATCAAATCAAATCCAAAGAAGCCAAAGGAATATGATGCTACTCCATGGTACTCGGTGTAGGCTATACCACCCAGCAGCAGTACTTACCTGTTTTTGTGTGTCAGAGTATGTGGGGGCCAGCATACAATCTGAAAAAACAAGTTGTCCGACTGCCAACTTTGGGAGCAACCTGTTTTACTAGTTCTCTACTGAGTGGCCTGTGTTGGAACTCCCTTACATCAGCACTTTGGGCTGTGAACTGGTATAACCCTGTTTACCTTAAGTTCCTAACAATAAACAATGCTCAAATAAAAGCCCATTTTGGCAGTGATACAATCTGATAGTTTCATCGGGGTCACCAAATTCCTGGTCAAAATGATGCAGCTGAGCAGCCTCCCAGTTGTGTTATGGTAGAAATGGTCAGGCCATTTGTAGCCTTATTCCACTCTATTTGTATTGTATTTAGTCATTTTAATAACTGGGTCATTAATTGTTGCCCCTAGGGAAAAAATTGCTAGATTTATATCGAGTTAAAGAGTAGCGGTATTTAGGTCTGCCAATGTTTAGATTGGGGCAGGCAACTCCAGTCCTGAAGTGCTTTGCAATTCCAGGTTTAAAGGGAAAATTAAAAGATTAGCCATAGGTGCGTTAGGGCTTGCCCTGGTCAATTGGTTGAATGTAATAATTAAGGACATAATGTAGATTGTAATGCCTCCATGGGGTGGGGATTGGACAGCAAGGGAAGATCACTGCTTGGTTACAATGCCAAATGGTACAGTAGACAATGCAGGATGGTACTGTAGTCCTATTAGGAAATGTACTGTATGTTCTCTCTCTTTTTCCAGGCAGAAAACAAGTTTTACACTGGCCTTCTGTATTATGGGGAAGGAGGTTAGTACTTGTTTTGTCCTGCATGTACATTAAAACATCCGCAATTGGGGTTCAGATTTATAACCCCTGGAATGGCAGGTATAAACCCAAGTTAACCTGACAGATCCCTTCATTAACGTTGTGTAGCTGTTATAAATCAAGGATTCTTTCTTAACCAATGATCAGGAAAATCAACGAAAGTCATTTTTTTTTATAAGTTTGTTCAATTAAAATTTAAATCTTGTGATGTTTTGTAAGAGAATGATATCATAGGACCTGATTTCCATACACTTTGTGTATGTGCAAAATGAAAGCCTGAATAAACCTATTTAAAAATGTAGCCCCTATCAGTAATGACTTCCCTTGATTTAAATCCTGAGTTCTAGTGTTGGGAGTAGGGTCCATTGATATATTTTTAAAGCCCTTTCTTGTCTTCGTGTCGTCTAGCTTCTCACACCAGTGTGGTGGAGGGGGAATCCCAGATTCAGATGGGGAGGTTTATTTCCTTTTTACAGGTACAGTAATCCCGTTCATAGCTTTCTTACTGAAGTTTTTTTTTGGGATGCAGTGTTGCATAAAATAATTGCACACAGTAATCATAGTTTGTGGGGTTTTTTTGGTACTTTGATTTGCTATAAGGATGGCAGAGCAATAGTTAAAACTGAATCCTAGGGTGAGTCTGCTGTTTTTATATACTGACTCTGATTCAATTCAGCATTTTACATGCTTTCTCCTGCAGGAGCTGTCCTGCTTTGTAACAAGATGTTCTGAAGTGGTGGTCAATGTGGTGCATCAACTGGCTTCCTTTTACAGCAGCAATAAGTAAAGTTCCACTCTTTATTATTATTATTATTATTATTATTATTATTATTATTATTATTATTATTATTATTATAATAATGTTGTGATGTTTTTAAAACCTTTGACATATAAATACATTTGGTACTGTTACAAAAAGAAATAACTACTGATTCAATTAAAATACCATAATAAAGTTTATTTTGGTTATTTTTCTTTCTGCTTTTTTATTATAGGAGTGCAACTAAAATTATAGAGTCCTCAGGAGTTCATTTTCAGGTAGAGCCCTGGTTGTTTCTTAATTTTTATTACAGTCCAGGTAACTGCCGTGTGATTTTCTAAATACAAATACATGCTTTTATTAATTTGTCTGTACATGCTATTGTTTCCAGTTTCAAAATATTGGCAATGTTGGCAATTGGCAATGTCAAGCCACAGAAACCCCCTACTGGTTCAACATAGTTTTCTTTGCTCTTTGTTTAATTATTTACCAAAACATTTGTGGAAAGCCTCTGCACAATTTTGTCCTTTTTAAATGTCCTTTGTCAATTTGTCACACAGACAGTGTTTGAACACTTGGGTGAGCTGTTGAGTGTGCTCCTGACTCTGGATGAGATCATTGAGAACCAAGCAGCTCTTAAGGACCACTGGACCATGTACAAAAGGTGAGACTACTATCAACAAGTATCTACCCTTATTGACAAACTGTAAGCAGCAATATCAGAAGAGGCTTCTCTCTGTGTGTATGAATTTCAGTTATATATGTGCTTGCTGAACCCCAACCCTTGATTTTAAGACTTTCTCTCTCTCCAGGTTACTGAAATCTGTGCATCATAACCCCTCCAAATTTTCCATCAAAGAGGAGAAACTGAAGCCCTTTGAGAAACTGCTGTTAAAACTAGAAGGGCATATACTGGATGGAATGATATTTCAGGTCAGAAGAGAAACAGTTTCTTACATTTTTAGGTGATACTTATGAAATGGCAGTTTTGAAACATTAGTTTCCCTTTATAACTCTGTCATAGCTGTTAAGTGATTATAAAACATGATTATGCCCAGGGGTTAGAATACTGGGCTGTAGGCAGTGGGTCAGAGGGCAGAGGTTCAGGTGGCTCTGTGGTTCAAGTGCTTAACTGCAGCGGAAGGTGAACATGCTGAATGCCGTTTCTTGTTTTCTCCATCAGGCCTGTGTGGAGCAGCAGTTTGACGCTCTGGGTGAAGGTGTGTCCGTCTCTAAAAACAGCACTTTTGCTGAGGAGTTTGCCCTTAACGTTCGCACCATTTTCACCAATGTGGAATCTAAACTAGGTATGTTATTTAATCAGAAGTGACTGCTCTTCAGCCTCCACCCTGGATAGCTGTCCTGGATATACCGTATGCGCCCTCATTCGAGGTGCACTTCTGTGTAAAAACAGGGGCATTTAAACAAACCAAAAATACACCACCATTTTTTTAAATTGTCCTAATCGTTCAACGAACATGAATTTGTATTATTCAATGAAGGTGGATGAGATTAGCAGCAACATTGATTCATTCAATATATATTTGCACCCTATCATGGTATTTGTGCTCAGTTTAGCTATCATCAGTTGCTACAATTACAAATAACATAAATAAAAAAATAAGGTACAAGAATCTAAGTTTTCTTTTTGTACAGATGGGAAAATTCTGCTAATTGCTGTTAACTAATGATAGCATGTTCCTGTCTTCACAACACTGTATCTTGCAATGTTGTCCAGTGTCTTTTTTTATACTAGATACAATAAATGCTTAATTTGCTTAATTTGATTGTTTCATATGATTGACGTTAATTGATTATTTGTGGGAGTTTTCTGAAGCATGTTTACCCTGGCAGGTTGTAAGCATGGTCTCTGGTTTCAGGAGAGCCTGCAGAAATAGACCAGAGGGATAAATACGTAGGGGTCTGTGGTCTCTTTGTTCTACATTTCCACATCTTCAGGACTGTTGATAAGAAGCTCTTTAAATCACTGCTGGATGTCTGTAAAAAGGTGAAACTCTTAAGTAATGAATTAACAGATATATTTAGGTTAGTTTGTATTTATTTATGCTGAACACGTTCATGTATTTTTGTTGTGTGTTTACATAAAAAAGACTGTGTCCTGTCTTTGAGGTTTAAAAGAATACAAATATGTATGTTTGAAACGAATAAGGGAAATATGCTGGTATTTTGTTATCTGAATTCAAAGCATTTTTGTAGCCTTTGAGTTCGATCCAGCTTATAAAAAGTTGAACAGCAGTAACTACAGTCTCCTCTTCGCTGCAGGTTCCAGCTGTCACCCTGACCGGCAACATCATGTGGTTTGCAGACGCGTTTCTGGTGGCAAAGGTCCCTGCTGCCGCCAAAATGCTGGACAAGAAGAGTCTGCAGGGCATCCGGACCCAGCGGGACAGCTTCCTGCAGCAGAAAGCCCAGATGCTGGTCAAGTGGGTCTCTCTTTGTCTCATTTTCTGGGTGTTGAGGAATCTGGGGCTACCACAGAGCCCTGGGTTAATCTATTACAATTATCCTGTCCCTAACTCACTTATTCAACAAATGAGATTAGACTTGTCATTTAGAACTGCTTGGCACTTCTGATTTTTAGACAACAAAATAATGGTGTTCTGGATCTGGTCAGTTTGGCTGAATTTGTGTTTTTCAACATAACATAGCTCTGCATTTAAAATTAATCAACCATTGTGTGTGTGTGTGTGTGTGTGTGTGTGTGTGTGTGTGTGTGTGTGTGTGTGTGTGTGTGTGTGTGTGTGTGTGTGTGTGTGTGTGTGTGTGTGTGTGTGTGTGTGTGTGTGTGTGTGTGTGTGTGTGTGTGTGTGTGTGTGTGTGTGTGTGTGTGTGTGTGTGTGTGTGTGTGTGTGTGTGTGTGTGTGTGTATACAGTACTGTGCAAAAGTTTTAGGCAGGTGTGAAAAAATGCTGTAAAGTAAGAATGCTTTCAAAAATAGACATGTTAATAGATTATATTTATCAATTAACTAAATGCAAAGTGAGTGAACAGAAGAAAAATCTAAATCAAATCCATATTTGGTGTGACAACCCTTTGCCTTCAAAACAGCAACAATTCTTCTAGGTACACTTGCACAAAGTCAGGGATTTTGTAGGCATATAGTCAGGTGTATGATTAAACAATTATACCAAACAGGTGCTAATGATCATCAATTCAATATGTAGGTTGAAACACAATCATTAACTGAAACAGAAACAGCTGTGTAGGAGGAATAAAACTGGGTGAGGAACAGCCAAACTCAGCTAACAAGGTGAGGTTGCTGAAGACAGTTTACTGTCAAAAAGTCATACACCATGGCAAGACTGAGCACAGCAACAAGACACAAGGTAGTTATACTGCATCAGCAAGGTCTCTCCCAGGCAGAAATTTCAAGGCAGACAGGGTTTCCAGATGTGCTGTCAAGCTCTTTTGAAGAAGCACAAAGAAACGGGCAACGTTGAGGACCGTGAGACGCAGTGGTCGCCAAGAAACTTACTGCAGCAGATGAAAGACACATCATGCTTACTTCCCTTTGCAATCGGAAGATGTCCAGCAGTGCCATCAGCTCAGAATTGGCAGAATACAGTGGGACCCTGGTACACCATCTACTGTCCGGAGAAGTCTGGTCAGAAGTGGCCTTCATGGAAGACTTGCGGCCAAAAAAGCCATACCTCCGGCGTGGAAACAAGGCCAAGCGACTCAACTATGCACGAAAACACAGGAACTGGGGTGCAGAAAATGGCAACAGGTGCTCTGGACTGATGAGTCAAAATTTGAAATATTTGGCTGTAGCAGAAGGCAGTTTGTTCGCGAAGGCCTGGAGAGCGTACACAAATGAGTGTCTGCAGGCAACAGTGAAGCATGGTGGAGGTTCCTTGCAAGTTTGGGGCTGCATTTCTGCAAATGGAGTTGGGGATTTGGTCAGAATTAATGGCCTCCTCAATGCTGAGAAGTACAGGCAGATACTTATCCATCATGCAATACCATCAGGGAGGCATCTGATTGGCCCAAATTTATTCTGCAGCATGACAACGACCCCAAACATACAGCGAAAGTCATTAAGAACTATCTTCAGCGTAAAGAAGAACAAGGAGTCCTGGAAGTGATGGTATGGCCCCCACAGAGCCCTGATCTCAACATCATCGAGTCTGTCTGGGATTACATGAAGAGAGAGAAGCAACTGAGGCTGCCTAAATCCACAGAAGAACTGTGGTTAGTTCTCCAAGATGTTTGAGCCAACCTAGTTTTAGGCAGGTGTGAAAAAATGCTGTAAAGTAAGAATGCTTTCAAAAATAGACATGTTAATAGATTATATTTATCAATTAACTAAATGCAAAGTGAGTGAACAGAAGAAAAATCTAAATCAAATCCATATTTGGTGTGACCACCCTTTGCCTTCAAAACAGCATCAAGCATCAATTCTTCTAGGTACACTTGCACGCAGTTTTTGAAGGAACTCGGCAGGTAGGTTTTGCACAGTACTGTGTGTATATGTATATGTATATGTATATATATATATATATATATATATATATATATATATATATATATATACACACAATTATGCACAGTGAATGTACTGCCTTGGGACCAATGTATGTAATAACCAGGTACATACACATACCCTCCAAATCAGCAGAAAAATCAAAACCTAGTACAGTACTAATTGATTAATGTACATATCCAATGTATGTAGTATAAAGGTTTATTACAGAAGAAACAGTATAAAACAATGTAACTTGTAATGTACATTACTATACAGTATGTAATATTCTGTATTTTAATTATTCAATACAGTAATTCTATGTTGCCTTGTATAAAGATGGTCAGCTGAATGAATTACAAAAAATAGCAAAAAACATATAATGTAACAACTATCAGCATGACCATCAGGTTTTGGTTTCATCACTCCACAAAACCTTTGACCGAACTCATCCATCTTTCAAATGCTGTTTTGCAAACTTTAAGCTATTGACCTTGAGACGTTTTCCTAAGAGTGGCTTTTTCCTTGGCCTGTGACTATTGAGACCTTCACCATGCAATTCTAGACCTATGGTTGAAATGGAAACCTCAGTCCCACTTGCAGCCAATTCACTTTGAATATATTTGGCAGTCAATCTCGGATTGTTATTAACCTTCCTTGCAATTCTTCTGCTTGTTCTTGGTGAAAGAACCTTACTTCTTCCAGACCGAGGGATCGTTGTGACAGTACCACGAGTCTTGTACTTCTTGATAATAGAAACAATAGTTGAAATTGGGATACTCAAATGCTTGGAAATCTTCTTGTATCCTTCTCCAGCTTTATGACAAAAAATAATTTTCTGCCAAAGGTCTTCAGATAGCTCTTTTACATTTTCCCATATTGACCAATTGGTAATGACAGCAATCATCCTATGCCTAACCCTTTTTTGCTCTTTAAGAATGTTCACCTACAATCCAGACTTTTCTAGAATTAGGTTCTGTATTATCATATTGAAATTTCTAGCACCTTGTAGAAAATACTATCATAGCATCAAAGGGTATGAATACTTTTGAATTAGCTTTTTTGGAGTTTTGCAAAAAAAAAATTGCTGAAATAAATAATTTTAGACATCTATTTCTTTATAACTTTTTTCCTCATCCGCAAAAGCAAAACTTTTGCTACAAAAGATTTTTCCTAAAATTCTTTGTTTGAGCAATTTCTAGAAATTATAAATTTCCATTGGGGTATGCAAACTTTTGACTGTATATATTTATCACATATTGTGTGTTTATTTCTAAAATGTGGGAATTTATAAACTAATACTGTTTTTAAATCCATGCTTCCCCTGGTTCCCCTCTGCAGGGATGTGCAGTCTTACTATGTGTTTGTAACATCCTGGATGATGAAAATGGAGTCCATTTTGGCCAAAGAGAAGAGGACTGATAAATTTGCTGAAGATCTGAGCAACAGATGTACTATTTTTATACAGGTGATTGAAACATATTGGGCTGTACTGAGCTCAAAAGTTACAAGCACAAACGTATCTTAAATTAAAAACTATGATTATGATACTGTTTTAAATACAGAGGGGGAGGGGATTCTTAATAGGAAACATAGTGTACCGCTCAGTATAGTTAGTGATAATCTGCACAATAGATTTTCCTTAAATAATAATATATTCCCCATGGTTCTAAACACCTATGGTTACCTTATGCAGGTGTGTGCTAGTCTTTGTTTTATGAACACCATATTTTGTGTCCCAGGGTATCCTTTATGCATACAGCATCAGCACCATCATCAAAACCACTATGAATCTCTACATGTCCATGCAGAAGCCCATGACTAAAACTTCAGTGAAGGCTTTGTGCAGGCTGGTGGAGCTGCTTAAGGTATTTTTTTATCTGTGTCTCTCTCTTGATTTTGTTTAGTCTACGCAGGAATCATTCATACCTGGTGGATTACACACTTGATTCTTGTCTTCATTGCTAGGGGGCTGGTGGCATCTGCACCTTTGGACCAGAAGGTTACAAGATTTGAATGATGCGTAGGTGTAGCAAGACATACTGCCAAATGTAGATAATAACTCGGTTTGGTGTTTAGAATTGACTTGAAAAAATTGACACAGTCATCCTAAATGTTTTAGAAAATATGTTAAAAATGTCAAAGCGTTTTTTAAATGTCAATGTTTCCTCAGGCTGTGGAGCACACTTTTCACCGGCGTGCGATGGTGGTTGCAGACTCAGTGTCTCACATCACCCAGCACCTCCAGTACCAGGCCCTCAACTCCATCGCCACAGCCAAGGTGTGTCTGCGGGAGGGCAGCCGACTTCACAACACAAAGTCTCCTAGAGGGGGATAAGGGGATGGTGGAAAGGAATAGGCAATGCAGTCCCAGATACTGAATGATCTGTTAGTGCAGCATTGATGGGACCGTATGGGGACAAGATTTCACCAAATATACCAATGTAATATCTGTTCTGTTTGAATGTTAGAAAGATTAACAATAAGCTCAATGAGAATGTAGCCATAATATAAAAATGATGTACTTTTCTACACTCTGACCAGCTAGATCCATATAATACTAATAATAGCTAGTGGGATTAAGGTTAGGTAGTCCAGGATTAGTGCTAATTGGTATGTGTCAAATTAGCTGTATAACTACACTTTTGTACATTGCTAGATTATCAGTTCATCCCAGAGGCTTTTACAGAATTATTTATTGTGAATTAAAGTGTAATATGAGGTATGTCAGTATTGCACCAGAACAGTTGATTACCATGCAAGATTCACAATATTATTTTAACTAGATTGGTATATACAGGGTGTCCTGTTATGCTGATTAGGCTGTACTTTGTTAAATTGGATGGCCACACACTGTTGGCTATCTGCACCTGTTCCTACACCTGCACCTATCTGTTATTCTTTGCTTAAAAGACATTTCACACCTGAAAGAAATGGACGAGCAATATTAACATACCTATGATGCCGGACTTCTTGGACACCCTGTCTAATTTTGCGCATGTGTTTCCTTTCTTTTATTCCAGAAAAGAGTGATCTCTGATAAGAAGTACAGTGAGCAGCGGCTGGACGTGCTGTCAGCACTGGTGTTGGCAGAGAACGCACTCAATGGCCCGAGCACCAAGGAGAGGAGGCTGGTTGTGTCACTGGCGCTTAGCGTGGGCACTCAGTTGGTGAGTGAGCAGAACTCATGACTTTGGTGCAGTACAGTCCAATTTTCTTAACAAGAACCTGGGAACACTTTTGAAAACAAGATGTTTTAACTCCAGATGCTTATCAAAGTGGCGGGTATTGTACTTGTTTGTGGTGCTTGTGTTGACTATATATATATATATATATATATATATATATATATATATATATATATATATATATATATATATATATATATATATATATATATATATAATTTTTTTTTTTTAAGAATTTTAAAATAATTAAATAAAAGAAACAATAAGAAACTTTTAAAACCTGAAATCTGTGCTTTTCCTTCAACTCAATAGAAGACCTTTAAAGATGAAGAACTGCTCCCCCTGCAGTTGGTCCTGAAGAAGCTGGACCTAATTAGTGAGCTGAGAGAGAGGTAATTTCTGCCTTGTTGTATATGTGTCTACAGTATCATGGATTCACCTGTGAATGTTCAGCAACCTCCTGTTCTTTTCCCATTCAGAGTTAAAATTCAGTGTGACTGCAGCTTCCTGTATTGGCACCGGGCAGTGTTCCCCATTTACCTGGATGATGCCTATGACCATGCAGTGGATGCAGCTAGGATACATGTAAGTTTCCTATTCCTTTAAAAAGTAAAACCTCATTATTTAGTCAGGAAATAAAACTCATTGCTTGTAAACCTGGGGCCAGGTTCTCCTTGCACTTACTACACTACAAGCGAGCTAGCAGTCTTTTCTTCTCCCATCAGCTAATCCACAATTATAAAACACTCACTAGTGCTAAATAGTACTAAAAGAATCTTAATACACTGAAGGCATTGCATTGAAGAACGTGTTAGTCATTTAATAGCCGTATAACATTACTGTTAGTATTTTTAGAAGTCAGCTCAGCAAGTCTAAATGATTAAAAGATAAATCTCAATTCTATAGATACAGCAGATTGACACATAGAAATGCCTTGTGAAATAGGCCCCAGGCCATAAAGCAGTATTTAACTTAATAGTGGAGTGGCAGTGAATAGCTAATCCAGGGCTTGGTTCTGTTTCTGTTTTCTCCAGTATATGTTCAGTGCCCTCAGGGATTGTGTTCCTGCCATGCTGCATGCCAAACACCTGGAGTCCTGTGAGCAGCTATTGGAGAACTACAACCTGGAGATCATGGATGTCTTCAAGGAGGTAACAAGAACAAGAGTTCAATTAAGACACACGCCTCTACTACTGTGTGTAGCTCACACACTGTGCATACAGTTTTTTTTTTCTCTGTGTTATTAGATCTTTTTGTATTATTGTCTCTATCATTTTGTGGCTGCTGGTTTTCATTTCAACCAATCTGTTACTTAATTGAACCAATTATTGGCTTAATTAGTCAAGATTAACAGGTGTTCCAGATCTTTAGCCAATGATGATGTAAAGACACCTATAAAACCTGCCGGATAGGGGCTCTCCAGGAACAGGGTTGGAGACCCCTGCACTAGAGGAACTAGTCAGGGTATGTTTTCATCCCACTGGAACAGTTATAAAGATCTGCTGTGTTCCACTCCTGCATTACAGCACCTACTGGACAAGCTGTGCAAGGAGATTGAGAAAGACCTCCGGCTCTCTGTGCACACTCACCTGAAGCTGGATGACAGGAACCCCTTCAAGGTGGGAATGAAAGACCTGGCTCACTTCTTCTATCTCAAGCCAATCCGATTCTTCAACCGTTTCATCGACATCAAAGGTACTCCTCACCTCCAACCCAGTATTACAGGAAACTTCTGTTGTGTCTCAGCCCACTTTCAGATTTTCAGATTCTTATAATTCAGATAACTGCTGGCAATAAAAGTGAAAGATTAAATGTTTTTTTGCCCTAATAAGTTAGCAGTGTGGAGTAGTGGTTAGGGCTCTGGACTCTTGACCGGAGGGTTGTGGGTTCAATCCCCGGTGGGGACACTACTGCTGTACCCTTGAGCAAGGTACTTTACCTAGATTGCTCCAGTAAGAACCCAACTCTATAAATGGATAATTGTATGTAAAAAAATAATGTGATATCTTGTAACAATTGTAAGTCGCCCTGGATAAGGGCGTCAGCGAAGTAATAATAATAATAATAATAATAATAATAATAAAAAAAAATAATAATTGGAAAACAAAGTTATTATTCATGTGTCGGTTGCAGCATATGTGACGCATTACCTGGACAAGACGTTCTACAACCTGACTACAGTGGCTCTGCACGACTGGGCCACCTACAGCGAGATGAGGAACCTGGCCACCCAGCGCTATGGGCTTGTGATGACGGAGGCACACCTCCCCAGCCAGACCCTGGAACAGGTGGGTGGAGGAGGGGGAGAAGCTGAATTGGGACTTCATAGGGGGAGACATGTAAAGTTATAAAGGTTCAAATGAACTGATTTTCGTGTAATGCTGATTTCAAAACCATGCTCTCAGTTTCAATGCAGTCTACACTCATGTAGCCGCATTTCGATTGTCCATCGCGCACTTATATATGTCATAGCAGACATCAGTACATGCATTCAGATAGCCGTCACTCATTTAACCAGACCTTGATTTGCAACAGTGGGTGACCCATATCTGGCTATTGACTGTGATAGTAGTTCATATATAGCTGTAGTGACTTGAGTGCAATAAGGTGTTGTGTTCAGTTCAGTTCAAGCAGTTGGATAGATAACAGCTACTACTATTGTTTCAGGGTTTGGATGTGCTGGAGATCATGAGAAACATCCATGTCTTTGTGTCACGCTACCTTTATAACCTCAACAACCAGGTGAGTTTTTTTCATTTTCATTTTATGTTTTGTATTACCACCAACATCATCTTAAGAGTGGACTGTTTGGTCTTCTGTATAGACAAAGGACCATTATTATAATTTCAGGATCTGAATCCACCCATTTTTTTAATTGATATTCACAGATCTTCATCGAAAGGACAAGCAATAACAAGCACCTCAACACCATCAACATCCGGCACATCGCCAACTCCATCCGAACACATGGCACAGGGATCATGAACACAACGGTAAGGGGCTGTTGTAGGAAGGCTGTGTATTTGCTGTTGAAAGCTTGTGAATTTGGATGCGTGCACACAGTGAGTGCAGTGATCAAGCCTGTGAACTGCTCTTTAATTCCTCTCAACAGGTCAATTTCACCTACCAGTTCCTGCGCAAGAAGTTTTACATATTCAGCCAGTTCATGTACGATGAGCACATCAAGTCAAGGCTAATCAAGGACATTCGATTCTTCAGGGAAATCAAGGACCAAACGGACCAAAAGGTACAGTATGTATAAAAGTATGTGGCTACATTTAGCAATAGTATGTTTGACTCGTGTAGTGAGCATTAAAACCCTTTGAAGGTATTAAGGTTGATGCTTTGTTTTCAGAATGCTACCTGTAAAATGTTCAAGTAAGGTGTTGTCCTTTTACAGTGTTAATAGTTTGTGAGAGGTGATATATTTTGTGCAACTGACAGTATTGTTGGTGTATTTTCAGTACCCATTTGAGAGAGCAGAGAAGTTTAACCGGGGGATCAGAAAGCTGGGGATCACCCCTGATGGACAGAGTTATCTGGACCAGTTCAGGCAGCTCATTAGCCAAATAGGTAGAAGAGATTTCAGCTGCTATTCAGTACATTCCATATTCAAGGGATTTCATATTGAAATGCTTATTTGTTAGCTACAATACAATTATGGAGGGGAATTTATTAACGTAAACTTTTTGCAAAGTGATCAGTCACAATTATTAGAATAGCACACTACTTGCCAGCCCAAGACTTCTGTGCATTAGAATATACCCATAACCATATAAAGATATGGCTTTCTATTAATCTGCTATCGATGATTTAACAAACAGTACCATGTTTTTAACAGAATGTCCCTGGGCTAATTTAAAGTTTTAAAAGTATTTAAGCAGACCATGTAAAGTGAGATTTTTATTTTACATGTCATTAATGTTGCCTAGATTAAGACTTTGTATTATGCATTAGTATTTCATAAAGACTTTGTAAAAATATTAAATACAATATCTGATGAAAAATATATTGTGGATGAATGCATTATAGAAGAAGCTAACCTGAACATTAACCTTTGCTTTCTGACATAGGGAATGCTATGGGCTATGTGCGGATGATCCGATCTGGGGGTCTGCACTGCTGTAGCAATGCAATAAGGTATATAGTTTGTTATTTGTTTTGTTTTTGAGGTCTAAGATGTTTGTTGGTTGTGGTGTTTAGGGATTTCCAGCACAATGACTCTACTGGTTAGTAGAACATATGGGAGTAAACCCATTACTTTAATGTAGGGGAGTCAGAAACATTTTATACCAGGTCCCTTGACCATATGCTTCCTCTTTCCAGGTTTGTCCCTGACCTTGAAGACATTGTCAACTTTGAAGAACTGGTAAAGGAAGAAGGACTCTCGGATGAAACTCAAAAATCAGCCAGGTATTACAAGTTGAACTGTTCACATAATATATGGGTGCCAGAGCATGGTTCAGAGTAAGGAATTCCTTCAAACTATGATGTTCATACCAGGACCTATTGGCTCAAACCCACCTGAGTCTAACTAGAATATTTTAGCCAAGCCGGTGGCTGAAGCCAAGATCTACCAATTTCCATTTCCGAGATTTCACAAAGCTTCTTTTTAACGCTAAAGCCATTTATTACTGATACCCAATTCACTGCCTGTCTCTGTCTTACAGTTTTTGTTTGTGGGTATTTGTAACATGTGGGTATTTATGCTTTAGAGTCCTGGATTCTGTCCTTGGTGATCTGACCAGCAACTCTGCAGAAGGGACAGAGTATTTCAAAAAGCTGGTGGATGTGTTTGCACCTGAATTCCGCAGCACCAAAAACATGCACCTCCGCAACTTCTATATGATTGTCCCTCCCTTGGTAAGAATATGCCTGTACTACTAAACTTCAGTTGCTGGGGTTGGGTGGGAATATCTTTATGCTCCTCTAGGTAGGGCTTTTTCTTTGCACTTTACTGTTACATTTAGGGGTGTGGGTTGGTGTTTGAGGGAAAGAAAGTAGAGCTTGTAATCTTAACCACTAAACTATGATACAACTTTAGTCTTGCGCTTTTATAAAATATGTGGGCTATGTGCTGTGGGGATGGGCCAAGGATTGAGTTAATCTTTTTGCTAGTCCGGTGCACAGTCGCTTTTTATGAAATCGGTTGCTTTGTGTTCCTTTCAGACCGTCAACTTTGCAGAACATTCCATTAGCTGCAAGGAGAAGCTGAACAAAAAGAATAAAGTTGGAGCTGCCTTCACGGATGATGGTTTTGCTATGGGTGAGTTTGTAGAAATCCTGAGTATTTCTGTGTATGCCAGGACTAAACTGAGGCTGTACTAGGTGCAGCATTACAATAGTCTGATAATCATTGTTGTTCCTGTAACTGCAGGGGCTGTAGTTGCTTGGAGGTTGGTTACAGCAGACTGAAATCATGTATTACTTGACCTAGTGCAGGTCTCTTCTTATACCTGTGTGCTTGTTGCAGGTGTTGCCTACATACTGAAGCTGCTTGATCAGTACCAGGAGTTTGACTCCCTGCATTGGTTGCATGCTGTCCGGGAGAAGTATTTACGTGAGATGAAGGCTGTGGTCAAGGAGCAGAATGTCCAGGCCTCCAGTCAGGATGAGAAACTGATGCAAACCATGAACCTCACACAGAAGAGACTTGATGTATACTTACAGGTAGAAATAAACATTCCATTTATAAAACACTGGGCTAAAGTAGCTCAGTGGTTGTAATCCTGTGCTGCCTGGATTACAGAAGTTAACTGACAAATTCACTTGGTTGAAGGGCATTTGTCTTCTAATCACTTTTTGCCAAACAGCTTTTACAAGTCTAAACTGTTCTCTTATTTTCAGGAATTTGAGCTGCTTTATTTCTCACTAAGCAGCGCCAGGATTTTCTTCAGGGCGGACAAAACAGCAGCAGAGGAAAACCAGGAAAAGAAAGACAAGGGTGAGATACAAATTAGGACAATTACTTCAGTAATGGGACATGGCTTAGAGGAGCTCCACAGTCAAACCGGGGCCCTTTAAGGTTCACACCTTGTTTATTTGTTTATTTATTTGTTTATTTAGCAGACGCCTTTATCCAAGGCGACTTACAGAGACTAGGGTGTGTGAACTATGCATCAGCGGCAGAGTCACTTACAATTACGTCTCACCTGAAAGACGGAGCACAAGGAGGTTAAGTGACTTGCTCAGGGTCACACAATGAGTCAGTGGCTGAGGTGGGATTTGAACCGGGGACCTCCTGGTTACAAGCCCTTTTCTTTAACCACTGGACCACAGAGCCTTGGAGACCACCACAGTCTTTTTAATCAGAAATGGGGTATATATCTTTATAATGTAAGAGGGTCACCATGAAGTAGAATAGTATGACAAAGTTGTTTTGTTGTCAACCTCTTCGGTTTTAGATATTATTGGTGGTAGTTGCCAAAGGGAAATCGGGCTTACCTAAGCTGTGGAAAGGCAGTCTTAAAAAAAAATATATATATATATATATATATATATATATATATATATATATATATATATATATATATAATTTTAAAACAAATCTCTAGATTATTGGCAGGAATAACTTGTGTCTTTCTTTTAGATGAAGTATCCAAAACAGGCAACGGTGAATCATCTAGCAGTTCTTCCACTGATCCCAATATGAAGTGAAGCAGATCTGAGCAACGTTTAACTGGTAATCCATTCCTCAGATGCAGTGTTTCAAGCCACTACACAGTTCTGTTTTGGAATGCTGACACTGTTGTGCTTCAAAATGACTCCTGTCTAGAGACTTGCACATGTGAGGAGAGTTTGGAGAGCACATAGCACCGTTTGGTGTGAATGAAGAAAGTCGGACCTTCAGGTACCCTAAAAAAAAAAAAAAAAAAAAATCTGGCATCAAGGGTGAGGGTGATCAGAAGGGTAGAAGGGTGATCCTGCTGATGAAGGTTCTGTTCTTGATGAACCTCAGTGCAATTTCTGTACTGTCAGCCTGTCCCCGGGGGGGGGGGGGTGCTTGTGAGCGGAGCACTGTAGTCCCCAGCAATCAAGGGGAACTGTTTTGACAGTCCCACTCCCATTGGCCCATTCATTACATTGTCTGTTTTTTTCTGAACAGTACAAATGTGTCTACCCGCCTCTCTTTTTGTATTTTTGAATAACCAGTTAAGTTGTATTAACGTAAGGGGACTATGAAACTGACAAAGACAGCACAAAATGGCCAAGTCCTTTGATCTGCTGCTGTCCAGAATAGGTTTGCTACTCCTTTTTTTCGAGATTAAATAGTTTGCTAAAACAAAGTAAAGTCATCTTGATTTATAGTCGGGATCTCTGCGTTTTATAATAAATTACCATCACAAATATAATCCTCTAACTAAAGTCTATCTCAGCACACATTTTCTTGGTTTAATTAAAAGATTTCTCCAATAAAACATGGTGTTTCTGTAATGGTGTGCATTAAATGTGAATTATTTTTTCTTTAACAGAAACATGGACATTCTTTTAAAAAAAAAAAAAAAAGACTAAACAATATTTGGCCTCAAAAAGATGCTATTTAACAACTATATGCTTTTTTCTGCCATCTCTCTGTTGTATTATTTAACAGAGCTTTTCTATTTTCATTATATGATTTAACACACACATTGATGAAATGTACATGATTCAATAAATATTATGTTAAAAAAAACTTGGTACTTTTTGATGCATAAAATAATAAACCAGTGGAATCACAATGTATCCTGATTTGAGTGAGAATTTAGAACACTCCACTTTTATATTACAATATCATGTGAACAAGTATTTTTCAAAATCAAGCACAATAGCATTTATTCCAGGACAGAACAGGTGATTTGTGTTATCAAGAGCACCAGTGATGGATGTCACTGACAGAATAATTTAAAAGAGTACAAACTTCACATTAAGTGCTTGATTCTCAGGTATATTCTGTTACAGAAACCGGATCCCGGCACCAAACTGGACACCATCACATATCCTACAATTAAAACCACATTTTAATTAAAATACTATTTACACCGTATCTAATTTAAGTTAATTTTTCTTTAGTTTGAGATCCAGAACTTAAAATTTGCACCATCCAAACTGAAGTTTTGGAGGCTTTGTACTGCAAGTGATTTTAAATAAACACAGAAAGCCTGGACATGTTCCATCTTCTGCTCAGTGGTGAGGAGGCAGTGTTACGCCATTCTTTTGAATACAAGTTCAAGCAGTTCCACCCTTTCCTCACCCCATGAAGACACACCCCCTCAGAAAAGAGCATGCATGCATGCTTGGAGAGATGCCCTGGAATCATTACACTTACCTGTCTCCACTCCCATAGGAATACAGTAATTTAACTCCAGTCTTGCAATATTGCTCAGTCTCAGTACTATTCCTGCACCATAGGACCAGCGGATGCAGTCGGCAAGTTTCTGGAGATGAGCTTGTGGACCCTCCCCTAAACGTAAGAAAAGCTGAGTTTTGAATAATAATTTGGGCAGAAACTGCGTCAACAAAAAATAATGATCCAAGATGAGAGGGCCTCAAAGTGTGGCATCTGAATCATAAAAGCATACAAGGACCGCTCTACAATCAATGTTTAAATTAATCCTTTTTTCCACTCTTTTTATATTAACCATTAAGATCGACTAGTTTAGTCCTGATGACTTACCTGAAATTCTAAAATACCTTTCCAGAATAATGGCACGACACAAAGGGTTCCAGGATACATACCGTAGTTGAGATTGCACAGATTCCCTGCGTTGAGGAAGAAGTGGGTTGTGAAAAGATCTCCAAAGCCCCCACGGCCTGGGCGGAAAGGGAGGGGTGTGTGGAGATGCATGCCACCAGCCCAGTAAGCTTCACCACCAAGGTAGTCACCTAGCAAGATATTAAACATAAGGTAAAAACTGTCTCATCGTACAGCCGTGGGGAATGCAGAGGTGCAGAAACATCTTCTTTCTAATACTGCACGACAGGACAACTTCATTAATGTGACATCTTGTCTCATTGGCATAAATTGTTCATAAAAGGTGTTAAGATTTTTCTGGGCAGTTTTCTCTGTACATTGTTTTGATGAAATGTGGTGCTCATGACTCAATGACTTTTTAGGTTTGTTCAATCCCATCCAGATCTTCAAAGGTGAAGAAGTTGCATTAACCCACTGCGCCAACCTTAGTTGATTTTGCGGATTTCTATAATTTGTAAATTCTGTACAATGTATAACCATAATACAACTTCATAATGTATTAAGGCCAATTTACAATTGATAATGTTTATTCCTTTAGCTCAATTTTTATTCCAGTCAATGCATGCACCTTTCTAACTGCGATTAGTACTCTTACAAAGCAAATGTAAATGAATCACAAACCTTCGCTCTGAGGTCCAGTGCTGTACATGCTGAAACCTCAGACACTGGTTGGACCTCCTAAATAAAACCTATTGAGAAGTAGGGAGTATTAGCATTGCTACATATAGAGATCAGTATATTATGTTCTACAGCATCTATGTATGGTACATACTGTGAGATCACAGTTTCTCTCAGTACATAACAGTTCACAAGCCAGCTGTGCATTAAAGCGCTGCTGTAAACAGTATGGTAGTAGTAGTCATGTTCCTATTATATCCCCACATTCTGTCTGATACTCTGAAGAGGCAAGAAGTGGGCTAAAGAATGTCTAAACCAAGTTTCATGCCCCCAGGATAAACGCTCTCTGGATATACAGAATGTCAAATTTGAAGTCTGACAGGTGCCTCCATCACCAGGGATATGCATCCCAACAATAATTATCCTTACTATTTAAACACATATCTCTGCTTCTCTACATACCTGTCAGCAATGCAGGATGGCTGTTCTCCAATAGGTACCAACAAACCACCCCAAAGGGACGTTGACAGAACCTACCAAATACACAGACAAGATTTGGAAAATCACATTTTTTTTAAAACAATATTAAGACGTTTAATTCTTAGGTGTTTTATAATAAGTTAATACAGGATGTCCACTTGACATTGTCACTTGGGGTATAAGACCACATTTGTGGTCCTTTGCTCAAGTAGCCAGTCTTAAGCAATATTAGGCAAATTCAACAAGAAAAATAAACAAATGCAGTTTATAAATAGCAGTATAATGATACACAAATGTCAAGATATGATATCGTATCACACGTGCAGGTTGCTATATGATCAGTCTCACAATACATGTGACGGTCCTGATGGTCCTACATGTATGACGCATAGTAAGATCAAATGGTCATTTAATGATGGACCATTTTGTTAAAAGTCAAAACTTAAATGGATAGGGAGAGAATGTATTCATACCAACAATAAAACACACTTAATCAAGGACCGTTTGGTGAACTATAATGAACAATGTAGTGCTTTTGGTCTTGTAACCCGATACAAACAATACATAAATCTATTACGATATGACATATCATGTAAAAAAATATCACGATTCATTAATACACAATTAATCTTTACATCCCTACTTATAAAAGATACTTTCTTGCAAGTATACTGGCTACTTGGAAAGATCAAACACACAAATCCTTACTGAGTCCCAGAAAAGGCGTTTGTTTAGCTGGATCTCAAAATCCTCTTTCAGGAAGCTTGCATCACCTCCAGTGTAGCCTGCCAGCTCCTATAAAACACAACATACAGAACATTATATGTATATATACAGTATATCTTCAACATCTGACGTGTCTCATAAAATGATTATATGATCTCTAATTGCATTTCACCTGGTTAATTTTCAGTAAGGCACCTCGTCTGGGCGGGGTGGCAGAATTCCATGTGTCAATGACCATGGTGTGCTGTGGGTTTAAGGACAATCAGATAGTTACATGTGTTTGATTCCTAATTCCCCTTCAGTAGTTTAACTCTTACAAAGGTTGTATTAAAATAAATAACACTGATTACATATGTACGGGCTCAATACTTTTCAGTTAAATTCGCTATGTTAAGTCCATGAAGACTGAACACACATTTGGTCTTTCTAGTGAATTAATCCCTATAAGCAGCCCCTTGCCTTTTCATGATATTCAGCAGATAAAGGTGGTGGAGTTCTAATACTAACCAAGATAGAGGATTTGATTGAATGTCCACTTTCTTCTCTAACAGCAAAGGATGCAGTCCGAGCCAGACAGCCTAGCTCTCTCCACACGCCCTCCCACTTCAAGGTGTGTTTGGTCTCCCAAATGGGGAACTGCAATGAAACACAAGTGACAGGAATCAATTCAACTTTCAGAGTCCATCTAACAGACTTCAACACAAGGAACATGGTTTAGGTCCAAATAGGTTTCTAAAATAGGGAGCAAAACTCAACAATTTTAGCTCACACAATCTGTGCACAAAACCAGAATCGAACTCATGCACAACCTCCAATACAAAGGGAGTTTGTAACTGAGCTATTAAAGATATAGGCTAGTAATGATGTATTACATTTAGAAAGATAACTTACATTAATTTCAGTGGACACTCCTCTGTCAGTCTCTCGAAGTGAGCTCCATGGAAACTGCCCACTTACTTTATACATGTTAATGGATAAACTGGAAACAAATAATAAAGGCATAAAGCATCATTTAAATCTTGCCACTCAATAGTTGCCAATATGTATGGAATCTTCATGGTCACATGGGAAAATACCTAAAACAAATCAGTTTTGAAAGTTTCAGAGTTTTAGAGCAGTCATCTGTACATATGATGTAACTGTGCAGATTTAACAAAATTACCTATGAGCAAAAAACGGAATAAATAAAAAAAATGTACACTGTGATTCTAGGTATCTTGATGATGCAATTAAATGTACACATTATCTGTATAGGATTGAGTGAAACATAATTAACAAAACCATGGAAAGCATGTTTTTTTTTTTTTTAAAACCCATCTGTTGGCATTATACAGTGAAGATAAATGTGTTTGCAAAGAGATGTTCCCAGATAATCAATGCAGAGCCCTATGACCACAATTACATTTTTAGACCAAGGAAAGAGCTATCAGTGTTCCTTACTTTCGGTCAGTGTCCTGGTTGAGGCTTGAAAAATGACAGTCGTAGGAGGTTTCTTTGGTACCATAGGAGAACTGAAAGGTGAGCTTCTCTGCACGGCCTAAAATATTAGGCAACTTAAGGCCAAGAACCTAAAAAAATAGATACCCAATTTGCATTAAAACTGTACGATCAAATGCCAATGTACTATGCAGCAACAAAGAAAGCAATTTCAACTTTGCACAATGTTACTGTGGAAATCTCATGTATCACAAGACATTGCTTTTAAAAATATCCTTACTTACCATACTCCCTTCATTGTTGCCAACCATTGTATTGTAGCTTCCAGTTAGTCTCCTTAATTCAGCTACTTCAAATGTTACATCTACCCCGTTAGACAATGCATCTTCGCCTACAAGTAAACAGAACAGTTTGGTATTGGGGTAAAAACGCATGGTGCTCAGTGTTTGGTATTTGAGTTGAGTTAAAATTGCCAAAATGAGATGATTAAGAATCTGTATAAATAGCCATTTGAAAAGACATGATTTTAATTAACGCAAGAACAGCAAAAGATACAACCATGTCCCGCTTGAGTAATGAAGATCGCCTGGTTGATATCAGCATGATTGAAGGCGGCCTGTCTGCGAGAGAAGTTGCCCGGAGAATGAGATGTTCTGCTTCAACAATCAGCAGACTAGTTCAGAGAAACCAGGAAACCGGCTCTGTGAGGGCAGAGGGTCACCACACCAGCCCAGGAACGTTATGCTGACGGTTGCATTGTGTGAGCCAACCGGTGGAAGTGTGATGTGGGGAGGAATCTCCTTTAACACAAGAACGCCTTTGGTGCTGATTGAGGGCAACCACACTGCTCAGCGATACACTGACAAAGTCCTTGAGGCAACAGTTTTTCCGTTTCTGCAAGCCAATCCAGAAGTGTCGATATTCCAGGAGGGCAATGCAAGACCACACAGTGCTAGGATTACAATTGCACAACTTCAAGAAAACAATGTTGAGGTCTTGCTGTGGCCAGCTTTTTCTCCTGACCTGAGTCCAACAGAGCATCCGTGGGACCAACTCGCCAGTGCCATCCACAGGAGACAACTGCGACCAGCCAACCTTCACCAGCTGGCTGCAGCTGCATAGGAAGAGTGGCGGAACATCCCACAGCAGTCTATCGAGAGGATAATCAGGTCTATGCGTCAACGCTGCCAGGATTGTGTTAATGCTCAGGGAGATCATACCCGATACTAACGTATCATGATTCTTTGATCTGTATTTTTGTTCACATTTTCTGTGATTTTGTTTGATATCTATGTTTAAAATATTTGATTAAATCCATTAGACCTGAGTGTTGTGTTTCTTTTGTGCATCAGTATATTTCGCAAAGAATCCCGCAGCATAATACATATTTAACATTAATATTTAAACAGTGATGTGGGATTTTTTATTATTATTATTATTATTATTATTATTATTATTATTATTATTATTATTATTATTATTATGATGTTTCCAGTACTGAAAAAGGTTACACAAGTCTACAGATCTGAAGGGACTAAATGCATGTGTACTATATAGTATTTAAATATGCACTTTTTTAAATCACTGCCTGAAAAAGATCTGGGTACCCGGTTCGGGATTTTCTACCCATGCCGACCTCTAGTATCACTACAGCTCACCTCTATTTGACATGCAACTATCCACATGATTTAACTACCGGTATAATAAAAAGCTGAGCGAGATGGTTAATTGTTTTAAGGGCAGAGAAGTCAAGAAAGTCTGTTAAAATGGTTTGCAGTGGAACAATGCAGTCCCATTGGAGGTGTCAATCACAACTTCTACTTGTCTGAAAATCCCCAAGCGCAACAATTTCTCCCCAGCTTCATGGGACTTCTTCATAACCTACAACAATCAGAGAGAGATTTTTATACGACGAATGGGCTGTTGAGTCTGGAACTCATCTTTTGTATCCCATTCAAAGCTGACCGCCTAACCACGTGACTTAACCTTTAAAAAGTGTGTCTCAAGCAATTATGCTTTATGAATACCAGTACTTACATCAATAAGATTTGTAGCTGTAAAGACCTCAGCTATTTCATACCCAAGGAGGTCATCTTTCGTTCTGCCCAGGCCGTCGATATGAACATGCTGGACTACCACCTAGAAAACAAAAAGTGCAGCATGCCATGAAGACTTGGATATAACTGGTTTGTGTACCTAACCTGTGGCAGATACAGCATACAAACTTGACAAACTTGCACAATTTTATGTGCTAAAATTGTTTTTAATGTTGCACAAACTTCCTTCAGCATTAATGACATTTTCTGAGAAATAACCCTAATGGGCCTATAATATTTTTCTGGTCTGCTTTGAGTGAAATGAATCTTTCTCATCATCTACTGTAAAACTACAAAACATTGTTTGTTTGCTTTTACTCACGTTTTTATTGTCTAGAACTTCTTGTTTAGCTTCAGGTTCCACTTCCACCAGTTCTGCATCATCTCCGTGAACCCCAAAATCAGGTCCACTCATCGGAAGAGGATCCAAGCTCTAATTGCAAAACAGAAATAAAAACCTCATTACTGAAACACATTCATTTACAACAACTATAGGGGTAGATATACAATATGCTGAATGTAGTTGCATTTGCACTGCAACAGGATTCCAAGTATTGATTTCTATTCAATACAGCCACCAATATGTGTACAACTGTTATGGGTCTGAAATTTAATTTCAAATGTGTTTTTCCTTTCTTTTCTGAAGTATGAAGGAAGCACCTAGCTTCCACGTGTGTTGCTCACAGAAGTCTGCTCTGATGCACTGTTTATACAGTATTTTGTTTCCTGCAACAATGGAAAATATGTGGGGAGAAAGTGAAGTTCTTTTAGTTACTGGGCAGACAAAATACAGACAACCCCAAATTATACTAGCTCCGTATGAGAAGAGTGCACACTATTGATTATTAGTATTATTACAAAATGGGCGCTTCTAGATTCACCGATAAAAAAACAATAACATTTATGAATAATTCGTTTTATTTTTTGCAATTAACTATTTCACAAAAACTACTGGAATTGGTCCACTACACACTGACGCTGACAGCGAAGAGTAAATATTTGAGATTGCAGTGTACATAGCACTGCGAAGCGTCCATGCTCTTCACACTTTTCTTCCTAATGTATGGTCAAAAATAAATGCTGTCATTAAACAAACAAAAACAACTATGCCCACACCCTTAGTCGTTTGTATGTTGTCTGTGTTGAATGTCAGCAAAACGGCCTTCCATCTGTCCAGACACAAAGGTGACCCAATATATATTCCATCGTTTTGTTTACACCTTTCTGTAATGTCCTTACCCTGGCGTGGACAGTCCCCGTGTTGGTTAGTGAGATATTATCTATTCAGAGAAGGCCGACTTGTGCTTCTTTGTAAGAAATTCACCATAGAAGACGCCATGACACCAACAAGCCCCGCCTACCTGCAGCGGGATTGGGTACAGACAAGCGCCAATCCGTGGGGGTGGGTGGGGATTGTTTTGACAGAACGGAGATGTGCATAGATAGCTGCAGGAGGCAGCGTAAAGGAATATCCGGTAGAAATGATTCAAATGATTGTAGGGCATTTGCCAAGCGCTACCACCTTTCGCTTCCAGAGCTCGGTAGCTCAACCTTAAGCAACCCCAGCCCTAAAACCTAACCCTAACCGAATACCTAACCATTAAAAATCATCTGATGCCCTCAGGACACTTTCTAGTGGATATTCCTTTGTGCTTCCTGCAGGAGCGGAAATTCAGAGACGGAGGCACGTCACACTTCGGCATTTGAGTTTCCATTTCTGACCTAGCCATGTGCTAGACGGGAAAAAAATAGTTTGCAAAATGGAAACAAAAGTGGGTTGGCCTGACTGTTTGTAGATGAAATGTTTGGTTAGATACATTATTTACAATTGAACCCCCGATGGAAAAGCAAACCAGGAGCATTTTCTGCTGCTTTGCAAAAGAAAACAAAATGCTGTTTTACTTCATGGAGACCAAACAAGCTGCATTTTGACGGGCACATGTTCACGTTGTCTAAAAAAGAAAGCAAAAAACGAAATCTTTTCTAACAGATTTAGTAAGGATGTGTGTTCATTAGCCTTTCATGCCTTCCTTTATAAAAAGTTTACCACGCTATTTCTTCCAATGCCTGCCAGCACTGTGCAGGATCTATAGCCACTGCACTGCTCCTCACATTTGCTGTTATGTGCTGTGTATGGGCTATTCACAGCACTACATTGTTGAGTATACACATATACAGATTCCTACTGCTTTGTTTAATTTAATGCTAACATTATTCCTGGCACCTAATTCTTTACCTATTACATTTGTTTCTATAGTTTAGCCTTATATGCAGTGTACTTTGTCAGAAAGCAGACCTTGTTGAAAGCTGAGTTTGTTTAGACCCAATGACGTTTTAAAAAGATTAAAATAGGAAATGGTAGAAGCTGTGAAATGTGTATTAACATCATGCAACGCTGGTGAAGTAGCAGCTAGTAAAACTACAGAACAGTGTGCAGTAACTAAACAGTGAATCATTAGGTATTTAATTCCAATCTCCAGAGAAAACATTTGTGTAGAAAAGGTGAGAGAGGTTTGAGAGCATTTGCAAAACCCCCAGTTAACAGAGGATTACAGTGTTTCCAACCAATGCTGACAAATAACTTACAGTAATAGTGGGTTCAATTGAGTGGTGTCACTAGCTTACATACCACAGTTACATGGCATGATTAGTCTCTGGAAATATGTTTAACAGTTTTCCCAGCAAGTGACATGGCAGACTGTTTTATATATATACAGTACTGTGCAAAAGTTTTAGGCAGGTGTGAAAAAATGCTGTAAAGTAAGAATGCTTTCAAAAATAGACATGTTAATAGATTATATTTATCAATTAACTAAATGCAAAGTGAGTGAACAGAAGAAAAATCTATATCAAATCCATATTTGGTGTGACCACCGTTTGCCTTCAAAACAGCATCAATTCTTCTAGGTACACTTGCACAAAGTCAGGGATTTTGTAGGCATATAGTCAGGTGTATGATTAAACAATTATACCAAACAGGTGCTAATGATCATCAATTCAATATGTAGGTTGAAACACAATCATTAACTGAAACAGAAACAGCTGTGTAGGAGGAATAAAACTGGGTGAGGAACAGCCAAACTCAGCTAACAAGGTGAGGTTGCTGAAGACAGTTTACTGTCAAAAGTCATACACCATGGCAAGACTGAGCACAGCAACAAGACACAAGGTAGTTATACTGCATCAGCAAGGTCTCTCCCAGGCAGAAATTTCAAGGCAGACAGGGGTTTCCAGATGTGCTGTCCAAGCTCTTTTGAAGAAGCACAAAGAAACGGGCAACGTTGTGGACCGTAGATGCAGTGGTCGACCAAGGAAACTTACTGCAGCAGATGAAAGACACATCATGCTTACTTCCCTTCGCAATTGGAAGATGTCCAGCAGTGCCATCAGCTCAGAACTGGCAGAAAACAGTGGGACCCTGGTACACCCATCTACTGTCCGGAGAAGTCTGGTCAGAAGTGGCCTTCATGGAAGACTTG
Organism: Acipenser oxyrinchus oxyrinchus; assembly: GCA_030684275.1. NCBI lineage: Eukaryota > Metazoa > Chordata > Actinopteri > Acipenseriformes > Acipenseridae > Acipenser > Acipenser oxyrinchus. The sequence goes on along the minus strand of CM060256.1, from coordinate 26,281,743 downwards.
CGGCCAAAAAGCCATACCTCTGACGTGGAAACAAGGCTGACTCAACTATGCACGAAAACACAGGAACTGGGGTGCAGAAAAATGGCAGCAGGTGCTCTGGACTGATGAGTCAAAATTTGAAATATTTGGCTGTAGCAGTAGGCAGTTTGTTCGCCGAAGGCCTGGAGGCGTACACAAATGAGTGTCTGCAGGCAACAGTGAAGCATGGTGGAGGTTCCTTGCAAGTTTGGGGCTGCATTTCTGCAAATGGAGTTGGGGATTTGGTCAGAATTAATGGTCTCCTCAATGCTGAGAAGTACAGGCAGATACTTATCCATCATGCAATACCATCAGGGAGGCATCTGATTGGCCCCAAATTTATTCTGCAGCATGACAACGACCCCAAACATACAGGGAAAGTCATTAAGAACTATCTTCAGCGTAAAGAAGAACAAGGAGTCCTGGAAGTGATGGTATGGCCCCCACAGAGCCCTGATCTCAACATCATCGAGTCTGTCTGGGATTACATGAAGAGAAAGAAGCAACTGAGCCTGCCTAAATCCACAGAAGAACTGTGGTTAGTTCTCCAAGATGTTTAGGCCAACCTACCTGCCGAATTCCTTCAAAAACTGTGTGCAAGTGTACCTAGAAAAATTGATGCTGTTTTGAAGGCAAAGGGTGGTCACACCAAATATTGATTTGGTGTAGATTTTTCTTCTGTTCACTCACTTTGCATTTTGTTAATTGATAAATATAAACTATTAACATGTCTATTTTTGAAAGCATTCTTACTTTACAGCATTTTTCACACCTGCCTAAAACTTTTGCACAGTACTGTATATATATATATATATATATATATATATATATATATATATATATATATATATATATATATATATATATATATATATATATATCAATTCTCATTAATTCTCATTAAGAGACAAACTCAGATTAGACAAATTTCCTGACACTACGAATAAACAAATTTACAGTTAACAGTTATTTATTGTAAATTACTTCTTATAGTCGTCCCCGGGAAAAACATTTTAAATAAAACTAATTTCCCAAGTTGAAACAGCTGAGTGTAAAGGATATTGGGAAATATATTAACTTGCATCCAGTTTGGCACCTCTGTACTGATTTTACTGATCCTATGATACATTTTGAGTTGCCATATTGCTCCGCATCAGTGCCATTTCCATGAAGCATTGCAATGAGTGACCATCGCAAAAAACTTGCTTGCAGAGAAAAATGGAGGTGTTGAAAGGGGTGGATAATGCACCACTGTACAAGAAAAAGAAAGATGTCGCTGCAGAGTTCAAAAAACCCAAACACTTTTTTATCCATTCTTAAAAACTGGGATAGAATAATACAGGCCTATGAACTTAAAATGTGGATGCAAGTCATCAGTGTTTCCAGTTTGCTCAATACCCTGATGTTGAGGATGCCTTGCTTTTGGGGTATTAAATGCCTGTGATCAGAATGGGACATGCAGAATTCATATTAATGCCAGTTAACTATATATATATATATATATATATATATATATATATATATATATATATATATATATATATATATATATATATGTGTGTGTGTGTGTGTTCCATAGTAACCTTGGCCCTATCTGCACTCTATAAGGAGTTATTAGCCCGTTTTGTATGTTGATGATGTCATCCAACATGGCCACCATGTTTTTTATTGTAGCAACTTCCCTTGAACAACCTTTAAAGACAACCACACTAGGATCATGTTTGCCAATTTTTGGTTCAATGGGACTAGCAGTTTGGGAGAAGAATATCTTTGTAGTTTGTGATTATGTAGTTTGTGTCTGTACCGTGCGATTTTGACGTCATGCAACATGGCCACCATACCACTCTAACTATCAGCTTCTTACAAACACCAGTTAATCTTGGACTATCCCTCAACAACCAACTTTCAGCACTCTGCAATGAGTGGTTTTCAAAAGACGAATGATTGCATTTAGGCACAATATTTTTTTTCAATCCAATATGGCAGCCAAACCATGTGACCTACGACATATGTTCAATTAACATTTTCCATCTTCCCATAATCATTTACCATCCTACCGAATTACATCAGTTTTCGAGCAATTTGGGGTGAAAGGAATAATAAGAATAATCCCAGCAATAACAATAGGCATCTCAGCCCTATGGCCTATAAGCCTTGAAAAAGATTTCAAAGTTACATATGCTAACAAAAATATGTATTGGTGCCCAGAACAATATGTATTAATGTATGTGTAATGGCATAAAACGTTCACCAGATGGAGCTCCTGTTTTATGTTGCTTTACATAGAATTGGTTAAGTGGTGTGTTAAAACTATTCAAGGGACATAAACTGTCAGTCAAAGTGATGGAGTCCCCAACAGAATAACTGGGGGTGGAATATGCATTGCCCCTTTTATTCCACTCAGACCCCTTGCTCACTTAATATATGCGCAAAGTATTTTACTGATCAAGCCATCTCACAAGTGCAATGGTACCTAACAAGGTGATCCATTTTTAGGTAAACGAATAAAGGTGGGGCTTTTACTGTCCAGGTTTTCCAGCTCAGGCCCTTTGCTCAATAAATATCTCGGTATTCCTGAATATATAAATGTCCCACAGGACCTGTTGTGCCACGGATATCAATTTACCAATTTACCAAACCAATGCACAATGACGGTGTGGAACAATTGTTCTTAATTTCACTCCCAAAATATATTTCTACAATTGGTGACTGCCAGTGTAGTTGTTAGACAAAGTGTGTAGTTAATATTTACAGCGAATGCTTAAAGCAAGCACACATTCAGAGAGTATAATGCCTTACAGAAATGATTATGAAATAAATAAAGACACTGTACTATGCAGAATGATGATTCACCTACTTGCATTTTCTACTAGAGGGCGTAGTGAGCTCGTAAGTGTGCACAAAATTGTTTACCGGTATTTAATGCAGGGTGAAGACACATAAAAGCATGTTGACTTTTGTAAGGGGAATATACTACATTACTTTTCGATAAATTATATATATATATATATATATATATATATATATATATATATATATATATATATATATATATATATATATATATATATATATATATATATAGCTCAAAGAGCCAGCTGCTCAACGTTTCGATATGTTGCACATATCTTTCTCAAAGGAGCCTGTGTTTGAATCAAAACATTGGAGGTATTTATAGGTTTCTGACGGCATGACAACTACTTGTTATTGTTTACATTCAAATCTATGATTTATTCTTACATGATGTAATGCTGTTCTATATATATATATATATATATATATATATATATATATATATATATATATATATATATATATATATATATATATATATCACGAACCGTTTGCAAGTGCACCTATAAACATTATTATTATTATTATTATTATTATTATTATTATTATTATGAATTAGTCATTTAGCAGACGTTTTTATCTAAGGCGACTTACAGAGACTAGGGGGTGAACTCAGCATCAACAACTGCTGCTGCAGAGTCACTTACAATAGGACCTCGGTTTTACATCTCATCCGAAGGTGCCTGTGTTAAGTCTTACATATTTTTGTTTTACACATTGAGTGTGCATTTTTTGTGAGGGCATAATCATACTCTAGTATATAGAAATTAATTATTATTTTTATCTTTATGCTGACATTTAACTATCTTACATTTACAGTGGTTATGTTTTCCATACGTTAACATATTTATTAATGGTGTGGAAGGACATTGTAACCCAATATTACAAACGTTCGTATTAAAACAAAGTATAATTTTAATCTTATACTTACAAAACCTACGCAATCTATAATAGTACACATTTGGAGTTGTGTTATGGCCAATTTGTTGTATACAATGCTGGGTAAATATGAATGTCTAATACTAGTAACACATCGTGCTACTTTGCCTGTGATTCTTTCTAAAGCGCTCCAGCAGTGGGTTGGCTATTGGGGGATATTCAAATGATCTATTCTTTATTGATGAAGTTCGGATCACATCGCAAGTCCCACCCATCGCTTATCAATGCGACTGGCTCTCCTTTTTTCCCTTAACACCCTTCCTCCTCCCTAAATGTGTGGCCACCAATCAGAGCGATCCTCTCGGCTCGTCTGTTTCCCTGCTTTCTACCAGTGCCAGTCCCAAAACGCTTCTCTTATCAAAGAAACGCAACAAAAACTGCATTCAATCACAGCATTATCATGGGGACTGTTTGTTTTTCATGGCACTTTTGTTTGTTTTTCGCTTTCATTTATACTTGCGGTGTTACGGCAAACGATGGACCCACAGGTAAGGTTCATTTTCTCTCTCCATTAAATACTGTTTTAAAACAGTTTAAGATATTTATATTCTCATCTGGGTCTGCCTTTTTTCTTTTAATTAATTTTTTTTTTTTAATTACGTTTTTATAAACTAACAATATAAAATATGTTTGTACATGTTATGTTGAATTGCAAAATACATTATAGGTATTAAGTTATGTTAAATAAATATTTTAGGTACCAGTGCTTAACAATTAACAGTATATATATATATATATATATATATATATATATATATATATATATATATATATATATATATATATATACTGTTAAGTTCTGTCATTTTTTATTTAACAACACCGGAAAGGCAAAAAGTTTATTTATCTTAGTTCTTAAAAAAATGAAATTAATGTAAATTAATACAATACTGGAAACTTACTTACGCATTTCATAATAAATAATAATAACAAAGTTTATTTTTATTTTTTATTTCATAGTTGATTTTAGAAATAATAACAGATAAGAAAGCCTATAGCAACACATTTACTGCAATGGCAGTGTTATTCCTGGTTTATTCGTGCATAGAGTCCAGACATTTTCTTTTAAGTATTTAGGACCCATTCATTATTGAATACTATACTTATTAAGCAATGGAACAAAGAATGCAAAAGGGCAGAATAAGGAGGGTTACTAATGTTCCGTATTCTGGCTTCACGTATATGAGAAAATCCAGCGTTGTTATCAAATTGTCCATTTCGCTCGTTAGGAGTTTTAATTCTCGAACCAGTTCAAAAAACAGCTGTCATTACTTTGAATTTATGAAATAGGTGCTAGTTAATGAGTCAAAATATGACAAGGCACTTTTGCTTGGCTGAATCATGTATCTGATCCGATAGAGCGCCTCAGATTTCAGGGGACGGGTTCCTTATTGATCAACCTACAGTATAATATAATATAATATATTATAATATAATATAATATAATATAATATAATATAATACTGTTACATCAACTCTTATGGAAGTCTGGGAACACGTTTCTGTAGAACACTGTTGAAAACAGATTATGTAAACAGATTGGCTGAGACAATAGTATTAAAGTAAATACGCTAATAATACTTGCATTGTAATAATACAAATTTGAGGTTTAGTGTTTGGGTTATTGCTTGTCATATTGGATAACATATTTTACAGAATTATGTTACAATCTATGAAAAGGGGTATTGTGAATTAAAGAGGAGTTGTGCCCAAGTCTCTTAAGGTGTGTGTGTGTGTGTGTGTGTGTGTGTGTGTGTGTGTGTGAGTGTGAGTGTGAGTGTGTGAGCCTGTGTATGCCTGTGTGTATATTTAAAATCCCTCAAATGATGCTATACTGAAAATAAACAAACTAGTAACAAAAACATGCTGTTCACATTTGTTTTCCATAAAATATGTACTTAAAAGAGAGAAATGTTAAATCCAATTCCTATAAATCTTTTCCTTTAAAAACAGCATTGAGATAAAAATAAATAAATAACATACTCATTCACTTACAGTATGGTGTACAAAGCCTGTGTAGGCAGTAGTGGATTTGTTCACCAATAAACTGCAATATTTTCTCTCAGACAAACCACAGATATGACTGCTGCATTTCACTGCAAACAAATCAATTGGAAACCAATTCCCAGACTTCATATTATCTGTGAGGCATCAGTCCACAGCCCAGCAGAGTATAAGTGTGTGTGACTGTCAGATTGAATGACATTTATTTCATAAAACATGTCCCCAGCAGTGCTTAGACACATGTGAACACTTAATGAAATATCTTTCTTTTTAATATTTTAACAAAAACTTTAATTAGACACATGTTTTCTTTTTCTTCTTCTATGTATATGAAAAATATTTTGCTGTCAGTTCCATGCTGCTATTAATAGGGTGCTGTATTATGTATCTGAAAGATACTGATACAGTTTAATATCTGCTTTGGAAGTGTTAGATATTTAGCCTTACTGGGCCCCACAGTCAATTATCTGGATACAGAAGCCTCTGATTCCCTCATCCCTTTGTTGGAATATTTCCTAAGCAAAGAAATAAAAATGAAAGATAATGATGAAAAATAAAATAAAATAAGAAGAGTAATTCAAAGCACATGGCCTTTTGTTATTCATATATATATATATATATATATATATATATATATATATATATATATATATATATATGAAAGTATTTTCTTTACTTGATCAAAGTCCCCCCCTCCCCTAAAGAATTAATTTAAGCTGGTCACCTAAAAGTTACATTTTTGTTTCAAACTAGTAACAGCATAGCAGTGTAATGACAACTATTATATGAATAGCACTGGAAAACAATGAGCACCGATGGCAAAATGTCTTGATTATTTTTTGGTTTCTTTGTTCATTAGTTTTATCACTTTATTCACAAATCATATTTAAGATTTAAGATGAAGTCAAGAGAGAGATAAATAATTTAAAGTATGGCTGGAACGCAACATCTTTGCTTCCATTCTGTAAAGTGAAAACTATAATAATGTTTGGAATGCCACTTAGTTATGTGATTGCATAAAGAGTATACGGCAACACAGGGGTTTTCATGGTTTAGTTGCTTATTCAGAAGTTTCATTACTGGGCTCTTTTAACAGCTACAGCATCTGAGTGCAGTGATTTGGTTCGTGTGGTTAACTATGACAACATGCTTGTTCTCACAAAAGAATCACGAATGTCATGTAAGAGAAACCTTGGTGTCTGCTTTACAGACTGATTCAGTAATGCACCTTTCTTGCAAATTAGTAGATACACAAACGAGGAAAAAATTGTTTAGTTTAATGAGGAAAAAAGTGCTTAGATTGAGGAGAAGTATACATTTATGTTATTAACAACGTATCACTGCTGCTATGAGATATAATAGTTTGGATATTGTTCCATGAAATAAAAAATGAAGTTCATTCTGTCATATCTTTGTAAGAATGTCCCCATAATAAATTATGACATATTGTTTTATTATTGTTAACACATATAAACACAGTAATGTCAAAGGATTGTAGGAAGAAAGGTCAACGTTGTGTTATTTAGTATTTTTATTTTTGTTTAACACATTACAAGGCTGGATTTGTAATATTATATAGGCCTACAGCTTGAACGAATGTAAGAACGACCATTTTTTTGCTTGACTGACGTGTCACCCGAAATATCTTAAAAGTTAACCTTCCAGCAACCCAGTTTTATATGTAATGTATTTATATATAATATATTTATAAATAAAACACTATCATTATTCGGTGGGCAGATATTTTGATTCTGCAATAGGCTCAAAGCGGCAGCTGCCCTACCGTATTTATATATATTTGCCCTATGGAATTGACTATTGATTAGCTGTGTTTTATATGTGGGAATCTCATAGTTTTTAGGCATGAATATTAATATCTAAAGTAAAATGTGACCAGTGACACAAATAGAATTACTTTTATAATAGGATACCACAGAATTCTAAAGGTTACTATGTGTTTGTTTGCAATCCTACCCTTCACTCATTATAAGATCTCTTAGGGAACAGTGTCCTGATTGCACTGTAAGAGGTGTGGAATCGATTCACCCAGTTTGCAGCCATTCACTTCTTTATGTGTCCTGCATTGCTGTCTTACTGGATGACTGAATTGACAATTGTTTCTAACTCATACTTGATGTTTTTGCTTTAGATGCAGATGAATGTTCTGAGGCAACGGATGACTGTCACATTGATGCACTTTGCCAAAATACCCCCAAATCTTTCAAATGCATCTGTAAACCAGGCTATAAGGGTGACGGGAAACAGTGTGAAGGTAAGCCCATTGATATGGTTGTTTGCCTTGACTGAAGTTTCTGTAAACAGCCAAATTCCTCAAACAATTAATTGCAGATTTAACTAAGAAAAGCTCAATGTTTATTGGCAATTGGCCCCTGCTGCTCCCACTAATTGTCTTTTTCTGAAATAGTCAGGAAAGTATCAAGGGTGAAGAGCACTAGCTCCTGTTAACAAGGCTGAGTGATTTCAACCCACAGGTAATACACAGGCTGCCTCAGTGTAGGGACCCAAGAACCAGGTTCCAATACAGACAAAAAGAAACTGTAATGCAGAAATATTATATGATCATTTTAAAAAGATATATTTTTATAGTTTCAGTATAAAGAGAGACTATTTTTGATAATCATGTTGATAATGCTTCTGACATGCAGAAGTGCTGAACACTGTAATATTGTGTTGTATAATACAGTTTTGGATTTTATTCAGTAAAACCTGTGCAAGTCTATCGCTGTCCATGCTCTGGAACTTCACACCTCTCGCTAATATTTATACAGAAGACTGAGATTAAAAACGTATTTTATTAATGTGCACACAGGTATAGGGCTAGATTCTTAAAGCTAGTTACTCCAAATCTCAATGGAAAAGCACCACTTACAATTATTAAATGAATAAAGCTGTGGGATTGTTTACAACCCTCTAAATTCCGGGTTTGAGCTGCATATTTTTGGTTTGGTAACTTTATTAGGTGTCTTTTTCCTTTCTGAAAAAAATAAGCTAATCCCATTTTGGAGTAAAGAGTTTTGAGAATCTTTTGAGAATTTTAAGGTTTGTTTCCTTGGTAATACAAACAGTATTACAAGTTGCTTTTGACAAGTGAATCATGACATGTTTTGTAAGCTTTCAAAATAAATGTAATTGCGTAATCTAGCAAAGATTCAGTCAGCCACATTATGCACCATAGACAGTGTCATGTGCAGTGAGTGACTTGTACTGCAAACATCAGATATAAACTTTATGACAGAATTTGTCACAATTACATGATGCTAGCTAAATGTGTCCTTTGTAGACAAAGGTATCTATAGCAGAATTAGTGTCTATAATGGAATGATTGTGCAGGGCACATTTTAATTTGAACCCCTGGGAGTCCAAAATTCTTATTAGCTACTCCTTTGTTTCTAATTAACTGTCTGTGTAGAATCCTGTGCTTTCAAATGAGTAAAAAAAAAACTCAACAACAACACCGAGTTTTGCTTACTTTGTTTTAAAAATAATTATGTGCTGTAAAATCTATGTGTGTTTGTTTGGGGTGCAAATAAAACGATATAACTTTTAAGTGAGATAAAATGGATTGAATGTGAGTTTTTAAAAACAGAATTGTTAAAAATGGCAAAGTGTTTGATGGTCTCAATTTGGCCCTTAGTGGACTGAATCACAAAACCACTCCACAATTGCTGCTACTATGAAAGGTTGCAGGACTGAATGGGGAAGCTCTCGTGGTGCCTGTCCCCACTGTGTCTCAAAAGCACTAAATAATACACAAGCACCAAAACATTCTTTTTTTAATATGCTGTTTTATTCACCTGGGTCTTATACGTGTTGTTTCGGCTCTCATTTTAGATACAGAACAATCAGATAAAGCAATTGCATAATCACTATTACTATGTTTTGTCATGTTATGTAATTTTTCCCAGATGAAGGCTTTCATTAATTTATATTATTTTCAGACAGCTGTTCTTCTGTTTATAATTACCTCACTTTAACGACTGTACACCTCTTCTTTTTCGGTCAAAACTCCCACTTTTTTAGACAGTTTCAAATGACAGTATATTGAAATTAAATGTTCCTCAAAGGGATGTCTACATTACTGAATAAAATGATGGGGGAGCAGTGGAGAGGTCACAATTTGCATATTTGCTGTGCTCATAAAATTGTTGTTTCCCAAAAAGAAAAAGAAAAAAAATGCAGGTCAGTATTTCTGTCTTAGGAACCAAAATACAGCCTATAGCAGAACTCTGACACAGTATTGCTTCAGCAGCTTGGGTGCAAATAGAGATCAATTCTCATTTGTTGCCTGTATGTTAGTTGGGGGTGGGGGATGAATGCATGTATATTTATGTTATGCACTATAACCAACTAGCTCTGAAAAATAAAAACCTAATTGTGGTTTTGAGAGCCGATCAAAGATAATTAAACTTTTATTCATGTAGAGACGAGGTCTGTTGAAAAATGATTGCCCATATGTAAGCAGACCATTTCTGTGGAAGGAGTATAAACAATTACCTCTCATGCTTCTCAAAGATATTTATTATGATTAATGTCCCAGTGTTAAAAAGTCTGTTTCTGAGGAGGTCAAGAGTTTACCTCAGTCAACTGGATGTGCCAATTTACTTTTGAAACTCTTGATTAGCACAAATCCTGTGGGTTGCTTAACTCTGCTCCCCAGTGCTTGAATGTTTATTTAGCAATCTTCAAGAATTTGACTTCAAAATGATGATTGACATTTAAAAAGCTGATTTGCCCAATTGCAATTTCCTACATGGAGTTTCAGTTCTCCAACAGTTGGGAGTACTGTTATTCTAATGTAGTTGAGTAAACACCTAAACATCATCTTGTATGGAGTTTTTATACAGGGCTATATAGACCTTGTGGCTGCTCATGATCTTTGAGGTGCATCTGCCTGTCTTCCAAACTATGACAGATGGTGCAGTTAAGTTTTTATTGAGTTTGTTCTCGGATGCAGATGTAATGGTGTGTAAAAGTATAGCAAATTGTGAAATAAACAACCAGCAAACATAACACACCAGGTAATGATGTCCTGTCCGTATTAAGTGAGAGAAAATAAAAGTCATTTAATAAATATATATATATATTTTTTTAAAAATAAACTACTATTTCTTAAATCAGTGGGATTTGTATCAGACGTGGGCAGTGCATTGGTGTTTTTGTATTGTATGTGCAGTGTGTGCATGGGCAATGTTGTGTGACCTGCAACATCTTTCTCTTCTAAGAAATGTCAGGAAATGACCCTGCCTCTGCCAATCAATAGCATTCTGTAACCCAGGTGATATACCAGTTGTGATGACCGGTTGTTTCTGGGTTTTTTTTTCTGTTCTAAATCTCTCTGATAATAGAGATAAAAAAAGTTTTTCCAGGTAGCAATTCATTTTATTTTGAGGGAATGTGAACTTTTTTGTTGTTTTAGTCTTGAAGAACATACAAATGATTAATATGTTGGTTGTTTATTAATTTGTTGGGACATTTTAAGGACTGAGTCTGTATTTTTAATTGTATTCCTAAATGTATATTAACATGAGCATAGCTCATCTCTCTTTCTGGCATGGCAGGTATTCACAAGTGGATGGCAGGTTCATGTCTTGGAAAAGAAAAATCTATACTTGTCATTAGAGAGTTGTAAAATGTGGTGCAGCAATGCATTCATTTGTACGACTTTGTGTTTGCAGCAAGATTCCATGCAATTAATTTAATAAATAGAATACTGACGATCAGGGGCTCAAGAACTAAATGCACAATGATAAATCTTGCTAGGTTTGTGAATCTTATGAGCTGTGTATGCAGTGCACTGCACCGTTTTACATTCCTGCACCACTGCTGAAGATAACTAAGATAAGGATTTTTCCATCCTTTTGTGTGCTTTTGCCAGAGAACAACCCTTGACTGCAAAGAAACCTTAATTATTTAGTAAAATATCACACCATAGGAAATTAAATTGTACAAAAGCAGAAATAGCTGCTAAAGCTGCCCAAAAGCATTTTATTGTTTGGCAAAATACCACTACGAGGAAATTCAAACATTGTAAAAACGCAGGCGCAAGCTACCGAGGTTGACCAAAAGCATTTAAATTAATATTCAAGAATATTCAACCTGGAAGGAAATGTCATCTGTGTTTTACTGGGATTCGTACATGAAAGCAGAAGACTGTATTGAATGTGTTAAGGATTAAATACAAGTGTCGCTTGTTGATTAAAAATAAAGAAAATGTTGTTAGATTAGAAGGTTTTGGACTTTCTGCTGTGGTTCTTCTGGTTAAACATAAAAGAAAATGGTGACATTTTTAATTAAATATTATGTGGGATCTGGACTCTGCAGTATCCTAAAGCAATATTTATATTGGCTCCATTAGAAGAGAATGCGACACATCATATCATTAACACTGAACTTAACATAGTTGTTTGCATTTCGCAGTTTCTGGTAAGTAAAGGGACACTAGTCTGAATAAGCATTAGTGTTAAACTACCCCCTTATTTGAGTCACCACAACTTCCTCTGACCAGGAACACATTTTCAGGCTTATTAAGATTAATGTACTTATTAATTCATTGGTTAACTACACACTGTAAATAAAAGTTCCCACAATAACAATTATCCTCAAATGACCACTGATATAATTCCACATATACTTTGATTACATTTTAAATTTCCTCCTTTTTGAGGCTTTTAAAAAGTGACAAAAAAACAAAAACTATGATATGTGCAATTATTTAATACTAACACTGCTAAAAAAGTGCCATAAAACATTTGTTATCTTCATCAAATACGTTGCTTGTTTTGTGTTGAATCAGTAAAAAAATCAGCTGTTTTTGAGTGCCGTTAGACATGAGAACTGTGGATTATTTTCTTACCAATTCAGCTCTTGGAGTTGTCTTCCTAATTGATACTTGTTTGATAATGAGATTCAACTGATTGTTAATTTATTAATTGGGTTTGTTTTTTGCTCCTTTGTTACGCTTAGTTCAAACAGTTAAAATGTTTGTTTCTTATATTGTGGGAATGTTGTCATGGGTTCCTCAGAGTTTGAGTATGAAATCTCACTTATACCAGACAAAAGTGTATGTTGTAAGTGAAGATAGTAGCGAGGACTATGTTTTAGATGTAAAACATGAAACTTAAAATGCAAAAACCAAAGGACTGTGAACCAGCAACGGAAAGTAAAATTATTGATCGTTTTGCCAAAACTGAAACAGATGAAGACCTAAATATCATATCATTGCCAGCAACTGGTTTTCGAGAAGTACTCGTTTGAACAGTGGTTAAACAAAAGAAATGCAAAAGCTCAGTTTACATCCAACTTCTGTGTAATTGATGGAGATGTACTAAGTGATGATGAAATTGCTCTTATTCCTGAATCTGATCCAGAGGAAATGTGAAATAAAATTAGAATTGGGAGTGTTTATGTGGAAGTGAATTTGTAATTATAAAAACTTTTTTTTTCATTATGTTAATGTATATATATATATATATATATATATATATATATATATATATATATATATATATATATATATATATATATATATATATTTCATTAACAATATGAAATACTAAACTGAAATCGCAAGCCCTTTTCTAGGTTTTACACTTGAATATTATAATTAACGAATTGTTACGCGATAAAATGTTTTTCGCTTTTCTTTTGAATGGTTTTGAATTGAATTGTTTTGATTGTTCTTTGACGAATCAACAGTTTTCAGTGGATTGTAGCACAAACTGTGGATTCCTTAATCAACAGTATATGTGCCACTTTTAGTTAGAAGATTCATAGAATTCATAAATTAAAAGATCAAAGGGTGACTTTACAGAAAAGTTTTAATTGGTACTGTATGGATAGCATAGCCATAATTAAAATGTAATCTTAGGAGTCTAACTACATTTAAAAAAAAAATCTGATTGACCATTGTAGCTGCGTGCCTATGATAAATCATACAATGCATGCAGACCTTGATAACCAAACTTATATTTCTGTTAAGAGTGTTGCCTCACACTTGCCAACATATACAAATGCTTTTCACACTTCACTACCGATACAGTACTAAAACATTACATGGCAACACATTAACGGCAATACAGATGTCATATCAAATTATTTATTTCTAAAAGGATGTGATTTATAATTTTCTTACTTATTAGAATATATTTGTGTTAGCCACAAGACAAGCTGAGAGTGTTTCCACCTACTAGTTCTGCTAACAGATCATGTTAAAACAAAGAATGTATAAGGAACCACTCTCAACATGACAAGGTAGGCTGTAATGACACATAGACATGATGCACCAACATCTTACAAAGAATTCTAAGTTAGAGGACATGTTCTAATTAAGAGTGCGTTCTTTAAGTAAGAATTTCTTATACGGTTCCTCTCTTGAGCTCTCACTATTATTTCACTTTAAATTATCCAAATTATCATCTTTTTTTTTGCTCTAATTGGAGCACATAAAATAGGCAATTGAACAGCAGGGGCTACAAGGTACAGCAAGAGGTAACATGAGCAAATGTGTGTAATTTGGGTGAATAGATGTTAAACTAAACATTTCCAATCAAATTAAAAGGGGATAAGTTTGTCGGAAGTGGCAGGGATTTAGAAGTAGCGTGTATATATACTGCTGTCACATGTCATAACGACCTTCCGTAACAGCTTATGATCAGGAAGTCGCTCTGCTTGAGCCCCTACAGACATCACAGCAGCTTAACTAAGATGGGCATTGAACTACTCAGCACTCCCCAGGTGCCTGGTTTACTGTTACCTGCAGTGTAAGAAATTGGTTGCCAATTTGTTCTAATTGCAATTCAGAAGGTGCCAATTAGAGCAGGCCCATACTAAAACCTTCATCCTCTTTTTTTTAAACATTCATTAAAAGTCTGGCACTGCCTCTGAATACCATTTACTGCTATACCTTGTGCGACAATAGGAATTTGGTTTATTGATACAGCACAAGTAGTCTGTTTTAAAACCTTTCCATCCTTGGAAGCAACAATAACATTACCCTCTAGCACTGTGGTTGGTTGGTTGTCAAATAATTTGTTCATATCAAAATCCACCAAAGAGCAGCTTATTCATATTTCTTCAATGGGGTTATAGCTAATAAAATAATTCCATGAATCCATAAATCTTATCTGTTGTACACTGGAATTCGCTATACATTTTTCACATCTGAAAGAAAAACATGTTATAGCAAACTTTTATTTTCATAAAAAAGATAGCTTTTACCATATATGGGTAAAGCGTTGTTTACTTTCATGTAGAACAGTTCCAAGGTTCCTTTCCTGTCATTTACCAACCAACTGCTTCCACTGTTGCCCACATACACACTACTGAGGTGAAATAACAGACTGAAAATAAGGCAGGCAAAATCATAGCCTTTACTATGGTCCTAGATATGACTTTTGTCTTATGTCTTTCAAAACAGCACACATGAGATGTACATAGTGAATGTAGATGCACTACAGGTAATTATCCTTGAAACTTGGTATTACAGTGATACTATACTGTGCATACTGTTGCTATACATCGTGGTCATCAACGTTCCCTGTTAATGTTTGTGATTGACAGAATTTAAGATCTTATATGAAGAAATGAATCTTTTTTAAACTTCAGCTCCATCTTGATATTCAGTGAAAGTGTTCTAAGACCTCATCTTTCAACACACCGTTGACTGTATCTACTGTATTCTACCTAATGATACATTCATGACACCATACTGTATCTGTTAAAACATTCTTATGCATAAGGTACAGTAGGCAAGCAAGAACATAATAAGCAGTCAATGTAATGAGAAACTGTACTGTACTTCCAGCAATTCTGAAGAACAAAGCTTTGGTACCATATATCGGCTAACTGACAGATATTTCCAGCTAATAAATCCTGTGATTGACTTGTCCTTGTGAAAACCTCTCGAGGTACCAGAATGAACAGAATAATCCAAATTAATGAATGTTATAACCCTTCTCTGCTCCTGTGAATATTATTACACTTCATGAACTTGAAACAGGTTTGATTAGAGATTAGATGTAAGACTGCTGACAAATGTTCCAATTAGAGCTTACTTAATACTTATTTCACACAGGCTTCCGATCAGCCATCAGATGGAAATGCCTGGACTTGACTTGTAATAATAACACAAGTGTTGGGACCATACTGTACAGTATCTGTCCATGGTAATACACTGAGACAGATACTCGGCTTATATATTTTATACTTTTGAGGTTTAGGGCAGAGGAAAATGAAGGACCCTGGCACTTAAAAAAAAAAAAAAGAAAGTTGTAGTGTGCATAAAAATGTAAGTATAGGCGAAAAAACAAAAACAAAACAAGAAAGTTTTACCAGTCATTTATAAATAATGCCCCATATGAACAAACAATCTTGTCACAGAACACTAACATTTTCAATATAAGCCCTGTCGTTCCCTTATAAAAGTTATGTGTTTATCATATTTTGCTATGCTTTTACTAGGGGAACGTTTTGTAAGAGTTGGCATGGAAGGCCTCTGCTGTACTACAAGCACTTTGCCCATGACTTGCATGCATGAACACTAAGTCTACATGTTCATCAATACTGTATGTGTTCCTGTCTGCCATGGCTGAAAACAAAAAGTTCTGGCCGCATTGTCAAACAGTCATTCTCTTTTTTTTTATACTAAAATGTAATTTCTAAGTGGCTGTGTATTCTTACACTGCCACTTAGAAATTACACTTGGGAAACACTTGTTCTTCATCAGAAAGCAGGCTTTGTGAATTGTTCAAGTTGTTTACATTCCTCAGAGGTACAGTAGCTACAACTGCAAGCTTCCTCTCCCTTCAAACTTTCTTGCCACTGTGTCACTTCAAACAAGTACAGTCATACTACTTCCCACATCAGTTTAAGTTTATGAACGACATCTACAAGCTGTGGTGTACAGGACGTATTTGGTTAGCTTAACAATGTTCAATGATCTGTTGTAACCCAAAGGAAAATTAGCCTGATATACAAAAAAAGTATTTTTTGTATAGCAGGTTTTTGTAAAAATAAAATATTGAAAAATACGCAGGAATTTTTTCCTTCAACAACAACTGTAATCACTATTGGATATTTCTAGAGCTCTTGTGTCAAAACAAATAATGTGTACAGTGATATGCAGTATATCAATACACAGTTTCACATGTGCATACAATATATAGCATACAGTATTTAAGTGTCATGGTGTACAGTGCTTTAAAATGCATGTTAAAGATTTCTGGCTTCGCACTTTTCCCTCATAAAAAAGGCTTGAAGTTTCTGTGCTTGTGTGTATTTGATATGGTTGTGGCAACCAAGACTGTTTGTGTAATCCTCTGCTCTCTCCCCCTGACCTCTCACCTTTCCCTGGTCGTCATTTTTCACAGAGGTGTTATCTCAACCCTGCTCCCATAAGAGCTGTTTGCTGTGTCTTGATTGTACACTTGAATTAGAAGCCCAGCCTTGCCGGAGCTCTCAAATACCTTCACTGTGGTGTTAGGCTCTGCGCACTAGCGGTTGCCTTTTTCTTCCCCTCAGATGCAAACCTCATGAAAACTGTCTTGTTAACTGTCTTTCAGACATTGACGAATGTGATAATGACTACACTGGCGGCTGTGTTCATGAGTGCATCAACATTCCAGGCAACTACAGGTGCACTTGCTACGACGGCTTCATGCTTGCACATGATGGACACAATTGTCTGGGTATGTACATTTTTTCTATGATCAAGCTAGCCTGTCTGCGCTGCACTGCCTGTAGAACTGTTTTTGTTTCTGTCATCATTTTGATTTTCATTTTCTACCTGGTGATAAATACAGTTGAAAGAGGGGCATCTTGGTGAAAAATTGAGTTTGTGTGTGTGTGCTTTTTTTTACCACAAACTGCATGTAATGCAATGAAAACTGCCCCCAACATTGCTATGTGTGTTTATTTATACATTGCTAAAAAAAACAGTTCAAAGAAATTTGCAACAATACCTTCTATTGTAATGCATGAAAAAAAATTATTATAATTAAACCTTATTTAAACTTGAGAAGATGAGCCTACATGTAATAATTTTCATATATGTTTTATATATCCTATAGGCCAAAAAAAAAGAAAAAAACTTGAACCCCAACCTGTTTCACTGGAGATCAAAATTACAGACTTAAAACTGTTACGGTGTATGTTTAGAGAATGGTTAGTAAAAAGGAGAGGGAGGTGTATTACCCAGAAGGGATTTTATGGTTTACATTCTAGTTTTTTATATGCTTTTTACACCACCCTTATGTTATGTAGAGCACTTCACTGGATCACTTCTGGTTCTCCACCAGAAATTAATCACTGTCCTACATTTCCTATTAAAGAAACATACACTATATTGTCCAGTCTTACATTTGCTGTTAACCATGAAGCTTACAGTCAGGGGAAAGGATTTGCTAGCCAGATTGCTTGAACATATATATATATATATATATATATATATATATATATATATATATATATATATATATATATATATTAGTGCTGGGACAAATGGGATTTTTATGTTCGGAAATTTGCTCATAATTTAAATATTTGCTCAGATATTTGTTCGTTTTCAAAAAGTAATAAAAGTCATTATATTGCTCAGAACGCAGGCAGTGACAGCATAGCAGCAGGGGCAGGGGTGTGTGGCCCGTGTGTGTGTGCCTTTATTTTACAGCAAGACGTTACAATATGCAACATGTTAAAGTAGAAAAATATCCCTAGAGTAAAGAATACATTGTGTAGGCCTTACTTTACCCCAGTGAATTAACTACAAAAACAAAGGATGCCAAATAGCAGTTTAAGTTAAAGTTTAAGTTGTTTATTCCAGAAATAAATAGTACATAAAGCTGACACCACATTTTATTTATTTTTTACTTTTTTTCATTCCTTGCCATTACCGTTTCTTCACAGTAAATGGTGGCCATAGACACGTTTTTATAAAGTAATAACATGAGGTTTACTTGTGCCTTTTTGTAGCTGAACAAGCAAACAAAAACTGAAATTTAATTTAAAACACTTCAAATAAAACAATTGGAAATTGCGTTGCAACAAGATATATATATAATACTAACTGAAGTACCCGGCATTTTTGTTTTTCCCATTTTTAAATTTAAAAAAGTTGTTCTTTTTATTTATTTTTTTGTTTTGTGTTTTTTTTTTTATTTGAGATAGATGGCTACTGTAGTGATCCAGCAATGGGGTTACTAAATAAAGTACCCAGGGGGTCAAAATTATGGATCCAAACATAGCCCTCGACCTTCTCCTGGATGAAAGAGGAGGCCATGCAAAGTTTGGTTGCACTGGCTCCTGCAGGGTCCAATTGCATAAAGGAACAGACAGACAGACAAACATTCTTCTTTATATATTAAGAAGATATACAATCTATATAAAGATCACTACACAACATTTCCAGCAAGTCTTGCACTGTTTAAGCGAGGCATTTCAAAATTACGTGCTTGCCTTTTTTCTGTCCCTTGAGATTCTGACACACTTTTTTGACCCAGATGGTTTTCAATAGAGAACACTATGCACGCATAATCTGGTTTGTTTATTTTTTTTTGCTGTCTAAAACTTTTAAATAGAGGCTTGAGCTGCTGTGTTGATCCTGTGTTTTGTTATATATATTTAATCTCACATATCACACAGAGCTCTTTTTCACTGGCAATTTTTTACACTGTCGCACAACTTCTGATGAGGCAGTAAATAAGTGCAAGGTATTTTTGTCATTTCTAGCGAATGTTTTGTATCCGAATACATGTCCGAAAATATTCGAATAGTTGGATATTTGTCCTAGCACTACATTATCATCCATAACTTTAAACACTTAAACATAAGATCGCAATCTACTACATTTCTTTTTAATACTACTACTCATTTTGTGAATACAGTATGCTTTCACTTTATCAGTAGGATTATTTCTAATAAGGGAGGGATAGTTTGCTTTTCATTTTTGGTTATTGTGCATCATTGACGTCAGTCTTTCAGATGTTGAATAGAGGCAGGGTGTTGAATCCAGTATAACTCTTACCGAATCCTCCTGGGAAGATGTACTTTCACACCCCAGTCTGAGGATGGGCCTGCTTGGAAACAAGCCCGCAGGTTGGTAGTTGCTTTCCATAGATATCTTCAGATCAATAAAGAGATTCTCTAGGAACTGCACGGCGAATAGAGAGTAAAGAATGTTAATCTGTAACTGTGTCTCCTTACTAGCAACAAAGCCTTAGATATTGGTCCCTAAAAAAACTGAATACAAAATTGAGTTTGATATCCATTAAACTCTAAGAGACTATTAAGGAAGCCAACATTAAACAGCCTTAGATAAAAACATGCTTTACACAATTCAATGTTTTAAGGCTAGGTCTGTTCAATTGATATAAACAGTGGCTTTTAAAGACAGAGGAGCCTCACACACACACTGTTAGAGGTATTGAATTTCGATCTGCCACCGTTTACAACAAGTGAATAGACTCCATAGTGTGTAAAAGCAAAAAAAAATGAACTGTGTCTGTACGCTTTTAGACTAAAAGGCACGATGTTGCAATATTAACATAAACATAAACTAATAGGGCACTACTGGAGCTAGTATGTTCCGGTTTGAATTTGTTCTTTTTTTCTTTTGGGGGGTGTGTGTGCATGTATAATATAATGGGGGCTCTTTGATTACCTGTCATGGGATCTTTTGGGACGCACTGAAAGAATAGACTGAAAACAATAACGTTATTCGAGGGAGACCCAAACACAGCTTGTGTTTTTCTTTTTCTTTTGATGAGATTTCTGGACATTATCGTTCCGA
Organism: Acipenser oxyrinchus oxyrinchus; assembly: GCA_030684275.1. Classification (NCBI taxonomy): domain Eukaryota; kingdom Metazoa; phylum Chordata; class Actinopteri; order Acipenseriformes; family Acipenseridae; genus Acipenser; species Acipenser oxyrinchus. Next base: position 26,261,126 of record CM060256.1, on the reverse strand, counting down.
CACAGAGAATAATGCAATGCTGTTTCACTAGATTTATATTTATGTCCTAGCATAATCGCAATGCACTTTGACTGGGTCAAAGAATCACTGTATACATTTTTGACGAGTTTCCTTTTTCTGTTGGGCTGCGATTAAAATTTTTATTACAGTTGATGCTCATCAAAAATATATATTTTTACAGCAATTCCAAATTTTAAAACCCTATTGTCACTTGCGAAAACCAGGGCTATATCAGCCCTTTCTATACCTGCCTAAGAAAAAGCATACATTTAGTTTAGATTAATTTAATGGTGGTGGGGGGGGGGGCACAGTTTTCATGAAATGGCCATAGAAATAATTTATTATCACCTTGCAGAATTTGAGCTACTAAAGTTGAGTTGGTAAGTTGTTTCATCTGTGCCTAACCTGTATGTTTCAGTAAGTAGCCAAGAAAATTATTATAAGCTCCTTTGGGGTTTTTACATTATATTTCTGCTTCTCAGCAAGGCTTAGCCTTTTTCCCTAAAATATCTTGGCTGTAAACTTGCACTGGAATCTGTCCAAGAAGTTCCTCAGAGGCAGTGAACTCGTTCTCTGTTTGACATCTTTATAGTGGAATGTCTCAAATATAACAGAAAATTATACCATGGGGAATTCAGGCTGTGATGGCAACAGTTTATATCTCAAAGCCTGGAGCTGCTACATTAAGGATCCTATTTTCTTTTAACAATCTCCATTACTCTGGAGATTGATTTGTAGTGTGGCTTGGAGAAGATAGATACCAGCTACTGAATAGTGCTACCTGTAAATCTAATTGAAAACAGATTAATCTGGTAAATGTCTCTCTATTTTTTACAAGAGTGTGGTATTATGTTTTGATCAAGACCAGCATACTGTACCTCAACCCTGGCCTCTACTTGGCTTCCTAAAACATGTTTTACTTATTAAAAGTTATTATGTTATAAGAACTTCACAATTATGGCTTGCAAGACTGTAGCCTCATAATAAAGAACTGTTGCTGGGTTTGTTTCAGCCTTAGGAAATAAAAGTGTTTACAGCAAGTGTTAATCATGAAGAGGATAATTCTTCTGCCCTTGATGCAGCCAACAGTTAGCGCTCTTCTCCTAAAGTGATGCATTTTGGTGTAATTTGATGCTGTTTGGACATTATAGCAGCATGATAGTTGTTCCATGTTAAACTCTGATTTTCAGCCAATAAAATCTTGGCAATGGTAGGGGATAAAGTGATGTCCTTTGGAACATAAACACTTTGTGAAATTGGCTACCTTTACAATGAAAATAAAGGTAGCACACTACGATTGTCAATCTATTTAAGATTCTTAACTTCAAATCAGTTAATTTTCAAAGAAAGGGTATAACAAGAAGTTTTTTGTATTAAAATATTTTTCAACCAAGGCAGTCGATGCTGTGATCTTAAGAACCATAAATTAAGGGTTTATTGCTTGATCTCATTGCTGAGATCGCAGTGATTTATCAGCATCTCAATTTGTATATATATATTTTTTTTAAATGATTTATCTATTTTTACATTATTCACAGATGTATTTTTTGAAATTCCTGAGAATGTACTTTTGACTGTTGTGGGGAGGCACTGATGTAGCTCTGTGTCCTGTCACAGGTTGTCTTCATGTATTTCTTTTTCATTGTCTCTTACATTATTTGATCTTAACATGAGATTTGCAACAGGATTACAGGAGATAAGGAGGGGTATTTCTGCCTTAGTAAGGTGACAATTCTTAAATCTGTCCCTTGAATTTGACGCATTTTGACCCCCATGGAACAATCTTAATCGTACCAAACTGGCACTGGCCTACCCCAGGCGTTCGAACCAAAATCTAGAAAACTAAAGTACAATGGCGGGATGATGACATCACAAATCTAGGAAAAGGACTTTCCATTCTGGGTGACAAAAGCCATTGTAAATGTAGCCATTGTCTCTTTACATTTTTAAATGGACTTTCAATATGATTAGAATTTTAAAAGGTAACGGGGCTCAAAACGTTAACTTTTCCCATATGTACAATACAAATTATGATGTCATTTTTCAACAGACCTGGAGGGCTACAGCTACTCTAATAGTTACTCTAACAGCTATAGTACTCAACGCCGAGGTAGCAGTCTCTGCTGACTTAGTTTCCTACGGCGGTTAGAATATGATTGGATTTGCTTATTTTTATTGTCAGTTTTTGCCGCGTATACATTCGAGCATTTGAGAGGTGGCGTTTTCAATCAGGTCTGCTCAGAAAGACTCTCATAACACAAGGTGCTGTGTGAGAATGCTGCCCACTCGGTGGGGGATATTGGCTGTCTGTGGCCAGCTTTATGGAACTGATTTTGGGCTCCCAGTGCAAACTTCAGTCCGTATTCAGTGAAGAAGCTTGGTGCCCCCCTCTCTCTCTCTTTGTCTCTCTCTCACTCCCTCTCTCTCTCGCTCTCTCTCGGATTGTGGGATTAGTGGGAGGAGCATGCTGGGAGGCAGGCAGATTGCTGGAAGGAGTGGCAATTAAATAAAAAGTTTCTGTTTTTTTACTTATTTGTTTATTTAGTTGTTATTTGTAAATGTGTGTTTTTATTTATCTGATCGTTGAGTCCATTTGTTTACCTTTGTGTGTTTGTAGACCCCACTATGGGGTCTCATTCTGGAGGGCCGGGAGCTCTCACCCACCAACATGGGGTCCACTCCTCGCCGGACGCCAGTGTGTCGGTGGAGGAGTGTCTGCTGGCAGCCAGCTCAGTTGGGGAACAATAATATATTTTTTAGCGGAACGCAGCTAGTAAATAAAATAATAAAATAGAGCATGGCTTTGTTATTAAAGGATATTTAGTGCAGGTGTCAACACTTGTGACACCTTTAACTAAAGTAATTTTATCGAATGTGCCTCCCTTTATTAAAAACAAAACTTTAGAAAGAGAACTGAGTCGGTATGGGAAACTTATGGGTCCAATAAAACCTATGTCGCTGGAGTGTAAAGACCCTGGGTTGAAGCATGTACAGTCGTTTAGAAGACATTGAACAACCCCAGTGCTGTTATTGAGGTGGCATGGACCTTTCATGTAGAGGGAATAAGCTGTGTGGTGTTTGCTAGTTCAGACATGATGAAATGTTTAAGTGTGGTTGTCCGGGACACCAGAGGAAATCGTGACTGTTGAAAGAACAGGACAGGCTACTGCTGGCGGGGAGGAGGTAGGGGGTGATCGGGGAACGAAGGTAAGGTGAGATGCTGCGCAGCGCTGAGCCGCAGCCCATCACTGTAGGGGATCCTGCCCTGCCTGACCCAGCCACAGCAGCCGCTGACAGCAGAGGAGGAAACGGGCGCCGACCTGGAAGGGGAAAACATGAAGAAGAAATCGACTCCTCGTTGTTCTCCGACATCCCCGAGAGCCAAACCACCCATGTAGCATTGTATATCTGCTTAAAATGATAAACGATTTCCTTGATAAAACAAAAGGAAAACATGGTGTGGATGTAGCAGACTTCTTTTCTGATCTAAGACATGTTATTCAGTCCACAGAAAGAGCTAGACATGCCAAAACCATACAGACTTAAAAATATACAGTACAGTATGCGACAAAGATTAATTTAAAAATGTATAGTTTATATATAGTTTTTATTATCTTTGCTTATTGTTTGATTTAAACAGTTTAGCAGCAGGCATTTTATTGATTGAAGAGACTGTAAAATTGTGTCTTTTGAAAGTTAAAGCTAGAATTAAAGATTACATTTTTACTTTTATAAATATTTATGCCCCAAATATAGGGAGCAATAGTGTTTTATTTTTTAAGAGTTTAAGACACTTTTAAATATAGACACAAAGGATATTGTAATTGTGGGTGGGAATTTTAATTGTACTGTTGATTTTTAACAAAGATAGAAACACTGCTGAACCTCACCCCCCTTCCTCTAGAAAGCTGGCTGAAGTTTTAAATGTTTTGACATCTGGAGGAATCTGCACCTTAATACGAAATAATACACTGGGTTACATAATCTTTCACAAGACACTGTTAGGGCTAGACTGGATAGATTCTACACTCACTAGCACTCCCTTAATACATTTATAACAGCTAAAATAATTCCCACGGTCTTTCTGATCATCGCTGTCTTCTTGTCACCTTTATTTTTACAAAAGAAAATCATTCTTCCTCCCACTAGCACTTTAACCTAAAACTAGTGCAAGATACAGTTTTCACACAGCACTTAAAAGACATGTTGGGGAATTGGAGAGGCCAAAAACAAACGTATAGTAGTCTGCAGCATTGGTGGGACCTAGGTAAAGTGCAGATTCGACTTTGTCAGCATTACATTCTGGATACAAACAGGTAACGGAATGCAGCCATGACAGAACTGGAGAGAGAGATTATAGAGTTAGAGAGACGAGCAGACAGCCACCCAAATGAGATGGCACAAGACACCCTGAAGAACCGGAGGTCCACCCTGAGCAGCCTGCTGGAGGAGAGGGTGCAGGGGACACAGGTGCGCTACTGGTTCATAGAGCTAAGGGACATGGGCGCCCCCAGCAAGCTCCTCCTGGAGTTTTTCTGGGGAGGGAAGCACTAGTTTTATACCTGCTGTCCTATATAGGGGCGTGTGGATTCATCGATTCACACGGTGAACCATGATATTTTTCTTGACGATGCGATTATCGATACATCGACCCCTGCATCGTTACACTGTTTTTTTAAGAAAAATGTGATCTTCTAACATAAACATGAGCATGCATTAATTTGTGTCTACACTGATAATTAGATAATATTATTTATTAGCATGTACTCTAGCAGCCTCACCTACCAATCTCTGTGTTATGGATGTTTTTGTCATGTCCGCCAGAAGCAGAGTGAAAGTTGATAATCTCACCACGGCGAAATTCGACCTGCTCTGGATGGTTTTAAATCCAGTGTGGACTCGCCTCATGTTCTTGAAAGAATCACGCTGCTTATAAAATGTGTAAAGCTCGAATTTGCAGGGCTCCAGACTGGGTCGAAAATGGTTGCAAATGCGAAAAGAAAATTGTTTGTAAACATGCGGCATGATGTCGGTCTGCAAGGGGAAAACACACATTTAATAAACTGAAGTGCGAGAAGGAAGGCAACAAATACATTAATGATAATAATAATAATAACTAGATGGTAACTTTACAAGTAAAGTTGTGGGGCTTGCTTTATTGGGAAAGTGGTCAAAGTAGCTGATTTGTGTCAAAAGTCACATTGTTTACAAATTGTCTCATGCTTAGAATGTGCTATAATTTGAAATTTCTCAAAGTTCTCGAAGTAGAGGAACATGTCATACCCTCTAACTTTTTGTCTAGCTTGTTGGGAAAGTGGTCAAAGTAGCTGATTTGTGTCAAAAGTTACATCGTTTACAATAAATAGAATGTTGGAAGTCTGGGAGTTTTTAAACAATGGGGAGCTTTAGAATGTTGAAAAAAGTCCCATTAAAGTGAATGAAGATGGACAAAAAAGGACAAAAAGCTTAATAGTTTAAAAAGTATAAAAGATATCAAAAAGTTGTATACAAGCACTCTATTCCAGACCGGTCTACACGTTTTAAAGTTTGAACGGCGTTCGTAGCTTAAACGGTGTAAGAGGAGTAGTGTGCCAAAGAATAAGAAGAAGAAGAAGTATGTTGAAGATTTAAAGTGGGGACTCTTGCTTCGCAAGCCCCACTAACTATTTCATCAAATACAAATGCTTGTAAGCACAGATAGGTGCTGTATTAACACCAGCATGATACCCTAGTTTCATGCAGCAGTTGTGACGGTGACCAAACGGGTTAGAGTGTTGTGTAAACATTTATTATTTAATATCGTAAATAGCAGAACCAACTCACTGCAATTTAAACTTGTTTTTACTGAAAAATAAATGGTAACGTAATCATAAGAGTGGTCTGTGTTACATGCTGTCAGATTAGGACTTCACTGATACTGAGCATGGGAGCTGCTGCACTGCAGCATGCTGTTTCCCATGTTATAACTGTACACAACTTGCAAAATATAACAAATATAAACATGCTGAGTTCATTGCAGTCATCAGCTGCATCAGCTGATTAACCATTCGGCAGAATGAGGCAACAAGCAGGTGAGTACAGACATTAAGTTTCTGTTTTAGTATCACCTTGTTGTCTTAACAAGTTGTTGTATTTTAAGCAGTTGAATATGATAGCAAGCAAATTGCTCCTGAAGTGGCACCAGCAATTGGATTTGGTCGAGGAGCCATTGGCTCCTGAGGCAACAACTGTGTTTGGAGCCCTGATTTGTAATTTTGTTTTAAAGAAATGTATTTTAAAGAATAAACAGGAAACAAAAGCAAAACAGGTTGAGAAGCTCATTTGACCAAAAGTGCTTTACCAGTGGTAATGCACAAGCAAATGAGACAATTGTGTGAGTTTCATGTTTTGTGCTGAATTTACCGTATCGTGATATGTATCGCATTGTGAACCTTGTATCGCGATACGTATCGTATCGGTAAGACACTGCCGATACCCAGCCCTAGTCCTATACCTCCCCCGTGATGAGGGAGTGCAGGGGTTGATCAGGGTGGCAGCCTTCAGACTGCAAGCCATACAAAGGCTGCTGTACGCTGGGGAGGGAGCCCACTGGAAGTGGTTAGCCTGCCTCTTCCTCAACAAAGCTTTCGGCTCATTTGTTTTTAATCAGCCATCACGCTCTGGACAGTTCTAATCTACAATCTTTTTATTGCAGTATTTTAAAAGCGAGGAATAAAAGTCACATATTAATAAAGATATTAAAAGTCAGTCACTCTCTCACACACACTCTCTTTCTCTCTCTGTGTCAGTTGTTACAGTAATACTAATTAACATGGTTTAACCTATTGTGTTGTGTATTTAAAACTCCCATGGGATAGCGTGTATGTATATTTTCATCTTGTTATTTTATTTTTCAAACTTGATAAATGAGAGTTGTGATTACTCTTTGTTTCTGTCTCCTGCAGCTCCCTTTGCTCTGTTAGGTGTTATACGAATTTGAACAACCGGATAATCAAAACACAGGAAATGGGCATCACAGTGCTGCCTCACACTCTTTGCCTCACACTCCTGCAGTGCATAGTTCCCACACCCACCTCATTTCCCTTCCGTGCTAAAAATAACTGGCTTATTAATGCAGTTTGATAAATTAGAAGGGAATACAATCAGCCAATGAGAGAGAAATCATTTTGCACGGGAATGAGTTTTACTAGATTTCCGACGATGACCAAAGGCTTTTATAGAAGTGCTGCATGTTAAATGTCCTGTATCCATGAAGGGCTAAAATTCTGGCCTGGCCAGATTGTCTCAACCGCCCGGTTAAAACATATGTTCAATATACAGCAGCTAAACAGAAATGCCTGCTAAACCAGTTAATACATAATATTTCATTAACCCCCTATTTTACCTGTGGGAGCTCAAGCCCCTGAGCACCCATGGAGTCTGCACCTATGGTGCCAATGTCATCACCAAGCCAATACTGTCGAACCTCTAGCAAAGTCTCTTGGTTCTGCCGTGATTGAAAATAAATTATAACAGGTATATGAGCTTTACTGTATTATACAATACACATCAGGGATGCTATTTACATTCAGTAACAACTTTATTGGTTATTTTATATATTAGTATTTTTTAAAGCAGCTAAAAGGATTGTTACTCTGTTGTACGACAGTGATAAAATAGCCACCACTTTTTTTTTTTTTTTTACAATTAGAACATGGTAAAGTCATGACATGAGGTCATGTATTACCAATTTGTTTTGCACGTACTTGCATATTAACATATGCTGTAATGATCACCCTTTATAAAAGGCAGCATGGTTGTTGCTCCCATTTGCCCCATAATACAATTCTATAGCACTGTCACTCTTGTTACTTTATAAGCTGGAACGTACACTATATTTATGGTCTTGTAACTGTGGTTCCTAACAATTGGGGGTGGGGGGTGGGGGTGGGGGCACTGTATTTACATGCTAACATAGAATACCTCGCTACACCTCGCTACAAAAAGGATATTGCTGCTCTAGAAAGAGTGCAAAGAAGAGCGACCAGAATTATTCTGAGTTTAAATACTACTGTACACTGCCTTGCTAGAACCAAATTATAAAAAAGACTGCCATGAATGGTTCTTTATTCCTTATTATCACAATCCCTTATATACAATGATTATGAATTAGTCCATCAATTCATCTCACAATTAAATTAAAACTTGTGGAATCTTACTAGCATTGGTATACAACTAAATTACTTCTAGTATCAAGCACAGTTTTTCCTACAGCCTTCAAGATCGATGCTATGTAGACTGAATAGACTTTGTGTGCATCATCTTCACAGGTTTTCTTTATTGTGAGCTGCGTAAACCCCAATGCTATATGATATACTTACAATATAGAGCTGCTTCTAATGGTATTTGAAGGACATACCCCAAATCCCATTGCATGACGCTTTTTTTTTCGCTGGTGGTTTACAGCTTTATCCTGACAGGGTGCAAATGTATACGTAGCCCAGTCCTCAGTGTTTATTTTACAATTGGAGCATGTGTTCGCTTGCTCTGTTTCATGGGTCTGTGGGATCTAATAGACACCAGGAATGATAACCACAAACCTTTTTGTCTGCTCTTTAAAATACAAATAAAAGGCAATACATTCAGTCTAGAAGGATGTAGAAAGTCATTTTGTATACTCCCAGATGTTTTATGTCAACAAGTTAGGGCACTAATTGATTTAAGATTGCATAATCGGTGTCCTGATTAGAGAGTAATCTAGTACAGTTCCTCTTTGCCCTTTTGATTTAGCTTTTTATTTATTTTTCCTTTCCTGAAGACAGCTGCCTGCAATGTGTTGATAATTTGGTCCTTTTTTATGAATGTTTCAAACACTGGTGGAGTTGATTTTCTTTTAAGTTGTTTTTGTTTCCCACCTCCGGATATTTGGGGTGCTTCAGTCGTAGGACACATGCTGCTGACTCACAGAGATTTCACTGTACCATATTGCAATAGTTAAACCCTTGATTTGAAATCACTCACACACCTCTCAGATGATCCCTTCAAAAGTTTTACCAGATTTCTTTTAGTAGACGAGAATTCTGACCTGGGGGTGTCACTTTTCTTTTAAAAGAGCAAGCTTCTAATGTCATTTTAAGTTATTTTGGGTTATGTTGCTACAATATGCTGCAAAGGTAATCTGCCTTTACTTGGCTTTGAGCTTGCATTGAGGTTGTCTGGAAAATTCTAAGTGCCAGGACTGAACAGCCTTCCTCATTTAATTCAAATCATGTGTCAATGTGACCTTTCAACTTTTCCAGTCCCACCAACTCTACATTTATGTAGACAGATAGAGCCAATGGGGCTGGTAGAGTTGAAAGGTCACATTGCCACGTGATTTGAAGAGAATGAGATGGCTGTTCTGTCCTGACATTTAAGTTTCTCTATACAAGTTTAAAGGTTAAGCCAGATTTAGAGAAAAATAATAAATCAGTATTGGAGCAACAGACCCCAATGCAATTGCACAGCCACTGTCCTTATCTGAGTATTGGTGCAGGCTGGCTGAGTGTCTTTCAAATCAGAAACCTGTACTGTATATAACACAGAGACATTCTCCTGAAATCTGTAAAAGAGTACAATTTATATTCTGATAATTATGTTAAACATGTAGCATGTTATGCTACATCTGTCTCTGAACTTTAATTCAGGGAGACCATGCTTCATGCGTCTATTTGTTGACACAGAAATACATTGTCTGAGAGCTTAATAAAACTTCTGAGACAAAAAGTAAATCAAAGCACACTCCTGGGGGCTGCTGTTGTCATTGCAGTTTTATATTTGCCTGCTAGAAAGTCATTGAAAACATGGCTAATAAAGGGATTCTTTTTATGAAGTTCTTTCACTAAACAAGCTGACAGGAAAATGACTGGAGCTATTACAGGAGTAATTGAAACATGCTGTTTTGTTCAAGACCAGAACTTTTTAAGGCTCTTTGCACCCAATAATGGTCTTTGTGTTTGCTTGTCACTTCTGGTAGAAATTACTGTAGGCCTCGGAACATGTCTCACTGAATGAGTGGGAATGACAAAGTGCAAGTACACTCCAGACAGACAAGGTCATAACCTTTAACAAACTTTAATGTTCCTTCTGAATCTGAATCAAGTCACTGCACTTGGATCGCAGGCATGGGAATTTCTGGCTTACAAAATATATGAGAGAGGTTGAATCTTTATTTCTTTTGATTGGGTGGGTTGGCTGAAATCTGTGTAAATTGAAAAAGGAAGGAAACATTTGTATTACATGTATCTGTATTGCTTTGCTCTTAAGGTCACTGTTTTAAAACAGTACAGACAATCAGAAAGCGGTATGTTACAATAATAAACCCTAGATTGTCTCCTTGGAATTAACAGGTGTTTTTCAGTTGAGTAACATCTTTCTAGTTGGCTTTGTCAAAGTGTCAGAAGCCATAATTGCAAGTTAACTTGGAAGTTATCAACAGCTGTCAATGTGATTTGCTAGCTGGTTAAGTCAGAAGTTATTTGTAAATGGAAGGAAATGAGAAGAGAACTTTTTTTCTGGAAATGCACCTGGAGGGAATACAGCAGTGGTATCTTTATTTAAGCAATATTTTCCAATTTGTGAACTGGCTAGTCTGTTAAAATTGGAGGAATCAGTCATTGTGATGGAAATCTTTCTATTGTTGTATGTTCCACTTCAGATATTTTGAAGGTGATTTATTTAAGTTTTTTTTAACAAAATCTAGTTTTGATTGTGCTTTTAAAATTGAAATGAAAACTTCATTGTTTAGTCGACATTTTATGAAAATGTATATTTTTGTGAAATATCACCTCATTTTGACTTCTCGTGACACAGCTTAGATGAACACCAGCTTACTACACAAATATTGATACTACACATAATTAGGGGTTTACTTATATTGCGGTAAATTTATGTATTTTTCGCGGGTAGGTTATGGGATTTAGGATTTAGGATTTAGGATTTTGCAGACATTTCGCGGACCTGTTTAAACATTAAACCTAAGTAGACAATATTTCAGAGCACTATAAAAGCCTAAAAATAGTGGTACTTGCTTACTTACTAAAACAGAGTGCTGCCATTTGCTAGTGTAGATATGTACAGTATACAGTTAAATTAAATTGGTCCCACAGGAGACTGCTTTAAATAGATGGCTGACTATTAAACAGGCCTCTGTTAGCCACCTGTATGCTTGGGTTTTGTACAGTATAGTTTATTTAGCTCTGCAAAAGAAAAGCACACAGCTGTGTTACAGCATGCAGTCAGAAACCGGTCAGAAAGTCATTGTTCCTGATGATGCGGATATCCATCAATGAAGAAGGTTTTAGTTGGAAGGCCTGAGTTTCATGTGATATCTTGTTTTACAGAGGTATCCTGGTGACAACACAGTCATAAATATTTTACAGCTCTACATAAAGAGAATTTTAAATACACTAAAAGCTTATAAAACAGATTGGGTTCAGGCCTAAAATATCTATTATATATTAAGAGGACAGTGTTGTTTGTTCAGTAAAAAGCTTTAAGGGTTTCCTTTAAGTTTACTTAACTAGGCTCTATGTTTATTGCTGTAATAGTCAGACACTTTGTGCTGTTACTGGAAACGAGATAGAGTCTCCTTGTGTATAAATAGATACAAATAGCATCACTTTCATTAAACTTAATGAAGGGTATTAACTGTTCAAGACTGTGTAGTTTGTTACAAAGGGTCTTGTAAGATTGATAGAATACTTCCAGCTTCCTTTTGACAACAGCCTTTTTTGTTGGGCTTTTAAAGAAATTCCCAAGGTGCATAAAAATACAACATAGTAATGATGTATATATAGGAAGTCTTAGAGGCAATCTGCTGATCTTGGATGTTGGTTACGGATACTTGGACTGAATGTTCTTCTGCATGTACATTATTCATGAAAAGAACAGTAGAAACAGTGATGGTATAAGGTCCCTTTTTAAACCGTGCAGTATTATCCTAATAATAAGAAACCAAAATTAAAGGGTACTGGTATGGTAGACAGTATGGTATGTACAGATGAAGGAGGAAAGAGGAAGACCAGTTAAAGAAATATACTGTATAGATAAATAATCCCATGATTTGGGGGGTGGGGGGACGATATAATTAATGAGCAACAAAGTTGTGCGTTTATTTTGAATCAAACCCTCAAGATTCAGTTTTTTTGACTAGATGTCTGTGAGCATCATTAATTTATGGAAAATGTAAATTTATACATACACTATAGGATAATGGCATTTTAATTCATACACATTGTATAATACTGCCACATGTTCAAAGGTCATTTTTGATAAATTGATCCAGTACTGTATGTATACATTTCACCATGAATAACCACCACTAACCTCTTAATAACCTCAGACCTTTAACCTAGTCTAGTGCATAGTCGAGCACACTTCTGCGTGGCATACTTGAAACTGTACTATTAACTGAACAAATGAGGAATGTTTATTTTGATTTGATTATGTGTTCATGGAATCCAAATAAATATGGCGACGCTTGATGTTCCTCTGCACATACATCATGCTACGTAAATCATTTTCAAAATGTTTTTCTGATTATGTAAAACTGTTTCCCATGGATGATGGGCTCTGGGTCATGGGTCATCTGTGTGAGGTGTTCCCCAGAATTGTATTGCAGACTTGTACACATCACTGTTGTTTGCAATCTCAGACAGTGCTTTTACATGGCCAGTAATATTCCACTGGTATTCAGAATACTGAATAATCTTAATATATATTCCGCCATATAAACAGAATATTTGGAATATGAAGAGGAATATTCCACCTCTGCATATTCGGAAGACTGGAGGTGGCATATGCGGAATACTAGTGGAATATAAAGCCATGTAAACAGCATATTCTGACTATGAAGCGTAACCCACAACAGACAATAACAAATACTCCCAGCAGTAAACATGACAGCACGTGCGAGAAAACGCAGCTACATTTGGTCTGATGAGGAGACATCACTTTTATTAAGGATTTTAAAGTCGTAAAACAGCTTGATGCAAGAAACAGAGATGTGCAGAAGTGTTTAAAAGAATACGGGGAAAAAAATCATAAAGGGGATTTGAGAGAATGGTGGATCAAGTTCATCATCGATGTAAAGTTTTAAAAGCACAGTAGTGGGGCAAATCTATCAAGTTTTCCTTACTTCAACCTTATGAATGACTGGGTAATCGCCCTTTGTCTTCACTGAACCAGTGTAGCATGCGAAAGTGCATCCTGTGAGATATGCACCCCTTCAGCGCAGCAGTGTACCTTTAACATGTGCACGTCATGCGATGTAAGGGGAGACGATGGAAAAAAACCTTGAGTTTAACATTTTAATCTAGAAGAAACAAGCACATATTGTACATTTTCCTCTTTGCAAGCTTTTCCCACATCTGTACTTTTGCTGTAGGTGTGTTTATTCACACAACTTTTTACTTGTATTACAAAATTGAAGATAAGTGTATAAAAAACTAGATGCTGTATTCATTGTTTTACTAAGTGTTGCGCTGTATATAACCAGCAAGTAGCAAAAATTACAAAACAAAAAGGAGAAATGTATTTATTTTGCACCGGTGTGGTGTGGACATCGGGTTTGAAGAAGAACCAGTACACTGACAAGACTAAAGGAATAATTCTATCAGTATGTCATCACAGTATAGATACTATCTATCTATTTATTTATTTATTTATTTATTTATTTTCAAAATTTCTGGGTACTGTATAGATACAGTATAAAATGCTCTTACAATTTGCGTACAAAATAATATACAGAAAACAAATATCAATGCAAGATCTACAAATATACATCTAAATTTAAAAACAGCATACATTTATTTATTTATTTATATACAATTACAGCTCTCGATAACAGAAATTCATTCAAATGCTCTTTGAAAAAGCAACTATGTGATGACATAATTATATATATATACAGTATATATATAAAATTATAGATAGATGTATAGATAGACAAATAGATACACACACAGTATTTGCTTTATTTATTTTTTTACATTTTCCTCTTTGCAAGCTTTTCCCACATCTGTACTTTTGCGGTAGGTGTATTTATTCACACAACTTTTTACTCGTATTACAAAATTGAAGATAAGTGTATAAAAAACTAGATGCTGTATTCATTGTTTTACTAAGTGTAGCGCTGTATATAACCAGCAAGTAGCAAAAATTACAAAACAAAAAGGAGAAATGTATTTATTATGTATTTATTTTGCACCGACGTGGTGTGGACATCGGGTTTGAAGAAGAAAGTTACCCTGACCAGTAGACTGACGAGACTAAAGGAAAATAATTCTATCAGTATGTCATCACATTATAATATATTAGCCATCACATACATATTATTTATTTATTTATTTATTTATTTATTTATTTATTTATGTATTTATTTATTTTTCAAAATTTCTGGGTGCTGTATAGATACAGTATAAAATGCTCTTACAATTTGAGTACAAAATAATATACAGAAAACAAATATCAATGCATGCTAGATCTACAAATATACATCTAAATTTAAAAACAGCATACATTTATTTATTTAAATACAATTACAGCTCTCGATAACAGAAATTCAATCAAATGCTCTTTGAAAAAGCAACTATGCATGTGATGACATAATATATATATATATATATATATATATATATATATATATATATATATATATATATATATATATATATATATATATATATATATATATATATATATATATATATATATATATATATATATATATATATATATATAGAGATGGATAGATAGAAAGATAGATGCACACACAGTATTTGCTTTATTTATTTATTTACTTTGGTCGTTATTCTACTGTACATTTGTTTACTATAGGCTCTGTTGATGTGCTTGGCTAAACAGGGGCAACTCATCTTCAGTCTGTATCCTTGTTATATTAATAAAGACATAAGCGTGCATGTCTGCGTGAACACATTGCACTGTATTAAGACTCAAAAGCATCTACACCATCTCAAAATATCAGATACTATATCTTAAAAAAACAAAAACAAATAACAGAAATATTCGTCCACAGCACCAGCTCTATACAATAACAAACTATTCTACTGCAATCAGCACTCTTTCGGTTTGCAGTGGGAAGCAAGGTACACATGTGTTAATGTCATAAAAGGAATATTCCGTTTACCATGGAAACACAGAATATGTAAGGAATAAGAGAATTCCACCTGATGTATACAGAGCATTCGGAATGTTCTAGGACCAAATACTTAATATTCTGAATACTTGTGCCACGTAAACGCACTGATTGTCAAATGTACTTGTACTTTATTTGAATTTTGTATTATAGAATTACACTTATTATTGTAAATTGAAAAAGATAGCTTATTCAGACTAATGTATTTAATAATTTTGAAATACATAATACTGTTTACTACTGTACATTCCGTGCTTGCATTAGCAATTTTAAGGTGTATAGTTTTGTGAATGTAGGTTAAACGAAGCATCAAACTTTCAATAATCTGTTTCTACATCGCTGACTGTTTCTTTCCTTTTCATTTCCAGATGTGGATGAATGTGCTGACAATAACGGTGGCTGCCAGCAGATCTGTGTGAACACCATGGGAAGCTATGAGTGTCTGTGCAAGCAGGGCTTTTTCCTGAGTGATAACCAGCACACCTGTATCCATCGTTCCGACGGTGAGTGTCAGTCTTTCTGTCAACAGTGGGGACTTGTGGCACCTCTCGGTCAGGGGAAATTCCTATTCTGGAACTATTCTGACACTGTTCCTTTAAAATCATTGCAACAAATGCCTACTCTCGTTTATCTGTACAAAGCTTAGGATAAGGTCAATAAGCTTGTAGTTTGAGTTGCAAAACCAGCTACAGGATTTGTGTGTGTGTGAATTTCATTCTGGCTATTTTATCGACTAATGCAGATCCAGAAACAAATATAGGCAACACCATTGAGCTCACTGTGTGATGACATCATCACACTAGGGTAGGAGTGGACTAAATTCTTGTCATTTAATGTGGTTTGGGTCTGTTGTCTTGCTCTACTGCAGTATATTTATTGTTGTTTTCCAAAAATGTATTTTTTTTATCCCTAGTATCTCTGGACCTATTTAATTGGCTAATGTTGTTCATGCCAAAAAAGAAATTGCTGTTGACTTGTCCAAGCACATACTGGAAACAGAATGATCTGTATGCCATTGCATTGCAATCCTCACATAACAAAACAAAAAAAAAACATGCTGAAGTAACAAATGTTTAGGAGCATTGAGTGATTGTTAGCTTGAGTGCAGCGCTGAATTCCTGTGGTGTTATTACCAGACAGACCGCTTACTATATGAGAGTAGAAATCTCAGGTTAGATGCCACTCTTTAAAAAAGCTATATTTATACAATGTGATTGTTAAGGAGTTTATGCTCAAGTGACCTATAATGAAGTGTTGGCTATTGTAGAACAGTGGTGGGAATATACTGTAATTTGGTTTTAAGAGTTTAGTTTAATATATTTAGCTCATAGTAATGGCAGTAGGCCAAGTAGTAAGTATTCACTGTTACAAAACCACCAGTAAGAAAATGTTCTGTGCAATATTTAGGACGTCAATGGTGACTTTAAGTAAATGTTACACTTAAGCATTTCCAATGCACATATTCACTGCAGAGCCTTGTGCCTAACTGGCCTTCAGATGTATTAATACCCAGCAGGGTGCCCAATCCCCATTTTTACAAATCTGGCTTATCTAGGGACAGGTAAGGAAAGAAAATGTAAAGCAAAGTACTCATAAAGAATAACAATTACTGCTAATTAAAGAGCATAAATCAAACTGCACAAGGCTAAAATGTAGATCAAAAATTGATAACCTGCAGTACCCATTGGATACAAAATATGAATTAGCATAATGTGGAATCTATAGATCTGTAAAATTCAGAAGTAAAACATTCAGGATCACAGACTGAGTTATAAAAATATCGACATAGGTTTTGGGTGCAGGTAGAATGCTTTGATGTACTGTTCTGTACTGAACTGGAATCTTAGTAATATTTTAATTGATACATATGATAATACTAATGTATTGTGGCCCCTTGTCTTTACACGTCAACATAAAAAATATTGAGGGCAGTGAATTAGTTGAAGGACCATTACACTGTAAAGTACTGTATAGTAAAATTTACCAGTTTACTGTCAATATTGCCCAACGTGTGAGTTAACAAATCGCAGATTAAGGAGGGAGTCAATAAAGATGTTCCTGTTATTCAGATATACAGTACAGGGCCACTAAGGTATTTAATCTGGAGCAGCGCCTCCCATTAAAGCTGCATGGGACCACAATCAGGGATTTTGGCAGCTCTGGCAGGAGGACTTGTTGAATTGGCACGGTGATCAGTGTAATTTGTTAAGCGGAAGTTGAGAGTGGGGGGTGAGGCTGGTAAACTGATTTATGTGGTGCAGAACCTGCTGCCAGCAGGGCATAGAGCCTTACAGAGAATCAGCAGGGGTGTCGCCAGCGTGAACAGAACCACCGTGAATACACACAGCAACTGGCAGCTTTCACAATGTCTTTCTTTAAGCATCATGATAGTTGCAAATTGCAAGATTAACAAAGAGGTTTATGATAGATTAGTGGCCATGTCCTTTGTAAAGTTGGGCTGTCCCTTTTTTTCTAGCATTTTTGCTGTAATCGTACAATATCAATTATTTTACTTTAATTTGCTATATTTTTCATACGTCATAACTTGTTATACTTTAATATACTTCATCATAATGCATTGTTTTTCTGTCATTTGACTTTTTTTTTTTTGCATTTCTATAATTACATTTTGTATAGATCCACATTCAGCACACTGCAAGTGTTAAAATGTGTTCACCCTGTATAAAAACTAAGTAAACATTTGATTAACGTAGTCACGTTAAACAACAACTAAAAAAAAAAAAATCTATGAGCTGTGCTAATAAATATTTTAACAGAATTTCATCTCATGCTTTAAATACTCTCTTCTGTCGTGTGGCGACAGGACTGATTAAATCTCCCCCAAAAACATTTCAGCTGTCATTTTTATTAACGCAAGAAACTTTTGGGAAAAAAATACACAACAAGCTCTGTTGGAGGATAATACAACTTGTTAGCTGAAAGCTTTACTTGTTTTCTGCTTTGTTTATGGTTCACTTCCCTGGGCAGCCGTTGCTTTTCACCTAAGGTTTGACCAATTGGTTAAGATCCAAGATGCACATGTTCTATCGGAACGCTGCCTTGAATGAGGATGACAATCTTTTCAGTCAAGTTTGGCAGTATGGTAACTCAGGATTTCAGGCTTTGTTATTGAAATAGTAAAGTAGGGCTTTTTAAACATTAGTGTGTCAGTAGCTTTGTGGCCAGAGCAGAAACAGTGAAGAGGGGATCTGGACCGTGCCCATTCATTCAGCCCAGCTAGAATACAATAGTTTAAACATGGCAAATCTGCTAGAAAGGCTGAAATATTTAGGTTGGAACTTTAAAAAAAAATTTAAACCAAATATTATTCACTTTGTTTAGTATTTACTTGTAAATACGTTGCCCTCATATTTTAAGATCAAAATGTCTGTTAAAAAGATTGGATTAGAAAAATATGGTATAAGTATATAAACACATCTCTAAATGACCCTTTTGTACCATGTATTTGTCTCTGGACAAAGGCATAAAGTGGTCTCTTCATTATCTATAGGCATTCTTATAGATTAGATTTACAGTAAACGGTACTGTAGCAAAAAGCAGCATCTGTTGCTGTCATTTACTGTATGTTTGTTGAGGATTCCTTTTTGCATGTTTTCTTGTAATAAAAGGACAGACAAAAGGAATAATTTGGTGCAATTTTATCCAAGGAAAAGCTATTGACTTTACAGTACATTTGATCATTAAATTTACTTAAAAAAAATATATTGTCTCATTCAGACTGGCTTTTTGAAAAGAAAAAAAAAAAATGCAGATTTGCACCGATTTATAGTTGAAATGAGGACATGAAGAAAGAGCTATATGTGTTCAGAACAATTACCACAGTTCTCCTACAGCCCATCGGTTAGGAAATAGGACCTATGGGAGCCTGTGCGTCTCTCCCTTCTGGTTGATAGATAACTGGAGGCAGCGGCTCTTCTGTGACTTTTTGATCACACTGCTGCTATTTCTCTAGTGCTAACCATAGCCCAAAGCTATACAGGAATCTAATTACCTTTTGCTGGATAATGTCTCCTTGAATATAAGAACATTTGTTTCTTTTGCAAGTTGTCAGGTTATAATTATATTGTTAAATCATGTCTTGCTGTCATTCCAGAGGGCTTAGCCCCTTAAAAAAAAAATGACCTGGGAAATGGTAACGTGAAAGACACATCAACCAAACGTGTTTAATGTAGTGAATTCATTTAGTTCATGGAACATGAAAGCATAGTACAGTAAATATACTGTTTCTTGCTTTACAAATATCCCAAAAAGCGAAATACTATTGTTACATTTGCATACTGTTTTTGCACGGTATTGCCATATTGCAATGCCTGGCAAGTTTAATAACATAATGAAGCAGAAAAAAATATATATATTTCACTGTGATACCAGCAGCACAAGATACAGCAATGGTAATGTAATGCGTTTTTTTTTAACACGAGAGGGTGTTCTGACTGTATCCCTTTAAAACATATTCCATGAAATCTATACTTCTGCATCCCTCCAAAATGAAAGAGGCCCAGAGTGTCTAGTCCAAGAATTAGACGGACAGTGTTTACCTTTTGTATTTAAAATCACACTCAATTATCCTGCTGCTAAATGGATCTTGATTAAAAGGCACAGAGGGGCCTGCCTCTATGGTTTTGAAGGGCAGTAAAGCATAGTGTTAAAAAAAGCTTAAGATACCTCTCACCTCATCTTTTTGACACAAGTCCCTGTAGACCCCCATCCCTTTGTCTTTTAAAAGTTTACAGACAAGCCTGGTCACTTTACTAAAGGTGTTAGTATACTGTAAATATAAAACAGTGTGGGGGTTAGCCCTAGACTTCAGTTAGCTTAGGATATTATTTCAGTGTCTATACTACAAAATGATTTGCGTCCAGTACTTTGCAGGCATGTTTTTGTAGCCTCTGGATACTTCTGCACCCTGGACAGGTGTTGGTAGACATCAACTTGTGCAAGTTTTTAAATGTTACACAAGTGTTGTGCATCACCACATGTCCTATATTTGAGATCTAAAGACGGTGCAAAATAAATTATGTTACTATAAAAATGGAACAACGTTTTCAGAAAGAAAAAAGAGCAGGTGCAACAAGAGAAAAATGTGGTGATTACAATTAAACTTAAAAGCCAAGAGGTAAGTCTGTGTCTTATGCTGATATCAGTATTATTACCTCATCAGCCGCTAGGAGGAAATACATTACAATCTAAAAAATATTATTTTTCAGTGAACACTAGTTTTGATCAGCCCTTTGGTTTTAGTTAACAATTTGTCCCTAATATTTTTAGGCTAAAGTTGACTTTGGTGAATGGAAATATTTTTATGTGTGTGTGTGTGTGTGTGTGTGTGTGAGGGATTTGCTGTAAAAGAAGCCTGCTCAAATAACAAAATATAAATGAAACAGAAATTACTAAAAGTACAGACACAATGGAGCCAAGTGAAAACAAAAACTGCTGAAAAGCTTAAAACAAACACTGTGTTTTCTCTCAGACTGATTTGTGTATTGCAATACATTCTGAATACATAAGTCATGCTTTGTGAGCAGGGAAAAGGTGAGATGGTTTGATGGTCAGTCACTTGGCTACTGCATGTTTTACAGCTGGACTCCATCATCTTAGAAACGTTCCACATTTAAACTCTTATTTCCTGTCATGGCTGTTACTTGTGGTCGTGGGCTGTACATTACTTCAGCACTTAGTTGGATGGCCCAGTAGCACTGTCAAGTAAGTGGAAAGCGGAGGCTTCGACACCCTTTTTTCCCACTGCTATCATTGAGTTTTGACATGCCAGGTATCAGCCCATATGATGAATCTTGGCAGCCTACAGCCTGTTGAAGAAACCTGCAGAGGCAGTTGCTGTCATGCAATTTTGAACTGCAATCGTCATTTTGTTTTGCGTCAGTTTCTATAAATGGAAAGGGTTAATCAGCGCTAGCACTTGCCTGCTCCATGTGATTTTCAACAGGCTACAGCCAAGGTTACCTTAAATGAGTTGAAGCACCACTAGCCTTGTGTGATCTCCATTCCGCCGGGCTCTCTCTTCACCCCTTCTGTTTAATACTTCTCATTAGACCAGCTTAATGCTCAGTGCATAGTAAACAACTGGAGCAACAAAAATGCAGGCTGTTTTTTTAAGAAAAGACCTGATTGAAATTCATGGCTCAGTACCTATAGCTTTGTGGATTTTAGTAAGAGGGGAAGAATGACAGATTTCAATTAAAATGGCATTTGCAAAAGGCAGGAGGGGAGCATTCATATTAAACACCTTCAGTTTGTGTCATGGAATTGATGAGTTATCTACTCGTGTGTACTTTTAACAGTTTATTTGAACAACAAAGTCTACTTCTAGAGACCTTATTACTTTCTCTCAACTGCTGATATCCAAGTGGTCACAACAGTCAGATCTCTGTCCTTGCTTGGCGTGAAGTAGAGGAATTTGCTGGGCTGAAGTATCTGTAATATTAGTGAGTTTCCAAATCACGTTCCACTAATTGCAAAACATACAAAGCCACTCCAGGTCAACTTTATGTATACCTTTGAGTGTGAAGCTGTTATGCATTGCGTGCCTGCAGTGTTGTCAAAATGCTACCTAGCTTTAAATGAAGGAAGTAAATTAAGAAAAAAAATATTTAAAGTTTCCTTGACCCACAGCCACACATACTATAAATTGACTGCCTTGTAGTGACATTTTCAACTCCAAACATGGAACCTGAAGGGCCAACTTTGCCCACATAGTTTTGAACACCAATAAATGCCCGAAAGCACATTGCTTTGCATCAACTCTGATAAAGCAGAATCAGAAGAAGTAGTACAATAAATTATTAGCTTAATACCAAAAATGGGGGGTTAGTGGTTGAGTAAAGAGGTATGGAGATTTTGGTTGAACAGAATAGAGAAGTCTACATTGTATGTGCTCTTTGATTTTGAAAGCTAGTGTATATATTTTTGGGGATTTTTTTTAGCTGATCCTAACAAAAAAGATACCACGAAAAAAACTTTTTCATGCAAATGTCATTCTGACATGAAATGTTTTTTAAATGTTACTTTGTTACAGAAATTAGCTGTCAAAAGGAATGAATCACACATTCTCTGTTGGTTGATGCAAAGGTTGTAAGAATTAGTCATTTTGATATGTCACAATAGATTTCAGATACTGTAGATTTAATTTTGTTTGGAATGTAAGTTACTTGTTTTATAGCTAAAAATGTCTCTGCAAATGTTAGTGTTGTAGACTAAAGCCCAATGGATTGAACTACATTGCTCCCCCTTTCAAATGCTCTAGTTGGGAGTCATACGTTAGAGTGGAATGGCTTTATGGAGCAAACAGGTAGACAATATAAGCAGTGGCCATGCTTCACTTCCTGTTGTTTTATTTGGCAATGACCACATAATACTTAACAGTTTTTGGTTGCTGTGCACTTACATTGAAGCATTAAATCTACCTGGGCTGCACATGCACACCTCTATGGATGCAAGTCGACTGGCCTGTTGTAACTGAATTTACAGAAAAGCTTTTTCTTTTGTGTGTTTTTCTTGCCAGAGTAGGAGACACCAAGGGAATAAAAAAAAAAGACAGCACTTCCAGTCTACACATTCAGTCCTGCTGTGTGGCGCCCAGAGCATGAGATCTATGGCTAGTAAAAATATCAATAAAATCCACTAGCCACTGCATCATTCCGATGTGTTTGGCATGGTAGTGTATAGTATTGTATTGTAGATATAAAATATATCAAAAGAAGACTCCATTTGCTACAAAAAATATTTTAGATGTGGAACTGAAAAAAAAGACATAAAGCCAGATATTGAAAGCTTTCTCGTCTAGAACCAATCAAGCCTGTAATACTTATCTACGTTTTCTATTTAATTGAAGGACATTATTTACTATACAATGCTATACTATGCTATACTATGCTATACTATACTGCCAACATATTCACAGTGTCTTTAAGTATGGAAGACAGACCTCTGTTCTAGCGGATATTGTCAAGCTACTGAACCCTGAAGCTTAGACTTCACCTTGACTGGTCTCCACCTGGTCTTCTCTGACCAGTAGACCAGTCTTGTCTAAAGTAGTTCCCTCCTTTGGCCATTGTTCTGCATCAGAACCAGGCTTTGAGACTGTAAGCTCCATATTGCTTAACATGACTCAACCCACCCTCCAGCCGGCAGTGCCACGGGGGACCCTGGAAAACAAACATTTGGGGTTCAGTCTCTGATTATGCACTGTTTGTTACATTTAACACAAGTTAAGTTTTCCTGAAAACATTTTTATAACACAACAATGGTTTTCCTTAATCAAACACACTCATTTTAACCAATGCTTAGCCATTGCTCATATTCAGTTGGAGGTTAAAAAATACATAGTAAGTATTTATTAAGAACCTGCACACTTTTTTAAATTTGGTAGCCCATAGCATTGTACTCTATACAGTATATAACTATTAGCCATGGCTGAAAATGATCACTCTGAATTTGAGTTCATTTTGATAACTGACATATGCCTACAGTTACATAATCAGCAATTCTTTATAAAAGTATATGAGATAATTTGCTATTGCCTTGTTTTTCCTCTTTTAAAATCAAATGAATAAAATAAGAAATAAATTGGATCATTATCATCATTGGATCAAGAGTGACTACATAGATGTTGTGTCATATATTTCTTCACACCTTTTAGGCATGCCCTTAAAAAAACAACCTAAAAAAGTAAAAAAAAATTAAAAAACACACACATAAATGACCCGTGTAGATGTAAAGAGACTAACTTTCCTAGGGGTCGTCAACTATTTTAGGTGGGGGATTTTCACCTGAGGACATTTTAATGTGGTTTTAACTAGCTTTAAAACAAATTATAATTTTATTGATTCCTACTCGTACTAGCTTTTGTAAATATTCTGTAGCAGCATGATTAAGAAAAAACAATTAAAAAACTAAATTTTAGCAGTCTCCTCTTGCTTGTGAATATGTTGTTTACAGTATGTCCTTTTTACTGACAGATGTTTTTGATGAGGTGCTCATCGGTAAATGAATGAAATGAGATTCCTAATGACATACATTTAGGCCTATAATACATGTGCAGTACTATCAGCAGCATTAAGGTTTAAGGAATAAATATTCCTGGTCCACCTGCTGTGTTGGCTTACTTGGAAATTAGTATTTTAAACATGTTTTATATAATGTTTTTCAATAAAAAAAAAAACCTTCCAAACAGTGTCTGTCAATCCCTAGGCTACATGGTCTCCAAAACACTGCATTTACGGGATTTCTGATCACAGCTGAGGTGGATATATGTGGAGTGAATTAATATAACAGATTTTAGCTTGAAGAACATATTGATCCACATTCCTGGCTAGTCCAACAAAGGTGGGAAATAAATAGTTCTGGGCTGTAAAAGGAAACAAATGGCAGATTTTGAAACCCTTAACATCTAACTATTATATATTTGTACAGCATGTAGTTTGGTGACTAC
Source organism: Acipenser oxyrinchus oxyrinchus (assembly GCA_030684275.1). Classification (NCBI taxonomy): domain Eukaryota; kingdom Metazoa; phylum Chordata; class Actinopteri; order Acipenseriformes; family Acipenseridae; genus Acipenser; species Acipenser oxyrinchus. The sequence continues at coordinate 26,236,482 of CM060256.1, read as the reverse complement.
TGGAGCTGTGACATCACAATGGGGAAAGAATCATTGTTTAACTGATTAACTAAGCTTAGTTAAACAGCAGCCTCTTAATTACTAATCCACTGTAATGTTGGCTGCACTTTTACCTAGCTTTTACATGATCTCATTCTCCTCTCAGGAGGCTGAGGCTGGCTGTGAACACCAATGATCTGATAGAAGTGCTGCGCTTGGTATTTCTCTGCTCAATTTGAACATTTTTGCTCATTTGGTGAGAAGAGGATTAAGGCTTTTTGGCCTTGTGCCTGTTCAGTCTTGTGGTCATTGCAAAACATTAAGGATCACCTCATCTTCAAGCAGAAAGAGAATAAAGGGAGCTGGAAAAATGTCATTTTTTGCATTAACTGGGTTTGACATTGTTTGAATTCATGAAAGAAAAACATTGGTTTAATATGCTTGGTTTAATATCAAAACAATGGTTATATATATAAAACAATGGTCCTTATATATACATGTATTTATCTAGACAGATAGGTATTTCAAATTGTCGGATTTAACACATTCACCGAGGCTCCCACCTAACCCTGTCATCTTCCTTGTATATTTTGGATGGTGCTGCATTTCGGTATTTTGCAGCACCATCGTAACTGGAATATGGGGCTGCATAAAAGTTGCACTAGTTATTAAATTGCATCTAGACTTTAAAGATATACACAGAAAACTATCTGTACTGGTGGAAAAGTGGCTAAAAATTACAAAAGCAACACTGTTTTGGACAGGGCACCATTTTGGGGAAATCGCAGCCCATTTTCAACAAGTTGTGCAAACGGGCTGATTTTTATATTCTAGAACCTATATATAAATATATTCATTTTGCAGGAATTAATCGAGGTCCAATAGATGGGTTTGAGGTTTGCAAGCTACAAAGGTTCAAAGGTCCTTGGTACTTTCCGGGTGTGGGTCAGTTATCCCCCAGTAGTCTGTAAGAATCTCCTTGTCCTTGAATACATTGAAGTTTAGAATTGAGATAGCACAGTTATAGATGCATTGCCATTTTGTTTTAATTCAGACCTAGTCTCTCAATTTGCTGGACAATCTGAACATCCACTTGGCGGAAACCTCCACACAACAAAGTAACATGTTTCATTGCCTACATAATAATAATGTTTATAAGAATTTTTAACAGACAGAGATGAATGTTTCTGATGGTTTCTTGTCCTGTTGGAGCTAAAGACTGTTGTGTTCTTCCCTGGTTGAGGACATACAAGGGAACCACTAGTTAAATGTTTGTTTTACCATCAAAAGCTTACGAAGAATTTAGCCAGACCCAGTTTCTTCGTGTTCGGTTGTAGTTATTCACTGGAAGGAAAAAAAGGCCTTTGTTACTAATAGGCCTCTTCGTGCTTCTCACAACCGCCTTTTATGATCTCTTTCCATATTATTTTCTATTAATGAGGTGAAAAATAGCCTTTGCTCTGCTGTTGAGAAAGAAAAGATAATTGTTCTCTTCGTACATTCACCGAAAAGCTTAGTTGTGTTCCTCAAGTGTTTAAATGACAGTGATGCAAAAAAATACATTGATGGTGTTTCCATGGCAACAGTCTTTTTAGAAGAATGCATTCTGTGGCATTGTTGTGCCCGAGGAGAAAGGGCAGACTGTGTCCCTTTGAGATGTACCCATGACCTTTTCTTTTCGATGATTGGAGTGATTTAGAAACTGCTGGTTTGGGCAAAGTACTCTTCTGACATTATTCACCCTCCTATGAATAGCACACTGGAGAAATAAAAAAACGACCAGATTAAAAAGAATAACTCTCCAGAGGGGTAGGGGGGGGGGGGGGTATTTTGAGGCTATAATGTGTTTTGTTGAAACTCTAAAACAATACAAAAAATAAAAAAATAAGTACATTTCGTGTGCCTTTAAGGTTATTGAGGTTGACATGAGCTATGCTGTAGGACTTTTAAATATGTTTCTTCATCTCTTCAAATGTTGTACTCGTAATGTTCTTGTCCTCAGCTAGCTAGAAATTTGGGTGGATTGTATGTCGCAAGGTCATTACTTGGGTGACAGAGTGTTGGGTTGATTTTGGGTCATTATTCATTTAATATTTAAGGTATGGGAAACACGTTTGGTCCTATTTTCTTACAAAGCTGTGGTTACTGTAGATGGAGTACAATTTATCAGTGTTCACTATTTTAATCATAGTTCTTATTAATCCTAAAAGGATTTAATCCAAACATTTTTATTGAGACATTACCAAATCACTACTGTGTAGTTTTTATACTTTTATTGTTATTATTATTGCTACCAGGAACCAAGACATGCACTCAAATTAATCAAAATTAAGTTGGTGGCTAATTTGAATTGAGCAGTTAAAAAAAAAAAAAAAAAAGTCAACAAAAATAAAGAACACAAAAGTTATTGGAATGACATCTAATTCTAAGTGGGGGGTTAATTAAGTTTCTCTGGTGAATCAAATCTGCTTTACTCAGACCTCCAATGTTAAAAGCAGCCTTTTGTTTTGTAGCCTTGCTTCATTATATAAGGTGTTTAAATTGCCATTGCCTCAGACTACTTAATAAAGTACCATAACAAAGAATACAGAAAAAGTCACCAAGCCCCCTCAACCATATTAAAAACACAAGATAATATCCATAAAAGATACAATCGTAAACATTTCATCTGTCATGTAATACCCAGTACCAAGTGAGATAGATCATAATTTCAGGAATTTTGTCTGATTTTATATTTTGCTTTCTGTTATGTTTCCCTGGCAGGTTTTAGCAAGATTCACTCACAGGACATATTTTACGCAAGAGTGTTTTGTATATTTAATTTACTACAGCAAAAAACAACATTTAAACAGGTGCACAGTATGCACAGTTGTGTATTATATATTGCAGATTATGGCATACAGTCATTACAAAAACCTGTGGTAAAGTTTTCAAGGGAAAACACGTGGTCATTATAAAAGGCACTTTAAAGTCATCATAAAGGTGCTGCTACTGAAAAGACTCCTAAAGGCTTAATTTTTCAAGGGAGGTGGTGTACAAGTGTAATTGTTGGGTAAGTAGTGGATCTAGTAAGTAATGAATACAAAAATGTGCCACTCAGACATCAATATTGAATAATGATGTGCTAAAGGTAGTGGGGGTGAAATAACCAGATGGGACTATGTTTCATCCACACGTTTTTCAGTTGAAGTAGAAACTGTACATTAAAACAAGATTTTAGCACATTTTTTCTAGGAATTAAAATAAAAAGATTTATATATATATATATATATATATATATATATATATATATATATATATATATATATATATATATATACTTGGCAAATAAATCTGGTACTAATCCCATAGTGCTTGAAACAAAAGCAACATTACTCTGATAAGTGCTAATTAGGATTTACAAATACAATTCTTTGTCAAGCTTGATTACATTTCACCCCCTGAACCTACCATTTTTGGAATTAAATACTGCATCTCAAAAGCTATAAACCCATGTTTTGGATACTTCAACCAGTGGCTGGATTCAAAAACACATCCCAGAGATTGCATACACAAAAAATTATGAAAATGTGCACAGAATCAGCTTTTTAGTCCTGGTGGACATTAGTTCACCACAGAGCAGTGCCATAAATTAACATGTAAGTTAATTGAGGTTGACGTGGGCTTATGCTGTGGGACAGAGTTGCTGCTTTTCAATATGTTTGCTTTTTGAACCTTGTGTGGATGCTGATTGGCATGAAACAACTTCACACAATAAGAAATGGAAAACCTTTGTCATTATTGGCGTAATATGCATCAGCTTTTTTTATTTATACTGAAGTACAAAAGTAATGTATTGGTTTAAATTGATGTAGTTGCTGTTGTAAATAGCCTTTCACTTTATATTAAAGTTGACTAGTATAACCTTTTAGCTTCTATTTTTGTATGTTATCTGTCCAAAACCAAGTACCTTCAATAAAATATGCTCAGTCTGCAGCTTCCTCTATTAAGTTAGGTTTGGATTAGTTGACAGTTTCTGAAAGTGGTGTACATTGGAAGTTTCAGAAATAGACAATTGCAATGGAGGTTAAAGGGTTTCATTGTGTTACATTCATCTGTAAAATAGACCTGTAGTGAATGTAGAGAGACTGCTGTACACTTGAAGTCATGTGACAACCATGCTGCTTTATTTTAAAAAAAAATGTGGTTGTTAATTTTTTATTAACAATATTAACACCCTTAAACTTATAAGCATGCTGTAATGTGTGACTAACAAAACTGGTCAAACTTAAACCCAATTAGTCTCAGGTCTTTCGATAAATAACATTTCAAAAGTCAAGTAACATTGTGCAAATAGGCAGAACTTTCAGTGGCCAATAGCCATTATTGATCTTGGCCTTGGACTGTTATGTCATGTTGTGTGAATAAATCATGAACTCAATTACACTTTCATAATATTCTCCCTTCTCATGTCTCCTTTAGGTGTATTTATTTCCTGTCATACATAAATAATGAGAATAGCTTACTTATGAAAGCAGCAGTATGGAACTTTACATACAGCTACAAAGACAAATAAATAAATCAATACAAAAATATAATTAAATAAATAAATCAATACTAGAACTATGCATTTAATGGAAAAATAAAATATGATTGTCAATGACAACTGGGTTCTGTACCATCTGTGGTCTAGCAGTAGTTTACTTGGCTGTACTGGAAATATATGGTCATAGCTATTTAACTTTCATAAGCATTTTATGTGTGTGTTGTGTCTAACTTAAAAAAAAAAAAACTGACCCCCCTTTTGATGCTGCTTTAAAGCAGAATTGCTCTTTAAAAAGCAGTAAGAAAACTAAGCCCTTTGCTTGTGCTGGGTTCTATGGTGTTTGAATTTCACACATAGTTGGGCCATATTGCTTTGTCTTCTGCGAGCCAAGCCAAAGTTTTGTCTCTTGTCCCCTGTGCAAGAGAGATGTAGGAGAAATGTTAAACTAATTTAGGTGGTCATAAAAATCCCACATTACTCCAAAGAACACGACTGAAGTGTATTTGTAATGGGACCCAGTGTCTGTTCTTTGCTGTTTTAAAACCTCAGCCTAACTCCCAAATTGTGCTAGCTGCCTGGATTCTCTCCAAGCTTATTAGATTGTGCTGACAATGCAATAATGAGAATATGTGTTCATGGCCTGTTCACAACTTTGTTTTTTTTTTCTCCCTTTCTCTCTTTTTTATTCTGCAGATGGGATGAACTGTATGAACAAAGAGCATGGGTGTGCCCATATATGCAGGGAGACGCCCAAGGGTGGGGTAGCCTGCGAATGTCGACCCGGCTTTGAGCTTGCCAAAAACCAAAGGGACTGCACATGTATGTTGCTCTGGACAAAACCTCAGACTTTGTGTTAAATAGCAATGATGTGATTAAGGAATGAAATTCAATTTTGTGAGTTTCTTCTTCCTATTTGAAGAGCGATGATGGTTTGATGACTGTTGTGGAATTTGCCAGCCTAGAGACGTGAATCTAAGTAGTTGACCTAGATTGGAGTAGGCAGAGTAGGCTGGACGGTGCCCAGTCGAGGTGTTGGTTGATCTTTTGCTTAGATTGAGAGAGTGCCAGCAATGTCACTTCCATTGCACCTTGATTTCCTTGTACCATAGGTCTCTCATGCACACGTTGATCAAGCCCAGGCTTACTGAGCTTTGAAGAGATGACAAAATCAATAGCCGAGATTGTATGGCTGTTGGCAGATTAGCTATTTATTGTTTTAAAAGGAAAGCAAAGTAAGTGAGATCCATATGACTCAGCAAATTGATTGTATGTCAGAATAATGGATCATTTAAAGGAATTTGGTGCCTCATAGCCTACACATTACTTAATGTAAAGCTTGTCTCAAACCTGCTAATAACGCAACAATGATATTACCACAGGCAAGTAGAATTAGACCCACTTAAAGAATAAAGAATACTTATGTAACATTGTGCAATCAGTTTTTTATAAACAAACATTTGTTGTGTTTTAAAGTCCTAACCATGTGAACATGTTCATAAACAAGTTTGTTCTTCAAGTGAGTCAATGGTTGCAAATGTATTAGAGCATATTATTCCATGTGAACAGAAAAAAAATACATTATCTAGTTTATTCTCTTGAACAGAACTGCCTTTGTGACTGCATGATCATCATGCCTCAGAAAGGGGACAGTTAGAGCCAGGGTTTGGAAATTGGGTGTGACACCATCTGGCTGTCGCTGCTAATATCCTGGCTTTATTACTGGAAAATAAATAAACAAAGAGCCATGAAGTAGGGGAAATAGCTCCCAGAGGTATACAGTACCAGTAGAAAAGTGAACCACCCTCAAATGTTGTTTTTTTGATTAATATTTCTGAATGTTTATGAATAGATATAACAAAATAACATATAGAGATACCGCAGGTTTAATGGCTGCTGAATGTAGAGGGTATGCTGTCATAGCCCCGTTGTGTTTTAAGGCATATAAAAGATACATTGTACTTACTTTATTTCTGTATTTTACATTTTTGGGGGGTATGAATAGTAACCTGTAACTATGGAAATGGAGGATGCCAGCACACATGTGATGACACGGACAGCGGCCCTGTCTGTGGCTGTCATCAGAAGTATGCTTTACACTCGGACAGCAAAACGTGTATCGGTAAGTGAATCCCAGTGTTTTTTTAATTCAACAGTATTATGGTGAGGGGTGGATTCTATCAAAGATGCATTTCCTAGTTCTTAGGCAACATCCAGTCCAGAGGGGTGATATATGTGTTTTCATCTGAGGACTTCTTGAACATTGATACAAGTTTAACACTGTATTGTCTTAAAACTGCATGATAGAACTAGGAAAGCACAAGACTAACAAACTGGCTTTTGTATTTTTGGATTGTTAATCTCCTTAAATTTTCTGTTGATGCAAAACACAATTTGTTCTTAAAAATGTGCACACATCAGTTGAAGCATGTTTAAGCAAACCTGTAATACATGTGGGTGAGCATAAATTCTTCAGTATCTCCAGATCACTGGTGGTAGTTAAACAGTCCTTTTCCCTTTCCCTGGCCTCCTGTTATTTAAACAGTTGCTGGAACAAAAGACAGTGTATTTGTAACAAAAATATGTTTAATTCCCTAAGCTACCTTAAAGATATAGCGACCCTATTAAGTCTTTTAAACATAATTTTGTATTGAAATGTAAAGATATAGGATATAGGTTTGTCACGTAAACACACAAGTGTTGCAGAAGACAGTGCTTTTCAATACCTACAGTACATAGCTGCTCTCGGAGGCAATGCTGTGCTGACAATAACAGTTTCCTACAAGACCCCATGTGAAGCTCCTGTTTGAAAATGTTATTACATTTGCCCATTTGTCAAGCTTTGGTGTCAGTTTGGAGGAAACAGGGAATTGTGAATAAATTAAAACAAAATAACCAAGTAGAAAGACAGTATTTCAATATAAATGCATTATTCAGCTTAGCCCCATTAAATTCTGCAGAGTTGAAGTTACACCCATGAGTAAGAACATTTACAGCAAAATACTAAATAAAATGGACAAAATAAATTGCTGCCAGTAGCATACAATGGGATATTTGTAAAATGGGAATAATGTCATACAGTTATCAATATGGTATATTCATTTCCATGGCTGAATCTGGGATATGGTTCCACGAACAGCAGGTATGGTTTTGAATTGCAGATGACTAATTAGCAGTTGAAGGTAAGTCATTTGTTGTGGGCTTTTTGTACACCGGTGCAGTGTTTTTCCTGGATTTTGCCGTTTTGGAGTTCAGAAATAATTTCAGAATGTGCCAAATGCCTTTCTATATCTTTCATAAAAGAGTGACAATGATTTATAATCTGCTTGTTGCATTCCAGCTCCAAAATGATGTTTTAACTAGGGGTTGCGAAATCAAGCTGCATTGGGTTGGCAGTTCCACTACTTTTTTTTTTTCGCTAATTGTTTGATGTTTTTGAAAACTGTATGCTCGATTTTTTTTTGGTTGTTGATGTTTTTTTAATCATCTCAACAGCATTTCTGAAGTATTTTGATTTGGCTTTAGATTTGTAACTCTTTTGCAAGCGTGCAAAGCATAAAAAGACCGTAGATCTGTTTAAAATTGCAATGTTTTGTGTATCTAGATGATTATTGAGCAATGTCATTTTCTGTTGTGTAAGTTGGTCATGAAGAGTGCCAATGTGTAGTAAATGTGTTCCCTGTGTATGCATCTGGTGACACTTCAGTATATGAAATGATGAAGTAACTTTATGCAAGCCCTTAAAAATGTATATTACGTAGCATTTGGGTCATTGACCAAATTCTTGGGAGGAGTTTCCTCCATTTGTGGTTAAAGGTACATTAACTAGAGGTGATGAAGAGAAGATATCCAGCATAGTTGTCCTGGGCATGCAAAATAAGAACTGCCTGTCAAAAATTATAATTCTGATGACCTTTGACTTATTTTGTCCATTTAGAGGGTGACATAGACACATAGCATTTCATTATAAAGCTTGTTTCAAGGGGTTTCCAACAAAAAAATAATCAGGTGCTGCAGGTCATTGACCTGAGCTTGAATGACCCCTGAACATAATATGTGTACTGCCTAGAGTTTGATGAGAGCACAGGTTGCTGACTAAATTTAGTAATATAAGTTAGGGAGCCCAGCTGGTTTGGTTTAGTGGACAACACAGTAGTCTCTGAAGCTAGACAACAGAGTTTGATTCTCTATTGTACGGTATAAGGTTCCCCTGAAATTACTACAGTCCTGAACTTCTTGTAAAACAGCGGTATTATAACTTTATAATACACGGTGAAGCAAAATGTTCCTATAAACATCAGTTGATGACAAAACTGGTAACCTCAGTGTTTAAAAACAAACTCTCCCACCAGTACATGCATGCAGCAAAACACTGTCAGTACCAAAACAAACAACAATGGGATGCAGATTTTAAGTTCTATCTGCAGAAGACTATGAGAAATTTGTAGAAGAGTAACTCAAGCACTCTTAAAAAATAATAAGCAAAGTACATTTAGTAAGAAATAACCTCTGTGGGATGTAAGGCAGTGTAGGCTGGTGGCCCTCAGAAAGCAGAGACTCTTGAGTGATGAGGAAATCATCCAACCCCACCCTCCAAAAATACTAGACAAATTTTCTACTACGATAGTAATAATACAAGTATTTTTCCCATGCCCCAGCCCCCCCACCCTCGTCCACCAAAGAAATGTTGACGTTTAATTTTTAAAATTCTGTTTTCCAATGTTATTCTCAACACTTCTTCAACTGTTAAAAATAAACCCTGCTAGTTCTACAATTTATGTCTGTTATGCCACCATGTATTATAACAAGTGTGGTAGAAAGCTTGCAGGAAAACCTTTAAAAGTAAAATAGTTAAGGAGTTGCAGTAATAAATCATTTTTACTCATTTTATATGTCATGTCAAGATTTCTATAATATAACACTCTCAACAAATGTTTTCTTCTCTCCTGCAGATTTACTTCTTACTAGATGCTAAACGCATAAAAGTAGGGAGAAAAAGACAAATGTGAATTTGTATTGGACTACTGTTTAAGAAGCATATCTACAGAAAACTTTCTTGGGATTATTTTCTTTTCTTACAGGAAACAGTGTACATCATTCATTGGAAAAAGTCTTACCTCACACAAGAAGCACATTCCTTGTTTCAGTGATCCGAGCCACATTAATTGCTGTTGTCAGTTTTCCCTTTTTTATGTAGCACCTTCTTTAGACTCCTTATTCCCTTTCCTTCTGCTGTCTGGTGATGGTTACTGATTGCCTGTCTTGTCTAAGCATTGATGTTCAAAACAACTAGAGCAAAACACCTCAATTGCAGCCTGATCCAACCAAGAACTGGTTAAAAAAACAAAAACAAACACGCAAAAAACAAACACGCAAAAAAAGACAAAGAACAGAAACCCTGTTACTGTTTGACCATGCTCTGATGCCACAGAAAAAAAATGAAGCCTGCCCACCCACCTTCCTTCTCCTGGCATCTAGTTGTGTCCTATCAGCCGAGGTGTGGATTCTAGGCATTGATGATTAGGAATGCAAACGTCTGCCTCGTGCTATTCTGCCAACCTGCATTCTGTCTAACCCATTGATATCATCCTTGTTCGCCTGTCTTCATCTCTTTATTTTTTATTTTATTTATTCATCTGCATGCAAAAGTCCGTCTTGAATTTTACTATTCCCTCCCTTTTTTTTTTTACATTCGCAAAAAATGAAAAATAATGCCTTGTCCTCTTGTTTTGTTTCATTTAATGCATCAATTTTATTTATTTATTTTCGTTGCAACCACCACTGCTTGCCCTCACTGCCTCCTCCAGATAGGAAGTTTAATTACTGATTCCTTTTTTTTTTTTGAGTCTTGGACTCTCTTTTTTTCTATCCCTTCCCACCCCCACCCTATCCTTTTAATATTAAGAAATGGTCTTAATTCACTTCAGTAACCTCACAAAAACCTTTTTGTGACTTACACATTTTGACCAAAACTTCAAAGACTAACTAAGCATTACAAGCTCTGATAACAGATGGGCAAGCTTCAATTTGAAGAGGTTTTAAGCTTTCTGCACCAGAGCAGTTTCTTGTTTTTCCTTCATAACAGGACTTTGTACATCAAAGACCTGCTTAGATATTTTTAAGCAATGAGTACAAATGTTGATGCCATCTCACTCAATGATTGTCCTCAGTGCCTAAAGTCTCAGACCAAGTATTTAGAAAAATGTCTACACAAAATTCGCCCGTCGTTGTGTTTATCACTCTAACACCGCTGATAATTTGCATGTCAGTCCTAACCTTGGCCCAGCTTTGGAACATTGTTTCAAGCATTGACTGTTTAGCCAGTTGTGATGTGTTCCATAGACAAGCAGGCAACCAGCACTGCCCCAGTTGATCTTTTCCTGTTTGCATGCGGTCTGGTCCTTTTTTCTTTTTTTTTCTTTTTACCCCATTGTTGTGTGTCACCATGGGAGATTGTAGTCTTCCTTTGTTCATCCATCACCGGGTCCTTCTGCTCTTGTCTGTCCAGTCCTGTGCCTACCATTTTCTGATATTCTGGAGCTGGCCAAGTCAGCTACCCACGATGCTACTATTCCTCCCCCTCGCCTTCCTTATATCATTTTATTCTATTCTGAGTCACTGTTGCAATCACGGCTTTTGTGTGTATTGAAGAAACAACACACTTTATTTATTTATTATTATTTTGAATGTACCCACTTCCCTCTCCTTTTAAAATTTTATTCTGGGACTTCAAATGGGATTAACACTCTAACAGGGATTTTTAGTGCTTCATGGCTTGCTTCTTGGCTTTGGTTTGCAAATGCCAAGACTGTCTTAGCGGTGGAAAATTGGGCTTTTGATTAACCAACTGCTCCATGTTTGTCCCTTACTTGTGTTTTAGAGAAGGATGAGGCTGCAATTGAGAGCTCTGAGTTCAATGCCACGTCAGTAGCTGATGTGGACAAGCGGGTGAAACGGCGGCTATTTATGGGTAACTCTTTTCTTCCACTTCCTTTGTTGTGCTATATCGCTTGTGCCTGTTTTTGTTTTTGATATCTTCTAAAAAGATCACAAAAAAAAAAAAACAAGAAGAAAAAGTTTTTGCGTCTTCCAAACCTTAAAAAAACAACAACCTCCTCCTATTAATATTCCCATAGTTTAGGAGGCCTTGTTATCGGGTCTCAAAGTACACTATTAATTAGATTTTTTTATACATTTTACTAACTATTCTAATCTGACATGCACAAACATTAGGATCATAATTCAAAAGCTAATCCAAGATGAGAAGCCTTTGACATTTGTGTCTTAAAGGCATACACTTCACCGTACCAGCAGATCTTTGGAGTTGTGTGGTCAGTACCTCTATAAAGGAGGTGGGAAGCCTTAACTTTTTATTCCATTAATATGCTTTTGGTCCTGCGGTATTCATTCAGCATGGTCATGGTTTATGCAGGACTAAACATTTTAAGGATTTTTTTCAACTCAGTCCCAGCTGAATGCCTGGATTTGGACATTTTTGTACCTGCCATCAAATAGAAATTACATAAATCAAATAGCCACCCCTCCCCCCCCAATAGGCTCTCCAGATAAAGGTGTGCTTTGTGACGTGCCTTGTATTGTAGAATATTTGTCGATATATCATTTCACAAAACCCTCATTCTACTTGGCATGTTAGCTTTTATAAAGTATTATACTTGGGTTTGGGACTGTACATACAACAACCTAATTTTGGGTGGAAGATACAGCAGCTCACTGAAGCTGTAGGCCACAAACTTTTTCTTTCTTTTTTTTTTAACCTGCATTTATAATCAGGGTCTGTCTTCTTGACTAAAGCTACTATGATTACTAATAACTAAACATTGTGCAAAAACTAAGCTAAACTAAACTAAACTAAACTAAACTTCCATTCTTATTATTTGGGAGCCACAAAATGGACAATTTTTTTCTAATATATCTTAATCGTGAGGCACTGTACAGCATAATCTACCAAAGATGGCAAAGGAAAGACACCCACAACGTTCTACAGTGTGAGACAGCTTTTATAGATCTTCCAGATGTATAAGAACCACTGGGTTCCAACCTAATGTTCCAGTTGTTGTATTTTCAGATATAAATTACAGCAATTTCAAAAGGTTTCAGAGAATGGTCAGAAATTATTAAAGGGAAGAATGGATACCCCATGTAATGTGGTAAAGCCACCTCCTCCTAAACATAAAAATTATGTCAAAATGGACATTAACTACCACACGGTTCATCCACCCCTATTTTCTGATCACTCCATTTTCCATTGTCCATGATACCGAATTATGAATGAAGAAACAGTATGGGATATTGAACTTGCTACAGGTACTAGCCTGAGTCTGACCGATTCCACATGATGTCTGCACACTATCACAATCACTGTGAATTTTACTATGGTCTGACAGCTAGAACGGTATGCCTTTGTATTGAATGATGCTTGTGGATCGCCTCTGTTGCAATTCATTCTTTATCTTTTTCATGCATTTATTATCTCAAACAAAAAATACAAATTGTTGATCTAGAGGAGTGCTGACAGACCTCAAAGCCAACTAAATGAATCCAAGTCTGCATGAAGGTGAACTCCCTTCTGGTTCTGTGGCTCTGGGGCAGGTTTTCTCAGACACCTTCAAATCACAGTGCTCTTTTAGTGCCAACAGATACAATAGTGTCTCTCTTTCTGCATTTTTGTATGTAGACCTGCAAATAGCTTAAAGGAGAAATACATTCCTTGAAAGGACTGAAATTGTCTTATATCAACAATTTGGCAGATTGGACAGTTTGAGCCAAGCATAAATACTGATAATTATGTTTTCATCCATAAGTTCAAACACTAAATCATAAAACCATCATTACACAGACAGAAAACAGACAGAGGGAGTTTTGATAAAACTGGAATTCTTTTTTTTTTACCATAATAAAAAATTACCTTGACTGTTGTGGCCTACTTAAAATGTGTTATCAGTGTTATTATCCTATACAGTAGGTATCCTAATTTAAAAAACATATTGGCATGAGCAAGCATGATTGTACACAGACCATGTGGATTCTTTCTCTCATTGCTTGCTTGATATGAAAAGATTACAAATGTACATATATCTCAGTAGGAGAATGGAGTCTTCATAAATAAACCAGTTCAGAGTGGCTTGGTGTTGTAATATATGTAGTGTTCCATGTTTCCGGTTTATTCTGAATTGTACCGAAAAATTACAGGATTTTTTTTTTAAACGGAACGTCGGTTTTTACTGATTTAACCCGTTTTTTGTGGAAGGCTTGGCTAAGGTACTTGTTCTGAATCCTGGTCCAGAAGCTTCAAGTTCACAGACTGTACTTTGTTCAAAGGTTCATAGTTGGCTGCATTGTGATTTAAAGCAGGCAAAGCTAGGTCCTTGCTGCAGTTTTCTGTTCTGCAATGTGACCTTGTTACTTTCAGGATGTGGGTCAGTTATCAGCTAACCAGCCAGTTTACACCAGTCATTAGTCTGGCCATTGCAATCTATGTTATAGTGTAATTGGCAGCGTGTAGACAGAGAAAATTCGGTTTGTTTTAAACTGGTCATTTGCTGTTCACATTTGCTGTTTTGTAGCACTGTTGTGCATCTTGATCTTTTTATCAACTGCATATGACATCGACAGATAGGAAGACTATGAGAGTTTACAGCCTTGGCACAGACAACAGATCTGGTTTACTTGTTATGTGGAACGAAATCTTAACTGTGACAAGACAGAGGTTATGTTGCTAGGCACTGCCCACCATTTACGTAACACAAGTGCTGTTGATGATACTATGCTATTTATTTTTGATCCCGGATTAACTTTTGAATCTCAGAATGCACAGAATACATCATTTTTCCACATTAGAAACATCGCTAGGGTGCGACCTATGCTTTCTGCTTCTGTAGCTGAAAAGCTGGTTCATGCATTCTTTTTTTCGAGGATTGAATATTGTAACACACACTGTCCAAATTACAACATGTTCAGAACTCAGCAGCTCGTATCCTGACAAGGTCACGTGCGAGGGATCATATCACTCCTGTTCTAGAGTCCCTGCACTGGATGCCTGTCAGGTTTCATGTTCATTTTAAAATTTTACTTCTTACTTTTAAGGCTTTACAGTGCCCTTTAAATCAGTTAAATAGACCCCATGGTTTCTATCTAGAAAGCTATTTTAATTTGCCACTAAGACACTGGCAAAATGTTTTTAAAAAAACCTCAAGAATGATTCAAGATTATATTCCATAGGCAATTTGGGAATTTAAGGAATGTTAGTTGAATATACTTTGTAAATTTAACATATGAGATCACATTAATTAATATACTGTAGTTGTGCACTTGAGTTGACACAAAAATGATGTTGTCATTACAAATAACATTTTTAGTTATATTGTGCCATGAAAAATAGAAAGAAAAAAAGTAAAGGAATCTACTGGGTCTATTCATTTTTACTGGCTGTCTTCCAAACCTTGGAACACAAATATTACTGCTTAAGTAATCTTCATCAGTCAGTGCTAAAATGCAACAAAGGACACTTCCCAAAACAGAGTTAATCCATCAGTTCAAGATAGGGGAGATTGTGCCAGACATATCTTTCACACCTTTTCATGATTTTTTTTTCTTCTGTAAAACCATAAAATCTGCATTACCTGAGTACAAAAAAATAGTTAGCCTTCTCAAGCAGTGAATGTTTTTGTGAGTTGAATTTAGTTTGGTCGTGCCATATCCCACGACCAAACCAAGTTCTGAGGAAACTTTATTTTTAAAAAGCAAGAAGCAAAAAATACATAGACTCCCATAGTATTATAATAAATACATTGGGCACCAGGGACATTAATAGACCAATGAATGTTTAATTGAGACTCACAAAGTAAAAGCCATGGTGATCAATAATCAATTTATCAATTAGTATCTCTAGTATTGCCAGCAATAGTTATCCATATTAATGTAAATAAGGGTCAAAATATGTTTGATGTGTTAATACTATAATTCATGGATGATTGATCCATGAAAAAAACATGGTGGTACAAAAAAAGTGTATGTATGTTGATGTTTATGACATTAATTAAAGCAGAACTTTAATCTTTAAAAAAGAAAACATAAATATTATTAGAAAAATAAGGATAAAGTGACATAGTGTGTCCTAAAAAGCAAGGTAATTCTCTACTGAAGTGACAAGGATGGTGTTGAACTGGAGTCTGTGGACAGGAGTTTATATTTGGCCCTTGATGAAAGACAGCATATTTCTGTCTTTCTGTGATTCCCAAATTATTACAATTAGTGTCAATCTAATGGAAATAGAAACAAGTAAGTATATAACTTTGAAATTGGGTTATGCCATCTTGGCGTAAGACATTTATGGTTCATCAGTTATTGTCATTAGTCTGTTTATTCCAATATAATTCCAAAAAATAAGGAAGCAGCTCTTACTTGTGTAAGCTAAAGAGTAGTCAGCATACAACCTATTGTTAAAGTACTTCATTTAGAATGCAATATAAAAGGCTTAAGTGCTCATGTTGACAGATATCACAAGTTCACATCTTGTTATTCCTACTGGGTTGGGATCAAAAGAAACATTGTAAATTTGTGGAGCACTCTTCTTAGTGACTATTGTGTGAGTTTGTATGTGTACGTGTGTCAGTGGGTTGGTCTGGAATTCATACTAAATCTTTGACTGACAAACCCCATAGCTTACTGCCAATGTGTAAGTGGCTATTGGTATTTTGTAGGTGATGGGTGTTGGGAAGTCTAAAGGCATCCTGGGCCATCTCTTTTTGTATGAAAAAGAAAACAAGGACAACCTTAATTATCTTAGAGATTCGGGAAATACATAAAGAAGGGAAACATTAACATGTAATGTAAAATGGGGAGAAAATGGCCGGAACATCAATTAGCCATGGTGTTGTGTCTCCAACAAGGTTCTGCCTAGAGGGAAGACCAGCTGGTAGCATCATGTATGACAGGACTCAGCTCCCAGCTTTGTAATAATAGGGTGTTTTATGTTGATTATAAATCATTTTGAGCAATAAAGCACTGAAAATTACTGGTAGCAGATTGAGTTGGTCGATGATGCCCTACAGCATGAGACTGATTGGTTGTCCTGAAGATAGATTGTCTTTTTAATTTTTTTTTAATAGAAATTGTAGTGCCCTATTCTCTTACGCACTCGCACACATACACACATACACACAATAATAATGTCTTCAAACAATTGTGCTTTTGGCTGTTCAGAGTTTAAGTTTTAAAGGCACTTTTGCTGATTTTATTTTTTCACCTTGAGACATGTGTTTTAGTCATTAAAGTATACTTCAGCAGTTCCACCCTGGAATGAACATTACACAGACTGGCCTTTAGAGTACAGTCATTAGCAGTAAGGCACAGCCAGTGGTCACGTTGGGTGTGATTAAGTGTGAACTGGACTGCTATAATTTGACTTTTGAGTTTGTAATTATTAGAAAGTAATGTGTGCTAAGCAATGGTTGCTTATATAGCAATCACAGTATTACACAACTGAGCAGGCATTGTATCACCTCTGGAGTTAATGTTAAATTATGGCAGTTATATTTAGCAACAATGTGTAATGTTTATGTTATAACAGTGTTATTACTACATCAAGAGTTCTATCAAGTCTGTAAATATTTAGATTTATATAAAATACATATGTAGGGTTAAGTTAATTTTTTATGGCAGATCTTTAGTGTATATGCTAGCTGTGCATGCAACTGTACAGTTAGGGAGAAAGGATAGACAACTCTCTAGTATCTAGTATGTGTGCTGTCCAGGTTTTTTGTGCTGTTAACACTGGCTCTAATACAAAAAACAAAATGATAGTTTCAGGGCCCATAGTACTGAAACAACCCTCCTTGAGATTTTTTTTCTTTTAAATTTCATTTCTGTCTCAGTTGTCCTTTTGGGTTCATATCACTATTTCCAAGTGTAAAATAGCATTGTTTCCTGTGTACACTTTATCACAACAGAAAGTAAAACAATTAAATAATGATAGTTCTAAAGTACCATTGACAACAATCTTAGAAAGGGTTCTGTATTCTGCCGTGCTGAAGTATGTAGAGCACAAACAATATTCCAAATAATGCTATGCAAAGCCACCAAAAGATGATGGGACCCTTTCTCTGGCCTTGTTTGCCCATTCCCTATTTCTTGTATACTCCCAGTACTGGGAAATTTCAGTGACACGGCTTGGAATGAGTTCAGTGACCTCAACTGTGCCCTTCCACCTACTCCAAACTCCTTTCAATTTGCAGAAAGCCTTAAGTGGACAAAATCCAGATGCCTTTTGCTTGTAGTTCAGTGAGAACAGACTGGGCATGTGGAATCCTGTCAAACTGATGGATGCACTTCAGGGCCTGTTAACCCTTCATGGACAGCAGCATGCAAAGACAATATCAAAACACAATGAGCTGGGAACTTTGACGAGATTTTACTGTCACTGCTAATGTTAGAAATATATAACAGTGTGTGACCTGTTAAAAAAAGAGGTTCTTTTTCTTTGGTTCAGATTTTAGTGTAAATTGTGTTGTGTATGGGTTACAAGTTATCACAGTTGCTGTGCTGCTAACTTAATGGTGCTGGTATAAAAATAAAAGCTGAATGACCTACCTTTAGAAAAGCCTGGCAACCTTGGCTGTCATTCAATTCCAGGTCTTTGTTCCACATTGTCTTTCATTTAATGGCCTTGCTGAAGATCAGTGAAATAATGAAGGACCTGGTTGGAACAAAGACTTGCAATGGAATTGACGGGAAGAGCTGAGGTTACCTACCTCTGTATTAGACCATCCTTATTCTCTGAATTCAACCAATACTCCATGTAGCACCAGCCTCTGTCATGTTTGGCCATAATAAAATAATGACAAATGAATCGTTCAGTAACAATTACTAATAACTCTGTTCCCTTTCAAGTATGAAATGTAACCATTACTGTATGGGTAATTATTAGTATTTATTTCTTAGCAGACACCCTTATCCAGGGCGACTTACAATTGTTCCAAGATATCACATTATTTTTACATACAATTACCCATTTATACAGTTTTTGCTGGAGCAATCTAGGTAAAGTACCTTGCTCAAGGGTACAGCAGCAGTGTCCCCACCTGGGATTGAACCCACAACCCTCAGGAGTCCAAAACCCTAACCACTACTCCACACTGCTGCCCCTATTGACCTCTTAAAGACCCAAAACCTGAATAAGATATACCAAAGCTGCTCGACAAGCCTGTGATGCAGTCATGGCCCGCCCCCGAGGACATAAAAACACTGCAGTCACAGACCTCAACACCATTTTTCCTTTCAAGAACTGACCTGACAAGAGAGCTGTTTCAGATAAGTACTTGTTACTTTTTCTTCTATATAATTTGCATTTATTGTGTTTTACACAAAATATATGTGATTTAGAGAATAATCGCTGTATTAGTTCTACTAATTACTGTCCTGGTTCCCACCCGCTACCGACCGGTGCTTACGCCCCTATCCCGGGTACCAAACCAGTCTTGGTCAGGTCTTGGCCTGCCCGGTTGGAGTCTATAATCAGATTGAGGCAGCACCTGTACATCTGTATACTGTACACTGCATTGCTTGCTTCTGACATACAAGGCCAGTCTGCCTATTGAGGTACGGCAGATATTCATCCTGCCTGGGGCCAGAGCACGCACAGGAGGCACTGGTGAACCGCAGTTTCTGCGAGTTTTGTTCACATTTCTCTAAGCGCACGCTGGAGAAACATCTCTCCCACAGCTTTACAGAGTGCTCTGTCTGCTATGGGGGCAAAATCCCATGGTCAAGACCTGTCTAAGCAGAGGCTGTCCAAATGGACAGCAGACACAGTCAGGACTGCCTATGAGCTGGCCAACTTGCCCCCTCCAGAAAAGCTCACTGCCCATTCCACCAGGGGCATGGCAACCCCTAACGTTTCATTTCTAGCGGTATATGAGAAATAAGTGCATTATAAAGCCTTAAAATTAAAAAGTTTGCCAACAGTACTGAGAAGCATAGTGATTTCACAATAGCAGTTCTTACAGCAAGTAATGTGTCAAGGATTTGGGTTGGGCCACTGATCAATGCCCCACACTGGGGCGATGCTAAATCAGATCGGTTTGTCAGGTCCTAATAAAGTGGCCAGAAAGTGTATATATTAAATAAAGCCTGAGTTTGTTTTATGTATAGTCTACTTGACATGTATTCTAGAGTATTCTAGACAGTGAAGGAAAGAGATTGTGTCAGTGTTGTGACAGTATGTAAGGAGTAGGTATGGTGCAGCAGCTATGATAGGGAGTCCTCTTTCCACACAGGCCTTGCCTGGGGAACCTGAAACAGGAGACCACTAAAATCTCAGCTGCAGTTTCAAAACAGTCTTGATAGTCCTTACTCTCTATGAGCAGGTCAAACTCAATCCTGCAAGGCACTGCAATGTTTATTTAAAAAAGCAACATGCATTAACGGCTTGGCAGGCTCTTGCAGAGCTACTCTGCTGTGTACTAGAAGAGTGGTCAAGATGTGTGTATCTGTTTCTCAGAATAATGCCTTTGTTGATGACAGCCTGAGCATGTTTCATGATGTCCAAACAGTTGTATTCGGAGATGGCTGCTGTCACTATTTAAATTAGGGTTCAAGTGATAGTTGGGGCTTAAAATCAATGTTCTTATTATGTATTACATTTACTCTGTATTATATTTACTACAGTATCATTGTGATACAAATGTTTTGATTCTTGTTTTTAGTATTTGAGAAATAAATAAGTTATAAAGTGTAAACATGTAGTAATATTAATTACGTTTCCCACTTGTACGGAGAAGCACAGTGATTCTACTATCAATTTGTTCAGTGACTGCTGCTGTATGAAAGACTATACTGGTGTTGAAATTAGTAGCCATTAAATGTAAGCTATAAATCGGTTTACAGTCAATTTATTAATTTTAATATGAAATGTCAGGCATTTGAAGTATTATTATAATCATTATCCTTCTTCTTCTTCTTCTTCTTCTTCTTCTTCTTCTTCTTCTTCTTCTTCTTGTCAACAGTTACTTTGGTGAATGCAGTTGATAGTTAAATTACACTCAGTAGTGATTTGGCTATCATTCTCTTTTCACTTTCACTTCTGTTTAAATGACTGTTTGACAGGAAAGCCTCAAGTCTCATCTTTCATTGGGGTCGTTATAGCTTAAGGCATTACAGAATAATTGGACCCCTGCTTAGGGTCAGGTAATATGTAAGGTCTATTTTGCTTGTGTTACATTAGAGATCAGTGTCTGTACTACTTAAATCTTTCTGCTATGATGTGCAATTTGTTATATTATTACTTGCATTTCATTATCCAGTGTACAACCACGCAATGCAGAGATTACTTGTTGCAGTTCTCACTTAATATTATGTAAGGGTAAACCGTGTGTGTGTGTGTGTGTGTGTGTTTATGTGGTTTGTAAATCTCTCCTAAAAAGTTAAAAACCAACTGCAGCTGGTAGTGATTTTTAACCAAATGTAAAATAGCATTGTTTCCTGTGTACACTTTATCACAACAGAAAAAAAACGAGGCATTGTTTTTGAAAAGGAAGATGGTGTTTGTTTCAGTATTAAATGAGACCTATAAAAGGTTATGTTTTTTATTTTTTATTTGACACAATGTTTGGGGACTATGACACATCATGTAAACCTAGCTGTGCTACAATAATTTATAGGGCAGTCACCATTTGCAGCTGAATATGATGCCTGAATTGCAGTATTTATTGAGGCATCTACATGACCCCCTAACAGCAGGGCAGAGCTGTGGCACGGTGCAGTGATGCTTCCCTCCTCAGACGATGAATCCAAGAATGACCAGTGTCTCATGTGCAGGTTTGAAGCAGAATGAGTTTGGGTGGTCTCAGTTAAGTTCAAAATGGTTATAATTAGAGGTGGAATTCCAAGGGCTCGTTTCTGTAGCATTATTCACAGCTTTATTTTACCCTGTCTGGGGTGAATATCTATTACTACATATAGTGGAAGTCGTCTATGCAAACCTCAGTTTTATCTACGAGAATCGCAGTGCCATATCTAAACACACACTGACCTCTTACACTTGTTGGAGGGTACTGTTAGAATGTATTTATACATTATTGGATTGATTTTCAGTAATGTTGAATTTTTTTTAAATATGAAGGGTTTCATTTATTTTTTTGTTGCTTGTAAATACAGGAGCTTTTCTGCTAACTGGAGTAAAATTCCAGTTAACGTTGCAGAATTTTTTAATTTTTTTTTTTTTTTTGTGGGGGGCAATATTTCCAAAACCCCTCACTTAACCCTTAAGAAGCTGTATAATAATATCCTGTTTTTATACTCCACCCCCCTCCCACCACGTTAATGTTTGCCCACAGAAACCTGCGCTGTTAATAATGGAGGCTGTGACCGGACATGCAAAGACACAGCCACTGGGGTCCGTTGCAGTTGTCCAGTTGGATTCACCCTGCAGCCTGATGGGAAAACATGCAAAGGTCAGTCTGTGTTTGCTTTGTAATGCATCATCAGCCCCTTCCTGTCCTCCCTTGAAATAACTATGCAGCCGGTCTGCAGCCGCTGGAATAGGCTCCAGTTGACATAGAAACTAGAGAGCAATTGATCACCAGCAAGCCCTGCATTTGTACTAGTTTCTTCTTACCCCTTTATTAAAATATGGTAGCATTAAAAAAGAACATCTCTCTTGACTACCTTCATCATTAGTAATTACGATGATTCTACAATGTGTCGTACAAAATACTATTGTGTTACGCAGCTACAGAGATATGAATATCAAACTGCATTTTAATAAAATTGAAAACCTTCTTTAAATAACTCATGAGGTAAATGTTTTTAAATTGAACCCATTGAGGTCTAGTCAGTTTATTTGAACAGTGAGAGATCTAAACACTGCCACTGGAATACTGTAATGAAATTTGAAAACCAAGGAATATCAAACATCTATCAGTGTGTGGGAGTCTCTTTAGTGCATTTCTGTCTAAAAAAGAGATATAAAATGCCAAAAAGGGTCTTACTGAGTGATTTAAAGGGCAGTGGTATTTAGATCCTCCAACTTTTATGTCAATTGAATAGACCTCACTTCCATTAAACAATGTGGAAACTGTAGGGTCGCTGTAGGCTTGGCAGATGGAGGCATCAGCAGATGTGTAATAAAATGTTTGGGTCTTATAGAAGATTCGTCACACGATACTGTACCATTCGTATTGAGGGCTTCTTCTTGAGATTTGTTTCCCATTATTTCAAGTACTCTTCATTTAGTATTTTAGAGCATATGCACTGTTTATTTTCCCACTGCTAGCTTTTAGTTATCTTTGTAGCTGCTTTCTCTCCCAGTTATGGGATGTCTGTTTAGATAAAAAAAAAAAAAGAAAATTAAGCACGTAAACAGATGAAGCACCAGGCAGAGGGTTGCACAGACAGCGAGTGACTGCTTTCCTGTGCCTTGCTATGCTGTTGAGTCAATAGAGCAATAGGCTGGTTACATGTGGTTAAGTGATGTGTCGGCAAACATAGCGGAGCCTGCAAGTCTTATCGCCATGGTTACACTGTACCATCACGTGATGGTCTGATTACTTCCGTGATTGACCAGGATATAGTCCTTACGTTTTTCGTTTGAGAATGTTGCATGTATGTGCTTAAATACTTGAATGTGCTTCCCAGCATTGCAATGAGACACATTCACAAATTGTGTAGTGTTTGAACAGTGGGGCCGTATTGGAGCCAAGCACCTTTGTATTAAGAGATTGCCATCTTGCTGTAGTCTTGTGAATTGTCTGGAGGGTAATTGTTACATTTGTGAACTGCTTGGTTTAGGTACAGTATTACTCTAAACCTTCCACAGCAGCCCATGAATACAAGTTCTAAGAAACAGTTCCAGAAAGATGGTTTTATTCCCTCTATGGGGAGTTGTTTATACATCTGTCAACATTAGGGTTTTATATACTGTATATCTAGAAAACCACTCAACCAATTGTGATGAAAGTTAAGCAGATTCAATAGCACAAGTTACTGAGGTGTCTGTCCATCTGTCTTTACATCCAAACATCCAAAAGCCACATTTACAGTTTTATAAGACTGGTTGCTCAAATTTTGCATTTACAGTTATGATGGAGCATGTATGTTACAATAGTCAAGAACAGTTTCAAGAATATCAAAATGTATTTTAATCTTTAAATAGATTAGCGTGTTAAAATGCTAGTGTCTTTAAATAGATTAGCGTGTACAAATGCTAGTGTCAGGTAAGCTCTATTTCACACATACATGGCAAAATGATGTATATTTTCCATTCCACTCAGGAGAAAAAAAAACTAAAAACATTTCTACTTTGATGTAATCTGTGTGTGTACTTTTCACCCTGGTATGATTTGTAGTTTGTAAAACCAGAGGGATTTCATAAAAAAAAGGAATGGACAAACAAGATGGATTGGCCAGTGGCCTCCTTCAACAGCAGTCCTGTGCGGCTCGCCCATGTAATTTCACTCGGCTTTGCCAGTGGGCTTAATAAATTGTGCTTAATGTTAGTCATCAGTGGGAGTTGACAAGCAATTTATCACAAACCAGGGAAAAAAAACTGCCTTCCCAACCACCCCTCCCCACCTTCATTGCAGGTATCTGTTAGTTGTAGATGTCTCTGGATATCTGATTAAAGTTTGTGTAGATTGACATGATCTGAGGCACATTATTAATCTTTATGGTGGATATGTTAAGGTGCATTAGCATTACAGGATAAATATAAGTATTTGCTTGACTTATCATATGCTATATTAATAGAGAACTGGCTGTAATGTGAAAAGTAGGGGGAGGAAAAAAAAGTGTTGTCTTCTCAATGGGCACTAGGGAATGAGTCAATACACCCAATGTATGTTTGTCATGATTTAGACCAGTAAAACAAAACTTTCATTCTACATGTTATATAACTGTAAATCTACTGTAGGAGTAGTCACCAATAAATCATGTAATCCAAGTCTAGAAGAGGATACTAGAATGATTCTTTATTTTTATTTTTTAAATATGTTTGTAAAAAGGCCAGATTTTCTTTTAAAGGTTGAGCAAATATTTATCTGTATAAACTACAAGTATCATATCTCCAATTCTATAAATTGATGCAGTATAGTATATATTGAGTAACTTTTCCTTGTTTATTATTAATGAATATACTGTACATTTGGTGTATATATATATATATATATATATATATATATATATATATATATATATATATATATAAAAAATGTAGGACGCTTAATGTATTAAGTATACCCTGTTTTTACTACACATACTGTTCCATAATTAGGCTCCCTTGAGAACTACAGGGTCAGACATTTCAACTATTCAAACCTGTTTTTATCAAACAATATGATAAATGTTTTTTTGTCTTCTGGTGTTTCACACTCACACACTTACACACACTTTCCTATTCTCCAATATGATGGCTCCTTTAATAGATGGTTTGAAAAGTACCTTTTATTGCAGGGTTTCACATGTAGTCTTTGAAAAAAAAGGAGCCAATTCTGAAATGTTTCCAGATGTACGATTTTGAATGAACATCTGCACTCATGTTCCACAGTGATGAATTATGTCTCAGCACATTTCCTCAAAAAAGGCTATCCAGTGTTGTTGAAAATCTGCATTGGCACCTGAGGCAGGTTAATACTGGTTAGCATTCCAATTGCTTTGTAAGGATAGAAATGAAAGAACAAATCTGCTCTTTCTGAAACTAAGAGGTGAAACCTGATTTAATATAGTACTTTTCTGTTATCCAAAAAAAAAGGAAATGGGTTAGTCATTCCAAGGTTGAGTCCCAGGTTTTATGTTAAAGTTATCTAAACAGTGCATCTCAGAAATTCTATGGAATTTGAAGTAACATTTATATAGCTTACCCCTAAATATTTTCTTAACTTCTTGCCTAGGCTAGCTCTCTCTCTCTCTCGCTCTCTCGCTCTCTCTCTCTCTCTCTCTCTCTCTCTCTCTCTCTCTCTATATATATATATATATAATGGGATATAGTGGGCTAGAGTGCCTTTGGAAGGTTAAGCATGGTTCTGAAAGGGAAACTACCCTTATGCCTCAAGAGGAAAGTCTTCGACCAGTGAGTGCTGCCAATACTAACTTAGGGATGCGAAACCTGGACCCTGAATGCAAAAATGACTCAATAATTACAAACGACTCAAAGGAGTATGGAAAGATGCATGCTGGGAATAACAAGAAGAGACAAGAAAAGAAAGGAATGGATAAGAGCGCAAACAAAAGTATGCAATGTTATTATAAGAGCGAAAAAAATGAAATGGCAGAGGGCCAGACATGTAGCAAGAAGAACAGACCATCGCTGGACCAAGGAGATACTAGACTGGATCCCAAGAGATATAAAGCAACCAAGAAAAAGACAGCAGCAGACACGCTTTGTGGAAGAATCTTGGGAAGGCCTTCATCCAGCAGTGGATTGAAAAAGGCTGAAGATGATGATGATATATATCATCAGTAATAAACATAGGGTCTTTATTGCTATTGGAAAATGTTTGGGTTTGTCACAAAGACGGCCGGAGTGGGCGGCGTCAGACCAGAAGCAGGAACTGGAAAAGGATACCGCAGGTAGAGTGAAATGGCGTTTGCGCCGTCTTTATTGTAAATACCACAAAAATAAAATAAAAGGTTTAAACAAAAACACTTTGCTCACAGAGCGAAAATAAAAGATTTAAACAAAAACAAATCTCAAACACAAAACAATCCTTAAGGACCGGCTGGGCAGTAGCCTTCACGGAACCTATAGCTTTTTCCGTTTCGTTTCGTTTCGTTTTAGATTTCTCTCTTCTCACTCTCCCGTACTCTCCTTTGTACACCCACCACCTCGAGCTGCAGAGCTGCAGGCTTTTTATATTCAGGTGACCATCTCGATTAGCAACCAAATTAATCACTTAATTAATTGGGAGATGGCCACCTTCTGCACTGAAGTTTAATTATGTTGTGGATGGGGCTACCCATCCACGCTAAACAAAACAAACAATCGGCCATGCCGTCCTAATACAAAACAATAACATCGGCGCTTCGCCGTCATACATTTAAATACTAAATCATAATAAACCAATATAAAATAACACAGGGGCGGAGGGGGACCCCGCGTTCTAAACTAAAATAAACAAAACAATGTACAGGGCTGCTCGCCCTGTTACAGGGTTACACAGGTTTTTTGGTACGTTTAATCACCACATTTTAGAGCTTCTTAGTGACTGCAGTATTTTCTTTATGACAGTTCAATGTGATGTTTTGTTGTTAAGGCATCTTCAATTATTTGCTTCTAAGACTGAAGTCCTGACTGGAGGAGATTATTTCCCTGTTTGGCCTTTTGCCTCGCTGGCATTCTGTCTTATGCAAATCTAATTGATTGCACGGTAATAAGAGCTTAATAGGGCATCATGTTGTTTGCGAAACTGATTGATCCCTTCAGCAGCCTTGCTCTACTCTGCATCGATCAGACGTTTGATAATGTCAAGCACGATAGGTTCCAGAGGGAAAGAAGCTGACTTTCACATCGATGTGCACTGATAAATTGCTGTCTCTTATCTCCCAAAGCAAGTCTGCTCAGGAATCTGAAAAGACAATCAATGAGATGAGAAAATGACACAAAAGGAAATCTGTGTACAAACCTGTGCTCCCACTCCTCTACAATCTTGCAGTGATTCTTCTTATTAAAAGGGTTCCTGCTTTGGTAATTGACATATTGAGGAATGTCTGAAACCACCCTTCTGTAATACCTGCCTGAACCTTTCACCTCCAGCTTCCACAGAGTAAGGGTTATGGCTAAATTGGCCAATGCACCACTTGTAACTCTTAGCAACGGACAGATCTCATGCTGTAAAGCAGTGAATGGCAGTGAGATTAGTATCTTAAATTTGAGCTTAGCAGTATTTCAGATGCTCATTAGCCCCTCACTGAGGATGCATATTGTGGAGTGAGTATAACTAGATAACCCCTCATTACTATGTTATTATGTGTATCATAATCTGGTGGTGTTATAATATGTACGTTCTCTGTCTGCCTGTCTGTATTGCACACTTCCATTTTTACATTTGTCATAAAGTAAACAGGTATTTTTTTATTTTAGTTTTTTTCGTGCAATGTTGCATTTTCATGTGCTGCTGAAGCCATGACTCTTTCGCTTGTCAGGGGAGGTGGAACCTTTTCATTTTTTTTACAAATTCTCCCCTGCCTCGGGCATTTCACATCTGGCAGTTGTCTTGTAAGTCTGTTCGATGAGCTGCTAGGTGAAGTTTACTGATTGATTTAATGTCTCGGCATGTGCCTGTATTCTGGTGGACATATTCTGTATGTAGTTGAATGGTTTGGATAATATTTAGCTTCTGTTCTTTTAGAAATGCCTGTGATTTGCATCTCCATGCTGGTCATCACCACAATGTGAATGTACATGTGGCAAAGTGGTAGATAGTACACAGATGTAGAGGTGATGCAGGGTTGGATTAGGGTTTCCACCTGTCCTGGTTTGACCCTGACAGTCCGGGAATTGCATCTGTGTGCGGGTGGCAGGAATTAACAAACCCGGACGTTTGAAGGGAATCGCATAAGAAACACCTTCCTTTAATATTTTCTTTGACATACCATATAACAGGATATTTTGGAGTGGAATTTATTTTGGCTTTATTGGCGCTTTGGATAGGATAGCCAATCAGAGTGTGGCATACAGGGTGCGATCCTGCCCCCTGACAGACTGGTGGTATGCTGCACAGGCTAAAGAAGCGCGCTGGACAAGGGAAGGAATGTGTCAAAGTTAATATGAGTAATTAAACCAATTTGCATAAAATAATTAAAAGCAGACCGGACATTTCCATCAATGGATTTAGGAAATCTGGAATTTATGATCAGAAACTGTGAGGCTGTATAAACTGCTTCTGCTACTGTGGTACGTGTAGGACTGCTCTTTTTAGGTTAAGCAGTTTTGTGTTATTTTATTTATTTTTTTACAAGGGGTTAATTAAGTAGCAGCCAAAATGGTTTATGCCAGACTTGTTACACAGTCTGTAACAATGGTGCAAATTTGCTTTGGATTGTTATTGTCGATACGTGTAGATACTACTATCCACCGTGTAGGTATCGCGAAGTCCGTAAACAATATGTTAAAATAAATTAGTTCTGCACCATATAAAAAAGGTGATTTTGCCAGTGCTTGCTAGTCTGTTAACCAGTTTTAAATTGAAAGCGTTTTGTTAAAGTTTTCACACGTGCAATAGTGTCCAACAATTACTACATGATACTGTGATCATTCCACTGTGTTATGTCAATGAACCATAGCTAAGTTTTAAAACTGAGAGTAAGCAAATGCCTCTTGTTAAAGTGTACTGCAGTTAGCAATCCTTTCCAATTACTGATATCTTAAAATTGAAGATCCATATAAGAACGATAAATATTCTAACTCATGTTTAGAAGGCCTTCTTTGTTGTTCTCCAAGTTGCTGCAGTGACATTGTAGATGCTATAACTAGTTACTGTAAATGAGATACTGTTTTAGCAGACACATTTCATTAAGTAAACATGTATTTGAATGTTTTTTAAATTAAAAGTAGAAGTACAATACTGACATTTTTTTTGTGAATTTGCTAAATGATGAATACCAATTCAAAAACCATCAAAATCTACCAAGGTAGCAAATCTGCAAATTTAATACCAGCTAAAATTACCTGGTATGCGGTACATTGGTTGCTTAAAAGATGTCCACTCTCTTATTAGAAATGTACTGTTTAGCACTGATCTGTACATTCTACTGTGCCCCAGCATTTGAATAGTGCTTTACATTACATTGATCTGCGTGTGATTAAATACATACATAACATTTACAGTACAATCTGGGTTACTTACGATATATAACGGTAATTAAACCACATCTATTTGTGCGTGTATGTATAAACATTGCATATGTAGTGTTAGCCATGAGTAACGTTGAAAAACCTGAACCAAATTAGAGTACATTTTGTCTAATTTTGTCTCTTTTTACTGACACACAACCAATAGTGCCGTAGTTCTTCACGTCTATTAATAACGTTTGTTAATATTTATTATGGGGAGAGGTGGGGGCGAATTTGCTGACCGTCTGTAAAATAATTCTGACCGTCACAAACGGCTTTTCAGGCTAAGAAATTATTTGTAAAACAAAACAAACAAACAAAAACACCTTAGACAGGATTGTCGCTTCAGAAATTGCATTGATTTACTACAGTGTTACTCATCACCACAGCTACTTGTCTCAGGTAATATTATGACATAGCTACTATTTTTCTGGCTTGCAATTTCGATTGCTAGAAATATCAAGCGCACAATACTGTGTAGACTGCATGATTATTGATTTGGACCGAGATCTGGTGGTATTGTGTTATCCTGTATTAGAGTATACTGCAGTTTTGATGAGCTAGGCTGACTGAGAAATATGTCTGGGTTTGGTCTGTGGAAAAGGTGGCAACCCTAGGTTGGATACAACGACAAAGACAAAGACAAAGTCAAAGACAAAGTACTGGTGAAATGATGGTTTATTTTTGTAATCCAATGTCACTTGACAACAGTAAATAATCACAATGAGAACGGGCAATACACCCTTGGTGTATTGTGCAGTTTAAATAAGCACTGGGTTCAGTCTTGAAATAATACACACGTTACAAACACGACACCAAACACAAACACGATCACAAGTCCAGAGTGAGTGCAGTGAATTTAATGGTGCAATACCCGCTATCAGTGAATACGAATGCAGTGAAATCTGGGTTGAGTGCTGGTCTTTAGCGGCAGCTCCCGGATGTGTTAGCCGTCTATAATGTACAAACAGTACAATTAATACGGCAAATAAACAAAACATGAAACACTCATAATACAAATACACGGCCCTTCAGCGGTTCTTTCGCAACCATAACAAAGGAACAGATCACCTCGCTATGTCCCCTTATGTAGCGTCAATCACACCCCCTTGGTAAACGATTGAAAACGCTCCTGCAATCTGCAGCTGCCACATCGCTTCCCTTCTGGATTGATGACTTGGTGTACCGTAGCTCCGGCCCCTTTCTAGATGGCCGACTTCCACCTAACCCTGGGAATGAATTGTCTGGCCATCCAGTCCAGGGCCCTCTGTTCCCTTTACACAGTGCCCTCACAGGTCGGGAGGGAGATTTATCACCAATAATCATTCTGTCTCTGTCACAGTACAGTATATGATTAATTCAGTGCTAAGAACTGTTCCTTAAAACGTAATGATTTTAAAATTACAAAGCGAAATATATCAAAACATATCTGTAATTACCAAACCTTTAAATGGTTTTCAATCATTACAGTATGCATAATCCATCCAAAATCCAACAGCAACACTTTTTCTTTAACTTAAAAATACTGGGAAACCATACAGGCGGTGGTTCTGTAGTGCTGTATTAGTGATCTTATTTAATCCCTAAGTATCATGACAATCACACATATATATATATATATATATATATATATATATATATATATATATATATATATATATATATATATATATACAGTACTGTGCAAAAAGTTTTAGGCAGGTGTGAAAAAATGCTGTAAAGTAAGAATGCTTTCAAAATAGACATGTTAATAGATTATATTTATCAATTAAGTAAATGCAAAGTGAGTGAACAGAAGAAAAATCTAAATCAAATCCATATTTGGTGTGACAACCCTTGCCTTCAAAACAGCATCAATTCTTCTAGGTACACTTGCACAAAGTCAGGGATTTTGTAGGCATATAGTCAGGTGTATGATTAAACAATTATACCAAACAGGTGCTAATGATCATCAATTCAATATGTAGGTTGAAACACAATCATTAACTGAAACAGAAATAGCTGTGTAGGAGGAATAAAACTGGGTGAGGAACAGCCAAACTCAGCTAACAAGGTGAGGTTGCTGAAGACAGTTTACTGTCAAAAGTCATACACCATGGCAAGACTGAGCACAGCAACAAGACAAGGTAGTTATACTGCATCAGCAAGGTCTCTCCCAGGCAGAAATTTCAAGGCAGACAGGGTTTCTAGATGTGCTGTCCAAGCTCTTTTGAAGAAGCACAAAGAAACGGGCAACGTTGAGGACCGTGACGCAGTGGTCGGCCAAGGAAACTTACTGCAGCAGATGAAAGACACATCATACTTACTTCCCCTTCAATCGGAAGATGTCCAGCAGTGCCATCAGCTCAGAACTGGCAGAAAACAGTGGGACCCTGGTACACCCATCTACTGTCCGGAGAAGTCTGGTCAGAAGTGGCCTTCATGGAAGACTTGCGGCCAAAAGCCATACCTCCGACGTGGAAACAAGGCCAAGTGACTCAACTATGCACGAAAACACAGGAACTGGGGTGCAGAAAAATGGCAGCAGGTGCTCTGGACTGATGAGTCAAAATTTGAAATATTTGGCTGTAGCAGAAGGCAGTTTGTTCGCCGAAGGGCTGGAGAGCGTACGAATGAGTGTCTGCAGGCAACAGTGAAGCATGGTGGAGGTTCCTTGCAAGTTTGGGGCTGCATTTCTGCAAATGGGGTTGGGGATTTGGTCAGAATTAATGGTCTCCTCAATGCTGAGAAGTACAGGCAGATACTTATCCATCATGCAATACCATCATGGAGGCATCTGATTGGCCCCAAATTTATTCTGCAGCGTAAAGAAGAACAAGGAGTCCTGGAAGTGATGGTATGGCCCCCACAAAGCCCTGATCTCAACATCATCGAGTCTGTCTGGGATTACATGACGAGAGAGAAGCAACTGAGGCTGCCTAAATCCACAGAAGAACTGTGGTTAGTTCTCCAAGATGTTTGGGCCAACCTACCTGCCGAGTTCCTTCAAAAACTGTGTGCAAGTGTACCTAGAAGAATTGATGCTTGATGCTGTTTTGAAGGCAAAGGTTGGTCACACCAAATATGGATTTGATTTAGATTTTTCTTCTGTTCACTCACTTTGCATTTAGTTAATTGATAAATATAATCTATTAACATGTCTATTTTTGAAAGCATTCTTACTTTTCAGCATTTTTTCACACCTGCCTAAAACTTTTGCACAGTACTGTATATATATACACACATATGCCCCTTTAAAAACTGACCCAACACACAGAAGTGGCGTTTTAAAGCGCGGGTTGCGCTAAATTTTAATAAACACAAAACAAACAAATCCAAAACAAAACCTAACTCCTCTTGAGCGCTAACTACACAGGATTTTCCCTTACTAATACGCAGGGACTGCTAAGCCGTTTACCTGCCACACACACACAAACCCACGCTGGGGAGGAGCCGCCTTCCCGAGCCCAGAGGGGAGGCAGCATACCTTTTAGTCCCAGAGGGAGGCGAAAAGCATACCTCCACCACAGCCCCCACCACCACCCCCCACGGTCCAGTCCGGGCGTCGCTGTGTCCGGGTCCTCACCCCTGCTCCAGGACACCCTGCCGGTCTTCCTGGACCTCCCTGTGCTGGACCTAGAGCCCAGGAGTCTGCAACATTGGCCACAGCTCTGCCCCCTGGTTCCCTGCTGCGCTCTCCCGAAAGCACCCAGACGTCGCTGAGTTGCTGCCAGATCGCCGCTATCGCCCCCTGTTTGCTGCTTCGGCTTCCCTGGGTGATCGGACATCACTCCGCCGGGTTCCCAGGGAAGACTTCTGTCCACTGCTGCATCCTCCAGTGCCCCGCCTACACCCGTCGCCTGCCGAACCGCTGGGTCCCCTCGTCGCCGGTGCGCTGGTCCTTACCTGGCTGGGCCGGGACGTGGACCGATCCACTTTCAAGTCCGCCCGTGGGAAGAGGGCGAAAAAGGACATTTATGGACTCGAGGGTGGGTGGTTGTGTTTTAGGGAGGAGGTGGCCGTCGAGTGGCCTGTGTCTTGAAAAAGACAAGGGGGAATATGTAAGGCAGCGGGATGTGTGAGACAGCAGGGAGGGGGTTAAACCTCCCTGAAGGAAAAAATGCACTTTTTGTTAATTGTTTTATTGTTTAATTTAGTTTTGTTAATTGTTTTATTGTGTATATCCCCTGCACCCGGGGTGATTAAAAATTAGAACCGGGCAGGGTATTTAAGACGTGCAGCCAGTCTGCACGGGACGGCTGCTGAGTAGAAGGAGGTAGATGAGGTGCTCTTGCTTCCGAAAGCAGTCGAGGAGGTAAGTACTGTGTTAAGCCAGCGTGGGTTTGTGTGTGTGTGGCAGGTAAACGGCTTAGCAGTCCCTGCGATTAGTAAGGGAAAATCCTGTGTAGTTAGCGTCAAGAGGAGTTAGGTTTTGTTTTGGGATTTGTTTGTTTTTGTGTTTATTAAAATTTAGCGCAACCGCTTAAAACGCCACTTCTGTGTGTTGGGTCAGTTTTTAAAGGGGCAACGGAACCCGAGTGGGTGAGCTCGCTTTAATATATATATATATATATATATATATATATATATATATATATATATATATATATATATATATATATATATGTGTATATATATACAGTACTGTGCAAAAAGTTTTAGGCAGGTGTGAAAAAAATGCTGTAAAGTAAGAATGCTTTTAAAAGGTTTTAACCCCTCCCTGCTGTCTCACACATCCCGCTGCCTTACATATATATATATATATATATATATATATATATATATATATATATATATATATATACAGTGGCTCTCAAAAGTACTCACCCCCTTGGACTTTTCCACATTTTACTTTGACATAATGGGGTTTTTTTGTGTTGATCAGTGGCAAAACTCCTAATTAAATCCATTTTGATTCCATGTTTTAACACAATCAAATGTGGAAAAGTCCAAGGGGGGTGAATACTTTTGAGAGCCACTGTATATATATATATATATATATATATATATATATATATATATATATATATATATATATATATATATATCACAAACAATTTGAGGAAACAGCAGAGGATTAGAAGATATCTAACCTGCCAGGTGGGGCCGCAGGCTCCCTTGGGATTAAACAGTGCTGTAGGTTGTGACAGGGTGTCAGTGCAGGAGATGATAGCAT
The DNA here is from genome assembly GCA_030684275.1 of Acipenser oxyrinchus oxyrinchus. Classification (NCBI taxonomy): domain Eukaryota; kingdom Metazoa; phylum Chordata; class Actinopteri; order Acipenseriformes; family Acipenseridae; genus Acipenser; species Acipenser oxyrinchus. The sequence continues at coordinate 26,201,985 of CM060256.1, read as the reverse complement.
TCAGCCAGGGAGAGTGTGACCACCGAGCGGTAAACTTCATAATATTTTGATGCCTGGACTGCTCTAGAGATGGCTCAAGGTGTCTTTTAACACATTATCTATGACTTGATTTTAAGCCTTGCTGCTCTCACAATGAGAGCATGTCAACGCTTCCAGTCAAGAAGCTTGGCATGCCAAAGTCTGTATATGGTTTTAGGAATGAGAAAGCTGTTGGCTTTTTAGTTTTTCTTAAATATAGAATGTAAATCTAACTATTTACATATTTGGCAGTCACACACCTCTGCAGAAAGATAACAGTTCCTTTAACTTAAGGAGCTTGAAGGCATGATCAATTAATTAATTTTTAAATGTATTATATGAGAAAATAGTTTTGTCTGGCCTCTAAGCACACATGTTGTTTTCTACCCAAGGATTTTTAAGTTTCTGGCCAGTCTTTATTGTTTAACCTGCTGCTTCCTTCACAGTGTTTGTGCTGAATACCTCTTTTGGCACTTTTCCCATATTGTTTTGTGCTTGACTGACTACCGGCTCAAAGGCTTTAATACTAATCTGAAGCAGTTTTCATCACATAGAACATCAATCAAAAAGGGATTACCAGTGTAATCTCCAGTGTGATTCTCTGGCCGCCTCCTTTCACTTTAGATTAGACAGCAGAATTCAACAGTCTGTGTGAGCTGCTTAATGTAGCATCACAAACCTGGGAGGAAAATATTGTACCAAAAATAATAGCCTCGCGGATGCTGCTAGCACAGTGCCAACACAAGGTCTTGCGTGAAAGACTCAGGGCTGCCTGTTTGCTTATTATTTCTCATCTGCGATACTTTCTCAGCTCTCCATCTGAATTTGAGAGAGAGGAAGACAGGGAGAGTGCTCATGATATAAGTCGTCTTGCATGCCAAGGCCTTATAAAAGGTTTTCAAAGAGCAGGACAGTTATACTGTTCAATCACAGGCTCTACAGTTAAGATTATTTAATATGCCTTAAAAGATAACACATAAACTAAAACACATAAACAGTGGTGGCCAAAGTGTCGACACAATAGGGCTGTTGAGATAGAGTTGGATTGAATGTTCATATATATGCTGTATAGTACATACATACTGCATCCACATTTCTTAAGTGGTAATATCACAAAATGTCTGCAGTTTAGGTTTGTTCTGATTACTTTTAGATTGTGTCCAACAGAAAATACAGAGGTTGCTGACAAGCTTATTGCAGAGTTTACAATGCCAGTTTCTGGGATTGAATGGTTGTTTATTGTATATATCTGTAATGACTTGGACTAAGCTGCTTCCCAAATCGTCACTAAGAGCTGATGCTATGAAGTGTTCCTCCCTTTTCTACCTGTACATAGAGTCCTGTGAGGACATTTTAATAAGCTGTTTTCATTAAAAACAAGAGGCAAACCTGCCTCATGGACGGAAAGGTTCAGGTTTGAATCTTTAGCATACTCTCATCACTTCAGCATAGGTTTTTTGAAGGGATTGTAACCTGAGATTCACGATTTAATTCTCTTGATATTTCATTGTTAGTAAAACAAAAAAAATTCTGAAAGGAAAAAATACCAATTTAAATTCTAAATGTAATATAGAACAACATAAGGGGTAACTTTGATCTACAGAAAAATGGGGAGGCAGCAAAAAGGCAGAGGGTTTGGGGGTCCCCTTAAGACCCCAGCAGCAGTAGGATCGTACTATTGTATTCTGACTGAAACACTTTTCATATAATTATTATTAATAATAATAATAATAATAATAATAATAATAATAATAATAATAATAATAATAATAATAATAATAATAATAATAATAATGTATTTATTAGGTGACTTACAGGTGTTAAAGGGTAGTACTGTACTTAATTCAAAATTAATATTTAAATACAGTATGGTTTACAGTAAGTGCAAATAATACTGTACTAACTAAAAATGTTAGGATTACAACAAGTTATATCTACAATTACACATTAGTAGTGCAATAGTGCAAAGATAGTGCATCAGCTGAGGATCCAGTAACGTGGTGCTTAGGTCAGGTAAGTCCAGTGCATCGGGGGAGATCTACAAGTGCCATCTAAACATGTTTTACCCCAATTCAGCTGTTAAACACATTTTTTCTCCACTAGCCAACAGAGAAAAGAAAACATTAGCCCATCATAGTTTATTCTAATAAACTTAACTGTTCCACACTGCCAGCGTATGTTTAAAAAGGCACTGTATACAACATTACTATATGGCATTTAGATTTTGAGTCCACGTCACTAACATACTTTGCATACAATATTTTCTAAACAAAGTTGTTAAGGCAGGAGAAGGCACACAAAAAATCAAGCACATCCTATCGATTTAATTTGCTAAACATAAATAAATGACCAACAAAATAATGATATACCGTACCGGCGACAAGAGAGTGAACAAATACTGCAGGGGAATATAAATACGACTTCCAAGAAACAGAGAGAAAAAAAAAAAGATTTGTTCTCAGAGAAAGGAAGTGGTATCACAATTTGAAACTTTGAAAATATATCTCACTTTACTGACGCTGCCATTGTGACAATGCAATGAGCATATGGGTGTGCAGTGTCTTCTGTGAACAATTATCTGCTACACACTGAAAGGTGTTGTCAAATCAGCAGAAATGCGGAGTAAAACTACAGCCCCTGTAATCCACACATGTCAACAATGCTGGCTTCGATTAACTTTGACTAAGCAGTCATAGGATTGTCCACGCTATCGAGCAGTGACACAGTTTAATTTTTGTCTACCGTCCCAATGTTTTTTTAAATTTTCCTACCATTATAATGAATTTCTTCTTCTGGTCAAAATCTCCTTCCACTAGTCATAATCGCGCATACTCAGTAAAACAGTGATACAGCAGGGGGCAGAGGGTTTGAGTTGCTCCTCCAACTAAAACCAGGGATCAGACTACGTCATCTGCCCTTGCTAGTATAGTACTGTGTGTGGTTATAGCAGATAGAAGCTTGTAACGGAGGCTTACCTCTTCTGATGAAAAAAAATCTCTCTGGGCTCCTCCAGTTAAAACCTGTGCTTAGATCATGTGATCTGCTACTGCTAGTACTGTGGTTAATAGCAGATAGGAGTTATAACTGAGACTTGCCTCCTCCGAGAAGCCAGAATTGCTGTTAACCCTTTGCAGTCCATTTATTAATTGTGCGTCAGGCTCATCAGGTCCAATTTATTTTCACACGCGCAGTTAATTTTAGACGCAGCTGTTTAAAAGTATTTTTTTTCCCCACAGTCAAACGGGTTTAAATGGCCCTGCATATCAACAAAGCACTCACTAGGCATCTCCAGCCCCGCCCCACCCTTTGCTATCGCTTTCACATATGCTAAGAAATAAATAATAATAATAATAATAATAATAATAATAATAATAATAATAATAATAATAATAATAATAATTAGTCGTACATACCAATCAATCATCTCCTGATGACTCGTTTTATCACCAAACTCCTCAATAATGCAATCCAAGTCATTATTTTATTACTATAACATCTCGAAAAAGCTCTGCAAATGTCCGTGATAGTCTCTGTGTGCTGATACAGTAACACCCAGCTTGTTTCCTTATGACCGCCCCTATGTGATGCCAGGGGCAAGTATGACTAATTCATGAGATACGCCTTTTTTTTTTTTTTTTTAAATCTGCTTGTCTCGGCTCCTTTCGCTCCCACTCGGCCATTGAATGGTTTTCTCGGCTTTTTCCGGAGAAAAAACGACTAGAAACCCGTTTTTTTGATGATGTCGGACAGGGTCCGACAATGGACCTGATAGGAATAATTGCAATGTCGGACCCAGTCCGACAATGGACCGCAAAGGGTTAATGTAGGAATGTTGAATCTAGGGTTTTGGTTAAAATTTCATTTTTTCTTGCATTTTAGACAATATTTTTGTTTTTGTTTTATTGAACATTATTATATTATAATGCTACACAACAATATACAGTCAAACCTGCACATGCGACCACCTTTATTTAGCAACCACCTGGTCTAAGAGACCACTTTAAATTCCTCCCAAAGATATTTGTGCTTTTATTTAACTGTATTAAGCGACCACCTGTCTAACGCGACCAGCAACCATAATTCTCTTACCCAGCAACGGACTCAAACCTGTATTAATATCCTTATACAGGGCTATTGTTATAAGAAACATATGGTTTTAAATGGTAAGTCCTAAATTCAAAGGAAGACGGTAACCATTTTAGTGGTCTTTTATCCGTAATCAATAAAACAACAGCGCTCTTTTGTAAAGGAAGAGAGAAAATATGGAGAAACAAAAGGTCCTCCCTAGATGACAGAATCAAAGTTATTAAACTTGTAAAGACAGCAAGTGCCAGAAAAACTGCTGAAAAATTTGGCACTAGAAAGACGCAGATACAGGATTTTGCAACGGAACTACGGAACAAGAACTAGGGCTTGAAGTTTTAGGTTTTTATTTTTGTTCATGTGACCGTGTTTTGAGACGATTCAATATCTTAATTAAACTGTTAATTACTAAACAAAGTTGCTTCTTTTTACTTGAATGTCCTGATTGACTTGCTGATTCTGTTTCACCTTCTTCATTATTCGAACATAAGAGCAAGCAATGACATTAATCACTTCCCCCAGATGCTATTAAAAGGAAAATAAACACCGAAAAATTTAAGCCATACCTATAAGAGTATGAAAACAATGTGCATGGTAATCAAAAAAGAATGCTTATGCTGGTGTTGGTTTCAGGATGCAATGAATCAACATGTGCCTGAAAGGCAGATTTAAAACAATTTGTGTGACCTGAGACAGGCAAGCATTCATTACTTTCACAAAATAAGTTGTTTTGTAAATGCATTATCTAAATGAATGTTATTAAATTGCATACTTTCTTTTGTTCATATTACATCTTCTTGCTTTTACAGTGTATGTAAGACGTACATAATAACAGTAAAGAATGTCAGAGACAAATAGAAAATTCATAAGTTATGACCACCTGTGTTAATAGACCACTGTTAGACTGTCCCTTGAGTGGTCTCTTAATACAGGTTTGCCTGTATATTATATTATTTTTAATTTACTTCATTGTCCCCAGAGAGACAAAGCTGGGTAAATGAACCCAAATGCAGATAAAGAGAGAACTGTTTCTCTCATTTCCTTTTAGTATTATTGTGTCTGTAGTCTCATATCACCCCTAAATTTGAATATTATTATTATTTGTTTATTTAGCAGACGCCTTTATCCAAGGCGACTTACTTAGGGTGTGTGAACTATGCATCAGCTGCAGAGTCACTTACAATTATGTCTCACCCGAAAGACGGAGCACAAGGAGGTTAAGTGACTTGCACAGGGTCACACAATGAATCAGTGGCTGAGGTGGGATTTGAACCGGGGACCTCCTGGTTACAAGCCCTTTTCTTTAACCACTAGACCACACAGTCTCCTTAATGTTCCTGCTTTGATCTTCTAGAAAAGGAGCCATACTTCATTCCCTTCTCCATAAAGCCATATATAGAGCTGGGCCTAGCTTGAGTTCTGACTTCTTAATGATTGGACTAATACATGCTATAACTTCAGAATTACTTACTAGAATCTGATGAGAATTTGCTCAAACTTTTGTTCAGTAAAGCTATCCACCTACCGTTAATTTACAGTATGTCACAGTTTTTATAGCTGTGGAAGGCTGTATCTTATCTGATTTTGATGGACTTATGCATGGGCATTTATGAGGCTTTCTTCCACTGTGGATTTAGAAATGTTGAAGTTCAGCGAGCCCCACCCCAGCTTTAGAAAACCGAAAAGCAAAGCAGTAAGCAATTTCTACAGCTTACTTAATTTCAAAGGTTTTCATTGTTGGTGACATGGTCTGTTAAACTGTTGTGGCTGGACATGATTCTGCATGCATTGGGATGCATTACAAACTCCATACACTTCAATTAGCATTTTAGAGTGAATGTAGTTATATAGTTACTGTGCCTGTAAAAATGATTCCTGTTGCACACCTCCGCTGCCTTTTATTACATTTTGTTTATTTTCTTCTGTGTAGGTAAGTTTATTATGTAATCTTCTGCTGTGAACTTTCCAAAAATCCCATCTATGAAAAGCATCATTTTAAAGTGATGGAAATTCTGTTGTATTGAAACAATTACCTCACTTATCCAAGTAATCAAACTTAACAAACAAAGCAAAATCCAAAATCTCATGATTTAAATTTGCAATTTCAAGATTTACCACTTAAGCCAATAAGAAGACATGGTTACTCAGGAGTAAAAAAAAAAAAAGAAAACAGGCCTGGGTTCAGCTTCTCTAAACCGGAGGGGCTGATGTATTAGATAAGGGGGTCATCAAAAAAACATGTCTACATGAATACATGCAAAACATCAAGTTAAAGGAAATACTTACAAAACACAGAAGCATATTATTTTTACTAGTTCATGCTGTTTTACTAGTTTTAAGAAAGAAAAAAAAAACATTTTACACTGCAGCAAAGGTTGAATACACTGAGCCAGGTGTGAATTGGACACATTTACTAAGCTTTTGCACCACTTTTTTTCTAAATGAAATTAGAAAAGGTAAGAGCATTTAATTTAAGTCGTCTATATCTAGTTCAAAAGATTTGCCATTTTTAATTCATCCTTTACCTTTCTTTTCACAGATATAGATGAATGTCTGGTGAACAATGGCGGTTGTGACCATTTCTGCAGGAACACGGTCGGCAGTTTTGAGTGCAGCTGTCAGAAAGGACACAAGCTCCTAACGGACGAGCGCAGCTGTCAAGGTGAGTTTATCATTAGGGTCACTCCATGTTGTTTAGTCTGCTTTTCATAAAGCATAATGGTCTTAGATTAACAACTGTTTGTTAATTTGTTTATTTTAGAGTATGTTAATTGTATGTGTATATTGACAATTCAGCTCCAAATATGCCTCAAACTTTACTCACGTAACCTTGTGGCTATTACTATACTATTACTGTTATTTCCCTGCTCTGGTGATTTTTGCATGTACATACAGTAGATGTAGGTACATACTTGTTATGATTGGTGTTGGCCTTACCTATGTCACTCATACATTTTGAACATACAGTATATCTTGGGAAAGGGTCATCCTATTGTGGTGAAACTTTTGCACTTTCATTCTCAGGAGTTTCAACATATCAGTCATGGTGGCCTGTTAAAGTAATTCCTTAGTTCTGGCTTGTGATTGGTTGGCAAAGAAGGATAGAACTTGGGAATCTGAATTATATTAAACTTTTCATGTAGATTTGTTGCAAGGAGTTGGTCAGCATCATTTGAATGTAGATACATATGTTCAATTTTTACATATTTCATCAGAATTGTTGAAATGTGATGAAACTTGACTCTTTAGTCATGCCTGGATAACAAAACCATCCATCTAGGTCAGTAATATTTGTAGTGGTACATGTACAGTATATAGAGAAAAGCAGGTGTGTGATTCTAGCCAGCCTGTCCATTCTATTCTATTCAAATGCAGTGCTTCCTATCAGACCGGCTTGGCCTCAGATGAATGAGCCAATTCTTTTTTTTGTTCTGTGTTCCAAAGACAGGTGCACTGCTCCATTTACTTTAACATCAAAGTCTGTTCTGTAAATAATATCGAAGGTACAGTGCCCGTGGCTTCCGTTGGCATTATGGCTGAATGTACAGCTGCCGCTTTCATAATGCGACCATTGCATTTGAGAAGTTACCAGGCTTTTATAATACGCATGTCTTTGCATGCCAGCAGGTGAAAAATACCTTTTTGAAAGTGATATTTTATCAAATGGAAATTGCATAGTACTGGTTTACCTTGCTAGTTGTTGTGTGAATTTGATTATTATTGATCATTATCTTTCTCTAGCAAAAGTGAATAAAATGTTTGCTAATGATTTTCTAACCTGATGACAATCCATTAAAATACCTTAACTCAACTTGGGGAGAACGTGATTGCTTGGTTGTAATTACCCAGCTGTAATTTGCGTTAATCATTGATAGTGTAGAGGATGTCTAAGCATTTTTGTTAATAACTGGTACAGTGCACCCCATTTATAAAGCGGCCCTTTATACTGCGGAGCAGGTTATAAGGTGTTTCGGTCATGGCTCCCATTTGCCCCATAATGCCATTACACTAACACTAGTAGTCTTGTTATAAGGCGGAACACAAACCGCACGGTCTCTTAACTATGGCTACCGACTACAGCGTTATAAAGGGGGAGCACTGTAATAATTTTAAACTTGTTCAGTATTGTGCACTGGATAATTTAATGATTGCACAATAAAACAGGTAAACTGCGACCCTAAGTGGGTTATATTGAACTCCTGAATGGCATTCACAAAGAGGCTTAATCTTTTGGTGAGAATGGATCTACTGCAAGTTAAGTTAATTACTCATTCAAATTCTGTTTGTCAACCAGTGATCTGGAAAATCTGATAATGAGTGTTTTCATTTCAAGCTTC